>JBBMOL010000057.1:0-1200000 GCA_037954665.1 Laguncularia racemosa | reverse complement strand
ATTTCCAAGTATATTATATTATACAACTCTATCTACATTAGTGTACAATTTTTTTCCCTTTTCTTTATCCTTTTATTATTGAATCATGCAAGTAGATAACTACAATGTAAATAATGTACCTTTGTTTTCAAGTACAAATATTTTAAGTGATATATACTATGCTCCTAACGCAATTATTATAGGATGTCAATATCTTTGATATGTATCATATATTATGAGTAAAATTTATCCTTATTTTACACATTTACAAATTTATATATATTCTCCATTTATATTTATACCTAGATGCAAACATACATTCTCTTAATCGTAATTATATCGACTAGTTTTACATAAAAGAATGCTGAAAAAGTTTTCTCATCCTATAAAATAATCATTCTTTAATTCCCTCAGTTATATGAATCCTATCTTTTCTTTGCTCTTTAATGTACATCGTATTCTTTTTAGTATGTAATTCATCATTTCATATTCAATTATTCACCGTTGTAAAATTTCTTTTATGTGAAATAGTATAGCAACAATAGTTTATGACTATTTGAGATTTTTTATTATTATTATGGTAAGCAAATTTTAACTTTAGCAACTTGATAAATAGCCACTATGAGAATCTACAAGATCATAACAACTTATCACCAATTTTTTTTAGTAGTCAAGTACTAGCAAGGCATTTATAGCATCTAAGGCACTCTAAATGTCTTAAATGGATATAATAGTCATTACTAACGAATGAAATAGAGTTGTAATAAAATTATTATTATTTAATTTTAATGATGGTATCTTGGGGTAAAAAAAAAAATGACTCCTACACTAAGTTGCTATTCATAGACTTGAGTAATGAATGACTATTCTTTTTTTTTTTCATTTGTAATAAGTAGTCATTATAAAATTATTATTATTAACTTAAAATACAACTAAATATCGTAATAGCTATTATATAAGAAATAAGGTTAAAATAGAATTACTATTATGGTGAAGTAAATGAGCAACTAGAGATTAGATAATACCCAAAAAAAAACAACAAGTACCCAAAGGGTAAACAAAAGCCTTACAAATAATCTAATGAATAGACAACTATACATATAGATTAATGAAAATAAATAAATATATAAATCGTCATACACTAAATTCATAAAGTTCCATTTATTCCTAACCACTTGGTGTGTCACCACACCCAAAGAAACAACAAGTACCCAAGTTCTGTGACTTGTATATTCTACATTAGTAGTCATCTTACGACATGTAACTCAACATCAATTAGCACTCAACACATGTATTATAGGTGAATCTAATTTAGCTTCCTGTGATTTTACATGCAACATCTCACACATGTAAGTTAAGTTGATCTGATTTAGTTTCATTCTTTTTTTCACTAACAAATATGTATATGTGTATATATGTGTTATGACCCCCTCTCTCTCTCTCTCTTTACCAGAGTGTCTAATAATTCATTAAATACTCAACTTAACTTGAAGTTTAGATGGATTAAATCTCCTTAGGGTTTAAATTTCATATATAAGGTCTAGTTTAGTCAATGAAGTTAAGTTTAGTCGACTAAGATTTGGGTCTAATGAAGTTTGGTGGACCAAACTATTCAAAGTTTGATATCTTCTCCACCTTGCAACGATCACTTAACTGAAACCTAGATTTTCCTAATTTTAACTTGAGTTTGCAACTCAAAAGTCTATTTACATTAGTAACTTATCCTTTTAATTTAGTAGTTGTTCTCACTTATACTAACCCTTTTTGATGCTACTCTTGGGTTATGTTTTTCTCCTATAACACATAATTTGATAAAGCAATTGAAAATCCAATTTTCATCAATCCAAAAACCCATTTAACTTAAATTTTAATCCTACTTAATCGATTATGTTTATCAATAATTATAAGTTAACTACCTCCTAATTTGGATTACTTTGATTAACTTAATCAAACCAACTTAATCCATAAATTACCTTACGAAGGACCAAAATAGAAGGAAAGACTACTTTATAAAGGATTAGCTTAGTGCTTTTGTTGAATTAGGGCTTTAGAAGTCAAAGAACCAATTTGCCTTTGGTTTTAAACTGTACCATTTGTTTTGCATTAACTTTTGATGTATTCATTTATAATAATTGAAGTACATTATTTGTTTTTTTCCAACAAAGGACATGATGATAAAAGGAAATTGACATAATAAAAGGACGACATTTCGATTGAAAGTAGAATATCTCAATATAGAAGGTTATATTAGTGTTATTTTACTTTTAATAGCAAGAAAACATCATTTGTGTGAAAAAAAAAAATTATTTAACAAATGAATTACCTAATTAATTAGAGTTCAGTGAATGCTTGAAACGGTAAAACAAAAGGATAAAGACAATCAAAAAATGAAAAACGTTGGAAAGTCAGTGTACGTGATAGAAACATATATAAATTTAAAAGGCCAACTTTTTATTATATTTTGCAAGGAGGAGGAATTAAACAAAATCTATTCCAGATCGTGCCAATTAAGACGAAAGAGAGATGAAAATCGACACAATCAAGGGATGGAGGTGTTCCCAAGAGATCTATATTCACAAGATATTGATCTATTAGACAAAATTGAAATTTGCATGATTTAAATCAATTGAGAAATCAGTACCGAGTACGAACAAATTTGTTCAATAATCAATGTAGAACACCACTAAAAAGTAAGAGTAATGGAAAAAATATGTATAACTTCGTGATTTTCTTAAAGAAATTAATTTTGTAGTGGAATTGGAGGGAATATTCTTCTTTGTATACTTAGTCTACATATATAATGGCATTCCGAGTCATAGACACTTGTGACCTCCATGAAAAAGTAACACAAGTCGTATAGATCTGAGGGTGTAAAATACATAACTTATCCCCCTATAGCCTAAAAAAAAAAAAGGTTCGGATCAAAGGACTGAAAATTGTAAAGTTGGGACGTTATTTAAGAAAGTGACATGTAACTTGGTCGTGTGTATAAAATACCTTTTTTCCATGAATTGCGAAAAGATAAAACGATAATAAAGACTCGTAAAAGGAATCACTAAACAGTAGTCTTAGCCCCTTGATTGACTTGAAAAGCTCCTCTGGCCTTGGTAGATTTTGAGCTTAGTCTTACCGAGCCATCACAATTCAATTTTACCTACTTTCCAAGGGGTAGAATACTAGAGGAGGGGAAAGGATCGACTGATAGAAGAGCGCTTTTTCCTTCTACGGTTTGCCCAAAATTCACCAACCATGGAAGAGCCTATGTTAACCTAATCAGGCTTAGTTGACGAGGGGTTAAGAATCCTGCTGTTTTGGTTTAACCAGGAGGAAGGAAAATCCACTACAATTCTGTGAGAACAAGGAAAGCAACAGATCTCCTCCATTCATTTATGGAGAGCTAAATGGGAAGAACCAAAGGACAGTCCCTAAGGCTTGAACAGTTGCTTTCAGAGAAGACTTGAATTTGGGGTAAATGTCTTCAACATGTAGTCATTTGGCCCTTGGACTCTCGTTGGTTGGGATACCATCATGAAGACATCTTCATATAAAAAAACTGGATTTCGGTTTGATCGTTCTCAAATCCAATCCCAGTTTTAATTTCAGAGTAGTGCTCTCATGGGTTCCAAGAGGACTTTATATAGGCCAATTCATTATAAAGGACCTATTGTTCCCCTTTAAAATTAGAGTATCCATGACATTGCTCAGTTATGTCAAAATTACCTTACCCAATAGACTCTCGGTATGATTGTCTATGAGTAATCCAATCAAATTTTGCTTTCACTCCCCACAAGAGAGTTAAGCACATGCAGCCATTATCGCTTCATGGAGGCCCATTGCAAGTCCGATTGTGAACCTTAGCATTTCTCGATTTCATGCTCATATACTCAATTATCCATTCTTCTTCTTTTATCTTTTATTGCATTACGGAGCATTAATGTTGATGAAAATCCGACCACTCACAATTAAAGATAAATAGGGATATTTTTAGAGTTGTCTATGGATTTTAACTACATGAAGTGGCTTTTATGGCTGTTTATGTTTAGATTACAAGAAAGTAAAGATATGGACCGATTACGAATTGCATATGAAGCATCAATCGACAAAATAAACTAGATTATTTTTAAGATCAAAATTACGCATAATCATAAAAGATCATCAAAAGGATTTATAGAATGTTGATTTTACGCATACTAGTTTAAAAATCAAGGTTTACACCCCAATCCTCTAGTTTAGGCAAAAATTGATCATAGAAAATCTTTACACTATGCCTCATCCCTATTCATCCGACCGCAATCCTCTAATTTAGGCAAAAATTGATCACATCAATAAACAAGTCCCAATTCACGTTTTTTAATTTACTTTTGTCCATGGATCCGTACACTGCCTCACATTGGGTGACAACAACTTATCGATACCTCTTTATTATGAGTTCTCAATCCATGAAAGCCACAAATATCAAATGTACAACTTATGTATCCTATATGGACGAGTTCTCAATCCACAATTCCTAATTGCATCCTTTTGACTTACCAATCCACTAAAATAGCCAATCTTGGTCAATTTATAAATTGTGTACCTAGCTAGGCATCCTACATCCTACCACTTAATCCTGTCTTCACTCCCTACTTAATTGGTAATTTCTTATTGGACTATGATTCACATAAATTAGTCCACATTAGGCAATAGGCATTGGCCACAAGAAAAACTATATAAACATTGACTACAATATGGGTAACAAACTATTTGATAGGTATCAGTGGTTCCTATAGCATTCTAGTTTTAAGCATTTACTTATAATTAAATTAACATTTTGATAAGTGTTTATATTTTAAATAAGTGCAATGTCAACCTATCATAAATTTTACTTGATTGAACTATGAATATTAAGGAAATTGATCCTTTAAAGTTACTATTCTTTAAATTTTTCTAAATTTACAAATTAAAGGTTGAGATTATTTGGATTTTAAAAATATCTTTTAACATCGTCATGATATCATTTTTTTTCTTATAATCTTAATCATTAATTACATGTAATAATATTTTAAAAAAATAAATTTAGAAAACTTTAGAGAAATTGACTTTAAAGAGTCCAAATCCGAATATTCAATTTTTGCCCACTAGGTTGATTTAACATAAGGCTTGGTTTCAAAAGTTTAAAACATTGATCTAGGTTAGCTTAATCGAACATTCTTGTAATTCGGTCAACCTAACACCAATATAGTCAAAAAAATTATTTTCAACCTAACTTAGTTGATTAAGATCTAACCACATGTTTTTACTTATGTTGATGCTTCATAACTCTACTTTTAACCTATGTTTTCATTTAAATACTTAAGTTGATAAATTATCAAGTATCCTATTATTACTTGGTAAAAACTAATGTATACATTATTGACTGACCTAGAAATAAATTTCATCATGATCTATTTCTAATTCATTTTTTATTACATTCATTTGCCGTCTAGGTTAAAACTTATAGACTTTGATTATTGACCTAATTCACTTAGCCAAATTAAGCCACCAATTGCTCTAATAGGTTTTTAGGGTAATAATCTTTCTAAATTATGGCTCATCTAAAGATATATTGAGAATTAGTAATTAACATTAAGATAAAAAAACCAAGGATTTCATAAACCTCAAGAAAAAATTTCCATCCTTATCTCCATCTTGGATCGTGTTAAATAGATGCAATATAAATAAAAAAAGGGCAAAAAAGGAGGATTCTTATTTCTAGGTTTAATTAGGGCTGTTTGTATTAGGGTTTTCTTAGATTCACTTAAGTGGTCAAAATACCATCTTATCTCAGTTTCTATTTGCCGAATACAAGGTTTCTCTTAGTCTTAGGTATAGAACGCACACCAACAGAATTACAAAAAAATCATAATATACCGCAATGAGTAAAATCAAAAACTCATTTTATTTTCTTCAATATAGTATACACCTTTCACAAATGAATTGGATATGAATGCCAAAACTAAGATTTCACCAGCAGGCTTCAGCTTCAGCCCATGAACACAAGGGTATGGACCAGCAAGCATAGACTGCTGGAGACACACCAGCTCTTGCAGCTTAAGCACCTTCTGAAAACACCCTAGTAGCATGGATGTTGAAGAAGAAACAAGCAAGTGAATCGATTACAAGCAAGTGTTTTCTGCACAACATACCAAGAAACATATATATATACATATATATATATATTGTAGAATGAAGAACTTCAAATGCAGTACTAATGTGGAATTGGATGATCCTGCATCGATAAGGGATTTGGCAATTTAAAACTTCAGGAAATTCTTGGAACCCGCATGCCAAATCCGTGCTTTGCCTTCTGGACTCTGGATGAAAAATGTAATGCAGATTAACAAAATATTTGAGTTTTAAAAAGTAGAAATTAAAAACTAGAGAAGGTCCTTTTAAGATGATTCAGGAAGGCGAAGATTTCATGATGAATTTCAACATTGTGTACTTACGACTATAATTATGATCTGGTTTCTACGTATTAAATTAGAATTACAACTACAAATAAGATTATATCTACCTACGTGTTGTACCAAGTATTACGGCATACATAGTCAATCAAAAGAAGTGAGGATGTCAAGAGATGTCATTTATGAATAAGTGATGCAGCTAGGTACAGTCATTTCGAGAAGAAAAACTACAAGAATGCATGTTAGTGTTAAAACATGTCAAATTTCTGATTGATTTGACCAAAGAAAGCGCTGCGCTAAAATTCATTTCGAAAGTTGTATGCAACCTCGTGGTCACTGAAGAATGAAAGATTCAACTCCGATAGTAATCTCAGCATGGGAACCTTAGCTACTAAGATTTCTGGTTTTAGAATAAATGAGCTAGTAGCTTACTAGAATCATAATTTTCAGTCACCTTTCTGCAATTTAATTTATGCCCCATTGGGTAGCAACATGCACATGAATTGATAGGACACTACTGCTTATACTTAAAAACCAGTAATAAATGATTGACTTGAGTACCGAAAAGTAGAAAAAGAATCATAATGACATCAACATGGAAATTAGATTCATATAGTACAGTATTACATTCATCAGAAGAAAAGATATTACTGTCAAAGAATGCATGAACTTGCTCAAAACTTGAAAGTTGTTATGTTAACAAAAAAGTATAATAATCATCGGTTGATTGAAAACCACAAAACTTACGTTGGAGCCAGTCTTCCAAGGCTATATAGCTGTTCACCAGTTTCTTCATCTAGGACTTTCCCGCAAATGTCGATGGAATAAAACTTATCTGCCGTGGTAGGAAGTCCTCTGCTAGCGAGGAGATTTAGATCTCTCTTATTAAGCTCTCTCCCATTTACAAACACACCCGTGTTTCCAGCAGCACAATTGGGTGGCATGGAATATTTGAACTCTTCAATTGATGGCTGGAGCACAAGAAAAGATTTCCATTAAAACAAAACTGGGCAAATGAAGCAATAGGCCATGTCAAAGGAGCAATGTACTTACAGGAATAATCCCGAGACATGGAACGTTCATAACGCCCCAAAATCCAGCACGATAATCATACCTGTAAATTCAAATTAGTATGTGATGGACATATCAACTACGAATAGAAGATTAAAAGAAAAGAAAATTAAGATCGTTGCTCGGTTGGTAGGCTTAGTAGGCAAGTGATGAAATTCGGGAAGTGGACAAAAATTCAGTTAGTCTTAGCTTAAAGTATATAGATCATGAACATCTGAACTATCCATTCCGGAATAATTTCATTTTTCGATACCATGTTTGCTAGGGTCACAAGTACAAGTTATCTGAAATGATTCCATGAAAGAGTTAAAATACAAGATCGCACAAATTGGTAGAAAATATTTCTCTTATTTTCTGTATTACTATGGAGTTTACCAGTAGTCGCCAGGTTGAATAGGCCCCGCAAGCATCTGTGCTCTCCTGAGTTCATCGTCTGATATGGGATGCCCATTGATAGTAACCTTAGGTCTCTCCTTCTCCTCAACCTGATTGGGTTCCCAGAAACTTCTAATGCTCTTCTTGATAAATCCCCCTAAGTAGGATTTACTCTGTTTTGCTGTCGTCAACTGATTTCCTTCCTTACTTACTTCCACCGAATCATTAGATACATTAGTATTTGGGTATTCACTAAGAGAAATGCTAACCTCAGTAGGTCCGGAAACGTCCTTGAATGAACCATTTAAAGACGAGCTCTTCTTTAGAGAAGCATTCTCATAGTTTTTATCATAGCTGATGTTCTCCTCTGCAGGTTCAATCTCATAATTTTTACCATAGTTGATGTCCTCCTCTGCAGGTTCGATCTCATAATTTTTACCGTAGCTGATGTTCTCCTCTGCAGGTTCAATCTCAGAGATAACAAAACTATCCAATTGCTGGAGCAAAGGAGAATCTCGCTCGGTTTGTGGCTTTGTTTCTTCTGGTGGAAGCTCCGGAGAATTGAGGATATTTCTTTGAATAATAACAAAACTTTGAATATCCTCCGCACTCGAGGAAAAGGACATTGAAGATGAAGATGAATGAATGACCTGACTGTCGTTGGATTCATTAATATTCGCTTGGTGATCCTCCAGGATATGGTTATCTTCGGAATTCTTGCACACAGTATTGTTGTTGGAATCATCATTATGGCTGGAGTAGGTTTCTTTTGAGTCAACTACACCGTCAGATTTTGTCTCGCTAGCATCGGAAAAACGGCGAGAGGCTGAAATATCTTTGTTTGGTATGTCAAGAGGGCCTTTATTGGCCTCGACAGGTTGTTCTTTCCACATAGAGGTAATAAGACTCCTATTCTTAACCTCAATCAAGATTGCACTAGAACAGGCACCGCATCTTAGTTTCAGCCTAGATTTCTCTTTTGTCCTCAGTTCCTTAGGTATTTTCAGCAATTCAAAGCACTCTAAGCATAATATAAATGGAGCACCACCCAATATGGGATGGTAATGCTTCTTATTCTCTGTTGAAACCACCATCCTTTCTGGTGGGGGGCTTCTGCTTCCATGACTACTATGGTCTGAACCGTAATAACTTGACGTTCTTACTTGGGGCCATGGTTCTAGATTATCACATGTTGCAGCACCTAATATGGAATGGTAATGCTTCTTATTCCTGGATGCATCCACCACCGTTTCTGGTGGACGGCTTCCGCTTCCATGACTACTGTGATCCGAACCGTAGTTGCTTCCGCTTCCATGACTACTGTGATCCGAACCGTAGTTGCTTCCGCTTCCATGACTACTGTGATCCGAACTGTAGTTGCTTGGCGTTCTTACTTGGGGATGTGGTTCTAGATCATCCATTGTTGCAATACTATTGCCTGCTTGATCGGTATGTCTGGGCTTAACTTGAATAGGAACATTATGATTGCCAAGAAGAGAATTGAACGAATCATCTGAAATCTTCGAAGAGCCTGGGACATTAGGTAGAACCTGTGGAGGAGCTTCGTGAAGAAAAGATTCATGATGGTATAGCGCCCTACGATCATGGTCAAGAATATCCCAACCCTCTTCCGAAATGGAACCATGAGAAGCTTTTGCTGCATAGTTAGCCGGACGCCTTCTCATTTGTGGCCTAACTGGTTCTTCATGTTCATGGAAGGTACTAGCAGGACGTCTAGGAACTTGATAATAATTCTGCATTTCCATTTCATAATGACTAGGAAAAGAAATGTGATCATGGCTTGGATTCATGTAAGGTGGCTTCTCAGAAGTCGAGACAACCTCAGGATGGTCATAGGAAGCACCCGCTCTGCCTCTGTAAGGGTCTATGGAGGCCAAATTCCTATTGACTGGAACCCCTCCCCCAGTTTGATGAGGCATGTCATAAGTTCTTGCAATCCGAGTCTTCAAATCCTCCAACTCCCTAAGAAGATCAGCTCGCTCCTCTTTTAACCCTCTATGAGGTCTAGCCACATGATCATAAAAACCGACCGGTTTGCCATAGCCAAAAGAGGAAGGATTTTCGTAATACGATGGTCGCTCATCCACATATCCATGACCTGTAGGCCTTTGTTGCTCCCCAGTTAGCCCAGGGATCCATGAATTTCTTTCCGACAGCTCTCCTCTAACATCCCATCTTTGCTTCTCAGCTCTTGATCTTGTCAACCAAGCAAACTCCTCCGACGGAGGAGAGTCATCTCCAAAACCTTGTTCTAAGCTCGAGTCATAAGATCCATAACCATAAACATTGCTGATGCCTTGACCGTCTCTAGCAAAAGGATGATGAAACGGTTCTCTTAAGGGTACCCTATATCTCAAGTCACCACCATTTTCCATATAGATAGCATCCATTTCAAGCCTTGACCCACCACTAGCCTGCCTTTTACTACCATAGCTATCAAAAGAAGCATCTCTCTTGTCTCTATTGCTGGTTTTTGATGAATTGTTCATCAAATTAGTTGCTATGTACCTTCGAATTTTCTCATTTTCCCACTCTAACTCGGGATCATTCTCCAAAAATCCTCCATGACGTAGAGGTGCATTCTTCATCCCTGAATATCCAAAACAAGAAAAACATTGTTAGAAACATGTTATGCAAACCCCATCCTATAAGAATACCATAATAGAATGACGAAATCAGAACCTAGCTTTTTAAACCTACATTAATGTTGCTGTTCTTTCTCGCTTTGTGTGTAAAAACAGATAATGACATTTTGAATTACATTTGATTGCATATGTACAGAGTTGCTTAAGTATTACTGGATTATAAAAACAAATGTTACAAAATCCATATTGTTCGATCAGAAAATCAATTCTGGTGAAAAAAAAAATTTCCGACTCAAAGGATTAATGTTACATGTCCTCACTTGAAACAAACGATAGTCTTGACTCTATTGAGTTTCAACTTCAAAAACCAACAGGTATTGCCAAAATTTCAAACAGTAACTTATATTAAATGGACTAGCATAGGATTTTCAAATGGAAATTCAAAACCAAACTCCATAATTTTACAAATATTAGCCAGAATACGATGCCCCAACACAAAAAAGTAGCAATCGGCTTTGAGTCCTGTAGCTTTATCCTAGTAGCTAGCCCAAGACAGTAGCAGACAAAGCTTTAGCTGAAGCTGCTTGTCTTTCAATGGATCCTTGAAGCAAGTGCTCTTCCGCATGGTGAAAGCGTAAGTGCCCCGTTAAGTAGGAGAACTAAAGCCACCCATTAGGGCGTAGAGTCACCGAATTGGGTGAACTTGAAGCTTCAAGCCACCCATTAGGGCTTAGGGTCACTGAATATTGAGGTACTAAGAAGTGGTGGGTGTTTAGATAGCAACACCGGCGTAGGAACTATCCAGAATTGAGGAAAATGATTTTTACTTTATAAGATTACTCTTTCCAAACGGATTATTATCATTTAATTTTTCAATAACCAGTAAGTTTTCTATACTTAAGATTAAAAGGGGGGGCAAAAAAGCATATTTTGTTAAGCAAACAAGCTTTAAACATAAATCAATTGCGGAAGAGTTTTACTATAATCGAAACAGTAGGACTATACAAGATCCTCATCTTTGAAGCCTTATAGATACTAAACAACTTTGCAACACAATGAATTCATATAGCATTCTAAATCCATGGATGTAGACATAACAATCTGATACTTCCTTCACTATGTTCCTGAGTTTCAATCACCCAAAAAAAAGCTATACTATCAAACGAGAATCCATTAACAGAAAAAGACAGAAACAGGACAACTTAGGACAACTTACCTTTAAGCACATAACCACAATGATTGCACTTATAGTTACCATAGCCAGGTGGTTCTGGTAAGAGATGTGCACACCTAGGACACTCAACATCCATTACAGCAACAACTGAAGAACTGCTATAAAACCAGTCAAAAAGCAAATATCATGCAAATCCCATATCCAGAATTTGGTTGAAAAGTTCCTGAAGTTGTCTTGAAAAGCAAGAGTATGATTAATGAGAGACTCAGTTTTGGTGCTTTTGCTTGTCAAAGAGAGATGAAGAAGGCAAAGTCAACGCTATATGTCATTCAACGTGCATGTAAAAAAGGGAGAACATTGCCCGGTTGGAGGCTGTCTTCACCAAACCGCGTTAAATGTATCTTCTTTTCTTTGATCTCCCGCCTGCCTCACTTATGAGAGAGATGAACGAGCCGTCAATACTTTTACTCCTTCCAAATAGATCCGGTTAAAGACAGTCAGTAGCCGAATAATGCATCCGTGATACCGTACCTGAAAAATATAATCTTGTATGTATCGTCAACCATTTTAATTAAATCTGTGAAATTTTTAACATCACTATTATTTTATACATATTAAGTTTCTACATTAAAATATTCACTATTAATACATAAATTAATAATAGAATTAAAAATTAGACTAATTCCTCTTACTAAAAACATAAACAAAAATATAAAAAATTTCAAAATAACTTACATATTTAGTTTTTTATAATTGAGAATTTCCTTTTTTATTGATTTTCAATTATAAAGTTCTATAAAAACTTTGAAGCTCAAATTATAATCTATGTATAACTATCCATAGAAATTAATTTTAGTAATTTTATTATGTGTTACATCAAGATACCCCCTTACCCTTTAAATATAGATTATAGATCTTCTAAAGTTAAAATAACTACCTAATCTCACACAGCCCCATTACCCTTATTCTTCATCGATTATCTCAATATGCTAATGCTGGGGTCAGTTCTCATATTCTATTTTTTAAATCACATACATTACGATGGGTAGTTTCACTAATTAGTTTCGGTGTCAAATCACTATCCCCGATTTTTTGAAATTATGGAGATTGAGAAATCACATTCCAATAGAATAACTAGTGAACGCCATAATTAAGTAAATCAATTATATGTGAGATTACTATAAATATATATATATATATATATAGAAGAATGTGTTTATGTATTCATATAATCATTAAATAGCTTCTCTCCACTACTCTTGTCTTTTAAATATCGCCTTAAATAACTATTCTATTCTGAAAAATATAAACCTAAGATATCAAACCCATTGCAAACACTGTAATTTTGTAGATATCATAACCTGCACTACATTTTTTTTTTCTATTTATAAATTTCATCCTCACATTAACATTACTAAACTCGTACTAGCTAAGGTTCTTTTAGACCAATAATATAGACATTAGTTTTCCACCAGATTCAAGAATTAATAGAAACTAAGCTCTTTATTTGTTATTTTATTTAAAAAATGTTATGAATTAAAAGGGAATCAAACCTTTCCACTCATCATGAAGACATAAACTAAAGTAAAAATAGATTCCCTTGTAAACTTTGCAACTAGAGTTAAAACTTAGATGAAAGCTACAAATGTCGAACATGAGACCAAGAGAGAGAGAAAGAGAAAAATGAAATTAGAACAAGATAGGGAATATAATATAGCATTCAAATAGTTGATGGACTTATATAGAGGCTCAATTGCATTTTTTATTTTTTAATCTAATTGACTAAAATAGGTAAAGTCAATAAATTCGATAAAACATGTGCAACCCTATCAAGTCTAACATGTAGACTTGTAATTCAACTAGAGTTTATCTATACTTGATTTAACTCAAAAAAAGTAACCTAAGATCATAAACTCATAGAAATATATGAGTGGAGTTACAATTTTGATAACAATGTAAATAATATTTCCATGGAAAACTCATTTATCCCCTCATTTAAATAGAGAAATGTTCAAGGTCTCAGGGTCTTCTAAATACACTAAAGAAGTTAAAAAAAGATACTCTTCATATGCATACATCTTAATAGGAAATTAATAAATAATCCTAAAAGTTTTGTTTTGTTTGTCCAAATATGTATATATAATTGGTGATGACACATTCAAGATAAAAACTTTGAGACAATGAATATTTATCCTTCGTACATAAATAAATATTTGCTATCTTGAATTGCTTATCTCAAGCATATCCCCAAATGCATACATCTAGACAAAAAATTAATACCTAATTATAAAAGTTAATCCTGCGTGTCTAGATATATGGATGTAATTGGTAAAGACACATTTGAGACAAAAAGTTTAGATAGTAAATATTTATCCTTTGTATATGGATGGATATTTATTATTTTAAATTTTAAATATATCTCTATCAATCATATGTATATATTTAAACAAAAAATTAATGAATAATTATAATAATTTATTTCACCTATGCATGATGTTCCTTTTACATAAAATGGATTGAGGGATTTAAAAAAAGAAAAGAAAAAGAAGAGCAAGGACCCCTATTTCTCATTCATCAAAAAGGCGAAACATTTGTTAATTTTCTTTTCTCATGATAAAATATAAAAGCTCTCTGAAATTAGTTAAGCCTAGCTTTCCATGGCGTAATTGCTAAGAAAAGATTTAATAGAAAATAAAATTTGGTTGGACACGAAATCTGAAGAAGTCAACAAAGTTTATTTGTGGAAAATAAAACAAAGCACTGAGGTCTTGTATTTATCGAGATCTGAGCGTTTCGTCAAGATGTACGTTAAATATAAAGTAAAATGTTTGAAGATGATTGGGTAATACTTTTAAATATAATTTTTTAAAAATATTTTATAAATTTATATCTAAAAAAATTATTTTAAAAATAGATTGTTAAGATATATATGATATTTGTATCTTTAGTTCAAAAGAAATTATATTAAAAGTATGAATAAAGAATAAATTTTTTTTCTTTTTGTATTTAAGAGATATATTTTTTTTTTAAGGTATTGATGCCTTTAGTAAAAAAAATATATATTAAAGATGATTCAATACAAATTTGCTAAAAGTGCAAAAATGGTCAACTTTTCAATAGAAATTTATGATGATATAATTGTTTATTCGAAATTTATTTATATAATAATTATTTTAAATATAATATTTATAACATATTTTTAAAAAATATTATATTTAAAATTGTTACGCAGATATGTTTTGCATTTCTCTTTCAAGATGCCGAACGCTCGGTAGCCACTAAATTGTAATTTTCAAATGATATGACCTAAGCCGGCCTAGAATAAAAGACACGTCGGACCTAGACGCGTATATAAAAAAAAATCAATTTGTTATTTAATTCGTTAGATAAGAATTCTGACCTTGACCAATCAATTTTTTGTTAGAATAATCAAATCTGAAATCTAGACAATCTCGGTCTTCGAGCTGTAATGGTACTCTACTTAAAAGTCAAGAGAATAATATTTTTTTAAATAATCAAAAATTAAAATATTAAAAAATTATTATAAAAATAAATAATAAATATATGAGTATGAAATAAACCTTTAATTGAACTAAAATTAGCCTAATTGAAGATATTAACTATATATACATCTTCAAACAAATATGTTAAAGGTGTAATATATATTTTTAATATAATATGTACTAAAACATGTATCTAAAATTTATCTTTCGTTGAATTAACTTTAACTAAACTAAAAACTTATTTCGAAATCATATTTTTATTATCTATTTTTATAATATTTTTTAAATATTTTATTTTATAATTATTTTAAAATATATACATATATTATTTTACTAGATTCTTCTAAAAATCAAAGTAACAAATACTACTCTATAATTTTCAATATACTTTTAAAAGATTATTTATTTATTATGATAACTATAATATCTGATGTTAAAAAATTAAAAAAATGATAGAATAATCGAAAATTACTCCGAACCTGCCCACCGAAAGGCAGGTGTAATCCCATGCCTGTCCTACATGACTCGGTCCGTCATATCAGAACTAGATATGCAGACATTTGGCAGAAATTTCAATGGTATCATAGCTCACCTATTAAAATGGATTTTCAATATGCTTTTAAAAGCTTGTATTCTGATTATATATGCATATAAAATTGCTTTTAAGATGGACTTCAACTCTCCTTGGAAAATCATTCCTTTTATCCATCTCAGAATATTCTTTTTTACTTTGTATTAATAGGAAAAAGAAACTCCCTTACGTAATTTTATGATTGGTGGTCTAATAATAACTAGGGGTGGGAATTGCGGGGCGGGTCCACGGGCTGACCCGCCCCGCCCGCAAAAAAAAGCGAGACGGGCCAAAATGCTGCGGGCCATTTTGACTCGCGAGGCGGGGCGGGCAAGTTCCCGCAGGCGCGGGTTGGCCCACAGACTAGGAAAAAAAAATTGTTGATTGCATCAAGCTATTCTCCGAGACACCATTCTTCGGCTCCGCTACAGCGGTTTCGCAGTTCTCTCCATCGCGATGAAGATCCACTTCCGAGACCTAACGAAGCTCCATAACGCCACCGTGTTTGCCCTAGAAGATGACATCATCTTCTTCGATACGCACAACTACGCGAGCGTGTTTATGCCTTTTGAGAAATCGCATCATCTAGGGTCGGTGGCGATCGGCGGTGGAGGTGGAGTTGGAGAAGATAGCTGGGTGAATCAGACGGTTGGAAATGGAGCTTGTGGGAATGGAACCGGAGGTAGTGAAAAAGTACAATCTTGGGATCTCGTTGGATTTGAAATGGAGGAGGAAATGACTCACAAATTTGGTCCCTAGTAATAGTTGGACCTCGATCATTCGTAAATGTTACTTGCACGTGTTGCAGGCGCAACCCTCAATAATGGACTCCACGTAGCTTTTTGAAACTAGCTTTACCAAACTGCCATTTGGTTTGCCAAGGTTAATGTGGTACGAGGTGAGTAGATAACTTTGTATTATAGGAAATTTATTTGCATCTTTTTTTATCAAATAGATTTTGGATGGGCATCATGAATTACATAATAAGTTTTAAATATATATTTTTAAAAACTCTTTTCACTTAATAAGTTATAGATATAAGATTTTTTACCATATATTTATTCTACGATCTATACTTTAAGATAAATAAGATATATTATTCATAATATCTTATATTTACCTTATAAAATGTTATTATATAAAATTAATAAATAAATAATAAATAACAATATTATAATTTTTACTAATAAATATTTTTAAAAAAATAAAAAAAATAAAACTAAATTCATAAATTAATAATTTTAAACTGCTAAACAAAATACAACCTCTCTTTTCTTGTTCTTATTCTCTTCCATTTTTCTCTCCAACTTTATATATTTCATTATTTCACTTTATTATTTTTCATTTCATAAGTAATAAGACCACATAAATTTGAAACAATGAAAATAAAAAAAATTATTTCTTTAAATTTTACATATTTTAGTGTTAATTTCATAAGTTTTACAAATGAAGCACTTATAATATGGTATATAAATTACTTTTTTAATATTATATAAACTTAAAATTTATATTTAAAAATTACAAAATCTATAAGTTTCATAAGATATTTTGTACCGAATAGGTTTTATGACAAGCCCTAAGGTACTATAGGTATGTTACAATTTCAAAATTTGAACATCTATACCTTATAAGATAGAGTACAAGTAAGATCCCACATTCTACTTACCCTATACTTGTCCACCCCTAATGTATAAACCCTTTTACAACGTTCTTTTTAAAGGATAATTTGAACAATTGATGCTTGTAAGGCATGTCATCATGGCTAAGGATGGTTGATCGGTACCAAGGGGTTGCATGACCCACTCCTTGGAGGTGGCTAGCAACTTCTAGGCTTCGAGATAGCTAGCTAAGATCAAGAGATGAGTTGTACAATCTTATTCTTCTTTGTTGATGGATGATGGTGTGAGGCATCCTAGAGTGACCCTTGAAATGGACAAAAAAAATAAAAAAGAAAGAAAATCGAAGTAAAAATCATTCGATTGAAGCTAGATTGTGACCCAATAATATTTCTTGCAAATTTCTTTCTTTCTTTCTTCTTTTGCGTTTTTTTTTAATAAGACGATGAATAACTATTTATCATCATAAGTTGCTCAATGCCCATAAAGGTACATTAGCCGAGCTTGTCAACCCAAAGACTAGAGAGTAGCTAATCAAGCACTTGGAGTTTTTCTAGATTATTTTTTTCTTTTTAATATTTATCTATATTTTTTATTGTTTACTATATTATTATTATTTTATTAAATTAATTATTATATACAAATCATATAATGACACGTGTCCCAGTGAGTAGCAGTAACAAACATTTAAAAGTGTGCATGCTCACACATACACACATATGTATATATGCGCCTACCCCCCCCCCCCCCTACCCAAACACATTAATTTTCAATAATTAATTTGAAGAAGAGATTTTAAACTTTCACACAAGCTTATGATTGTATACATAAACACACATGTATTTGTCTCTTTTATTGAATTTGGGAGGCGATAAAATGTCCTAAACTTGGGTATATCATCAAATATTAAAACCTGGAGAGCGAGATTATTTAATGAGGATCAATAGCGATTTTTTCAATCCTTCTTGCACTATCCCATGATATTAATAGTTGATATATATAGAAGGGAAGAGATAATACTGATAATAATAAAGTGCATCCAATCTCTTCTTTATGTGCGCCATAATTCGTATCTACGTCATCACCAACTCTTGAAGTGATCGTATTAGGTGTTAGGACTTATTTCCATAAGGGCAAGTTTACTTTCTTGAGATTTTTTTTTTATGTCATATTTGATATATAGGAATTATACAAACTAAAATTGATGAAGATGGAATCACAATTTTACCCACTCAAAAGTGAAAATGAATTCTCCCTTAAAGCTGGAATCATCAATTGCAAGAATTGCAATACCAACTTCTAAAAAGTGCTTCCAAATATAGAAAAAGGAATAAAATTTGGAATCGCAATTCCATTCCAAAATATCAAACATACAATTAGATTAAAGTGATTGTTAATTGAAGCATCGAAAGACATGCTAGTTGCTATTAAATTCAATGTGCAAATAATTTATGATGATGCCAACAACTAAATAATATCAAACTTAGTTGTAATAAGTGGTAATACATAGAATATCCAACTAAAAGAAAAATATTACCAAGGTGGTGCATCCATCATGATTTCTTTTGAATTTGCTATATATTTTTCTACAAGTACTTTTTCTCTCAAATATTTTTCTACGAAAGATCCAAGTATCACTTACTACTAAAAGTTTCTAAAATTATAAAAATTGTAATGCTATAACTTAAAAGTAATCAATAATCAAGACAATAAGTGATTAACAAATCTTTCAATCATCATATTAAAAAAAAAATTATATATACTACTTTAACCATAAATTCACATGGCATATTACAATCGCCAAGCTTAAACATTTAGCATCCTTATTGTGGGACCTTACTAAGAGCAATTGTAATAGAGTTGCCTTACAAATACCTAGGCTGAGTAACTCCTTTAAAGCAACCCTCACCAATGAAGAGAGGTACTTGACAAGTTGCTTTGCAATGCTACTTGAAAATTTTATTTTTTTTATTTTAACTAGTAAAAGCTAAGCTTTGCAAGGCTTCCAAATAAATGGGACTTGTACAAATTTTAAAAAAATTGCTAAACAACTCTCTAGAAGTGTATCTTACAATAAGGTGGAGAGTTTCTTATAAGAAAGATTTTCTTAAAATACTAACATAGCACCTCAAGGAATTTTGGAAACAACTCTCCATTAAAGTTCTCTAATAGGCATTGTTCTTCTTTTTTTTTTTTCAATGTGCACTCAATTCAAAAAAAAAAATCTAAAATTTTCTAACTCTTGAACAAGAAGCAAAATAAGTAATGAAATGAAACGGAATTAATAATGGATCACCTAGTCTATTCTTATATTTTATGAAATCATAATTTCATTTCTATATTATGTTTGGTTGTAATATATTCAAAATGAAAATGATGTGTATAGTGATATTTGTCAAAAGTTGCCTTAATTCATGAATGTAGTAAATATATATTAATGAGGTTAAAAATGCTGTTTAAGTAAATATCATTAGTAAATATAGAATCCTAATGCCACTCACTCAAAGGTGGAAATAAATTCTCTTTTAAAGTCAGAAATTGTTCATTAGAAGAAATTGCAATTTCGGCTTCTAAAAAGCATGTTTATCAAGGGACACTTGATAAACCTCAAGTACTCTAAGTTACTTAAAAGCACTCAAGTACTTAAACAAGAACTACTGCTTGGCACATATTTTCATGTTTATTAGGAGTGCTTGTTCTTTTTTCTTTTTTGGTTATTTCTTTAAATTTGACTTTTATCTTGAGAAGGGTCAAAATTTTAGCCCTAAACAATTATTTAACATTCTATTAATAAAGTGAAGAGTTGCTTAAAAAGGAAATTGCTTAGGATGCTCATGTCACTAACTAAGTGACTCTCCAAGCACTCTATTGATAAACATATTCTAAAAACTTTTCCAAACATGGGAAAGAAATGAAATTAGGAATTGCAATTTCATTCCAATATACCAATCATGCCATTAGATTAAAGTGTTTATTATTTGATGCATTGGAAGACATGCTAGTTGCTATTAAATTTAATGTGCAAATAATTTATGATGATGCCAACAACTAAATAATATCAAACTTAGTCGTAATAACCAAGTAATACATAGAATATCCAACTTAAAGTATTATCTGGGTGGTGTATCAGTCATGATTTCTTTTGAATTTGCCATATGTTCTTTATAGCTTCTCTCAAATATTTTTCAAGGAAAGATTGAAGCATCTCTTATGATTGACACTTTCTAGAATAATGAAAATTGCAATGCCACAACTTAAAAGCAATTAATAATCAAGACAATAAGTTTTTAATCATTATTAGATTTAAAAAACTCTTAATTAGTGTTGATTTGATATTCACTACCTTAACCTTATAAACCCACATAGCATATCACAATGGTCTCGCTTAAACATACGCCATTCTTATCATGAGACCTTACTAAAGCATCTATAATGGCATTACCTAGCACAACATTAGGCTAGGTAACTCTCATAAAGCAACTCTCACCAATGAAGGGAGGTACTTGATAAATTTGTTTGGTAGATCAACTACTACTTGAAATTTTTGTATTTATTTATTGGTAAAAGTGGAGTGTTACAAGGTTTGCAAATAAATGGGACCTACACAAATTTTAAAAAAATTGCTATGCAACTCTCTTGAAATGCCTTATGAATGTAGTAGAGAATTTCTTACGAAAAAGAATTTCTAAAAATGCTGATATAATCCCTTAAAGAATTCTAAAAGCAACTTTTCCTAAAGTTGCTCTAATAGGATAGTTCTTCACTTTTTTCAGTATACACTCGATTTCAAAAAATCCCAAAAGTTCTTAATTAGTATTAATTTTTTATTTACTATCTTAATTTTATAAGTCAATATTAAAATTCTCTTATAATTTATATACAACTTTACTCACATAAAGTATCGCAATACATTATACGTGTGGCTTTCGCCTTAGCCTTAAAAAATCATTTATCATTTACAATGTTGAAATTGGCTAAACACCACTTGGGATCAACAATCTAACCACCCTTATTTAAGTTTGGTCAATTGAATAATCTAACCACCCTTATTCCAACCATTTATTCATTTAAATTTACATGTGTTATTTAAGCATGTCTCTGATGGTCATGTCATCTTGTCACACTCGTGTCTTGCAAGGCGATAATGCTCCTATCAATTCATCTACCTCTTCGTTCACACATGACTTGGAATAGTGCCAAGCCCTGAAAGCAACCGGACTTGGAATTTCATAAGAAGCTTCACTATTCCATGCTCCGTCATTCACTTAGTGCCAAAGCATGAAAGCAACAGTACCCTTTAACTTGTTCTTGCAAATAATACGAAATCTGTGAAGACGCTGACGGAAGGAAAGTGCACCAATAATTTAAGTAACAACTAGATATATAATTTGGCTCACAGCACTGAGTATTTGTGTAGCCTTATACTATACAGTAAATTATGATTTATGATGGTCTTGCATTAATGATAAGAAAAAAGGCATTACACCTTTAGATGAAAGTAATTTTTCATTCAATGTCATCATTCATACAAAAATTTGATTAAATATTTTGCCTATTTATAGGGATAGTAAAACCAAATATTCAAGAGAAATCATTGATAATGAAACTAAAAGACATGATATTATCTAACCAAATTTTAAAAATAAGAAACCTAATCTAATGAAATCCTAAGAAAACAAATCTAGACGATAATATAGTCAAATCTAACCGAAGCAACAATAAATAAAATAAAATTAACTTGTTTTTCCTTGTCTATATCACTAACGAAATGGAGTAAAATAAAAATAAAATTACAATATCTAAAGAATATAATAGAGAGAAATAATAGTTATCGTTTTGTTTGGTTGCATTTAAGTAATTTATTTATAAACATAACAGCCGTTGAATAGTTCTCTTCGTGTAGTGTAAAACCTGATTAATTAGCTGCACCTATATGACAATTACTTAGGTATTGACCATGAACTATGAAAGATATTTTATTGTGTAGTATATAAATCTTGATGAGAAAGAGCTAATTAGATAAACTTCCCAACAAGCTGCCGAATGCCGGTACCTCTTTGGATTTGGTAGCATATATCTGGACGGACACATTGAAAGTCATCTTTATCTGTGATGAAATTGAATTAAATGTCCTATATTTTAAGTGAATTATTTAAATTATATATACTATATTTGAAATCCGTTATATATATTCAGTTTCATCAATAAGTTATCCATACATTGAAGAAATACTAAAAAGAGACTTGGTGCATACACAAACATAAAATGATTTAAATGACTCACATAAAACATAAAAGATTTATTAAATTTAATAGAAACTTAAATGACTCAACTAAAATATAAAAAATTTGAGTGACTTGCAGTACAAATGTAGAAGACTTTCAGTGCATTTATCTCCTTTCTATAGGAAGTTGCGAAGGTACCAACCTCTTAACGCATGTTTATAGAATTTCGCATTCAATGAAAAACCGATATCTTAATATTTTTCAGGTTGTTTAAAATACTTTGGTTCCATTATCATTTTTCAAATCTTGAATAACCGGTTTTTAGGCTAAAATCCAACTAGTATTTATACGTGGCGAATCAATTCACATGGTGTTAATATCATTGAAGCATTTTTTTTATATATCAATAAACTCACTCATTAAGATATGTATAGAAGCTCCTATTCCAAGTAAATTTTATTAAAAAATTGATTTATTGTTACTAATACATCAAATATTTAAATAAATGATGAATAAATATTAACAATTATAAATAAAATTTTAAAAAATTATAATTTATATTTTTATTTATTAAATTTTATTAATATTTATATATCACTACATTTTTCGCCGGGGTAGATTTTGTCTGCAAACGTGACGGATTAGCTGCCTTCGAAGCCGTACAATTCCTTGACCCCGTCAACCTTTTGTCCTATATTCACTCGTGTATAGATATTTTCTTTTTCAGTAAACGATAGAGATAAGATATGTCGTTAATTTTCCATCATTTATTTGAGATATATATCTGGCGCAGACGATGCGCTTTGAAGGTTTCTTAGTCGACGAGATATGCCAGAAGATTAAAAAGACTTAGAAACCATTAAACACAAAAAACGATTGTAATATGACACATATTTACATGTATAATATATAAATATCAATTATATTTAAATATATAATAATATTAATATTTTTAATTTATTAATTAAATTTTATATATTATAAAATTATTAATATTTATATATCACTAATTTATCTACTTATATAATATATTAATAACATTAAAATTTTTCTTATTCAATACTAACCAAAACTCGAAGATTGATCCTTATAGGTGGCTCAGCTAGAGTCATGTAGGTTCTACCGAGGGTGGTTAACTTGATAGTAATCTTTCTATCTTCCAATTATGGTTTTGGACTGTCGGTGGTTGGCTACATCCTAAGTCATCAGTCCTATCTGTGTCAGTCGTTCTTGAAAGACAATATTTAGTAAAGAAAAAAAAGAAAAGAAAAGAAAAACTGTTACGGTAAGACATTGAATCAAATCAAATCAAACATGGCTATGGATAGAACCGAATTGAATTAAAATTTTGATTTTTTTTCTTTTATTTTTTCTTATAGAAATGGTTCTATTTGGAATGAGGCATGCACCTGAGTTAGCTTGAACCAAATTATAATGTACTTTGCATGGCTCAAATGTGCTCAAGCCAGGCCCAAAATTGTCTACTACAAATAGACATAAACTTAACTGTATCCAGAACTAATTAAAACGGAACTAATCCGAAAATTTGGCCTTTTGTAGTTTGGTTTTTTGAGTTAATTGAATGGAAACGTGAACTTCATATACAATTTGATTCCGAGTTCCAACTGTGAACCGAAGCAAAACGAACCATGTCAAGCCCTAAAAATTATCCCTATTGGCTTATTTTTCTGAAAAGTATACTGATACTACGTTAATGTGTATTAAATACATACATACATACATATTATCTAAGTATCGTATTCGTTAAAGATGAGTAGAAAAAAGCGTAAAGCTTTTTGCTCACATTAAATGGCTACAACGTGGTCAGTTCTTGTCCATAAAATTGCTTGATAGGTCGTGACTTTTTCAATTTTAAAATTAAGAAAAAAAAAAGGATACGTATACATCTTACATTTGAAAAGTATATCATTCAAGCTGTTTTCATTTATTGTATTCCTAAAAACGCGTATTGTGCAAACCTTTTTATGACGATTATATGAAAAGTTAAAGACTAGAATAATCTAGTTTGCCATTCTTAAGTATTATAATTAAAGTTTTTAGGTATTATATTAATATTTTATTACTTCATTTATTTTATTAAAATAAAAATTTTATTATGATCTTATTTCACATTGATAGAAATTATAACGTTTACTTTATCTAAAGCACGGAATAAACATTTGAGATGAATTGGAATTACATATAATGCAGAATTACAATTCCCAACCAAAAGCTCTGAATTGGAATTCCTTTCTCAAATGTGGAAATAGAGCTGGGAAGGGAGGTGCTGTTGTTGCTTTGCGAACAGAGGTCCGAAACGGCAAAGAGAAAAGGGGAAACTCTGCCGCAAAATCTCCCTCCATTTTTTCTTTCTGGATTCACTGTCTCTAGAGTCTCTTAATCTAGGATTTGGATGTTGAAAGGAAGGGAAAGCACTTGAAAATGAGAAAGGTTTTATTTATCACAATTTTTTTATATTGCCAACATATACAAAAGAGACTTTTATAATATAATTAAGCTAGAAATTGGGAGAATAATTAACTCTAAATTAAGTAAGAAAAGATTTACAATAGTTGTACAACCTCTAATCTACGAAAGAAATAGAGATTTGCGGATAGAGATTCAAGAAAAGAAAATCTCAATACTCCCCCCTCAAGTTGATACATAGATATCATGCATGCTCAATTTGTCAAGACATTTTGAGAATACTTGACTTGAGGCGATCTTAGTCAAAATATCAACTAATTGATCTTCAAATCGAATCTTTGGCAGCTCCAAGGTTTTCTCTTCTAAATTCTCCTTGATGAAAAATCTATCTACCTCCACATGTTTTGTTCGGTTATGTTTGACTGGATTATGAGCTTTATCATATGCAGCTCTATTGTCACAATACAACTGAATCGGTCATTCAATAGAATAACCCAACTCTTGTAGAAGGAGCTTTAGCCACAAAGCTTCACAAAGTCTAAGTGCCATATCCCTAATTTTAGCTTTTGCACTTGAGCAAGCAACAGCATTTTGTTTTTTACTTCTCCAAGTAACTAGATTACCTCCCACAATGTGAAGTAACCTGAAGTAGATCACCCATCTTCTATTTCTCCTGCCTAATTAGCATCTGTATACACCTCAATATTTTGATAGTTCATAGTTCTGGTGAATAATATTCCTTTTGCAGGAGCAGATTTTATATATCTCAAAATACGAGTGACAGCATTCATATGTTGTTCACTAGGATTGTGCATATATTGACTTACAACGCTTAATGCATAGACAAAGTTTGGTCTTGTGTATGCTAAGTACATCAACCTTCTTATAAGTCTCTGATATCTTCCTTTGTCAATTGGCACTTGATCTGCTTTAATACATAACTTCAACCCTTCTTCTACTAGAGAATTAGCGGTTTGACATGCTGACATACTGGTTTCCTGTAATAAATCTAATGCACATTTTCTCTGAGATAAGAAAATACCTTTCTTAGATCTAGAGACTTCAATTCCAAGAAAATATTTCAAGGAACCAAGGTCTTTCATTTCAAATTCTTTTAACAAGTATTCCTGTAGTGCCTTCCTTTCTTTTGCATCATTTTCTATAACCACCATGTCATCCACATATACAATAAGGGTGGTGATCTTACCCTATCTTTTCTTCAAAAACAAAGTGTGGTCTAAGTTACATTGATGGTATGCAAATGCTTTCATAAACTTTGTGAATCTTCCAAACCATGCTATTAGAGATTGTTTGAGCCCATATAATGATTCCTTCAATTTACACACCTTGTTGCTATGTCTTTCTGGTGTCATATAGCCTAAGAGAAGTTCTATATAAACTCTTTCAGTTAATTCTCCATGTAAAAAAACATTTTTGACATCAAATTGCTACAGTGGCCAATCCAAGTTTGTAGCTAAAGACAATAATACTCAAACAATATTGATTTTAGCTACGGGTGCAAAAGTCTTTGTATAATCAATACCATAGGCTTGTGTATATCCCTTCACCACAAATCTTGCTTTAAATCGTTCAACGGTGCCATCTACTTTGTACTTCACAATATAAATCCATCAGCAACCCATTTGTTTCTTTCCTTGTGGACAATTAACTAAACCCCAAGTTTTATTCTTTTACAAAGAGCTCATTTCCTCATTCATAGCGTCTTCCCATCTTAGATCAGTTAATGCTTCCTGCATACTGTTAGGAATATATACATTAGATAATTGATTCATAAATGATTTATTTGATTTAGATAGATTTTGGTTAGACACATAATGGCTCATAGGATATTTAACTTTACTAGAGATTGCAGGTTCATATGTAGGTTTAGGAACACCTCTATTGATTTGATTTGGTAGTTGTTTTCTAGGTAACTCAATTTCAAGAATAGGACCAACGTCGGCGAGCGATTGGTGTGATGTATCAGTGGGAAATTCAACCTCTTCATTTGGAAAACTTGTATTCTGTGATTCAATTATCTCTTCAATTCTGGTTAATCTTGAATGTTGTGTTTCAACAATTCCCAATTCTTTATCCATATTGAGGTCCAAAGCAACATCACTGCTATAATCAAGATAATTAAGATTCTAAATTTGCTTCTGGTACTCCCCCTGAAGTTTAGAATCTGTAGAAAAATACATTGAATCTTCATGAAAAACCCATCCATTGTTACAAACATACGTTATGTTGGAGGATAATAACACTTGTAGCCTTTCTGATGCATGGCATATCCTAGGAAAACGCAGCGTAAAGCTTGTGGGTCCAACTTATTTCACTGATGTTTCTGAAGATGGACAAATACGACACACCCAAAAACGTGTGGAAGTAAATCAAGGACTATTAGAGTAACCACGACATCAGTAAGTGCTTTAAATGGTGTTTGAAAGTTAATGGGGCTTGAAGAAGTTTGATTAATTGAGTGAACTGTAAACATAAGAGCTTCTCCCCAATAGGACAAAGGCATATGCGCTTTAATTAAAATAGCTCGAACAATTTCTGGTAAATGAAGATTTTTCCGTTTTGAGACTCCATTTTGTTGAGGGGTATTAGCACAAGTTGTTTGGTTAACAATTCCTTGCACTTCTAAAATCCATTGAAGTTTAGAACTTTGATATTCCCCTCCATTACCACTTCATAGAACTCGAATATGTCCATTATACTAAGTTTTGACTATTTTATGAAATTTTTGAAATAACAAGTTTACTTTACTTTTAGACTTCATTAACCACAACCAAGTCATCCAAGTATAATCATCAATAAAAGTAACAAACCAACGTGAACCACTAAATGTTGGAATTTTGGATAAACCCCACGCATCAGAGTGAATGACCATAAACAAAAAAAGACTTTTATTCAATCTTAATGGAAATGAAGTTCTATGACTCTCTGCAAGTTCACATACATCACAACAAAAACTAGAAAGATCAACATGTTCAAACAAACTAGGGAATAATTTTTTAAGATGTCCAAAAGATGGATACCCCATCCTTCAATGCTAAAGACAAATTTCATATTCATTCTTCTTCTCTTTCATGCTTTCTACTGCCAAAACTTCATGCAACTTGTTAGAGCTTTTCGATGTCAAGTCCAAGTAGTACAATTTTCCTCACCTAACACCACAACCAATTGTCTGCTTTGTTTAGATGTCCTTAAAAACACAAGAGTCGTGCCAAAAAATAACAATACAAGATAATGCTTTGGTTATTTGAGAAACAGATAAGATATTATAATCTAAAGATGGAACAAACAATACAGAATCAAGGTTTAAAGTATTAGTGAGTGATCAAGAACCTTCCCCAATAATTGAGGATTCATTACCATCAGTAGTAAAAATGGTTTTTTTTTTTTTTTTTGTGAAGAGGATCTAAGATTTGTAACCTGTCTTGAATCAAATGTCACATGATTAGAAGCACCAGAATCAATTATCCATGTATTATTAAAAACAGGTGCAGAAACATTCAAGGCCTTACTACAAGTGTCAGTAGTTATAATCAACACGAAACCTTCTTTAGTAGTATTATCATTAGTTTCAGCAACAACAGTGATTGAGTTCTTAGAATTCTTTCTCCGAGATGCTCTACTATGATCCCACCATTCTAGATATCACACAAGTTCATAGCAACACTCCTTTGTATGTCTGGTTTGATTGCAATGCATACACTTGTATTTAGATTTTCCCATACCTTTGGTAGTCTTTGGTAGATTTTGAGTCATCATTAATGTAGCTTCAATGTTTCCAATATCAACATTCAAAGTCACACAACATACTGCTTCTTGTCGAATTAATGAATAACATTCTTCCGAACTTGGAACTGGTTCTTTGCGCAAAATTACCCCCACGAACTTGATCAAAATCACAATCTAAGCCAGAGAGAAATATATGCACTCGCAATCGTTTAATGGATTTTTTATATGCTGTTACATCTTCAAGATCTTTCATGACCACTTTATCTCAATGATCCAATTCTCGAAAAATCTCAACTAGTTCTCCATAATATATAGAGAGAGACTTCCCATTTGTTTGGCTATGAAAGCCTTTTGGTTCAAGGAAAAAATTTTGTTTTCATCACTTCCATCATAAAAAACTTTTGATAATGCACTCCAGATCTCATGAGTAGTAGGTAGACGTAAATACCTTTCCATTATTTCAAGCTTCATAGACATCAATAACCATCATTTCACTTTTTGGTTTCAACATACCATTTTTCATATCCATAATCGAACTCGTCTAGTTGTTTCATCTTGCCACAAGTGTAAGAGAGTTTTTCTCTTTTAGGAATATGCATCTCCATTAGTTGAGACCAAACATCATAGTTTGATTCATTAAGAATTATTCCTACATTAAAAACACCTTCAAATTGCACAATTACTGGAATTGATTCAATTCTAGAAGACTCAACACCTCTTTCACTCATTTTGATTTTGTTTTAGAATTTAAAGAGGTAGACTTTGATACCAACTTGAAAAGAGAAAGGTTTTATTTATTATAATTTTTTTTATATTGTCAACATATACAAAAAAAAAACTTTTATAATACAATTGAGCTAGAAATTAGGAGGTTAATTAGCTTTAAACTAAGTAAGAAAAGATTTACAATAGCTGTACAACCTCTAATCTAGGAAAAAAATAGAAATTTATACAAAGAGATTTAAGGAAAGAAAATCTCAACAAAAGCTTAATCCACTTGTCAAAAACACCATCGTTTTCTCCCCAATCGCGATACTTTTATCTCCTTTCCTCCATTTCCCAATGTATTCACCTATCCTTCACTATCTTAACAATCTCATCATATCTCACTTTAATCATATTAATTTTGTTATCATTTTCTTATTTTGCAGCTTGAAGTAATGGTTTTTGTCTACTTGCAAAGCTAAGTGGAATCGGAGAACGAAGGAGAAGGATCGCTGGATTTAAAACGAAAGAAGGTTCAGTAGACAGTGGTGGTTCTGATAAGAATGATGCAAAATTGGATAGGGTGAGTTGTCCGACTTGCGGAGATCATGTTCACGGTGATGGTTATGCGATCAATTCTCTTCTCGGTACAGCTTTTGAAAACTTACTGACTTTCGGCCAAAGTAGGGAGAAAAAAATGCGATCAATATTATCTATCAACATTCTACAGGGCGTGGGGTTTTCTCGCATTAGTGAGTATTTTCATTATTTTATTTATTATTTAACCTTACTCTTTCTTTTATTCTTTCAAGTAAATAATATAATCCTCATTCCATTATATTCAACTAAACATCATCTTATCAATTCATTATCTATTCTATTCCTTAATAATATATATTTATTGATCACAAATTCATGAATAGTAAAATTAAAAATCTGGATTCAGAAAATAATTAAACTTTCATGTCTGGGCAAATGAATCCAGATTTTCAATTTTACTATACATGAATTTGTGATCAATTTTACTATCCATGAATTTGAGAGAACATCGTATCTTTTGTTCATTTTTGGACCTATTTTATTTAGTAAAGTAAACGGGTTATAAAAATCTTTCTTTCTTTCCTAAGAATCTTCTTATTTTATCTTTAGGTTATTAAAGAAATTTTCTAAATGCCATCTTAGGTTTTTAACAAGAGTTCCTAAATGACATTTTTTGGTAAATGTTAGAGTAGTAATAAATTTAGACTACTTTTTATAGAGATATCTCTCAATCCCTTAAAGTCTCAAAAAATAGATCTTTGATCTTGAATTTGATTTCAAGAATCAAGAATAAAGATATAAAAAAGGGCATATGAAATGGATAGAATGGTTCTTGAGGAAAATTAAAATTTGAACCACCTTAAAACCGTGTGTATAAAAAGTCTTCCGTATTTCTTTTTTTCGGAATTTTTATGAAATATCATTTAACAAAAAGAAAAGAGGAAATAAAATCTCTTGGACCCTCATCACATGTTGAGATGGTGATCCAACACCATAGAGGTATCGTGTATAGACACTGTCGTGATTCCACTTTACCTATAATAAGCTCAAAATCGCTAGGTCATGGGTTGGGGATTAAGGGAACTAGGATCAAAATCGTGTAGCCAGTTCATTGGAACAATGCGAGTCACCAGTTGATTTTGGATACGTGACCTTTCTTTTTTTTTTTTTGCTTTTTATTAAATATTTCATTTTCACTTTGTTTTTCTTTTTTTTCTTTTTTCTTTTTAGTTCTCCTTAATTCTTTCTTTAGTATAATTCATCATTCTAAAATTTACAAATCAACAAATTAAATTATTACACTATTTCTTATAATACAATTACTTTATATTAAAAAATATTAAAATTTAGATACACATGTTTCGTAATTATAGTCGGCAAAAGGCCCATACATGAGGGAGGAGAGCCACCCAAAATTTTATTAATATTAAATAAAATTATACAAATATCAATGAGGATATAAAACCTTATCTTTGTTATAAGTTGATCATATTTCTAAATAGTTGAAATAAATAAGGGAATACTATTCCCCTTTCATAATTATGACTTTTTCCTTTTATTGTTTTCATTTATCCACATTTTTATATTTTTCATCAAATTCATATTTACTTGTTCTTTTTTTTTTATGCTTTAGCTACATTTTGCTTGTTTTTGTCCTTTTTTTAAATTTTTTTCAGTTCACGTGTTAGAACCATTGGTTTCGATGGGTTGACTCGTCATGAATCTATATAATCGATAGTTTTTATATAAGTTATGACCCATGAGTTTGAGTCACTATTTCGGGTTAGAATCGCTGTGATAGTTCCAAGTTAGGTCACAATTTTGACCTAAATTGTAACAGTGTCTAATCATGTACTCATAATATGTAAGGGGTATTTTAAAATTTTTAGTTTATTGTTTCGAGCATACAAGGCTACTTTGATATAATTACAATGGAGATAGCATACTCTTTATTTTTTATTCCAATTAGGGGATATACGTTTTTAAATATGAACCATGGATGAATTTTATTTATAATGTGTGGTATGACATTAGAGATTAAATTTTTCTAAATTATTTGTGCTTAAAGTGTAATACTCCAACTTGAAGATAGCAAGATTGAATATGTAGCTAGAGAGAGGAATTTAGTTCCCAATTTCATGGCAAATAAAGCTTGGGATATGATCAAGAGAAGTGCTTTTTTTTTTTATCCTTCAATAGTTTTTCCTTTTTCTTTCTTTCTTTTCTTTTCTTTTAAAAAAAAATACTTAAGTTTATTTTACAAATTTTAGAGAGAGAAGAAACTCCCATAAGACCATCTACAAACTATAAATCTCAGTTTGTATTCGTTGGCAATGAAACTGCACTTTTGTTGCTAATATTTTATGCATCTTATAAACAAAAAAAAATAGTAATAATATATCGAAAATTTAATATTAAATTATTATTATTTATTTCCAACACTCTTTTTTTATATCCAAAACAAACACAATACATGCCATGTTATTCAGAATTTACTTTTATATTTAATTTTTTATTTAATAAACATTTTCCAAATTTAAAAAAATAATAAAAACTAATCTCTTGAAATTTCACTCTTCTCTTAAAATCAAGGTACGTACCCTGAAAAGGATCCAAAGCGTCATAAAATTTCCTTAGAAATTTCACTCTTCTACCTGATTTTCCTTTATTTCCTATTCAATATTACAATTATCTTCACGATGCCTAAAGAGCCCACTCAACATCACTTTTGGCTGAAAAATATCAACAATGAAAAAGACTGTTAAAAAAATTTGTTAAGAATTACATGTTCGCCACATATAAATACGAGCCATACTGATCATTTATCATGAAATTGAAATGAATTAATTTTTTTTTCATTTCCAAGATAAAATCATTTTAATACAATATTACCATATCATTCGGAATTTATTTTTACAATTAATTTTTTGTTCAAGAAACATTTTTCTACAAATACAAGTGGTGCTATTTGGAAAATGCAGAAGCTCCTTTCTATTCTCCTCCTATTATTTATTTGAAATGTACTCTTTATTTAAAGGTGATCATAGTCATAGAGAAAAGTTGATTTCCAAGATGCCTCAAAATTGGTAGGGCATTTTTGGTGGAAAAAAATAAATAAAATTGTTGGGTTTCTAATTTACTATGGGAAGCGTATTAAAAACGTTTTTCATTATCGACTTGAAGACCAATAAATTGAGAATCTAGATAACATAAGTACATTTAAGCATATAGTCAACATATATTAGTTTCGAGTTAATAAGCCAGCATTTACAATTTCCAAACAAAACGTTGGACAAAAATTTTTAACTGGACTACGTGTGCGGTTAGGCACCACTGGATTTATGTAGTCATTGTTTTGCATATGAGCAAGTATTCTTCATGAACGCAACAATTTTATTAAAATTGAAAGAAATGATTTCCTACTTTCCTTTAGCTATTCTCACCTTCACTAGATGAATGTTATTGTCATGTCCATCATATCCTACTATGAATTTGCCACAATCATATCTCATAACTACACGCTTAGAAAGGAAGAAATCAAAAACTGTTTTCGCTTGATTGAATCCTGCTAGCAGACTCAGAAGGAAACAAATTTCAAATCTTTCACCTTCTTGTTGTCCAAGCTGCAGTCAAGTTATTAACCAAACATAGTCTTGCAAGATATAGTAAAATTCCTATTTAAACACAGGATTTACACAACTTGTTATGTTACGAGGTGAAGGATGAACGGTGCCTCCAGTCGTCACCTTATTCCCTTTCCTTCGCTTCCATTCTTTGGCCACCCTCCTGCAGAAACTCCCCCGGGATGACCCGGTTGACAGCGCCGAACTCCTCGTGCCGATAACCACCAGCTCCTTGCCCTGGCTTGAGACTGATCTTGGTACAGTAACGCTTGGAATGCTATTATTAGCTTGCAATCCATCTGATTCATCACGTGAAGAAGTTGGCAATTCCATCATGTTTTTCTCAATGAGATAACTTAAAGAAGCCACTTCGTATGAATCATACAAGGGACTCCCACAATCCCAAATCTTATTATCATCATACCCATTTCCCATCAATTCTAAGTTTCCTCCAAATCAATACTGTATATTTCCTGAATCCGCACATATAATGCACCTGAATGACCTTTGAACTTTATAGAAATCCGATACATTTAATGATAATATATTGTATTTGTGAAGTCATATTTTAATGTTTGGAAGACATGATATGTGATGTCATAGTAGTTGCCGTTTGTTGTGATTTTGCAATATTTGAAGTTTCAATGAGACAGCATTGGATCTTATGTTGTTGCGGATAGGTGTGGACTGTTCTACAAGGGTTGGTGCTTATTGGAATTATGCTTTCTTAATGTTAAGAAAGGTCAATTTCACAATCTTCTTTGTACTCCATGACACCGAGGCCACCATAAACTTGACCAATCAAGAGTGAAGATGGTAGAAAGGCGACGTAGAGTTTCGATGCAGCACAATAAAATTAAATTAACCCCCTCTCTAGAGGAAAATAAAGCCACTGATGCATACACGGTTTATGTATCACGTGATTTCATAATTTAAAAATAAGATAATTTCTTTTAAATAATATGAAACTAAATATTTTAAATTTATGTCATATGATTATTTTTCTTAAATATTTATATCGCGGATGTAGATTTGCTCAGATATATAAATCGCTCCAACATGCTTTCTAGTGTATTATAATCATATATGAGTTTAAAATTTTAAATTGGAATTATTCGAAAGAGACAACTATCTAATTTGTCTGAGGGCTTGCTTTGTATCCTTCTCGCATGTGTTGCTTCTTCAGTATCTCAACCAATAATAGCCTCTTTTCTCGAATTTTATTTTCCTTTTATAACGTGTCACTTCGAAAAGGAATTATCTTGGCTTTCATGCTAATTGCTATAGTGGGTCTTCGGTATCCTTTCAATTACATAATTGAATTAGTGATTTTTTTAATCTTTTTTAGTAAACTATCATCCTTTTAATTGCATTTGTTAATTAAATAGCATTATTTCAATCTTTTTAACTAATTTAATTGCTTACTCACTTTGCATTGAGTACGTATTATCAATCTTGAAAAAGTGATTTGGAAATTGAACAATTTGGTCAAGTAGACCTTTCATGCATTGAATTAGTTGCCACCTAAATAAGAAGCTTCATTGGATACCATATGTCATGTGTATATACACATGTGAATAAGTATAAATAAAATTGAAACACATGATAATAGTAATAGATAATTTTTAAAAATTCATCATCCATATTGTGATATATCCAAATAATACTACTTGTTTTATCCATTATTTATACATACATATGATGTAAATAATGTCTTTGCAACATAACTTTACATATCTAAAGAATAAAATTCGGCATTTTAACCCTCCTAACACCGAGACACCCTTATCACCTAGTAGCCTTGCTGTCAAAAAAAAAAAAAAAAATCCCAATATCGAGAGGTGTCTCATACATAGTTCACCATTATTTAAAAACTAAAGTAACCATATTACTCATTTAAAAAAAAAAATCCACTACATGCTTAATTAAAGGAATTTCTTATTTTTCATTGATCCTAAACCTTATTCTTTTGAAAAAGTTGGCAATTATAAATTTTTTTTTTTTTTTGGTCATTTAAGGATCTATTCTAATTGGGAAACACCTAGGCAAAAACTAAAGGCCTGTGTTCTCTTATGTGTTAACACAATAGATCTGGACCCAATGAAGATAATAATCCAAGCCCATGTTTACGGAAAGCCCAAAATCTGTCAAATTAGTTGTCAAATGATACAATTTATGGGAAGCACAAAATGAACAGAAAGCTCCCATCAATCAATGTCTCATTGGCAATACAACATAGTTTGGTCTAACCCATGTCAATAAGGAACAGACCCATTGACAAAGCAAGCAAGCCTTATGAAAAAACCTCGCCTAAAAAACAAGGTCAACTGATTTGCCAAATGGTTAAGAAAGTAGAATGCAAGATTAATAGTCTATTAGATCACAAGCGTGGAATGCAGGACCAAGAATTAATAGGTGTATTAATGGAGAATGAACGAGAATGCAAGATTAATAGTCTATTAGCTCACAAGCGTGGAGTGCAGGACCAAGAATTAATAGGTGTATTAATGGAGAGTGAACGTAACTCCTTCAAGAACCTCAATTAGACTAATTCTGGATCCAAAAAAGATTAGGTGGTAATGGATCCTCCTAGACAACAATATAGTTTTAGATTAAATCTCATTTACTGGTTGGTGAAAGTATCACGTGTTCTGTTCATGAGCAAGTAACAACACTCCGTCCAACTGAACTACCATTCGATGGTTCAACATTGAGTTTCCTACATACGTGTGGATGTCACCAAAATGTTTACGTATGGAACCCCATTGATAAATTAACAGCAAGAGGATTAATATATAATTGTTGTTCCTAATATAATATCTCGATAGTATCTTCACCAATTGCAAGATAACATTTAAATATATATATATATATAATAAATTAAGATATTTATTTACTATTTTAACCATTTTGGTGTTTAGTTGTAATTGATGAGAACATTGTTTGGACTATGTTATGAAAACAGTAAATATTCATCCAAATAGAATATAAAATAGCATGTCATTTACATTTGCAAGAAGAAAGTTTGGAAGGTGTCCTACATCCTAAGAAAGTCATTTGGTTATGAAGAAGAGATATTTTCTCGAACTTCCTGGTTAAATTTTACATACAATCAAATGTTTGCCGATGTGCTTTGGTATTATTTTGCATTAAGTTTATTAAGTCCCCTCACACTTATAATCCCCCAAACCCAGCAAAAAAAATCCTAAGGAGTAATTCATAAAAAATTTGATTACTACTTTAGTTTCATAGAAAAGTTGAACTAAATAAATTACTCTTAACAATCATGTAGTAAGTATATAATCTAATACAAACCTCCAAATAGTTATAACGAATAGGATTGAACCTACATTATTTACTGTAGTGCAAACTGTAAGTACGTTTATAGCCATTTCTACACATTGTAAAAGTATATTTAACTTGATGGCGTTTAGGACACTTGAATAGCCAAGAAAAACTATTTTGCCCGTGTGTCTCTGTCCATTAACTTTGTGGCTTCTCTTAGTTTCAGGTTCAGTAAAATACATGTGAATACTGAACAGACACGGAGGATCCATTGACAGATATCCCTTTGTGATAAGGTCTTTAGCATATTTTCCTTAGTTCTCTTTTCAATTTTTTTTTTTTATCACTAATCACAAAATGACGAAATCATAATATTTTTAAAAGGAATAAAAATGTCATTTTATTTAGTAATAGTTAGAAATATATTTGTACTAATTTTTTATTACGACTTGTCGGATCTTTCTACCTCCTATCAATATCTTAGCACCATCATTAATCACCTTCGTGATGGTGTTTTATTAATGCTTATCGTTAATCAAATACGAGAAAAATATTTCCCGAAAAATTCAAGCATACATTTATAAAGCTGAAATAAAGTTGCATTTCGCACACATTTCTCGGGTACGTTGTTTACGTGGTCATCATGTTGTACGAGCTTTTCAGGCACTCAAAACAGGCTTGTTCCACTCAAATATAAAGGGGCACCAAAGTAAAGAAAATGTTCATCCTCCACATGTTTTCGACGACAGAAATGAGAAAACCATGTCGCTATCCAAGCATAATAAGTGGCAAAATCAGGACCACCACTAGGCTAGCAAGGTTTTGCCATTTGCCTGTGGTGATAAGACATCTTACTCAAGCGACTCCACATACTAAATGCAACACTTTCGAACGTTCACCATTGAGGAATAGTAGGGGAATAATACGTTGGAAGTACAACTCATTATACAAGATTAAGAAATTATCATAAAATTACGTTAAACGCTCAAAGCTACTCTCCATTAGTTTTGGCTTCAGCTTTAGCGGTTTTAAGTAATATCGTACCGATCCTCCATCAATTGAAATGCAGATAATGTTTATACATTTTTAGACCCTCTAGTATTTCTCAGCGATTAGCATTTGAGATTTAGAGTCAATCATAATCATACTTGCTCCACCTTAGATGAAAAGGTTCACTTATCTGGTCAGTATTCATCAATCATAACAGAATATAAATGGGGAAGACGCCCGACAAAATCCAAAAGAGATACTTTGCCCTACTCGGAAGGAAGATGTCCCCTTTTCATGGAATCATCCATTTCCCTTGGTGCTCAGAAGTTTCAGGGCTCCATCTTGTTGGGCATTATATAGTCGAAACTTCCCCAACAAGTGTGTACAGTATTTGTTGTCTCTTCACATACATGAAAAGCCATTTTGTTTTTCTCTACGACAACTTAAAAAAAAATTAAAAAAAAAAAACACAAACTCGTAAATATAGAGAGTTATTATATATGTTACTCAAAACTTCATTTTATTTGTAGGCTGGATTTTTTATTGAGGCCCAACAAGTAGAAGCAACTTAATTAAATAAAAGTTTACTGATAATATAGGAGTATTAATTCATGATTGTTTATTCTAACATCATATTAAAACTAGTATATTATAGTAATTTTATTTAAAAGTTTATACTTATAAATATTACACGGGTTATTATATTTAAGATTTAATAATAAAATCCTTGAGTTTTAATTTGATTTAAGTGATTGAATTTTTGTCATTATATTTTACTTTTACTATTGTGGCTGTAAAAATTAAAGTATTTTAACGATCAAATGGTGAACTAACGGTTCCATCCAAGAGACCATAGAATAATATGTAGTGTCGAAAGTCAATTTCTTATCAACCTACTCCAATATTGTCATTGAATGTAGAACTTGAGCAAGAAGCAAATGTGCTTCCTTTTTATCTAGCATCTATTCATTTCTGCACAGATACTCATTTTATATCTATAGAATATATTAAAGGGCCTTTCACTTTCTTCCATATAGTGACGCATGATCTCAATGGGATAGGAAAGACAAAGATGAGAAAGATGATAACATAGAAGAAAAAGAAAGAAAGAGAGTAAAAAAATAAAAAAGGAAGAAAGAGAAAGGTACAAAAAAGGGAGGAGAGGGAGGAAACAAGAAAAAGATACTATTAACGGTCCGTTTATTTTATTGAATGGAATAAGGTTATAATAGAATAGTTATTACTAGGGAATAGTTATTATAGCAAATTGATATGATACTGCTTACTTGGATGTAATAAGATAGGAACTACATTATTTACTTGAGGGAATAAGGGTGGAATAAAGGACGAGGGCAGATCCACAGTCGAAATCGGCGACGATAGGGTAGATCCATGATCAAAGGGCTGAACAGAAGCAACTACGACGGAGCTAGCGATGACCACGGCAAGGGAGGATCGAGATTGGCGACGACAGGCAAAACGAGAAACAATGCATGAGGTCTAGCGGCAGATCTACGATGGTGAGGGACGAGCAAGGCTACACGAGGATGACGATGATGGCTAACCACAACGAGGATAACAACGATGGCAGACCACAGCGAAGACGACGGCGATGGCAGATACACGACTGAGGTTGCACGAGGATCGACATTTCCACCAGCAATAGGCTAATTGACGTTCAAATTGACGATGACGGCTAACGATGAATAGCACCGAATTGCTATTATAGGGAATGGCGATTTGGGATTTTATGGAACTGCTGACGCAGCGCGGAAGCAAAAAAGAAACGAATCCGATATTGGATTGGTTTCACGCAACAAAGGCACACGCTTTGATGCAAATTAGGTTGCGCACAACCCGGAAATTGGAGAAAACTCTCGCTCAAAGTGTATTCAAATGTGTAATAAAACATAACCCTAACCTATCTGATAAAAGAGTATTTATATGGCCCCGTAAAATATCTAAAAAGGGCAAAATCTATACGTACACGTGGAAGAAATAATAAAATACGCGTTATACACGGTCTCATACATGGCCGTGTATGACTCTGTGAACATTCTTCTCTAGGTACACGGTCAAGCTCCCAGCCGTGTAAGGAAACCGTGTTTGCGTCTGTGGGAGTCCAGGTCGAATACACGGTCGGGACACACGGTCGTGTATGGGGACCGTGTATGCTTCTGTGGAAATCCTGGACGGATACACGGTCACAACACACGGCCGTGTTTGGGGACCGTGCATGCTTCTGTGGAAATCTGCAACGGGTGCACGGTCGTCTCCTGGCCGTGTGAGGAAGCCGTGTAGTCGTCTGTTAACTCTGATTGAGTACACGATCTCTATACACGGCCGTGTAGTCAGGCCGTGTATCCCCTGTCTCCATCAACTGCAATTCCGTGCGAATTGCTATTTTGTAAAGTAAACAACGTAATAGTCATTTGACACATAATAAACCTATAATGGAATAGTTATTACGTTTAAGTAAACGTACCGTAAGTAGATCAAATCCGTGGAGCATTTTGTGTGCAGATGTACTTCAAAGCTTTATGAAATTGTTTAAATTTTTAAATAATTCATGTATATAATTATTATTTAGATTAAGATCCCATTTGGAATATATAAGAATTAATCAAATAACTTGTTTTATCCATTTTAAGTTATTTATATGTATAAGAACCTTCTTTCATATAGGAATGTATTATTTAAGTTGATTTATTCTTTCTCTATTTGAATAATCTTTTATGTTATTGATAGCATTTATTATCAAATTTAAATGCATGTGACCCTAGAACCATTTAGATTCTTTAAATAGATAATTTTTTTCTACTATTTATCGATTTATTTTGGAATTAGATCATATATGAATTGATGGTATAGCACATGGTCTATCAAAATTCTCTCTATAAATCGTTTTTTTATAGCAGAATATGTTCTCATTAAAGAAATCAAAATATGCTTCTTCTTTTTTTTCAAAAACTATCGTTTTTATATCCTAGATAATCCTATCATCGTTGTGTCACCTTTAAAGCACATATTTAAATTAGTTGCATCATATTATGTTCTTTATGAATTTTGACCGGCAATGCTTTTTCGGGTGAAAGTATGGCTTATAAAATAACTTATTTTTCCTTTTTATACCATACTTAAAAAAATTGAAATATATGTAACAACTTTATACATAAATCTAATAAATCTAATATATGATCCCTGTTATAAGTAAGAAAAACATAAACATTATTTACCATAGTTCATGAACCCATGAGCCAAACAAAATACTAATTATATTCTATTTGATACTAATCAAGACAACAATTGATTTAAGTTTGATATATGATTATTTGACAAAAGAAAAAAAATAAATTTTTAGTTTTTAATATTTATCTATTTTTTATTTGAGTTTTTATTTTTTTCTTCTATTTGAATCATTAATGTTTTCAAAATCTTATTAAAAATGGTTTTTATCAAATTTATTAAGTTTTTTTTTTCCATTCATAACACATATAAACTTTAAATTAATCTACAATAATTTAATTAAAAAAATGATAATATTAGATACTTTTATTTATGTAATATAATAAAAAATAATATTAAATATGTTTATAATATAATATAATAAAAATTAATAATAATAATTAAAATTAAGAAATTGGGCTGAAAATTTTTATATGTATCATAGTCACCTTAGTTAACTAGTACAAAATTAATCAATGTATTTAATAGAAATTCTTTTTTTATATGATTTTGAAAATATTGATAATTCAAATAAAAAAAAAAAGGGTTAAGATATCCAAGTGTATAAAAGATAGGTATTTTGGATACACGGATAGGAGAAATTCTCCTATAGATCTAATCCACCATAGATCAAGTATATATTAGGTTCTTTATTAGATCAATGAGTCCATGACTTATTGAAGTGGATCACATAAAATGGGTGCATGATAGCAAATAAAATTTTCGAGGTAAAAGGCAATAATTAAATTTTGAGTGCCAGCCGGCGGTTGCCACTTGCTCCTTACTCTTGCATGGTCTCATATTTACCACACATTCCTGGGCTGAAAGCCAACTTTGTTGTATCAGGTCCACAGATTTGGGTTCATCGCTGGTGCCAAAACCATTTCTGATTTTTTTTTTTTATTTGAAACGTTTGTATTTTTGAATCCTATATGTAACTTGCCTTTTAAAAAATATTTTTTCTAATCACAACACATTTAACCTCAGCTGAGCTGAGCTTCCATGCTTGACTTATGATTCAAAGCATCTTTCCAGCTTAATTTTAAAATTTCAAAAAAGTACGTCAAATCGCAGCGCTCCAGATTATCAAATTGTTCTTGATAATATATTTTTCAACATCTTGATGAGACGAAGGTTCGGCATGCATTAGACATCAAACAACCAAAAAAAGGTACAGATTTCTAGCGAGAAACTCGAAAGTCCTAAATAACTTAAGTAAAAAAAAAATCATTTTATACATTTACTTTTTGATAATTAAAATATATAATCAATTGAAAGAACTATGATAAGTTTTTATTTAAGTACTTAATAAATATTTAAAGTACTAAAAGGCAACTTTTAATCCCTTATATTATCAAGACTTTACCATCCGTACATAGGACAGCATCATCCTCATATGAAGTACACAAGTAGCAGAAGACATAAGGGTCAATAACATCTTTTCATTTTCCGAAGAGCTTTCCATTTTCTCTAAAACCTTTTTTGTGGCCAATATTTCTTTTTCTTTTTCTTTTTTTCTCCTTTTGCACAGCTTGGGTGGAGGAAAATGAGCTCAATGTCAACCGCCCAAAGGTCCAGCTCCGGGTCCTGGACATGCTATAATGAAAGATGTGGACAGAGTTTCGTTGTTTTGGGTTAATATGTGGACCTTAAAACCCGAGAGTTACAGCCGACACTGGATTACAACTGCTATAAGACAGCAAGGCTTATCTTAAATCTAAAGGATCATCCACGTAACATCAAGTCCTTATCTACTGGTAATAGCTCGGACTTTCTAATGCTTGTAAATAAGCATTATTGATAATGGGAATGAATCGTATCCTAATCATATAAACATGATCTTTTTTTATAGAAATTGGTATCACTTGACTTTTATTTCAATTAATCGTATAAACTATAACGTACTTTTTATTTTAAATCAAACCCTATAATTCGGATTAAGAGATTTTTCAACCCATCCATAAATGAATTAGTTACTATCTAGAAAATGATATGGATGGGACCAATTTTCACATAGCAATTAATCTTGTTTTCTTTATTTTTTAATGTCAAGTTGCAAGCACTAACAGAAAGTTTTAATACTTAACTCATACTATTCCACGTAATCCCAATATTAACTTTTAACATCTTGTAGAGCTGAAAAAGACATATAACTAATTGGATTAATTGTGCATGAAAATTCATATATTGATCCACCAACAAATATCATTGATGATAACAGCTTTCGTATTAACAAACAATACCATCCATGCGTAACGGCTAATGGCATTTCTACACAGTACATAAAACAACTGTGACGATGTTTATACATATTTGTAGTACAAATGCCATAACTATATCTAGTCATGTAAAAACCAGAACCAAGCTAATAAAGTTCCATAAGGTTAATGACGTCAAATATGATAAGCTTTCTAAACGGTAATTACAATATACCCTTAATTCTGCATAGCGCGACACAATATAACGGGATATATAGCATAAGTTTATTGTACTATATTTGGTATGTAAAAAAATAAAATAAAATTTTATTTGTTATACTTATTTATTATATATATATGCATTAAATTAGTTAGTGATTTGGATGACTATAATATTGACATTATCTTTTATTTATTATAACATTATTTTCTTATTCCATCACCATTTTACCAATGCCACCACAATTATTATACACTATTACATCACCACTACAAGTACACCATCACTATTGGTACCCTAGCAAACAATAAAGAAAAATTGCGCTAGGTAATGGCATACATTAATCTATATGTAGTAACAATTGTGATGATGGAATGGTAGTTACAGGAGGGTAACAGTGGTGATGATTGTATAGTAGGGTTGAGATATTCAACAACTATAGCAGTTGCAAAAATAATGATGGTAGTAGTGTTAAGGTTGTTGTAATAATAGTGGTGACATAGTGTAATAGTAGTGATAGTAAGTGGTATACAAGGTCTTAAGGTAGTAACGATGATTAGTAATGTGGTATAATATGATGGTGGTGCGACAATAATATGGTAACAGTAGAGGTTACTTAGTGTTTATTGATTGTAGTGGCAATGTTTACAATGATAATGATATTGGTAATGGTAGCAAAGGTAGTGAAGGGGGGTGATGGTTAGATAAAATAGTGATTGAGAAAAAAGTATTAATTCAAGATTTCGATTAAAGAGATTTTATTTGTTTTATCCTAAAATTTGTGTACCACCACCAAATGGAAGGTATAAATTTTTTGAAATGTATCGGATATTATAATGGTTTTTTTTTTTCATTATTAAGCTTATTTTGTAAACCAAGGTTTTCTCCTATCAAAGTCATGAGAGATACTTATCAAGTTATCTATTTCTTACATTAACATTCTCACAAAGTTGCTAGTAAAAATAATATAAATTCACATAACTCAAATGGAAATTTTTTACTATTATAATAAAAGGTAAATGCATAAAGGCCAATCACTCTTCTTCTTCTTCCCTCACATTATATCAACCTCCAACTTTGTCGCCGCCACCACTATCAACCCAACTCCACCAACCTCGCTATCACCATTCGCCATCATCTACAAAGTCAAATTTGGCACCAACACTAATCCAAACAATATAAACATCAACATTCTAATTCTCAACCCATCTCCACCAATTGTGCTACCATCACCATCTCTAACATCAAATCTAGCACCACCATTACTATCAATTCATCTCATGTCTTACATGTCATCAAACTCTATCTCCAACACTAATATAAATGGTAAAGATAACAATATAAATATAATACACATTTTTTAAGTCAAAATTGTTAGATTGGCTAAGGTTTGCAATGATTGAGTAGAAAGTCTTAATGCTTTATATAGAGGCAATTGTTATAGCTAGTAAGGGTTTGTGAAGGTGAGTAGGTGATGATAGTTAATTGAGTAGGTAGTACAATTATAAGTGGTTGGAGTAGGGTAGATATGAGGGTGGTGATGGGTTCGTGAGTTTGTGGCTATAAGGGATGAACAATGCGAGTATTGGGAAAGAGGGAGAGAAATGAGGAGAGATGGTTTGGTTGGCAAGTGATGAGCATAGAGGGAAATTTACTTAATTTTTTAAAAATTAGGGTTTATGCAATTTGAAAAGATTTCAAAAGTAATTGGTGCAATTCAATTAAAAAAAAAATGTAAACTACATATGTATCCCCTTGTGTTTGCAAATGAACCCTTAAGTCCTTAATCTTTAAAAATTGTGTTTTTATACTTTAATTTATTATTCAACACTTAAATAATATAATATGAAATAATATAATTTTCTTTTATTTTTAAGGGATAAAATCGTCATCAAGGACCAAAAGCATTTTTTTTTTAAATTAAGAAGTTTAAATATTGAATTTTAAAAATACGACAACCAAACACACATATAAAAAGCACAAGGGCATACATTTATAATTTACTAAAAAATATACTACAATATGAATTAGGTATGGGTTTTACGTCATTTTCTTAACTATATTAGAGTTACTGGAACTTACAAATCCTGAAGAGCAAAAAAGAAAAAAAAAAAGGGTTCAAGATGTATAAATTTTGAATATAGGAATTTGTTTATATAAAATCACATATTCGGACCATAATTGTAGAATGATGGAAATTATCCAATTGCTTATTTGCGCATTAAGTCTAATATAGTAAGACTTTTTATATACAATACATAAGGTAAATTTATTAAATTTTTTATCCTTTATAATCATAAATTACCATCCATACATATAAAATTATACAGTGAAACGTGCATTGAATATAGTATTACACATTAAAAGAGAGAGGAAAGAAATCGTATCCGGCATATAAATATACTGTACGTACATAATACATATACCAAATGAATACATATACATAGATACCATACCGTACATGTATACCTGAACCTGATGCATGTGCATACATGAATAATAAATGTACTTTATTACTGCGTTCTCGTTACACTAAACCACTTCTCTTTCCCATCGCCTCCATTGTCTTTCTCTGAGGCCGCCAAATGCTCTCTCTCTCTCTCATCTCCCCATATTGAAATCGACGAACGAATAAATCTCCACAATCGCCGGTCAAAAGGCCGCGACGCACACTTTAACCGCCCAAATCTAGGGTTCCGGCATGGCTTCGGAGGATGTCGTGAGTAAAACGAGCGAGTCTGCTGTTACAACGATCGTCAATCTCGCGGAGGAAGCTAAGATCGCTAGAGAAGGCGTTAAAGCTCCTAGCCACGCTCTTCTCAGCATCTGCAAGTCTCTCATCGCCGGTGGTGTCGCCGGTGGAGTGTGAGTCACCGCTTTTCGATTATTTTTATGCTTTCATTTTCTAATTTCTCATTCGTCGATTAGCTTTTAGCGTAATTACTATCGAACGTATCGGTGTTGGCTCGTTTTTATCGTGTTCATTTGAATTACGTCTTTTTCTGTGTTGATTTATTTGATTTAACTGTTGATTGATTAGCATTTTTAGTCGCTTACTGCATTTTCGTCTGCGACTCAGAGATTGAGGACTATAGTCTTTTAGGGATAATTTTTCTCATTCGATCCATATTAGGTTGTAAGTGATGCATATCAGTGATATTGCTTTGTTATTAACGTTTGGTTGAGCTCTTTTCCGGTAAATATTGCGTTTTCATATGTTTATTTTTCGTAAATTAGGACCTCTAGATAGAATTTTGTGATATGAGGTAATATCCATGTGCATATCCATGTGATTTTTTGGCTTTTCAGTGTATATTGTTGTTGATTGTTACTTGTAATGATATCCATCTTGTTTACGGTGAGTATTGAGTGTTAGGTCTCATATTTTTTGTTGTTTTGAATGTTAGATTACTCGATAGTTCCTAGGTTTGTTTTATTGCATATTGTTATTTTTTTTGGGCCAATCAGTGATAATTTATTAAGTTATTGATTATGTGGTTCTTACGGAATGTTGTTCTGGACCTTGCATTGAGTGAGGTTTTTTACTTCAAGTTGGTCTCTCCCTAGCAAGAGTGTTCTGTACTTATGTTATGGCTGTCAAAAATGGCCATGGTATTTTTGGCGGGAATAAAGGGCTGGCTGTGGAGGAAAATATCAGTTGGAACTCTGTAGAGATATCTCTGGGTTTTGAGTTCGTAAAGTAACTAGGAAGAGTCAGTGAGGCTTAGCCCCTTTAATGAGGTTTCTTGTGGGAAGCAGAGGAGGCAGTGCAGTTATTTGATTTTAAGGACTTTTTATCAAGTTTTTAGTATTTCAAAGGAGATAGAAGCTTCTATCAGCTCACTTGTTCAATTTTGTCAACTTTTTACCTGTAGAATGGGAATTTTATGCAGGGAATAATATTTCGTCTCTCATTTGAGCTTATAGATTGCACCTACATGCTTGATATGGGTTTGGATTGATTAAAGGGTTGTACTTTTAATATTTTCAGCACTGTTCTAATAGAAGTCCACAATGGAAAACTTTAAAGGATTCTTGGGAAAAACGATGGTAAAAATTGTGTTTCATAACTTGATCAGGTTTTCTTCAGATCTTGAGTAATCAAATATCCAACTGATATAGAACAGTCAGTTTGCAAATTCTACAATTAAGAGTATACGGAAAAAAAAGGACATATAAAATAGTAATAAATATAGACTTGATTTGCTGACAAATGTATATAACCACATGTGTACAATTGTGTACATTTACTAACAATGTATATATCCAACTTATATAGAGCGGTCCGCTTGCAATTTCTACAACTGAGAGTATATGGAAAAAATTGACAAATAAAATAGTAATATAGACTTGATTTATTAACAAATGTATATAACTGCATGTGAGGTGAGTACAAAGTGAACTATTCTTCTGCCTTATGACCACATAAAGTTTTTCCTTATCGTGATGGCGAAAGAATTAGTAAGACTGTATACCTAAGGAAATGCTATTTTTTAAATACTGTAAGATTTCTAAGGAGAAATGTGTTTGCTTAAATGATCTTTTTGTCATTTCTTTGACGAAAGACTTATGAGGGAGGATTCTTTTGTTTTCTATTTGCCTTTACCTTTGTCCTTGCCTTTCATATGCACACATTTTTGGACTTGTAGTGCGTTCAACTTTAATGACCCAAAGAGATGAGGAATATGAGATAAGAGGGGTTGCAGGAGATAGAATGGCCAGACAGAAAAGATCACAAGCAGTATAATGCCAGGGAGATGAGATGGGAAGGGCTGCAAGTGAGTGAAATTGAAGAGTGAGAGAGTAGAGGTTCTATTAGGGAACTGATTGACTCTAATTGGGATTTGGAATGTCTATGTTAACATTTTTCTTTTCTCGGTTTTTTCTTATTCCATGAAATTGCTAGTTGTATACAACACAGAAATTTTCAGAGGGGGGCCCAGCATACCTAACTCTATTATTTGTTTATGGTCATTTAGAAGCATGTAAAAAAGAATATTTTACATAGGAAAAGTTCTTTGCGGGATGTGCAGAAAATGAACATGGTTATGTTGGTGTAGGAAACAATAAGGAGCATCATGCTCTTCAGTTGACAACCCCCTAGTCAGACTTTTCAATTATCTAAGCATAAAAGAAGACTCTTGCTTTTTGTTGGGAATATACTGAGATATGTGTTTAGTAGCCAAAGTTTACAGTTGCATAGTTATTTAATTTTTGCTACTCTTTTACTGGCTGTATATTAATACTTTTACAAACTTTGTATAGGTCACGAACTGCTGTTGCTCCCTTAGAGAGAATGAAAATTTTGCTTCAGGTATTATTTCTGATTATTAGATGTTATATCCGAGTGCTTCATTTGGTACACTGTACATGCACGTATTGGATGGCTACCAGATTCTTATGTTAGCCCCTTTGACTTTGTATTGCCATTTCACATCCAGAAACCTATCACCCTGGTGCATTTGCCCGGGCACTGATGTGAGCTGGAGAGTGGGGAGAGGGATGGGGTGATCATGTTTCTCTTGTGAGGATCATAAATGTTTGTGTTAGTTGCTTCTGATGCTTATGATTTTTCTCCCACTTATTTTCTCATGTGTAATAGGATGTGCTTCTGGTCTACAGGTTCAGAATCCACATAGCATAAAGTACAACGGAACATTGCAAGGGTTAAAGTACATATGGAGAACTGAAGGATTTAGGGGATTATTCAAAGGCAATGGCACCAATTGTGCTCGCATTGTGCCTAATTCAGCAGTCAAGTTCTTCAGCTATGAGCAAGCATCAAAGTATGTTCCCATTTGCTTTCACTTCTTTCTTAATTTTACCTAAGCTGTCAAATTCTACTGGATTTTAGATATGGAAGTACATAGAAGATATATATCTGTATCATTAAAAAACTAAAGCTTCCTGCTATTGTTTTTTGGAACAGAGGAATCTTATGGGCCTATCGTCAGCAAACTGGAGACGGTGAGAGCTCTTTTTACGTGTGGTTCTTGCTTTGGGCAGAGACTCAAACTAGGCTTAGAAATAGCTGATAATTGTCTATAATTGTTGTCTGATTTGGCGTGTTGTCAGACTATTTAATCTTGGTAAAGATTTAATGAATGGCAATTTTTCCCAACGTAACTTGTCTCAACTTAGTTTTGCTTTCAGCCAGGACAATGTCCTGACCTTTCTAGCGTCTATTATGACTGCACATGGGCTTTTTCGTTTTCTAAGGCTTGATTTGTTAATCACTAGGTGCTCTGTGCTTCTTTCTTCCATTCTTTGTGTCTGAACTAGTACTAGTCATTATTATTTATGCAGAAGAGGCTCAACTAACTCCTGTATTACGCCTTGGAGCTGGTGCCTGTGCTGGAATTATTGCCATGTCAGCTACATATCCAATGGACATGGTACGAGGTCGCCTGACTGTCCAGGTATTCTTTTACTAAACTTTTGGAAATTCTCATGTTGTTCTTGTTGGTGATTCACTTCAGTTTTTCTACCTGTACTTGGTAGATCAGTTCTGCTGCTTTACTAGTGTATGATATATTTACTAGTGTATGATATATTTATATTTGTTCCTCAATGAGTGATCATCTTTTTTTATGATATTGCAGACAGACAAGTCACCCCGTCAGTATAGAGGAATATTCCATGCCCTTAAAACAGTCTTCAGGGAGGAAGGACCTCGGGCATTGTACAGAGGCTGGCTACCTTCCGTTATAGGAGTTGTGAGTGTCACTCTTGGAAACTCCATCCTAGTGACTTGAGATTACATCTGTTTATATCCCCAAAACCCCCCATCTGCACAAATAGATGTCTTTTCTACTGTGACCAATCAGCATGATAAAGGTTACCATATGTGTATGCACTAAAATTATTTTTTATTTTGATAGATACCTTATGTGGGTCTAAACTTTGGGGTGTATGAATCTTTGAAAGACTGGTTGATTAAGTCTAAAGCCTTTGGACTAGTTGAGGACAATGAATTGAGCGTGACAACAAGGCTGGCATGTGGTGCTATAGCTGGAACCATGGGGCAGACAGTGGCTTATCCTCTTGATGTTATTAGGCGGAGAATGCAAATGGTTGGCTGGAAAGATGCTTCTTCTGTTGTGACTGGCAATGGGAAAAGCAAGGTAGCACTAGAATACACTGGTATGATTGACGCATTTAGGAAAACTGTTCGTTATGAGGGATTTGGAGCATTGTACAAGGGTTTGGTCCCGAACTCAGTGAAGGTAACCACTCTAAAAGCCTCCTAGTCACGATACTTTGTTGTTATTCATAATGTTCTTATCAATATAGAAAGTATTCTTTGTTTCTCTATTATGCTGACTCCTATATAGTTTCAAAGGAAAAAAAATCACTGTACGGACTAACTCTTCTTCAATCCCTAAAAAGTTCTTCTATATTTAATTGACATGTTCCTTGCATACTTTATAGGTGGTACCATCTATAGCTATTGCCTTTGTCACTTATGAAGTGGTTAAGGATGTACTTGGAGTTGAGATGAGGATATCCGAGTAAAGTGGAGATATATTCGAAATTATTTGACTTCTGGCATGTTACTGAAGCGGAAGGGAAGGATCGCAGATGGTAAAGTAGGCAATTATTTTTTTACCTGCATTAAAAGGGAATTAGAGATCCGCAGATGTAGCTCTTCATGATATGTTAGTGCGATCTCCCTTCAACCTAGCTTTGATATTTTAGTATAATGTTGAGGAAATAAATAAATGATAAACCAGGCACTCTGTTAGGTTTTACAGAGTTCAAATTACCCTTTCAGTGTTCATTTGAGGGTGACTGGTTTTGAGATAAAACACTCACTCTTGATTGATTTTTCCTATGTCTGCTTATGCAGTTTTCTAAGCGTATATGTTATCTTTTGTCTCCATTCGAATCGGTGATCAGTGACTTAATGGGTGACTTATTAAGCATAGTTTCAGGGATTCGCCATTGAGATCGAGTGTCATGGATTGAACTACACTGGCGTCTAGCCAGTATGATTCTTCTGTAGGGGAAAGGACCTGTCATTGTAAGATGAAATGTTGCAGTAGAATGTAAGTAATATTTTAGAATGATAGACAGGTCAATAAAAGTTTGTGATTTTGAAGCGAACTAAAGATGGATGTGTGCCTGTTCTAGTGTAAATTACATTTATATCCTTCTTACCTTTTAATAATGTGCATATTTTTTTTAATATATAATTTTAGAAACTTATATCGTTTGTATTTTTTATTATTAATACCTTTTTGGTCATTTATAATTTTTCTTATATTTATGTATATATATATTTTTAAAAGATTTTGTTGATTGCGCCTTTTAATTATTAATGCCATTTTAGTCATTTATAATTTTTCGTAGCTATAATTAGTATTTTTTCATTAGTGAAGCCTTCTAGACGATTATTAATCTCTGTAGCTTATACTTTTCTACCAGTAATACCATTTGGCCCATGTATAATTTATCCTTTTTATCACCCATATTTTCATTATGAATGCCCTATGTACATTTGTAATTCCCTTTTTAGGTATGTTTATTTTTGGATGCTTTTGTTACTTGTACTATTTAAATAATTGATACATATTAGCCATTTATTATTTTTCAACACCTTTAAATCAATAATATCATATTCCGTTTTTGGTGCCTATAATTTTTCGTCACTAATATTTTTTGGTCATTGACAATCTTTTGATTATATTTTGAAGAGAGATTCTCTATGCAAATGATGCTATTTATAAAGTTGTAACACTCTATGGCTTGATATAAAATGACGACTTTTAGTATGTGATATAGGACGTTACTCTCTGATTAATATAGCATAGCATATTTACGTGTGAAAGCTATCAATAAAGGTTTTTTTTTTTTTTTTTTTTATTTTCTCTTCTTATCGGAACCCTTGTACATGGAGGATTTCAGCTCTAACATAAATAGGGAATTACTACCGATAAAATGGAGCCTCTGTAGAAATAAAAAAGGTAGCACTGCTACCTTCACAAGATTGACAATCTGAAAGTACGAAGGTACCTGGCACTTGAAGAAGAAAACTAAGGGAAAGAAATTCCCAACACAAAGACAACTAGAGCAGGAGAAGTAACTTCTTTAAAGAATACGTGTTTAAACTAAACGAAAGGAATGGAATACTCCCCAAATGCTGAAAGTAAGTATGAAAAACCAAAAAGGTCAATCAACTACTGTAATAGAAAACAAGAAGAAAAATTCCTGGACAAGTTTCATCTTTACTTAAAGAAGAACTCTTCTAAACTTGTTGCCCTGAGAGAGGAAACCTGTAAATGGAAAAAATCTGCCTGCTTGTGCATGTCCTTCGCTTTACGGCGTTTTGTTCTTTTCTTATGTGACTGAGTTGGCCTATATGTTTTGGAGCAAGATTCCTACCTAGGAATTCAAATACTTATGTGCATATCCCACACGACCTGTTTAAAATCAAATACCTAGAAAATTCCAGACCCTTGACAAAAGTCGTTAATTCAAAAGATTCAATAGATTGACGAGAAGAGGCAAAACCCAAGCACCAAATCAGGTTTCCATTTTCATATGCAAGGATGCCTCTTCTATCACTTTTACCCTAATTTAAATCGACATCTACGTTCATTTTAAACATTCATATATTTGGAAACTTTCAAGAAAGTGAGTGAAGTAAGTTCTTTCTTGGGGTTTGGTGAATAGAAAGAACGGTTCCTCATTATATAAGATTTGCTTTCTATCAAGAGAAGTAGCCCTATCAAGATTCATAGAATATCGGGAGATCTAATAGAGTTTTCTTGTTTTTCCTATTACGTCTTTCCCCCATAGATGCCACAAAGTCAAAGTAGATTTAATGTTATCCCAAAGATCACAAACTCTTAAGTGTACATGTGGGAATGTGGGGTGAACTACTAGAGATAATTCAAAAAGTCAGCCTTTAGGGTTCCAAGTATTAAACCATAAGCTAATATCACTCTTGCCAATACCAAAAAGTATATACTCTTTAGTAGCTTTCCAAGCCCATAAGTGTCATTTCCCTAGAGCAGATGAAGCATAAAATATAGAAACCTCAATCAGCATTTTAGCCACTTCTTCCTCTCCATATCAAAAAAACAAGCTAGAGAGTTTTAATGAATTCTGCAAGCAAGCTATGAAGTTCATCACCATGAAAGACAACATCAAGGCTTGCAAGGAGGCTAACTAAACTAAGTCAAAAAAGAAGAAAGATAAAAAAGATCAACCCAACATAAAGGACAACCTTAGCCCTAAAAGCGATGAGGGATCATCTTGCGGATGAAATAATGGAAAGTGCAATAAAAAGCGAGTCTCAACTAATCCAAAAGTTTGATACTTCTCAAACTTCATAATAGGGTTATCCTTACATGGCCTAAGAAACTTAAGGGACCTCCTTCCGACAAAACTCAAACAAATACTACGAGTTCTATAAAGATAGAGGACATTACATAGAAGATTATGTCCAACTAAAGAACGTCTTGAAGGATGCTATCAGATGAGGTTACTCTATAAATACATTGATAGCCAACTTGAGGAGGCTAAAAAGCCCACCCAAAGAAGAAGAGTTGAGCTCAACAACTGACTCGGCACCTCAACTAACAATAATAAAGCCCCCAATGATGTCGTTAACACTATAGTTGGAGGACCCTCTTCAAGAGGACAGCTGAGCTCAAGTAGTGGGGCCTAAACCCAATGTTAGTGAGTTATGAGCCTGCACAACAACAAAAAATCCTAAAATAGATAACTCCATTTCTTTCTCCAGTAAGGATTTAGAAGGGCTTCAAACCCGACATGATGGCACATTCGTCATAGCAACTAGGATAGCTGGCTTTAAGGCATAAAAACACCCATTGATATTGGAAGCTTAGCAGACATCATTTTCAAGGCTACCTATGACAAGATGCAGCCTAAATTGAAACCATACAACCAAGATCTTTATGGTTTCAACAACCATCTTGTTTGAGTTGCAGGTATTATTTCTCTCCTTATGAAGCTTAGTGACAATGAAAATATTGTTGAATAACTCATTGATTTCTTAGCAGTAGACTACTGATCACCCTATAATGTCATACTGAGGAGACTAAACCAAAACATCTTTAAGATAATCCCTTCTACAGCATATTTGAAAGCTAAATTCCCAACCTTTACAAGAGTTAGCATTTGCCAAAGAGACTAGCAATTAGTAAGGTTATGTTATCTGCAAGCATTGATTGGGGGAAAAGTTCTCACCATTAAGATCGAGTTAAAGGAGAAGTCAGGAAATAAAGGGGAATCAACTGGGAAGACAAAGACGATATAGTTTGGCAACAGCCTCAAGCAAACCACGCTAGTTGGGAAGTCAACGCTTGAAAAATCAAAGTAATGTCTCATCGACTTCATCTAGTCTAATAAGAATGTGTTTGCACGGCCGCTATCAAATATGCTAGGCGTCACCCTAGAAGTAATCACACATCAACTCAATGTTAATCCAACCTGTAAGGTTGTGAAGTAGAAGAAATGCCATTTTACCCCAAAAAGGTAGGCGGCAATTGAGGAGGAGGTGAAGAAGCTGCTTAAAGTTGATTTTGTGAGGGAGGACTCTTATCCAACTTGGCTGGCCAATTGGGTGCTAGTTAAGAAATCTAATGGGAAGTGGCCATGTGCATTGATTTTATGGATCTAAACAAAGCCTACCCAACATATTGTTTTCCCCCTCCAATGATCAATTAATCGGTCGACTTTACTTTGAGTTATGCACTTTTAAGCTTTATAGACACATTTTCAAACTACAATCAGATAAGAATGCATAAATCTAACCAAGTATACATCTCATTTGTCACTAACTTTGGCACTTACTATTAAAAAGTCATGCCCTTCAAATTAAAAATGCAAGGGCAACTTATCAATGCCTAGTGACAACAATGTTCAAGTCTTAAATTAGGCGAACTATGGAGGTTTATGTAAACGATTTGATTGTCAAAAGTAAGTAACCCAATGATCATCTCAAAGACCTCCAAGAAATTTTTGGCACCTTGAGAGAGTATAACATAAAGCTTTTTAGAAAAGTGTATGTAGGGTTACCTTTGGAAAGTTTCTTAGGTATATGGTCACAATTTGTGGCTTCAAAGCCAACTTAGAAAAAATTTGAGTCATCCTGGACATGCAACCCTTAAGAACTATCATGCATGTGCAACGCCTCACTGGACAAATTATCATGCTCAGTAGGTTCGTGTTTAAGTTAGCTAATAGACACACAGATTTCTTCAAAATTCTAAAGAACCATTCAAACTTCCAATTGATCGAACAGTACCAAGCAACATTTGATGATTTGAAGACTTTCTTGATAACTCCAATAGTATTATCTAAGTCAGCTCCTAGAGAAGATTTGTACTTATACCTATCGGTGAGTGATTAGGCCATTTCTTCAATGTTAGTACAACTTAAAGGAAGATAGCTAAGGCTAGTGTACTATGTAAGCTACATCCTCTAAGGACCAGAGATTAGGTACTCCAAGGTGGAGAAGTTTTGGTTAGCAGTAGCTTCAACCCTATTTTGAAGCTCATCAAGTACTTGTTCTAACTGATCAACCACTACATTAGATATTGCATAGGCCTAACGTCTCTGAAAGAATGGTCAAGTATACTTTGGAACTAAGTGCGTATGGTTTCTAGTACTCACCTAGGGAAACCATCAAAGCGCAAGTCTTAGCTGATTTTATGGCAAAGTACACAATACGAGAAAAAGCGCTAATCAATGAGGCTATGCTAGCTTAGACTCTCCACATTAATGGATCGTCTAGTTAAAGGGGAAGGAGGAGTGGAGTAGGATTAGTGTTTAAGGGGACCACATGGGATAGAGGTACCATATGTGCTTAAGTTTGGATTATACCAGCAACAATAAAGTTGAATATGAAGCACTTATTGTTGCTAGAAATATTTTCAAATTCGCAATTGGTAGTCCAACAGGTCAAGGGAGAGTATTCAGTCAAAGATGAAGGCATGATTAGAAACCTAGAGATTGTACAAGCACTTGGAATAGAGTCTTAGCTTGGAGTATTACAAAAATTCCATGAGATAAAAACTTCAAGGCAAACGAGTTATCCAAGTTAACCACGACCAAACCCTTTAACTTAGATAAAAAAAAAATTTCATTGAGTATTTACTAGAAGAGAGTATTGAAAAACCATATCACTAGTGCCTAAAGTTATGACCTATGTCAATCGAGCCAAGCTGGATGAATCCATTTTTCACATATTTGAAGAATGGCACTATCCTTGAAGGTAGGAAGAAGGTAAGGAAGTTCTTATATAACGCAGCTCAATATACCCTTTAGGTGACTAGTTGTACCGACATAGGTATAACCTCCTCTACCTTAGATGTTTGAAACCAAAGGAAGCTCAGCATGTCCTAGAAAAGCTAAATGCTGGAATATGTAGCATCCACATTAAAAACGAAGCCCTATATGTGAAAGCTCTTCATCTTGGTTACTATTGGCTTTCCATTAAGAAAGATGCTAAGGAGTTAATCAACAAGTGGGTTCAGTGCCAAAAGCATGTGCCTATAAACCAGCAACCGAGCAATAATCTTTTACCCATCACTAGTGTAAACACCCCATTTTTGCCATAAGGAGCAATAATAATCAATAATAAGTAATTTTCAATTTTTTCCAATTTTTCCATATTTTTCTTTAATTTAGCAAAAATAGGAAAAATGTTCAAAAAATAAAAATAAATAGGAAAATACATCAATTTTGGAAAATAATTTCAGAAATGGAAATAATAAGGGTTAAATGATTTTTACAAATTTTTGAAATTTCAAAAAATACAAAAAAAATAAAAAAATCGCATTGCATAAATGCAATTTGCGAAATAAATAAAATCGCGAAAGTGGGCTAGCCTAGCTGGTCCGGACCATGGCCTAAGGTGCGCGCGGGAGGGCTCGGTCACGGGTTCGAAACGCGGGGGAAGCAGATTCCACGTTTTGCAATTTTTCTTCATCGCCTAAGACACGTGGCAGCATCTAATTAGCTGCAGCAAATGCACGCGCTGAGCGCGTGATCGTCTTCAATCACGGTCCGAGATCGCCGGTGAGGAGAAAAATCCGAATTTCGGCCGTTTTGATTCGATTTTTTGCACAAATCCAACAGATCTTCAACGGAAATACGATAAACATCATCCAATTGAAATCAAATCTCAACAAATCGATGGATTTACACGAATCGGAGTTAGTTTTTTAACCGCAAATCCGATTTGCTTCGATCAGTGGAAATCCGAGCTTATCCAGCTCGATTTCGAACGCCTATAAATAGAGGATGAAGTGGAGAAGCAAGATCACGGATCAAAAGTGAGGAAAGAGAGAAAATAAGGGAGACTAGAGCTTTGCCGGAGTTTTCGAGCACGACCGCCGATCAACACCGCCTTGAAACGCTGCCTGGGGAGGTTTTCGACCGCAACCTCCACCGATTTTAGGTTCATCATCCTTGGAAGCTTCAGAAACACCCCTCATTCGACAAAAAGGGCCGCCGGAACGCCGCCAACAAGCAGTCCCAGCCACCGCGTCCGATCGACCCGACCGACCCGAATCCAGGTAAGCCGGATTTTCTGATTTTTTTTTATTTTATTTATTTCAAATTTATTTATTTGTAAATAGAAAAATGTTAGAAATTGGATTTTTTTTTTTAGGATTTAATGATAAAAATAAAAATAATAATTATAATAATAAATAATAAAAATGTAGAAAATTTATAAAGAAAATAATAAAAACATTAGAAAAATAATAATAATAATTTAGATTTTAAAAATAGGATAGATAAAAATCTATGAGAAAATTTTCAATAACAATTTAATAAAAATAATAAAAATGATAAAAAATCAATAAAAATTTATAATAGTAGAAATGAGTGAGAAAATAGAAAAATGGAATTTTTATCACTTAGAAAAATCATTTTCTTAAATAAATCCAAAATTGGTTTTTCCGTAAAATATCACTTTCAAAAATCAAATTATCAACCTTAGGCTTAGATCTTTTAGAAAAATCCTAAAACGATAAAAACATAAATCAAAAGAAATTTCATAATTAAAATTCACAAACACATAAATTTTTTCAGGAAAAGCGAACTACGGCTTATTTGATCCTGAATAGCAGATACGTAGGCACCCATTTGGGGCAACCCTAAAAAGGAATAAAAATCATTTTCCTAGAATAATTCACTCAAAAACACAATAAAAGACAACAAAAATAAAATAAAAGACATTTCAAGATAGGAGTAAATTTTAGGAGATTGGGTGGTAACCGTAAGGTTTTAATAGGTCAGCTTCCGAACTTAAATTCTCTGGTTTTTCCTTTTCCTTTTTTCACAAAAACAAGAAGAGGAAATCACGACGACTAGTGGTCCAAATTAGGACTAATCCGCTCCATTAGTCTTAATTCAATCTTTCCCAACAATAGCTGGGTGGCAACTCCAAAATAAACGAAATTCCTAACTCAAGTCGAGGATCTACATTAGATGAGCACAGAGTCTAGTATAGATCGGATTAGGAATGAGAAATTCAAAAATTAGACTCGACAGGATGGCGACTCTACTAGAGAGTTATTCCAGTAGGCTAGCCACCTGAATATCCTCCAAAATGTTCCTTTTTAAGAAATGTCTTTCGATTATTATTCTGTTGCTAACTTTTCAGGGATTAACTAAGTTTATAATTCAGTTTTCTTTACTTTTGGGTCTGCATGCATACATTTGTGTGAATAGATACGGTCGAACCCAGACCGTCCTAAGACCCTAAGACGGGGAGCCATTGTGTAGGTTTCGAGCGAAGTGAGGTAATCACCGTTCGGGACCGATTAGGCTACCTCACCCAATGTTTCGATATGGCCTGAGATCCATTTCTCCGAGAATGCGGGAGGCTATAGAGCTTGGGGACCAGTTAGAACCAACCTATTTGCATACATAAAGTCATGGGTTGACAATTGACGATAATGTAATATTTGTTTTGTTCATGGAGTTCGGATCTATTTCCCTGTAATATTTTCATAGTTCTTGTTGTAATTAGGAAATTTCTTGTTGTAATAGATGGCTAGTACCACAGTTGACCGCCTCCTCCGCAAAGAGATCCGGGTATACAAACCTTTGGACCTAAAGCTGGTGCTGGACCACTGGTTCACCTTATACAATCCAGAGGAACAGGCCTTCATCCAGCAGAAAATAGGGCCCATCCTCTCACTAACAAAGATAGAGGTGAACTTGCCCTTGGTACGGGCTATGCTCCATTTGTGGGAATAGAGCCCGTAGCTTTCTTCATCGGGCTACATAAAATCACCCATACCTTGGAAGAGTACACCAAACTGCTACAGGCTCCAGCACTAACCGATCAAGTCTATGTACCAGATCTCGAGGCTGGGCCAGCCGGTATTTTCAGCAGACTCCTAGGTATCTGCAAAACAGCAGTCAACAAGGCCTTAGCAAACTGTAATGGATACTGCATCCGGATGGACGAATTGGAAGCTTGGTTCATTGCTCGAGAAGACAATGGGGATAGGAAAGACATATTGTGTGGGGACTCCAAGACATATAGATAAAGAAGGGTGAATGCTTTCATCTTGACAGCTTTCGCCACCATACTATTCCCCACCGGAACTTTCTATGTCCACTACCGGGTTGCAGAGCTGGTGACCTAATTTCTGGAAGGAAGATCTTACATCCCGGCTCTATTGGCTGAACAAATCCGGAACTTAAACTTTGTCAAGAAGAAAGGCCATGGGATCCTCCGCTCAAGTATCAATCTTATGCTGATCTGGTTCGTAAGCCACCTTAAGTGTTTCGGGCTGAACATGGTCCGGAAAGCGTTGGCTCAGCAGGTGGATCTCGTGGATTCATGCATAGAAAAGATAAAGCTACCCAATGACCTTACCGGCCACAGTTGGGTAGAAGTACTTAGAAGCTTAAGTGTCGAAGATATTCTGTAGACAGCCAGGTGGAGTTGCTGTGACAAAATTATTTTAACCTGCAGTAACTTTCAAGCTGTGCCTCTGATCGAAATCAACGGATGTATTGGATATCACCCCAATTCAGTGGTTCGCCAGTTCGGTACTATTCAAGACATAGTTTATCGGCTCTCGCTGGAAGCAGTCACTTTCGAGTACCAAGATCCGAACCTACTGGTAGCTAAAAAGTTTGCTAAGCTGATGGAGGTCAAAGCACTTTGGGACGCCAGAATTGAAAGCCCGAATGTAGACCTCAGTGAGCTGGATGGCGAAATGGGAAAGCATCGAGCCACCAGGGAGTTTGTGATCCGCCAGCTGTATCAAACAGGGGAAAGAGCATACTAGGTTCTAGATGTCACTCAACCAAGGCCAGACAAGATAAATCCGGAGCTAGAAATCTACCTAGAGCAGGTCAAGGCTCGGATGGAGGTCTATTTTGAAGCTGCAGATTATAAGAAAGACATCTGGAAAGGACGATTCAAGGAATCAGACCAAAGGAACAAAGCCTTGGAAGCACAATTGGAGAAGACCAAAGCCAGAGTCGAAGAACTAGAAGCTATCATCAACGGGAAGCCTGAGTCTCCACAACAAAAGACTGAGAGAGCTAGGAAATAGATTATCATTGTAATCTTTTAGTATCGAACTCCAAAAATTTTCGATATTAATAAAAGTAAAGTTTCAATATTATATCGTTAATCAATTGTCGACCCTTTTATTTTTAGCATCCGTGTGACACATGCATAGCATTTGCATACATCATACTAAAAAAAGAAAAATGCGCGCCAGGTATCAAGATAGCTCCTAAATAACCGAACCCTCCTAGAAGCCCAATTTGCACACATTCAAGAACAAAGATGGCAAACAGCAGCGACAACCGTAATAACACAAATGCTGATGCTGCCTCAGACTCTAGGATCGTATCCCTATAACAAATGGTCCAACAGTTGGCTGCCCAGGTCCACCTCTTAACTGAAAGCATCGGCCTCCTTCGCTTTACCCAGCCAACCCAAGAGGAGCATTTAGGGGCTAGGAAAGGGAAGGCAGTGGAGGGACAACCTCCAGAGTATGAAGAAATCAATTCCTACCTCAACCCGGCCTTTGAATATGAGCCGAGGATCAACCAGGGTCCAAACTCTGATGACCTGAAGAGAGAGATGGAAGAGAGACAGAAAGAGATGGAGAAAAGGCTCTTCCAGCAGCTCCATGACAAAATGAAAACAATTGAAGGTCCTGATGGGTTCGAGCAAGCCGGAATCACCAGTCTGCCAATATACAGGGAAGAGGTGTACCCTTAGAAGTTCAAGACCCTGGAGTTTGAAAAGTATGATGGGACTGGGTGCCCCAAAATGCATACAAGGCTATATGCCCGAAAGATGAGCAAGTACGCTCAGTACGACCAACTCATGATCCAGACTTTCCAAGACAGCCTCACGGGCCCTGCATTAGTCTAGTACGCCCACCTGGACTTCAATCATGTCAACACCTGGGAAAGGCTAGCCCGGGCATTCTATGACCAGTACAAGTTCAATATTGAGGTCGCCCCCTCCGTGATTGATCTGGGGAGTCTCCGGAAAAGACATGCTGAGCCGTTTAAGGAGTATGCTCAACGCTAGAGAGCCTAAGCCGCCATAGTAACAACCCCAATCTCTGAGAAGGAGTTGACATCCATATTTGTCAACACCCTAGACAAGACCTACTTTTCACATCCGGTAGGCCAGACCTCATCCAGCTTTGCAGAGGTGGTAGCTGCAGGGTGCCGGATCGAAAGTGCCATCACCACTGGCAGACTCCAAACAATGGATTCTCCTAGGGTCACACCAACACAAAGGCCCCTAGGAGGTAATAGAGCCAAAGAGTCTACCGTCAGCACTGTCCACTCCGGTAAGGTAGAAAAGGCCGGGACTCGTGTGACATTCCAGACCACGAGTACCCTAGCCTAGCACTCAACGACCAGTCATACCCAGGCCACCAGGGTCCCAAGGCAGTTCACTCCAATTCCCATCCCGCTCAGCCAGGTCTTTGCTCGGCTGAGGGCGGACAACTTGATTAGCTTCAAAATCCCCAACGACCAATACAAGCTCAAAAACTTCGACCCAAACCTCAAATGTGATTACCATATGGGCCAAGAGGGCCACTCTACAGATAGATGCTGGAGGCTCCAACACAAAATCCAGGACTTAATCGACGTGGGAATTGTACAACTGGATTTTGTTAACACCCCAGCACCTAATGTCAACACCAACCCGCTACCCAATCATAAGCCTGTCATCAACATGATCACATCTGAGAAGTCGGCTCCCAAGGAAGCCCCTAAGTGGAAGACGGTCGACCAACAGGAAAAGCAGTCCCGTCAAGCTCCAGAGAAAACCCCAAAGTCACATATCAAAAGAAGATGGTTAGCCGGAGACCCAACAGTCGGCACTTTGGGGGAATCACATGGGAGATTCGAGTACTTGGTGAACTACTCTTATACCCCGCCGGTATATGGGCCGCCTAGCGGATGGGGGCTAGAGTTTGAGAAGGAGGATAACCCGCCGAAGGAAGAGGAGAAGACTATAAACATGATTAATTCTCGTCAGAAGCCCAGGGTTATAAAATGCTATGAGGGACAGTCAACCGAGATATAGATCCCGAAGAAAAGATATGTATTTAATGTCTCGATACCGGTGGAGAAGTACAAAGCTGCACCTTTCGACTATCGGACTCTCGAACAAGAGCGACCTCCTATGGTGGGAGGAATCACCCGCTCTGGGAGAATATACGACCTGAAGAATAAAGCCTCGACCGAAGAGCCCAACGAGGAGAAAGGAGAGGAAGAGGAAGAGGGGCTCGCTGTGTTTACAAAGATGGTCAAGGCAAGTGAATACAAGATAATGGAACAACTAAATAAAGTTCCAGCACATATATCACTCATGGGCCTTCTTACAGCATCTGAGCCCCACAGGGAAGCACTCTTCAAAGTGCTTAAACAGATTCAAGTCCTAGAAGGCATCGCTACAAACAAAATAAGTCATGTGGCCGATTCTATTTTCACAATGGACCAGATATCTTTCTCTCCGGAAGAGCTAGGAGAGGAGGAAGACCAACATACAAAACCACTGTTCATAGTGGTCAGGTGCAACGACACAATTGTCTCCCGAGTACTCATCGACAACGAATCGTCCCTCAACGTTTGCCCATTGGCTACCCTCGACTTATTGGGGGTCGATCTAAGCAATATAAAACCTAGCTCAACGGTGGTCAGAGCTTTTGATGGGTCAAAAAGAGATATAGTAGGGGAGATAAACCTACCAGTGGAGATTGGTCCACAAGTATTTCACATATCTTTCCAAGTCCTTGACATCCCAAGATCTTTGAACCTACTCTTGGGAAGGCCCTGGATACATGTTGCTGGAGCCATCCCCTCTAGTCTCCACCAAAGGGTTAAATTTATTACGAGTGGCTAGATAGTCACCGTGCTGGGCGAGCAGGATTACGCCATATACAAAGAAACTGCCATACCATATATTAGGGAGGAAGGTTCAGAAGACCTTGGTCTCCAAATATTTAATGAGGTAAACGTGGTGACCAGCAAAGAGGGCCATCAGTTTAAGAAGGGCAGCAAGGGACGTTTGGACTAGGGTACGTTCCTACAACCAGGGAAGAAGCACAAGCAAGAGGTGTCAAAGGCAGAATGAAGGAAAAGCCAGGCAACACCCCGATGTGCATTCCACCCCTCCAACAATCTTTCCGGAAAGCAAATATCATTCAAGAGCCTCAGATAAGCGAAGGTGATGTCAGCAACGGGAGCCCAACCCCCCGCACGTCCAATCAGCATCTAGCTCTGAACAATTGGTTCTATTATCCTACTAATAGCTCTAGCTCAGCTCAAGGATAGAGAACGATTATTGAACAAATTTTATGGAGACTCTTTATTAATTCAATTACAATCTGTTTTGCTTTTATATATGCTTTGATTTTACTTTACCCAGATCTCCTACCATCGAACATCAGGGATATTTCGCGCAGGTAAAAAATAAAAACGCTGATATCGTTTCCAACACTACTGGGTCAGTTGTTGAAGGCGATATCCTTGACAACAAAATAATACAAGAAAATTGGCAAAAACATGAACAAAGCAGAATTTCAATTGACGAGCCGGTGGAGACAGTAAATCTAGGAAGCATAGAAAAACCTAAAAATCTCAAAATCGGGACCAGTTTAAGTGCCGAGCAAAAGTGTGAGATAACCGGGTTGTTGACAGAATATGCAGATGTGCTCGCCTGGTCATATGGTGACATGCCAGGACTAGACCAATCAATAGTGGTTCACAGGCTTCCCACAAGGGAAGACGTCAAACCTAAAAAACAAAAACTAAGAAGATTTGGGCCTGACGTCTTACTGAAGATTAAGGAAGAAGTCAAGAAACTGCTAGAAGTAAGGTTCATCGAAGTGTCCGATTACCCAGAATGGATAGCAAATATAGTCCCTGTTATGAAAAAGAATGGAAAGGTACGCGTATGCGTAGACTTCCGGGACTTAAACCAAGCTACACCAAAGGATAACTTCTCCCTACCTCACATTGACGTTCTAGTGGACAACACTGCAGAAAACCATCTTTTCTCATTCATGGATAGTTTCTCAGGATATAATCAAATAAAAATGGCTGAAGAAGATAAAACCAAAATGACTTTCATCACAACATGGGGAACTTTCTGTTACAAAGTCATGCCCTTTGGTTTAAAAAACGCCGGGGCAACGTATCAGAGAGCCATAGTCGCGATACTTCATGACATGATGCATCGAGAGGTCGAAGTATACGTCAACGACATGATAGCCAAATCTAAAGAAGGAGAAAGCCATATAGATATCCTGAGGAAATTGTTTAAAAGACTGAGAAAATTCCAGCTCAAGTTAAACCCAGAGAAATGCACTTTCGAGGTCACAACGGGGAAATTGTTAGGGTTTGTCATAAGCCGAGATGGCATTAAAATCGATCCTGACAAGGTAAAGTCTATATTAGAGTTGCCTTCCCCACGCTCCGTTAAAGAAGTAAGAAGCTTGCTGGGAAGGTTAAATTATATAGCTCGTTTTATCTCACAGCTCACCGATAAGTGCCAGCCACTATTTCGTCTGTTAAAAAAGAATGCCACAATAGAATGGGACAACGAATGCGAAGAAGCATTCAGGACAATCAAAGACTACCTTATAAAACCTCCAGTCTTGATAGTCCCGAAGCAAGGGAAGCCCTTATTCTTATACCTCACGATACTCCCTAAATCCATGGGATGCGTGTTAGGGCAGAGAAATGAAGAGGGAAGAGAGTGTTCCATATATTATTTGAGCAAGAAATTCACAGACGGGGAATAGAGGTACTCAGAGGTGGAGAAGACTTGTTGTGCTCTAATTTGGGTCATGCATCGATTAAGGCAATACACCCTTTACTATCATATTGAGCTGCTGACAAGACATGATCCCTTAAAATACTTGGCAGAGAAACCAGCTTTGATAGGAAGAATCTCTAAATGGAAAATGCTCCTATCCGAGTTTGACATCACATACATAAATCAGAACTCGATGAAAGGGCAAGCCTTAGCCGACCAATTGGCAGAACACCCTGTCGAGGCAGATTTCCAAGAAATACAAGCTCAATTCCCGGACAAAAATATATTAACGTGGAAGATACACCAGTAGAAGACCGTGGGATAGAGCAGAACCCTAAGTGGAAAATGTTTTTCGACGGAGCTGCCAATGTATTCGGTTGCGGGATCGGGGCAGTATTGATATCCCCGGACGACACACGATTCCCTACAGCGACAAGACTCACATTTCCATATACCAATAATATCGCGGAATATGAGGCGTGCATTCTCGGCCTCAAAATGGCCTACCAAATGGAAATCCGCGAATTAGAGGTATACGGGGATTCGTCGCTCATCATACTAAAGACAAGAGGGGAATACAAGACTAAAGACCCCAAACTAGTACCATATCATCAACATTTGACAGAGCTAATCGAAGAATTCAAAGTAATCACTTTCACATATATCCCGAGAACTCAGAATTAGTTTGCAAATGCACTTGCCACACTAGCATCTATGATCCAGATAACAAAGGGAGCCGAAGTCCAACCGATGAAAATAGACATCGAAAATCGGCCCGCCTATTGTTTAACAATTGAAAAAGCACAAGACGACAAGCCTTGGTATCACGACATCAAGACCTTTCTCCAAGAGAGTAAATACCCTGAAATGGCTAGCAAGAATGACCAAAGAACACTTAGAAGGTTAGTAAGTCATTTCTTATTAAGTGGGTCTATACTTTACAAAAGATCATCTGATACCACCTTGTTAAGATGTGTGGATAAAAATGAAGCCTGTGAACTGATGAAAGAGGTACATGAAGGAGTATGTGGACCTCATATGAATGGCTACATATTGGCCCGAAAAATCATGAGGTTAGGGTACTATTGGCTAACCATGGAATCAAATTGCATAAAATATGTCAAGCACTGTCATCTGTGTCAAGTATACGTAAACCGGATAAATGCTCTGCCCAACGAGTTACACTTGTTGTCAGCACCATGGTCTTTTCTCCATGTGGGGAATCGACATAATTGGCCCAATCACTCCGACAGCATCCAATGGCCACAGGTTCATATTGGTAGCAATTGATTACTTCACCAAATGGGTAGAAGCTTCTTCATGTGCCAATGTCACCAAATGGGTAATAGTCCGTTTCTTAAAAAGAGACATAATAGCTCGATATGGAGTTCTTGAGTCCATCATCACCGACAACGGTACTAATCTTAATAATAAGTCGATGACAGGTTTATGTCAGCAATTCCACATAAACCATAGAAATTCAACTCCCTACCGACCATAGATGAACGAGGCAATAGAAGCAGCTAACAAGAATATCAAAAAGATCATCGAAAAAATGACAACTACTTACAAAGATTGGCACGAGATGTTACCGTTTGCTCTCATGGCTTATAGGACGTCAATAAGAACATCTATTGGAGCTACCCCGTATTCATTGGTATATGGTACGGAAGCAGTGCTACCGGTCGAATTCGAAATACCATATTTCAGAATTCTATCAGAAACTCAGCTAACCGAATCAGACTGGGTAAAGAAGAGGCTTGATAAGCTGAATCTGATTGATAAAAAAAGACTCACTGCACTATGTCATAGCCAGTGTTGCCAGCAAAGGATGGCCCGAGCATTTAACAAAAAGATGAGACCTCGATATTTCAAAGAGAGGGATCTGGTGCTAAGAAAGGTTCTCCCGAATGCCTAAGACTCCAGAGGAAAATTCACCCCAAATTATGAAGGTCCATATGTGGTGAAAAAGGTTCTGTCAGGTGGTGCTTTGATACTAACTCAAAGGGATGGTCCAAAATTGAGAGACCCCATTAATACAGATGTTGTAAAGATGTACTATCCTTAGGCAAGGGAATTGAAATTTTGCCAATGTTTATGAAAGCCAATATTTAATACAAATTTCGTTGAATCTAGTTTTTATTTTTTTACAAGCAAAGTTAATATATCTGAATGGTCGATATTTCCAACCAATTACCAATTACAACAAACATTCCTAAACACATTACCCATCACTTCACCAATGAAGGATAAACACTAAAGTGATAATGAATCTCAATAAATTTTGTAATATAATTCTATCTACTCTTGAGCATTAAAACCTAGTGCATTAGTAGGATAACACTACCGTCAGAAGAGCCATGCGCACTAGAAAGGAAGCACATCAAGATTTTCAACCCCGTGTCAAGATAAGAAGAAGCGAAGTAAAAGCAAACCAGCACGAAGGTTCGGTTGTTTGGTTGCTATCCACGATAAATTGGCAAGCATATTAAAATGAATAACTATCCACATGTCATGAAAAGCATCGAATCATTTAACTCAGTCAGTAGAAACACGTTCAACAGCATAAGATTAGTCAGCCCATAATGGGGCACTTGTCTAAACCTCCCCTTTAAAAGGTTAGTTAGCCCATATAGGGGCACTTTCCTAGATCACCTCCTAAGGTCAACCTATAAAGGCACCTTTCAAGACATTTCTTCCTGCCATAGGTTAGTAAGCCCACATTGGGGCACTTCCCTAAACATCCTCTCTTAGGGTCAGCTCATAAGGGCACCTTTTTGAGACATTCTATCCTAGGTTAGTTAGCCCATAGAGGGGCACTTTCCTAGATATCCTCTTTTAAGGTCAGCCTACAAAGGTACCTTTTTGAAAACGTTTCTCTATGCTATAGGTTAGTCAGCCCACAATGAGGCACTCTCCTAAATATCTTGTCTCAAGGTCAGCCTGTAGGGGCACCTTTTGAGACATTTCTCCCCTAGGGTCGTGAGTCTAAGAAGACACTTCCCGCTATAGGTCAATCAGCCCAAGAAGGGGCACTTTCCTAGACACCTCATCAATCAGTTAGCTCAAAGGAGCACTTTTCGAATCTATCGATTAGTTAGCTCAAAGGAGCACTTTTCGAATTTATCGATTAGTTAGCTCAAAGGAGCACTTTTCGAATCTATCGATTAGTTAGCTCAAAGGAGCACTTTTCGAATCTATTGATTAGTTAGCTCAAAGGAGTACTTTTCGAATCTATCGATTAGTTAGCTCAAAGGAGCACTTTTCGAATACATCAATTAGTCAGCTCATAGGAGCACTCTTCGAAGGTATTTTTCCAAACAGTCGCTAGTCGAGTCAGACGCTTCTGTTGACAGGTGGCCAACTCATAAGAGCGCTTCCTAACATAATCTTCTCTTCAAGGTTGCTAGTCCAATAAGACGCTTCTTATCAATTCTACACTCCTAAGCAATGTTTGAGGTATGTTCTATCGCCAATTAGTCAGCCTATAGAGCACTTTTTGGGAGGATACATTACTCTAGATTGTTAGGACCATTTCCTAAACAATACCAACCATCACAAAAGACTCGTGGGATTATTAGCTTATGGAGCATCTTCCTACCAAAAACCGAATTCCAGATAACCAGCCAAACCAAGGCGTTATCCATTCAACCAAGAGGCCAAAAATGGCGTCTTTCTTGTCTTTGTAGTTAAGTTTTTCAAACTTTACTACAAAGAGGGGCAGCTGTAAACACCCCATTTTTGTCCTAAGGAGTAATAATAATCAATAATAAGTAATTTCCAATTTTTCCATATTTTTCTCTAATTTAGCAAAAAAAGGAAAAATGTTCAAAAAATAAAAATAAATAGGAAAATACATCAATTTTGGAAAATAATTTCAGAAATGGGAATAATAAGGGTTAAATGATTTTTACAAATTTTTGAAATTTCAAAAAATACAAAAAAATAAAAAAAAATCGCATTGCATAAATGCAATTTGCGAAATAAATAAAATCGCAAAAGTGGGCTAGCCCAGCTGGTCCGGACCATGGCCTAAGGCGCGCGCGGGAGGGCTCGGTCACGGGTTTGAAACGCGGGGGAAGCAGATTCCACGTTTTGCAATTTTTCTTCATCGCCTAGGACACGTGGCAGCATCTGATTGGCTGCAGCGAACGCACGCGCCAGGCGTGTGATCGTCTTCAACCATGGTCCGAGATCGCCGGTGAGGAGAAAAATCCAAATTTCGGCCGTTTTGATTCGATTTTTTACACAAATGCAACAGATCTTCAACGGAAATATGATAAACATCATCCAATTGGAATCAAATCTCAACAAATCGATGGATTTACATGAATCGGAGTTGGTTTTTTAACCGTAAATCTGATTTGCTTCGATCGGTGGAAATCCGAGCTTATCCAGCTCGATTTCGAACGCCTATAAATAGAGGATGAAGTGGAGAAGCAAGATCATAGATCAAAAGTGAGGAAAGAGAGAAAATAAGGGAGACTAGAGCTTCGCTGGAGTTTTTGAGCACGACCGCCGATCAACACCGCCTTGAAACGCCACCTAGGGAGGTTTTCGACTGCAACCACCACCGATTTTAGGTTCGTCATCCTTGGAAGCTTCAGAAACACCCCTCATTCGACAAAAAGGGTCGTCGGAACGCCGCCGACGAGCAGTCCCAGCCACCGCGTCAGATCGAATTGACCCGACCCGACCCGCGCACCGACCCGGATCCAGGTAAGTCGGATTTTTTGATTTATTTATTTTATTTATTTCGAATTTATTTATTTATTTGTAAATAGAAAAATGTTAGAAATTGGATTTTTTTTTAGGATTTAATGATAAAAATAAAAATAATTATTATAATAATAAATAATAAAAATGTAGAAAATTTATAAAGAAAATAATAAAAACATTAGAAAAATAATAATAATAATTTAGATTTTAAAAATAGGATAGATAAAAATCTATGAGAAAATTTTCAATAACAATTTAATAAAAATTATAAAAAAATCAATAAAATTTTATAATAGTAGAAATGAGTGAAAAAATAGAAAAATGGAATTTTTATCGCTTAGAAAAATCATTTTCTTAAATAAATCCAAATTTGGTTTTTCCTTAAAACATCACTTTCAAAAATCAAATTATCAACCTTAGGCTTAGATTTTTTAGAAAAATCCTAAAATGATAAAAACATAAATCAAAAGAAATTTCATAATTAAAATTCACAAACACATTAAAATTTTCAGGAAAAGCGATCTACGGCTTGTTTGATCCTGAATAGCAGGTACATAGGCACCCATTTGGGGCAACCCTAAAAAGGAATAAAAATCATTTTCCTAGAATAATTCACTCAAAAACACAATAAAAGATAACAAAAATAAAATAAAAGACATTTCGAGATAAGAGTAAATTTTAGGAGATTGGGTGGTAACCGTAAGGTTTTAATAGGTTAGCCTCCGAACTTAGAATTTCTGGTTTTCCCCTTTCCTCTTTTCACAAAAACAAGAAGAGGAAATCACGACGACTAGTAGTCCAAATTAGGACTAATCCGCTCCATTAGTCTTAATTCAATATTTCCCAACAACAGTTGGGTGGCGACTCCAAAATAAACGAAATTCCTAACTCAAGTCGAGGATCTACATTAGATGAGCACAGGGTCTAGTATAGATCGGATTAGGAATGGGAAATTCAAAAATTAGACTCGACAACTAGCTTGTGGCCTTTTACTCAACGGGAGATTGATATCTGGGTTCCTCTCCTTAGGGCAATTGGCCAATGTCGGTATATTATTATGACTATCAATTATTTTACTAAATGAATAGAGGTAGAGGTTGTGGCCAAGGTCATAGAGGAGAGAGTGGAAATTTTCATTTCAAACAACATACCATTAAATTCGGTACACCATGCACCCTAATCGTAAAATGGGATAGAGTTCGATAACAATAAGTTTAGAGGATGTTGTTCTGACAAGAAGCCTAAAATCCACTACTCTTCGGTAGCTTACACTCAATTCAACAGACAAGTCAAAGCTATGAACAAGACTATACTAAATAGTCTTAAGAAAAGTCTTGTGGGGATACTATACCACACATAAGACAACAACAAGGGAGACACCCTTCAAACTTACTTTCAGCTTAGAAGCAATCGTTCCAATCAAGTTGGAACTCTCAAACACACGTACCGAGGCTATAGACATATTAGTTAATGAGGTTAATTTACAAGCTAACTTAGACTTGATCATGGAAGTTCGAGACTTAGCAAGTATTCGCATGGCTACCTATCAACAAAGAGCGGCATGAACAACAACAAGAAGGTTAAACACAAGATCTTCCAACCAAGTGACTTAGTATGTAGAAAGTTAGAAGCCATTGGATCTAGAGAAGGTTAAGGCAAATTAGCACCAAATGGGGAGGATCCAATCAAAGTTCAAGAGGAAGTAAGGCATAGTGCATATAAGCTTGAAAGACTAGACGGTCAGTTGATTTATAAGACTTGGAATGCTAGCAATCTCAAGTTATACTTCAAATAAGTTCAAAATGTAACTACTTTGTACATAATGAAATGTTTCATTGGCTCAAGTCAAAGTGTTTGCATTTATCAAATTTACTTTAAGAATGATTAAGCTCAATTAGTTAATTTGTAACTAATAGGCTCTCAAGGTATTAGCTTCATATGCTAGCTATTCTTAACCTCCCATGAGGTGAATGAATGATCAAGTCTCCAAACCTCCTTTTGAGGGAAATAGATAACTAACTTTCCTAACCTTTTTTAAGGTGATAGATAACCTAGGCTTAAGTGAGTGAACGAGTCAACCTCATGTAAGTATTGGGTAAACTGGTCTCAATAGACTAAGTTTTCTAGAAACACCAAAGCAAATGAGAGACAGGATACTTTTTCAATCAAGTTTAATCCTGAACATCTAAAGTACTTCATGCAAAGTCAAGTAATTCTAAGTAATGACCTATTTTTGACCTAATTACTACAACGCAATAAGTTCAGCAATCACGTAGTTATAAGAAAAAGGGGATAGGTAAGTGAAGACAACAAAGAACAATAAGGTAAAGAAGCACGTTATGTAAATGAAAATTATAAGTCCATCAAATGGAGTTCATTAAATTCAAAGATTTACAACTGAAGGTTAGCATACCTACCTAAAAAAATATAAAGACCTTTAAAACTACTCAACAACAAAGATACGCTAAGTTTGCTAGTCAAACGAAGGAAGGTTTGAAGAAGCCTTAACCCTTTGTTCAGCCTTGTCCACCTTAGGGAGATCGAAAGGAACTCCTTTGTTAGGAGGGGCAAGATCATTTGGGGGTTGAAGCTTAGAGGAGGGGTGTGTCATTAGAAGAAGCATCCTCTGGGCTAATCTCCACTTTGATTGTGTCATCTACTACTTCGGTAAGGGCTTCAAACTCTTTTGGAAGGTTGTCTTCATCCTTTAATCCATTGAGGTTGAGGTTAAGGTAATGGCTTCCTTGGCTACTTCGAAGCCATCATTGCAAACCTATCCTTATAGCTTTACCCATTCCTCACTATTTATGATTTCATTATGGACTTTATCCATTAGAGTGCAATGCTCTCACTCAAATTCCACAATTTAGGCATAATGATATCTTAGGTCATCTTCAAGACCAATGATTTTCCCATTATAATCCCTTTACCTATCCTTAAAAGAGCTTACCAATGGCCTTAAGACAATGAGCTCCTCTTTAGCCTTAGACAATTAGAGAGAAATCGGCTACTTTCTTTGAGAGCTTATCCCTCTCCTTCCAAGTCTTCAATAACTCATTTTAGAGTAGGTTAGTCTTGCTCATGGCAACTTTTTTCCAACTACGAAGCTCATTAGCCTAGACTTAGGTCTACTTCACAAGCTCTTCTAAAGTGGCCACCTTTTTTTTCTTATGCAGGGCCTCGATGTTCTTGACATCTAGAGCCTATTTCAAGATATTCACACTCTTTGTTAAAGAACTAGTGTTTCTTTGCCTGAACTTCTTCATAATCAAAGCAAAGAGCACATTCTCATATAGCCTCATTTGCACCAGTAAGTCCACATTCTCATAAGTCACCTACACCTTGGTGCCCTAATCTCAACTTGATGAACATGAGCATAGTGTTGACCATAACCTATTAGCATAGTTTGAGGTTATCCATTGCCTTGTCCCTAATACGAACATCTCAATTGGGGATATAGATCAATCCCCATGCTAGTGTGCTCAAACTAAAAGATCAGTTACGTGATGGATTGAGTTAGGGGAATGGTTCTCGAATTGCTCTTGTAGGTTAAGTAATTGGTACCAATTGACCTGATCTAGCCTTCACCTTCCACTTCTAACTTAGGTTTGTGGAGGGGTCTTTGACCACTTTTTTGTTAATTAGAGTGTACTGGTCAGCTTAGACAATGGTCCCCTCACCTATCTGACAAGCCCTGGCTCCTTAATCTTAATTTCCTTTTCTTTTAGCTGAAGAGGAGCAGTTTTTTCAACTTGACTCCAACCTTCCTTTTTGCCTCTAGCTATTGCCTTGTTTTAGGTGTGGAGTTAAGCTAAATTTGCTTCTTCTTTTTTTTTTAGTTGCATATTTGTGAGAAAATAAAAAAGAGAAAAGTTAGAAATTTACATAGTTAAGGAAAAAAAAACAATTGGAATGAAATAGCCAGCTATGTTGAGCATAAGCCTCTAAGAGCCTCCCTCCACTAAAAGAAACTAATGCATAATCCCCTCCAACCTAGTCCACTTCAACATGGCAACTAAGGAACATATAATTCCTTCAGCTATTTATTTTTCTTCTTTTTCTCTTAAAGGAATTGTTTCTCTCCTTTCTTTAAGGATGCCCCCAATCCTGAACTACATGTCTGCAATGTGTTTAACATTAAAAAATTACCATAGCTCATGCAATCGCCTTAGAAGGAAGTTTGTAGCCCACATATCATTGTCGAATAGTTATATTAGCTTAGTTCTGATTAGCATAACCCAATCCATCCAAAAGTCTAGTTCACTATCCAACCTAACCTTCATGTACACTTACCTTTCCACCTGTGAATAGATAAAGCCCTTCAAATCATTTCTACTTTGATTGGCATGTCAAGTAGTACCAACCTATCACCAACTTGTTTCTCTTGATGGTGTAGAAATATCAAAAAAGCTTGGAGGTCAGCCTTCTTTGATGATCTATTCATAAAATTTTGAAGGTCACCAAAATCCAGAAGGAATTCAGAACTAGTTGGCCCCAGAATTTATAGAGTAGAGAAAGAGAGGGGAAAATGGGGAAAGTAAGAATTTTTCTCACTTTCTCCTTCTTTGACTTTCCACTCCCTCTCTTCTCTCGCTCTCTCTCTTTACACGGTATATGAGGGGCTTCGGCTTCGGCTTCGGCTAAGTGAAGAGGTGTAAGTGAGAGGGAGAGTGAAGAATCTAACTAGATCTATTACTCAAATACTATAGAGGTTTTTTGGGAAAGTGGAGAAGGGGTACGCTTCTCTTCCTCCTAAGCTCGTTCTGTTCTATTCTCGATCTCGGGTGGAAATGGGATGTTGGAAATTTTAAAAAATTAAAAATATGAAAATTATTAAAATCAAATATACTAATTATAATTTATAAATCATAACATGAATTTATTATTTGAAAAAAAAATTCTCGAGTCAGGTTTTTTCCATTGGGTTTTTTGTAAATCTTGTAACCCAACCTTAAACACTATCAGGTTCTATTCCTTATCCCAAAACCCAATTTTAAACCCTATAGGGTTTTTATCGGGTTAGTCGGGCCAAATACCCTACTACAACCTATCCCGAATGCATTCCTAGTTTCGAATGAACAATACCACTATAGGAGGAGTTTCAGTCACATCATTACAATAGCCTTGGCTAGGCCTTAAGTTTCCATGCTCTATACAAGTTACTATAGAAATAAGATTGGAGAAATCTATTGTCTAAACTATGAAAGGAGTGGTCCAAAAGGCATAGGGGTACCAAAAATGAAGGGCAATGCTAAAAAAAAAGGCACTAAAGAAGCTTCTTGAACTTAAGCCAACCAAAGAAGAGGTAGTCCAGAATAGACCAGATCAAAAGAGAGTACTTTAAACCAAGAGGTTAAAGGACCTCAAACTTGGCAAAGCTTTAGAGTAGATGAAGGTAGGTTTAGCCTATGATCCTTATGCCATATTGGTGTTGTAGTGGGGAAGCCAAACAAAAAAAAATTAGATGAAGGATGGGCTACTATATAGGAAAGGACGAAAATTACATCTTCTAAATGATAAAGATCTTGGAATGAAGCATTTGGAGAATTTTATGACCTAATAGAACCAAAACACCCAAGATTCCACTAAACACTTACTAAGGTAGATGACAGGTTCCATTAGCTAAAGATGTTGGAAGATATTGAACTTTTTGTGGAGACTTATGTAGTGTAGCCGGTTTAAGAATGAGGAGGCCTTAATAGCAATAAAAAAAATGATCAATAAGGGTACAAGATAAGATGGCAAAAATGAGGTAAAGAAGATCCTTTAGGAACACTTGGCACAAAGTCTAAGCTAACAATTATGCATGAAGTACCTAGTGTAATGGAATGGTCTATCTTAAAGTGAAGCAATAGGGGAGGTAGAGTTAAACTTGTTGAATTGAAAGATTCATGTTTGATTATGATGAGATAAAAATTAGTTCAACTGGTAAATTTTTCTATAAAACCAAGCTTAATTTGATTTCATTCTTTTACTCTCTTCATGTGACAAATTATATATTAAGTGTATTGTTAACCTTACAAAAACCCAAGCTTTAGTGTGGAAGTTTATGGATGTGTGTTTTTTAAGTGCAGGTTCTATATAGGGGATGATGTCCACATGTCATGCGTGATTAGCTACTCGGCACTTTTTAGGCTATTAGCACCCAAACACTAACTGAGTTTTTCAAAACCCTAGCTGATGGGATTTGGATGATAAAAGGAGATGCCAAGTTATTTCATTATAGCATTAGAATGTTAGATGCAATGGTGTTTGATTGCCATTCGAAAATCTAGCCATTGAAGAGCATTTAGTGCAAGCCAACTTTTTCCATCTTTCCTCCAACATATGAATTTCTAAAAGATCATAAAATACTCTTCCTAAGGTAGATATTAAACATCTATTAGAGCCATAAATTGTATTCACACTTCTTGTAACATGCTCCTTACAAATTCATCTTTTATTTTTCATTTGCAACATTCTTAAGTGAGATATTTTTTAGTGAGAACTAAGTGTAGTACAAGTGAGCTTACATCTTTCATATTTTTTATAGAGTACTAGACTAGATATTGTATTTGTATTGTGAAAACATTGTATAGGCTCTTAAGGCCATTGTGGTTTGTGTGATTATCGAGTCTAATTTTTTATATTCCATTCTTAATCTAACTTATATTTGACCGTATGCTCATCTAATATAGATCCTCGACTTGAATTAGGAATTTCATTTTATTTTGGAGTCGCCACCCAATAGTGGTTGGGAAAGATTGAATTAGGACTAATTGAGCAGATTAATCCTAATTTAGACCACTAGTCAGCGAGATTCCCTCTTTTCGTTTTTGTGAAAGAGGAAATGGAAAACCAGAGTTTCTAGGCTTGAAAGCTAACCTATTAAAACCTTAAGGTTACCACCATATTCTCTTGAAATCTAAACCTTTTCATAATGTCTTTCATTTCATTTTTGTTGTCTTTTTATTATGTTTTTGAGTAACTTATTCTAAGAAAATGATTTTTCATTCTTTTTAGAGTTGCCCCAAATAGGTGCCTACGTACCTGCTACTCAGGATCAAACGGGTCGTAGTTCGCTTTTCTTGAAAAACTTTAATGTGTTTGTGAATTTTAATTATGAAATTACTTTTAGTTTACGTTTTTATCATTTTAGTATTTTTCCGAAAAAATCTAAGCCTAAGCTTGATCATCTGATTTTTTTGAAAAAAAATAATGATTTGAAGAAAAAAAATTGGATTTATTATTAAAAAAAAAATTCTAAGTGATAAAAATTTATTTCTCTATTTTTCAACTTACCTCTATTATTATAAATTTTTATTAGTTTTTTATTAACTTTTATTAAAAGGTTTTTTCTTATATTATTTATCTATCATAAACTAAAAATCTGAATTTTATCATTTTTTCTAATATATCTTTATCATTTTTTTATTATTTTATATTTTATAACTTTTTATTTTTATTATTTGCCCTAAATTAAATCCTAAAAAAACTATCTAAATTCTAATATTTTTTTTTATTTTTTTGAATTATAAATAACAAATAGATAAATAAATAAATTCAAAAAATTAAATAAAATAACTAAATAAATAAAAAATACAAAAAAAATGAAAATCCGACTTACCTAGATTCTAGTCGGTGCGCAGGTTGAGTTAATCGGTCACGACGGCTGGGGGTGCCCATTGACGGCGTTCCAACGTCTTTTCGAGAAGGTCAAGATGTCGTTTCCTAAGCTTTCGAGGGTGAGGAACTCAATTGTGGTGGTGGATTGCTCCAAAAAAGCCTCCTGGTGGCGGTTCGAGGCTTGGTCGGCGGTAGCGGCTTGGAGAACTCCGGCGAAGCTTCGATTTCTCTCTTTTTCTCACTTCTGATCTGTGATTTTGCTTCCTCCCTTCGATTCCTATTTATATATGCTCAAAAGCCCCTCCGGATAAGCTCAAATCCGCCATTTGGTTAAACCCATCTTTTTTTCCATTTTGGATTCAACCTTATCTCAGAGATTTGATGTCAATCCATTGCTTTTCTGTGATTTATTTGATGGATTTGGCTTAAGATCGACAGTAATCCAAAATATTTGAGAAAAAACAAACAATTCCAACTCTGTCGGACCTGCTTCGGCTTCTTCTTGCATCTGTTCGGGCGAAGGAGATGATCACGTGCAAGGTGCGTGACTCTTCCTGGCCAGTCATACGCTGTCACATGGCAGCTCGAGGCAAAAGAAAAAAAAATTGCACCAAGTGCTTGTAGGGGGGATTCGAACTCAGGACCTCAGGCCTTCCGTGCGTTTTCGGGCAGGCATGCAAACCAGCTGAGCCGACTCAATTCTCGATTTTTCTATTTTCGCAATTTGCATATATGTAATGCGATTTTTATTATTTTGGAATTCCAAAAATTTGGAAAAATTATTTAATACCTTTTATTACTATTTCTACAATTATTTTTCAAAATTGATGTATTTTTCCTATTTATTTTATTTTTTGAATATTTTTTCTATTTTTGCTAAATTAGAAGAAAATGTAAAAAGAAAAAAGAAAAAATTTGATAATTGATTATTATTTATCATTAGGGCAAAAATGGGGTGTTTACAGTGATCAATAAAGTGAGTGTAAAGTCTTCAATTGAAGGCATTGTGTACCGATAGAGAGTAAAGGGCAGTTCGAACTTTATATTATATTCAAGCTTGGTTCTTACCCTCCCTATCTCTTTTATTTATTGCGGTTTATTTATTCATTCATTGTTAGTTTGTTTCATTCAAAGACAATTTAATAATTTCTATTAAAACGCAATTAAAACCAGTTCACCCCTCTTCTTGGGTTTCTAGTGTAGTATTTCAAGATCATATACCCTTCGAGCATTTAGTAGATCGGTTTTCTAGAAAGCACATGGTGATGGGAATATTAAGAGACTGGTGAGGGAGAATGTTATGGACTCTTTCCTTAAACCCATTTTTTCAATTCTTCACTTTATATATAAAGGTCCATAAAATGTAAAGCCTATAAATCAAGGCTCGATTTATTTCATAGAATCTTTTGGAAGTATGCAGATACAACAAACCTTTGTTGGTGAAGGTAATTCAAGTAAGGTAGGTAAAGTTAGATTATAGTCATTAGATTGAACAGATCTCGACCATCCATTAATGGAGGGCTCTTGTCTATTAAAAGGTTTGTCCTCACTTGTAATTTATCCAAGACATTTGAGTCTATTATATCTCTTGTAGAGTTCCTCTCTTTAAAAGTTCTCTCTCTAGTTAGTTTGAGTTAGAGTGTTTTAATAAGAAAACTAACATAACCTCTCAACTATGGTCAAGTAGAATCTAAGTGCTACACATGCAATTGTTCAAAACATTCTACATGTGACAATTTAATGCATCCCAAGTGCATGCAAACGATGCATCTTGGGCAATTTGGTATGGTTATTTGAAACAAGGGGCATTTAATAACTATGTCTATTTATGTACTTATTGAGTGGGGAATCTACTAAAATAATGCATTTTAAAAAAAAATTCACAAAATAGGGTACTCGAGAAATTTATTCCAAAAATAGGCTGTAAATGCATAAACCAGTTTGCGCCTTTAGCAATTTATACCTAATACATGGATCGGGTATGCACCTTCAATACGTATTGCAAAAAATTTTCTTTTTAATTTGAGAAAATTTATCATTAAAATTTTTTTATGAAAAATCATGTAAAGAAAATTAAATTTTCTCAAATTAATTTTTTTTATTTTAAAAAAATAAAAGTTTAGATAAAGCATAACAAAAAAATAATTTTCATAAATTTAAAAATTATAAAAATTGATTTAAAATTTATTAAAAAATATTCGCATCAATTTATACTTTATCTTATAGTACACGAAAAAAAAACTTATATTTATGTGATTTTCTTTTTCAATTTTGAAAAATCATAATTTTTCGTTTGTATAGAGTTATAAAGCCAGTAATATATATAAAAAAAAAGATTAATTTGGATCTATTACAGTTGAAATCAAAATGCGCAACCATTTGGTATTTTTATGACGGTCAAATTGCTAAAGACGTGTTTTTAATACGTACATTCACAATCAGAATAAGTTTGTCGGATACCATATTTTGTGATTTAAAAAAAATAGCATTATTTTAGTAAATTTTCTCTTATCGAGTACTTATATAACTTTATATTATATTTAAGGCTTTAATTAGGAAGTAAATCGGTGCTTTCTTACTTAACTATGATGCATACAAACTTGCAAGTCGAATAATCTCATTAAATGGTTATTGTGGTGAAAAATTTAGTTAAACAAACATGAAATATTATGAAGATTGTAATCATCAAACTGTGGTATCAAAAGTAGTATTTATGTATAGCAAGCGGTAGACCCAAAAATATTGTATCCCGCCCCATTGCAGTATACATATTATGCTGTCGTGTTCCTTTGTTGTGCAGTCATTTTTCTTATGACGTGTTTCTTCTAAAAATCAAAAGCTACTTAATGGCAAAATTTCCATCTCTACCTTATTTTAAACGACTAACCAAACATAGCATTGATGTAGACTAAAAATCATTTTCCATTTAACATTTCCTTTATAACTGTCCACAACTGGTGACTCCAATTCATCGTGGCTGGAATCCTTCACCAATGACCGTTCTAGTTATTATGATTGGGAAAATTATAATTGAGGGATGAATATTGGGATTTGGTTTAAATCTCGTATCAAATTTTTTAATAATTAAAATAAAGGATTAATGTTATATTAAACGGCTAAAATAGAAAATCAAATTTTTAAATGATTAAAAAACGATATTAATATTATATTAAATAATTTAAAAAAAAGATTTTTTATTATTCTATAAACATGTTAAGTATTTTAAATATAGAATTTATTATTATCCATAATGATGTTATAATAAGATTTCGTACTTAAACTATTTAACATAATATTAATCCTTTATTTTAAGAACTTAAAAAATTAATATTTTACTTAAACTTGATATTAAACATTGATTCTCCTTATAATTTTTCCTATTACGATAAGATATTTGGCAATATATAGTGATTCATTGTATAATAAAAAATTACATAATATTATTGTTTTAGGTCAAAGCACGCAAGGATATAGTGGGAAAACAGATCAGTATCCGATATTGTTGCCTTCTTAAGTGAGCTGTCTAATACTTGCATGTGGTTGAAAGTCGTTGAGGTTTGAAATCGAATTTAGAAAATGGATACCACTGCAAGTGCTTCCTTCTTGTAGTCAACCGGCAAATAGACGACGAATCTGTGTTACATTTATATATTACATAAGATTTGAAAAGAATGTTAACTTCAAATCTAAACAAAGAAAATTTTTCAATTTTTTTTATAGAAAGAAATGGATAAAAATAAAATAAGATATTAATGATTATATTTGATTTTCTTCAGAGTTTTTTTTTTTTAATTTTAATTAGATATATAATATTTTATAAAGAGAATCGGGAGGGAAGTGAAAGTGACCAATGAGAGCCAGAGGGCTAAGGCGCTTCTTAGTAAAGACGTTTGAATTGGAGATTGAAAATTCTAATCTGCCCCACAGAAAAGTGAGACAAAGTCCAAAATATAATCCACTCGCTATTTTAAGCGTTACATCTGTCGCGCTTTTTCGAGAACGATGTCTGATGTCTGATGTCTGTAGTTTTGCGTAACTCCGACATTATTGGCTACAATTATTCAATCATGAACACTCCAAAATGGCAAAAGAGAATATGAGAGAGAGAGAGAGAGAGAGAGAGAGAGAGAGAGAGCCAGTTGGAGCTTCATCTCACATGCCGTCTTAACATGCTATACACACAAATGATAATAACAGAGACTAAATTTTCTACAATATGCTGAGTTTAGTTTGATCATATACATAAAAAGAAAAATAAAAAAAAGGAATGAAAAAAAGCAATCATCTATGAACACACTCAAACCAGAAATGAATCATATTACCAAGAAACAATATGTAAAATCTAAATTTATGAGCTACTATGGAACTGTCAAGAAGCAACCCTCTGGCCCCTGTGGCACGTTGGAGCTTCATCTTACATGCCGTCTTAACATGCTATACACACAGATGATTATAACAGAGACTAAATTTTCTACAATATGCTGACTTTAGTTCGATCATATAAATAAATAAATAAAAAAAGGGAATGAAAAAAAAGCAATCATCTATGAACACACCAAAAGAGAAATGAATCATATTACCGAGAAACAATATGTAAAATCTAAATTTATGAGCTACTATGGAACTGTCAAGAAGCAACCCTCTGGCCTCTGGCACTACTGATCCTTGTAAATGCTTCCTTTAGATAATCGTAGCGATCGCGATGATACTCGATCCAGATGCACAGCTGCCTAATTGCTTCTCTTTTCTCCTCTCCCAATCCGAGCATACCCTCGTCCTTCTCCTTCATCGTTGTCTCCAACTCGGCAACCTTTTTCTGGAGCAGGCTTATGGTCGAGTTGAGATGGGTCTTCTCTGATTTGTCGTTGCTCACCTTCACCTCCAATTTTTCAACCCTCTCTTTCAAGAAAGATTCCTGTTCTTTCTTGTCTTTCAGCTGTTCCACCAAATCATGCACCTGCTCCATCAGTTGATGGTTCTCATTAGTATTATCACTAACCCAGTCCCTTGCAACCTGCAGGTCATTTGACACCCCCACTACGCAGTCATCGCACCTCTTGTATTCAGCTTCAAGCTTCTGTACCACAGTTTCCAAGCCCGTCAAATTCTTCTCAACTTCTTCCGAGAGACTAGTGATCATTTTCCAATGAGCATCATTGTTGGAATCTATTGTTTCAGACAATTCAGTCACTCTATCTTCAAGAGCATTTTGTTCCTGCAGGAACTTCGCCTCTGCAATCCTAAAGCCTTCTTCTCTCTCAGAGAGTAATTGCTCTGTGACACGAAGCTTCTGATTTGAGAGGCGGAGCTTAACTTCTATATTTCGTACGTTATCTAGCACAGAGCTAAGCTCATCTCCTTTGAACTCCAAATCTTTCTTTAAGTCTTCTACCATCAGCTCCAATTCAGTTATCATCCCATCCTTTGACCTGATTTTCTTGTGAAAATCAGCAGCAGTTTCTTCAATCTTGCTCTCTGCAAGCTTGACACTTTCCTTGCACTTTTGAAATTGATCCTCAAGCAGTTTGTACTCCCCATCCAATTTATTGTGCAAATCCTCCCTTTCTCTTAGCAATCTCTGGTGATCTTCCATCTGGCTTGCCACGTCCGTTTTCTGGTTCTCCAACTGCTGTAGGCTTTCCAAGTATTCCTGTCTCTCCTTCTCAAGCTGCTCATGCAAAGATTCCAAATCTTGTTTCATCTCGTTATTCAGTGCTTCTAGGGAAACAATTCGACTTGATGCTTCATTTTCTCCATGCTCAATTTTTAGATGCAGGGCAGAGAGCTCGTCCTCTTTCTCTGTTGATGCTCTCTCTAATTTCAGAATTTTGTCTTGCAGTTCTTTGATTTCCTGTTGCAACTGGCTGTTGTCCTCACCTTTCACTACTATCTGCTCCTCCAGCTCACTTTTCTGCTTGAGTAATGCTTCTATTTCCTGCTTACGTTCCCCCACTTGTGCTTTCAAATCCTGCATCCTGGAAAGGGACTCATTCTCACTCTCCTCAAGTCTCTTCTGAAGAATTGCAATTTCCTCTTTCCTCTCTTTTGATATGGTTTCAAATTGAGTAATTAGATCCCTCAATCTGAAATTTTCCTCACCCAGTTGTTTTGCTTCGATTGTTTTGCCTTCAATCAGCTCTTTCATATCTCTTTTCTCAGTCTGCAGTGATTCAAGCTCCAGCTCGAGATTGGCCACCTTGGTATTTAGTCCTTCCATCTGCAATGACGCTTCTTTCTGAAGGTCCTCTCGAGCTTCGGCTGCAGAAAGTGCCTTTTCCTTTTCACCTAGCATTTCCTTTAAATGCTGTGATTCATCCAAAAGGCCCATCATTGTTTTCTTTTCCTGTTCAATCTCACTAGAAAGCTCTGAAACCTTTAATACCAGAACTTTGTTTTCATCTGTAGATGTTTTGAGGGAGTGGCTTAAATCTTCCAGTTTCTGTTCCATTGATTCCTCGAGCTGTTTTAGATCAGAAACTTCACTTTTATTGGTTTCAAGTTCTTGCTCAAGGGCTGCCTTTTCATCTTTCAATTGAGCAAGGATGTTTCTCATGTCTTCAACGGCTTTCTGGCTCTCCTCAATCCTTTTCTGATCAGCCTCCTTTTCCATGATCAAAACTGCTCTCTCCTCACTAAGACCTTTCATTGTTTGTCTAAGTTCAGCTTCAATCTTACCCATGGATTCCAGACTCTCGCTTAGCTTCTGATTTTCAACTATAGATCTAGATTTTTCCTCTTCTAACCTTGCAACTTCAATTTTCAGATCTCCTAGGCTTTTTTCTGCTTCGTCTATCTTAGCCAGAGATGCTTGATGTTCAGATTGTAAGGCTTCCCCTTCTTCAGCCATAACAGCTAATTTGTCCTTAAGGTCAACAACTTCTTGATTCGCCATCTCCAGTTCCTGCTTCAATGCATCACTGGAGTTTAGCAAGTCATTTTCCACTTTTCCGTTTTTACTGCCTCCCTTCTTAGAGGAATAATCTGAGCCTGAGTCAGAGTCTGAATCTGAATCTGAGCTAGATGAAATGGATGGGTCAGTATTTCGCTTGCCATGGACTTTTTTCCTAAGTCCTGCTGTAAGATGATTATACTGTGTGTGGAGTGAAAGGTATTCTTGGTGAAAATCATGAATTAGCTTCTCTAGTGATTTTCTTTTTGATTCACCACCCAGAGCCCCATCATTTTCTTCAGGGTCTTCATTTCCGATAAACTTCAAGATCTTTTCCATTTTTTCATCCATTTCTGCAATCAATCCAGAATCTGTCAGCTATGTTGTCATGGATCTACATGATGAAGTGAGCCTTTTAGCATTCATAAAAACATGTTACTCAGTTTCAATTGATTAAGGCCAATGTTTTCTACAAAATTTGCTTTTCAAATGGCTTGGACATAGAGACTAAGTTAATCCTGAAGAAGTATTTCACCTTTCTTCGTTCCTTTAAGTTGTTCATCCCTCTCTGGATCAATGTGACTCCCAAATAAAGACTTTATTGAATCCCTAAATCGATGTTTTGTCATTTCGTATTTGGAATATTGCCCTTTACTTGATCAGGATATGCACGATCATCTCCAGCTTGTGCCCAGTAGAGATGATCCAAGAGTGTAACTTCTTTTCCTGTTGAATATCAAGCACATCCATTTACAAGAAATAAAATACTTGACATTATAATTACAATCATATTCCATCAAAAAGTACACCAAAATTCTTCATGGATTTAATCATATATTTACAACTCTGGGGATTTACTTAAGGATAAATTTAAGTAAGAAGGGGACATGCTTTATGAAAACACAAGATACTGATAAACAAGGATTCCAATAATCGGTTATTTATAGTGTTACGGTAATGATCTGTTGACAAAGCTTGTTTGGTACATGATTAGCAGAAATTCTGCTAGTGTTCTCACCGGGAAAAGAGCTACCTGCATCGTATTTCCAAACAATATATGGATAAAATGTTCTAAATAAATGTGAAGATTTGCCAATAGATTAGAAGAAAAAAACCATTTTTAGTCACTTTCCCTAAGCAAGGATCTTGTCATGTACCCAGATACTGCTTCTATTTTTGTACAGAAATAAATCCAGAAATCAGAATCTTATCCATAGCAATATATCTTATACCTCTCCAGTAAATCAATGGGCTTCAGAATGATTTATATGAAAATTTTCCTCAAAGTGAAAAATTGATCTATCTATAAATGCTAATGAACTTCTTCAATTATATCATCTCGGACATTGATTGTTTTTTCCTACAATTATCAGGCATTGTTATGTCCAACTCTTGATTTTAGATGCAATTTCGAATTTGCAAATCAGTTACAGAGTTTTCCCAGTTCGGATCATCGTATGAACCTATTCTAGAATCTACAACAGAACCAGAACGTATTCTACATTTTTTCATAGAACTTGATGCTTCAACTAACATCATTTAAGCTCAAACATTTTAAATTTCAATAAATAATGTTTTCATTCATGAATTTACCCGGACGCTTTTGCCATAAATTACTATGCAACAGTTCTAATGCAGACTCCTTTTCATTTGATGTAAAGACATTAATGTCCTTGCTTACAGCTAAGTTACTTGCCTCTCACGGGAAAACCAAAGTCCATGGACAATTGAAATCCAAAATCCCCACCAAACTACAGTCTAGTCTGTTTGGATTTAACTAGTGAACCCATAATCGGACGTCATTTATTATGTAAAAAAGAGAGAGAGAGAGAGAGAGAGAATAAATTTTCATTAACTTAAAACCCAACCCAGCATGTTGGGTCCACGACTTTGGATGAAATAGTAAGTTATTGAATTATGAAGATCCTGATTGGGCATATAGAGCTCTTCCTGGCAAGTCTTATTAGTCTGTACTGCAGCAGAATAGACTGACAGAACGCAGTTTTTGATCCGGATTAAGCTACATCATCACCCAAATATTATCGAACCCTATGTGTTTTTATTTATGAAGATATGTACGTAAGCTACCAGAAAGTGACAATTGTAACAAAAAACCTCGGATGGTAATAAACTGTGGCAATAGTCATTCACTGCAGAAACGTTACGTCAATTCTTTTTCTTGTGATTCTTTTTTTTTTTTTGGGATAAAATGTCAGGTTCTTGTAAATTATTTGCTGTCACCTGTTACGTATACGTGAAAAAGAACCATGTAGTTTCCAAATATACTTGTGTAACATAATGAGTCCATGAGAAATCTCAAGCATCTGTTTGATCCATGTAAAACTATTTTTTGATTTTTCGAATTTGTATAATCCATGTCTTATAATTGTTAGAATTCTTAAAAGGCTAATATTACTCATATAACTTCTAGTGGCAGCTACTATTGGAAGGTGAAAAGCGCAGTCAATGGTAGTTAATCATCACGGAAAAGGTTAAGGAAAATAAGAATAATAATTTCCACTTTAAATAATGAAATCCATTTTCCCGGTTTTCTATTAGCATTTCGGTGGTTGCCAACCACCATTTAGCCACATCGTTCCCTTCCATCACCACTTACTTCTAGCCGCAATCTCTTAAAAACTTATATACAAATACTTGACAACTGTAATATAATGATTCTAACAAATATGGGCAAAAATAAATCGAACAAAATGTCTTAGTGAAACAAACACATTCTTAGTCGTGAACGGTACTAGTTAATTCGTAAAGTGATTTTATTAACAAGTGCTTTGTAAATATCCATCAACTTTACTAAATAAGAAAATTTACGATTTCTAACGCTCTGATTACAGAAAAGGGATGTACCATGGCTTCTATCTTCTCTTAAAACCTACGGACACTTATCAACAAAGTCCTTCGTAAAAAGACTATGGGAAAAAAAAAAAAAACCATCATTACTTCTGCTTTAACTCCAAAATTCAATATCTATTCATATTTACGAGTAAATCGTAAGAATTAACATGAGCATTGATAGTGAAGTGATTTCGATCATAATGACAACATAAAGAAAGGTAGTCAGATACGTGTAAATTATCTCAAGCGATTTCACAATATTTTTCTTTTCTTCGTTTTCTTCCAATTAAAACCAGCGTAGACAAATGATTTCCGCTTCGAAACTCTAACTTACTGATTTCAAGCACTGTAAACATATATATTTTGCGATGCATATTGAATCCGATTCGAAACAAGTAAACCATCCGATAATTACAAAAAGAAAAACAGAATCACCATATCAGACATTCAAAACCCAAATCTCAACACTAGAACCTGAGAAAGTTCGCAGAAAACTGTACTCAAGCAAGACTGAAACTCCTTACCATCATCAATTACATTAAATCATAATAAATAAATAAAAAAACGAATTAAACGTAACAAAACAAGAAGAAGCAATCTTATTCGACTTAAACATAGCGATCGAAATTCAATTACCTCAAACGCTCCTCCGAGGTGAAACAACTAAGAGACAGAGAGAGGAGAGAGAGAGAGGAGAGCTATGCAAAGCTTCTTCTGTTCGCTAATAAAATGAAGAGGGAGGAGGGGGGGAGAGAGAGGGGGGGAAGGAGAGAGAGAAGCGAGCAATTCAAATCTTCTTTCTTCTCCGATAAAAAGGAGAGAGAGAACGAGAAGGCTGATGGATATTTTGGTTTTATGTGAAATGAAGTAAAAGGGGTTTTGTTTCTTGATTTGTTTGTGTCTGGACTCCAATAAGCAACTAAAAAGAGAGAGAGAGGTAGAGGGAGAGAGAGAAGAGAGGGAGAGTGTGAGACTGTTAGTGTTGGGCCTTTTTTAGAGAGAGAGAGAGAGATGTGATGGAATCTATCTCTGGGCACTGGTTTTTTGGGAAAATGCTCCAGGTTTTTGTTTTAATTACCGTATTGCCACTGACAGGCATCTCGTGACAGTGAATCTTTTCATCTCTGGTTGGAGCTGGGCTGGCAGCTGGCACGTATACGGTAATGCCCTGCAGCACGAGCACTTCCCATACACGCACCATGTCAAGCCCGCATTGATGCAGCTGCTAATTTATAAAATCTAAAGCCGGCCAATAACATTTCCACCCTATTTTAATTTTTCAACTAAAACCTTAACATTGCTCGTTATCAATGTAAAAATTTTAAGCGTTATTATAATAATAACAACTAATAATGTAGGCGATTATCGCAGCCAGTGCCCAATAACATTGTTAAGAGAGATTAGATAGGATAAAGTTATATCGAGTATTTCTACAAATTTTTTAAATTATATCAATACTCTATTTTTTTTAAATTATAACATATTTTTCCCCTTTTTTAAATATATATATATATATATGAATGCACATATAATAAAATGATTATGTGACATTGCCACATTGGAAAAACCATTAGTTTTATTTGAATATCATAATTACATACATTAATCAATCGAAACAATTGAAAATAAAAGAAACTCGAAAAAATAAAAAAGAAAGTAACCACATCTCTTCTCTCTAGTCCTAGGCTGACCAGAAACATTTTTTTTTTTTTAGTTTTGTGCAGCTTTTCATTTTTTTTCCGAATATTTTTATACTTTTATTAATTTAATCAACATATATACATAATTATATATACATATATGTTAAAGTGAGTGCTTATTTGTTTTAATTTTTTGCATTTTTTCTTTTCAAATTTCTTTTTTTTTATTTTTAATTAATTAATATATATAAGCATAATATTTAAATAAAATTATTGATCTTTCAAATGTGTCATTGCCACATTAGAAAGTAAAGTGCTGTATTTTCAAAAGGTAAGGTATTAATATAATTTATCTTAATAAATAATATTAATTAAAAATAAAAAATAATTTAAATTTTAGATAAAGGGATTCATTTTTTTATTTCTAATTAGTATTTTCAATAGTTGCTAACCGACACACTAATGGCCGCCTTTCACATACCTAAATTTAATATAAAATGTAATTTAAATTCATATTGTATTGTTCTTTTTCTTTCTTCTCTTCCCTTTTTCTTTCTTTCTTTAAAGTCTATATCCCAATTTCCATTCCCTTAATAAAAACTTGAATTTATTATGTATTTAATAGATCAAGTGCTAACCATCTTTATTGACAAAAAAAAAAATTAACCATCTTTTGTAATTACCTTAAAATCTTACAACTTGCATGTAAAGTTTCTCAATAAAATTTTAAAAAATATATAAATGAGTACGATTTTTCCCAAAAATAAATTGTAACGGCTTATAACATAATGTGTATTGTCATGACTAATAATATACTTACCATCTTATTAAGGAATAAAACGAGAAAAATAAGGGAACACGCGTTTGATACTCGCTTTGTAATTAGTATGAAAAAAATTGACTAAGTATTTTTTATTTTGACAGTAATACTCAAATTTATTAGAGGAAAATTACAATTGAAACACTATATTTCTTCTCATCTACGCTACTCTCTCTTGGCTACCCTTTCAATTTAAAACACTCTCTCCACTTAACAAAGATTGTTTGGGCCTTTACATCCCTTTTCTCTTCTTTTTTACCTTTACTTTCCTCTTCTTTTCCCCCTTTTTCTTCAACCTTTTTCTTTATTTTGATAAGTATGTCGCTTAATGGGCTGTGTTGAATGGCTATTCCTATCTTTTGTTTGCTACAATGGATATCCCATAAGATAAAAATATTCAATTTAAAATAGAACTGTCATTACTTGTTACTATCCAAGAAATAGCCTTTCCTTTACTATTATTTAACCCTTTCTACGATTGTCCTTAGAAATCTTAACTAAATAAAGAATAAACTTAAGCCACCGCTTTTACTGTCAAACTTGCCATCTTTACAAGATCCAGCACCATGAGCCTAACTTGATGGCTAGCTACAAAACCTAATCAAATGAACCACTACAAGGTAATTAGACCACTAAAGAGCTAACCACAAATCACCACCAAACAACCACAAACTATTACAAAGCTAAACCACCTTGAACCCAAGTAGACAAATAACTTTAAAACCTAGCTGCACGAACCATTTACAAGATAATTGTGAACTACCATTAATGAGCTAGACCAAATGATGGGCCTCAAACCACAATAAGGTAATAAAAAAGCCATAACTATAGGAGCTAACATGACCATAACCAAACAAAACACTACGAGTTGACTATAAATCATGATAAAATCCTTAAAGCAAACATAAACTCTACATTACCACTTATAAAAAAAATTCAAATTAAAAATACGAATATACATTAATTTTAGTTTTTATTTTGCAATTGGATAATTTTAAAATTTTTCAATATATTTAGGTAAAACATGGTACATATTGGGGATTGCCCATTGCAAGAGTCACATTGTTGTAGCCATATGCACTAATAGCCTTGGAAGTTACCTACGCCTACATCAAACCATCTAACCAAGATGATGCTTAGATCAACCCTTTGTCATGCTTCACAAACTAAGTTTCCTATGCGCATCTTGATTCAAGTTACTTTTTTAGGTTCGTGAACTAAGGTTCACCATACTTCAGTTAATAGCAAGTTAGAAATTGGGTTATAATAGTTTAAGGTTTTAGTTGATGGTTGCTTAGGGTGGGGTTTGGTGGTGGCTTTGATCAATAGCAAGTAATAAACCATTACTTGCTCATACCATTCTTAAGGAATATAAATTTTCAAGAGTCTTATTTGTTCACTTTATGTTTTACTATTTACGACTTGAACTTCTCCAATTTAAGATCCAATCTTGTATGTATCTTATATTGAATCATAAGTAGCATTATTTCTAACATAGTTTACAATGCAACAAAATAGAAGCAAAATAGCACAACATATGCCTCCCATGGTGTGTTTTTTCGATTAGTATAGCACATTATTTTTTATATTATTTATATTTGTAATGCATAGGTACTTTATTAGGTATAGTGGCTTTAACAAAAACACCTTTCTTGTTGTCATATTTATTTAACTATATTTTTTACATTTTATTAACCTCTGCCACTTCCATTGTTGCCATTGCTATCATTACCACTAATGCACCACTACCACTATAGCTGTTGTTTGGTAATAACAGTGGTAATAAATAAGATAAAGGTGGTGCTAATGGTGATTATATAAGGACAGTGATGGTGGTATTAATGGTAATAACGTGGTTGTGGCAGTTGTAATGGCAAAAATAGTATAATGATAGTCAGTGATACTTATATACGAGTTTTTTTATGAGGTAATGGTGGTGATAGAGTTAAATAGTGGTAATGTAAGTTAAAATGATGGTGTGAAGCAATAGTATTGGTTTTGTTAGTGGTGTTAGTGACTTAGTGGTAAATGTTAATGTAATGGTGCTAACAAAAGTTGTGGGGGAGTATTAGTAGTAATGCTAGTGGCACCAATGGTAATGGTGAAGGTGATGGAGTAACAGTGGCAATGGTAGAAGTAATGGTAATGGCAATAGCAATGATGTTAGATATAGTTGTCTAGTTGTAGTTGTAGTTGTAATAATGGTTGCTAAAGAATTCAAATGGGCTATGTTTAATTAACAAAGTTAATGCAAATCAAGTAAGAACAAGTACAAACATAATAACTTGTAGCGAAAAAATCAATAAAAGAGGGATAAGAAGACTAAGCCCCATAGAACATGGAATTTGACTTACCCTCTAGTTCCTATGACACCAATTTCCTCCTCAGGCAATCTTTAGATACACTTTGATTAATTGGTCCTTAATGACTTGTTATCAAAAGTGTTTAACTCATAAGTATAATGCTTACACAAATTGCAAAATATCCACTAACACTACACTTTTTTCTCTTTGAAACATAGCAAATTTGCATATGAGAATAATTACAATGAAGATGATTCTACTATCAAAATCTTCATTTACTAAATTCCTAAATGATGCATTTATAAGCTCTCAGATTGAAAAAGTCATTGCTTTCTTGTTTTGCTTCTATTTCTACAAAATTTGCAACTCCCAAATACTTAATTTTTACTCAATCCATCCGAACCATTATTGAAGTTGTATGGATCATTGATGCCCTTCAAGTGTATTTGCTCTTAACAAGGCTTGGTTTTAATTATTTACCAAGGGATCCAAACTAAGTCTTGCTCTTTCAGTAATTCACTGTGAAAAAAGCTTCAAAATCACTCAAACATATAAATACATTACATGAGCTTAATCAAATTGCTTTATCTCATAAAAAATATAGTTGAACTCTCAAGTTCAATCATTGTGATAATGATAGGTTGTGATGGCAATATATTAAGGTTTTGGGATGATAATAGTGAGGTGGTGGTGATAATGGTTAGGTGATAGCAAAATTTGTAGTGCCGATGCAACTAGTACTTGCAAGAAGGCGGTGGTATCTAGTTGTAATACATTAAAGGTGGTTGCTAGCTAGTTGTGTACAGGTGTTTTGTGGTGGTAATCATGAGGTAATGGGTGGTTGTGAAGTTGGTGATCATGGTGATTGTGTTGGTATAGTTGAGGTCATTGTAGTGGAGTAGTAGCAGTAATGCTGTGTTCATTTCAACCTAAGAACTTATGCGAATTATTAATAAGTTGGTTATGTCTTGTGTTTCTTTCTTCTTCTTTTTTTTAATTGATGCCATTATATACACATCTTAGTGGGGAGATTAATTTTGTACATAAATTTGGACACTATCATTTGGTCATATTTTTAAGGGATAATTGCAAATGTATCCCAAATTATTAATTATATGTAGATAGACTTTAGTCTTCTCACATATCATTTGAAAATAAATGTAATAACTAAAACCTTAAAATCATCGGACTATATATAATGACAGTGTAGGGATTAACTATTGAGGGGATATGTGCATATTTCCAAAAATTATCTAGAGATAAAAACATACTTTGGGAGCTTATGAGGGTTATTCACACCTAATCACTAGTTTGAGGTGTATTTGTAATTTCTCCTTTTTTTTTTGTAATATGAAATAATTACAATAGAAATCCTCTATTTTGTGTAAAAATTCAATTAAATTCTCTATATTTTAAGTAAATGACATAGTTCTCTTTTATACTAAAATTCAATTAAGTACCATATGTTTTAAACGAATCATTAAAGTTCTCCATGCTTGTGTTTTAGTACAGAAGTCCCTCAATCAATATCTTTCATGATTATAGTGACAAATATAGATAATTTATTCGATGAGAAAACTTAATTATATTTTGTTACAAGAATAAAGTATTTAGATGTATTACTTCAAATATAAAAGTTTTTCTTTTTTTAATAAAATTTAGCCAATCAAATATAAAGGATTTAATTGATGTTTTATATAAATATAGAAAATTTCGAAATTTCTAAACTGAATTATCCAGTTTTTTTATTATTGAGTAATATTAATAACATCGTTATTTTCTTTCTTTTTCCAACACACATGTCGTGTCGTCAATTTCGCGAGATGTTAGGTTAGTTTTCCGTAAAATAGCAGGAGAAGTTGCTTTATGGAAAAAGAATCATTGGAAGCTTTTGCACGCAGCCTCACGTACCCCCGCCAGTTATCCATGACGCACACCTCCTCCATCCGGAAACCCTCACCAGCCTCATTCATCCCAAATCCAATTCCCCCACTTCATCTTTTTACCCTTTCCACCGTCACGTTAGCTAATCATTTAATCTTTCAGATTGCCAAAAAATTCACAAGGCATTTTAACGGTTAGATGGTGAATTGAAACGTCCATCAAATGAATAAATCCCATTTTTTTCCATTCATGTGATTACTGTGGCCGTGGTCCCTCCATTTTGCTATAATTTCTTTATTACTCTTCTTTCTGCTTTCTTTTTACGAATTAGGTTCTCAAAGAAGATTATCGTACTATCCGAATATGATATTACCATTATCACTACTCAACCTCGAAATTTCGTACTTGGGTGTTGCCGCTTTGTTGCGTAGTGTATTCGATCAGATGTAAAAGCGTATCTCGTAAAAAAAGAACTTGAAAAGCTGTCGGAATGATGATCATGGATTCGGCATTTGTCTTAGAAAGGTTCATGTGACGGATTCTTGCAGGAAAAAAGTCTTTTATCCTATTTCTATGTACCGATTAAGTTTTAAATAGTTATTAATAATATTTAAATATATAACAGTTATGATAAGTAATTTTTTAAAAAATTATAATTTATATTTTTATATATTATAATTTTATTGGTATTATAATTATATATTAAGACCAAAAATAGAAAAAAAAAACATTTCATCTTTTATAGACTTTTTTTTTTTAAGTTTGCAAACAATTTTGAAGCACGAAAAAAAAAATCCCATTAAGCAATTGCTAGGTAACCTTTTATAAATCCAACTCTAGAAATGTATTGATGGTATGTTTGGTTTAAATAGTAGAATAAGGAAGATACAATTTTTAAGTAATAAAATAAAAATAAAACTAATAGCTATTTTTTATAGTTTATTTAAGGCACCATAGATAAATTTTAAAATATATCACAAGAATCTAAAAAATAATTATTTCCTCACTTCTAAAAGCAATAAATGTGCTATATTTCACCTTCACATCCTCACATTATAGAATGAATGACATTGCCCCTCATATATTACAAATACGTTGTCATCGGAATATCACTTTCAATATACCTTTGAAAAAAAAAAATTTAACACCTTCTGTTGCTTCCATTTACTACTCTAACATTTGTTATAATGCAAACTTTTCTCAAAGAGTTAGGATTGGTTACCAAAATTCTAATAATCAAGTGTTAGTACCTTTGTTTTTGGCTGTTTTTGAGCTACCCTAAAGTTTGGAGTGGCTGACCAAGGTAGTTTGGGCTTTGCTGCCCTTTGTTTTCTCTCTTTTTATTAATATTTTTGTACGTTTGATTATTTTTAATTATATTGTATGATTAAAGAAATTTAATATTATTAGTTTATTAAATTATTTATATGAACCAAGTGAAAGCTAAGGATAAAAATAAATTTGATGAAATTAATAACTGTCTTATTTTTATAAAAGTTGGAAAACATTGAGAATTTATATTAGAAAAGATAAAAATTCAAATAAGATGGTAAACAAGCCATAAGAACTAAATATATACCTTTTCTATATAAATATAGTATTAAAGTACTTATATTTTGATACATAAATTATGAAGGCATTAGCCATTATTGACCGGTAAAGGTAAAAGTGGTCATATTTTGTAGCATGATGCTTTCTATAGCAAATTTCTCTTAAAAAGAATTACTGTTTTTATAAGTATTTATAGTTTGTAATTTAGACACTAGTCTTTTAGTGAGAAGGGTTAATTTTAATTCCCTCATTATCGTAATAAAAAAAAATTTTAAGTTTTAGTCCGATATATATGTAAAAAATGAGATGTTAGTTAATATTATCTTATACATGGAAATCATGACAGTATCAAGTTTAGAACTCATCCTACAAATTGGAATCCGAGAACCGGACAGATTATGATATTTCCTTAAAGCAGTGGAAATTGGAAGGTAGTGCTTCCTTACAAGCAGTGGCTTATTGTTCACATGTTGTCCAATATATTTGTATATTTTACAATGTCGGAAATATAACATGTATGGAACAAAATAAGTAAATAGGAAGGAAAAAGAATTAAAAAAAAAAATGCACTTGCATAATCTATATGGTATGTTTGGTAGCTATAGTAACTAACGTAGAAAATGTTAAACAGCATAAAAACAAAATGATTTTTTTTTTCTTTTATGAATGGGAAACTTTTTTTTTTAATATTTCCATTAATATTTTTTTGTCATAGTTGGCAACAGCCCACCCTTGACCGTTGTTTCCTATTTCCTGACATCGCTTTCCAACACCATGTATAGTTAGAAGCCATTAGTCTATATAATTATAATCCCATAAGATTTTTATAGAAATATTTGCTGTTTGTTAAGAATAGATTACAACAACATTAAAATATTTAAAGAAACCTAGTATAAGCTGAGGAGACAGATTGCTTGTTTGATTTTTTAGTTTTATGCAATGAAAAATGCAGTCTGATTCCTTGCAAATAAAATGGAGAAAAAAAAAAGGTCTAGTAATTTCATATAATATTATGACGTATTATAACAGGACAATCGATATAAATAATTGGCATTATGACTCACATCAGTGAATATAGCCGTTTATTTAGATTCTTCGTAGGACGGGACAGAATATGATTTGATATTACTAAAAAATAAATAAATAAACAAATTGACTCTGCTTTATTGAATAACTAAACTGAAGGAATGACATGATGTAAATAAAAAATGTGACTACTCTCTTTGAAGAGGTAAAGCCATGTTTTTGTATCACCTAAACAATCTCTTTTTATTGATAAGGAGTTCTTTTTCTTTTTTAATTCGGTAGCGAGTACTAGGAGGACGTTTGAGAAAAACTAGACATGGCAAATTTTTTATTTTCCTCTTATCTTGTAAAATTTTTTAAAATTGTTTGTTTATTATTCTTGTAAAATAAAATCATTAAATAACCATCCAACTGAAAAAGAAACCCATTGGTGATGGAAAGTGGGGAGTTTGGACCTTGTATTTTAGGCGATGAATGTTGAGAATCCTCAAAAATGTACAACAACATCAACATTCTTTCATCCAATCCACTTCAGATTATCTAATGAAGAAAACCAAGAAGCTTGACAATGCATTTGCCCAAGTAAACAAACAAAACTTCAAATATAGAGTATACGCAAAAAATTTGCATTGCTAAGACGAAACTGAAACTCAATTTGTCCTCCTCCTTCCAGTAATCTTCACGATCACTTCCCTGTATTGATCGCACCGGCCGCGATGATAATCAACCAAGATGCACAATTGCCTAATGGCTTCCCTTTTTTCTTCGCCAACACTCAATATTCCTTGATCCCTTTCCCTTACAAGTTTCTCCAGGTCCAGTACTTTCTTCTCTAGCTGGCCCCCAGCTTTTACCAAATGCAACTTCTCCTTCACTTCTTTCTCCAATCTTGCGCTCAAGTCCTGATTATTTTCCTTTATTACTTCCAAATCCTCGTTCCTGTCGATCTTTTGGCATGACATCCTATTTCCACTATTGCAGTTTGAAACCTGAGACTTCATGAATTGAAGTACATCCATAGCATTGGACACGCGGCTTAAGATTTTGTTGCTGCGTTCTTCAAATGTTCTAATTACCAAGTCTAACCAGATTAATGCATCATTTGCTGCAATAGAAGCATCCTTCAATTTCTTAAGATCAGATTTATGTGCTATTGTACATTCCTTCAGCATTCTGCTCCCCTGGTGGAAACTTTCTCTATTCAAATTGTAGCTTTCTCTGGTCTCTAGGTGTAACTGTTCTATGACCAGGATTCTTTGTCCCAATATTCGCATATTATCTTCGATTTTCATACGGTATTCCTCCGTATATTCCTCCATCTTTCTTTCCACAAGTTGGAGATCCAATTCTGGGGACAGCTGTTTATTTATCCTGCGTCTCCTGCTCGACCTACTAGTGCTATCCTCTTGATCACTCGACAATCCAGATTGGTCTGCTGCAGTTCTGTTTGTTAGCTGGAAACCTTTGTTCTCCAGAAACATCGCCTTGCGGGGTGATTCCCGCCTTTCAAACTCATTGCGCAACTCCAACTTCCTTCTCTGTGCATTCAACGATTCCACCTCCTCTTGTAGATTAAACACTCGGGTTTTCATCAAGCTAGTACTTTTGGTGTATGTGTCCTTCTCGGCCTTAAGTTTATCCTGAAGAGCAGAAACTTCATTTCCCATCTCTGCCAAACTTCGCTCTAACTCAACAACTTTAGCATCCATGCCTTCCTTCTCGTTTCTTAGTAGAAGGTTCTCTTGAGCCTTGTTCCTTAATTGCTCTTCCAATTCATTCTCGTGTTCGCATAGAGCATCAATTTCTAGCTTCAAATCATTTACTTTCATAGTTAGCTTCTTGTTAACCTCCATTCCTCTCTGTGCCTCTCCGGTTTTTGTCAGTAATTCTTCTTTCAGACTCTCAAGTTGTTTACAATTTTGAGAAATCTCCTTATCCTTGTTTTCAAGTTGAGAGGCTGCATCACTTAGTTCTTTACGCAAAACCTCTAGTTCATGACTATAATCCTTATCTTTATCTACCAGATCATTTCTTAGCCGTTCTGTTCTTTCTTCCCATTCAGATTTCTGAGCATATGCTGTTTTCAACTCATACTGCAAATTTCTAACCTGAGCATTTAGCTCCGAGGCTGCAGAGGATGTTTCTTTCTCGATATCCTTGATTTTCTTCATGAGACTAGAAATCTGATTTGCTCTATCTTTGGAGATCAATTCAAGTTCCACAACATGACTCTGCAGTCCCTTATTTTTCTCTTTCAGCTGTCTGATTTCAGTTGCTTGACTCTTAAGTTGTGCTTCCAAGTCTCTTTTCTGACAGTACAAGGAATCTAGTTCAACCTTTAAGCTGGTCAATTGGGCCTCTAACTCCTTGGTCCTGGCTGATGATTTGGTTCCAAGAACCCGATGCTCCTGGCGAAGAGTTGAGAGTTCCTTAATTCTCCCATCAGCTTCTGTTGTTAGCTCAATCAGTGTGTTTTCCGATTCTTGTATCTTGCTTAAAGCTTTTTTGTACTCATAGTCCAAAGCTTCCCTCTCTTGCCTAGCAGAAGCTAACTCGTTCTTTAGGATGGAAGCTTCCCGTTCTAGATCAGCAATGTCTAAATCCCTTTCCACAGGCTGAGCATTCCTGAGTTCCTTAACATGGCTGGAAATTTCTTTTTTTCTGGGACTGTTGGCAACTTCTTCTGATGAAAAATATTCAGAATCCAAGCTGGAGAAAGACCAAGATTGAGCTTCACTTCCATAGATACTTTTTCCTTGATCTTGTAGGCGACCACACAGTTCATAAAGTGATTGGTATTCTTTGTGAACGTCCTCAATGAGGCCAACAAGTTCTGAATCTTTCCTGGAATTCTTCGATCCACGTTTTTTCTTTACAAGCTCTAAGATTTTTTGAATCTTTCTCCCAGCATCTGAAATGAAAGAACACTATGAGAATAATTTCGTCCGAACAGAAAATCTATGTTTGCTAATAGCTTTTTAAACAAAATTTTGGCAATGCTCATGTTGTAGGGGCAGTATGTATATACATGTGAAAGGGAAAATGAAGAAAAATTATGAAATAAATACGCATGTTCCCATATAAAAAGATGCTTGAAAGAAAATTGCACCTGCTCTAGTGCCCTCATGATGTGTCTTTCCTTTATCAATGTGTCTCCGGACAGACTCTCTGAAATCATTTTGCTGATTTTTCTCCATCCTTTAGCAGGAAGTTTTAGATGGTTTTGCACAATAAGCACTTAGGAGCAATAGTTATTTACTCATTCTGCATTCAGAAGTCATAGAATCGGATATTTACAAATTAGTCATGACTTTACAAAGAACTAGTAGGCAAGAGATCAAGAGACTAATATACAAATGAGAGCAACTTAAGTTGCAAACCAAAAATGCTAAAAATCTATGTTTCTGTACATTTGTATGTGGCTGGAATCATGTAATTATAGACAACATTTCTGAAGGAATGTACACGCATAAATAGTAAGAAATCCGATACATGTAAACATCCTTTTGACATTAGATTCTGCTTTAACAGGCTTATACAACATGAATATTCTACCATACATGGAAATTCAACATGATTGGCATGGGTTTTTCACGAAGAATTAATGTAAATATGGGTTGAGAGGAAGGAAAATTACATAAAGTATACCTTTTGTTCATCAATATGTTTATGTTTGTATAGTGCAATCAACACTGAAGTTTCAGCAACAATAGATAAGACTTAGGTATGAACTCAAGTTACATTTGCAAAGGCAAACTGATTTGCCAACTTCAATACCACATAAAGAGAAAAAGGGAAAGGGAAAAACAAAATGAAATAAGCTGTTATTATCTATTTCTTTTGTTACTTTTTCCTCTAATATCTTATAAGTTAAACTCACGATTTTTTCGATGGGAATTCTCAGGCACATAGAACTGTATTCTTGTATAGACTATGATAACTTTTCGTGGCAATTTGTCTCAGAGACCTACGGCATTCTCAAACCAATGTGGAACATAATGATAATAATCCTTGTGCTCAATCATTATAGTCACAAGAATAGTTTGTAGAGCTTAATTAGTAATGCTAAATAAATATGATATTCCAGCTTTCTATTAGCACAAGACAAAGCAGAATCACCTTTTGCAATTGACAAATTCAATGAGCAAACGTTTACTTTCACAAAATTGCACTTGAGAATTCAATATCAAGGGTGTATCCCATTACTTCTGGTAGTAATAGTCCCGGCAAATGCACGCAAAGGAGAAAAACATAAAGCCACTTTGAGAAAGCCAAAGAAGGCTATCCTAACAATTTTTTAACATCTCTAATGATTTGTAGATTTATTATTGAAAGTTATCATAAATCGAATTCAATTGAATAAAATTGATTATATGGACTCAAATACATCATTAGATTTTTTTCATACATTGGGAATTTTCTGACATTTCTCTAAGGAAGATTTTTTCTAAAAGTCTAACAAAAATTGTAGTTCAGCTTTCCGCTATTAACATTACCTGCTACTCCATCACCCTATTCTTGTCTCCAAATGATTGGTTTATGTTGCAATTGTATAAAAGAGCTTTCTGTCATCATATCCATAAGTGAAGCCAACACCCTTTTTCTCATATATACTTATATGTCTAATACTTGTCTATATGTTCAAACATTCTTATTTAAATCCTCTCCATAGGACCATATCCTACCCTTGTCATTAATTACACCAATCTTGTGTGGCCTCTATAGAACTTATCCTTAAACACAGCATGCAATCTCTCAAAGTTTCCTTCATTCAATATCAATGCGCACACACACAAGATAGACAAATGATGGATGACATCCATCATCAATGTAAGCATACATGTGTGTCTAATGCATGGTGGACCCTTATTATTTATGGAATCAATTGAAGCAGAACAAGAACAGTCACTCGCCATTAATTACCTTCATCCACCCCATTTCTCATTCATGAACACCGAGTAGTATTTGGATTAAACGAAATCTATGCATACTATTGCCAAGCAGGTCTAATTTATTCATGTATAACAAGATTACCCCGAAATCTAGGCCCCCAAAAAAAAAAAATCCATTTCCCATTTTTATACAGTTCCTTAACGACATGATGAGCTCCATAAAGTATTATAAAACATTCACCTGGCCCACCATTGACATAAATCCATCACAAATCCATGGAAGATGTGCATAACATATGAGATGTCAAACTTATAATACGAATTAGACCCCAACAGATTTGTGACATGTACTCACACAATTTATGTTACTTTTTTTATGTTACTCCACAAGCAATTAGCCATGTGCCATTTCTTTACCAGACAGAACAGCAAACCGATAACCTAATAAATAACAAAATCATTGTTTTATTTGACAGCATGCCTTCTTTTATTAATCATGAAAAGTACATCATCTTTGAATTCATTCAATCCCGACCTATTTTTTCAATCTCTTTATAATAGTAAACAGTAATGGCATCGTAAAGGGATCTAGCTTAGTTGTTAAGGCATTGATACCCGTAGGGAAAGTTGCATCCCTAGATAAAGCATGGACCAGACACTTGCCACCCAGAAAAAAAAAACATATTTCTTGATGAATCAACAGAAAGAGAAAGGAAGTGGACGACATTGAAAAGTTCAACACATGGTGGGCTCATTTGTGATAACTCTAGGAACAAATACATTTTTTCTTCATCACACATGCATATACAAGTGATTGAAAGTGACATATACATATAAATATACATATACAACTTAAATCCTAATTACAGTTTTCAGGATGTACACTGTCAAATTCATTAAAAAAAAAAAAACAACATGAATTTACAAATAAATCCGTCGTTTATTTTCTTTCAAATTTAATTCCCTGGACAAAGTTTCTTTGAATTTACTCAAGAAAAAGCCAAACTTAGAAATTACCTGTGAAACGATGCTGTCACTTCATACATAGATCTGAACATGATTTAAAAAATGATGAAAGGTGATCAATCATATAAAGGGGCGTTGGACATTTCACATTTGCATTTGCTTTTGCATGCATATGCAAATCAGAATTGAGCAATTATTAAAGAAATCTTTTTGTTTTGTCCTTGCCTGGACCAGGAGATTTAAAAAAGAAGCTTTGTCTATTGTGCTTATAATAATGCCCTTTGGTTTAGGATTAATTACTACAAGGACCACTATGACTATTCAGATTCTTTCTCCTCCTCTCTTTAGAAAATAATCATGATTGAATTTTCCAGATGCCGAGAAAACGATGGCTATGAAATAGTGCCACTCTGGCTCAAAGGAGAAAATTAGTGCCACTGCTGCTCTATGCCACATGCTGAGACCAGATTCGGCGAATTTTGAAAGAATAGGATTCGATATAGCTGGTTTGTAAAAATAGATGTATACCGCATAAAACTTCACAAATCTCAATATTTTTTCTTTCCCTACATTTTATGTTTTAAGCTAACACATTTTTAACCACCACCTTATTATTATTCTTGCTACCATCATCACCTACCACCACCGATCAACTTACATAACCATCACTAGCAATGCCACTATCAATATTATTGTCATCACCATTAATACAACACTACCACCAAGTCATCATTATCATATTATTACCATTACACGCTACCATCACTTGCACTACCACTATTATTATAGAATATTCACCATCATTGTTATCACTTAAAAAGGTACTAGCTGACAATGCATTTGTGATGTGTGTGTGTCATGGGATGGAAGGTTCTACCTCCCTTAAAATCTCGTAGAATTCTCAACCTTATTTTACTTCATATATTTTACTCATTTTTTAATTATGAGTGAACCCTCTCTTCTTGTTTTTTAGGGATTGTTCTGAACCCATCTATCATTAGGAGTGCCCTCATCAGCTTCGGCATAATCCTCCCTATGTTGGAGTGGCTTTTTGACTGATCTTAGCTTATCATGGCCATTATTTAAAGAGTGGTATCAATTTTTGACCAGCTTGTTCATAGGAAGTCAAATCCACCTTACAAATATCCTTACCTTTATAACAAACTACTCTATTGATATCACTCATAACATTATAAGCCTAAGCTAATCCCTTCAAGTCTGCACTAAAGTCATGTATTGTGACATTCTCCCCTACATAAATTTGTGACACTCCCATCACAAGACCAATCTTTTGCCACTACCTTCACTCAAATGATTGCCACCCTCCTCCACTCATTGTCAAATTCCACCTAATATCATCTTCAATTAGAACTCTAGATGTCCATGTGCTCCCCTCTTGCCCTTACTTTCTCTCTTCGTCCATCAATAATCACCTCAGCCTTGGTATTTCGGACTTGATGCTGGATATCATAGCATCGATGGCCTCCTTTTCTTGTCTGAGTTGCCTGATCCTCGAGCTTCTTGGCGGGGTAACGAATTCGAAGAAGACTCTCCGGCCTTGTTCCACAACCTTCCTTTCTTCCGACTTCAAAAGGCCTGATGGTGGAAAGAAAGGGGGCCCCAAGTAGGGCTGCATACTCCAGACCTTCCATAAGGACCAAGTCGTAAAAGGCATAGTTTTCTCTTTGCAGACATGTACGCCTCGAACTAAGTGCGGAGTCTTGAGCTTAGAGCCATCCACACTAGATGCCTGTTCTTGGCACGTCTCCCAATATCTGGCTGTTCCAAACAAGCATTCCATTTCAATCAAAGGATGTGGCCGGGCTTCGATCGAGAACCGGAATCGCGGAAAGGGAAAAGAGATAGCTCCCCCTGCGCGAATCTTCAGTACTGGAAGCTATAAAAAAAAAAAAAACACTTTGAGAGTAAATTGTGATAAAATTCTTGTATAAAAAATGTAACTTCTTAATGTATCTTAGCCGAAGGTGCACCATGATGCATGTGCAAAATATCAGTTAATTTTTAGCTATCAACAAAGCAATTTAATACATTAATATTATTAGGTTGTGTGTTTAAATATAAGTGTAAAAATTCAAATTCAATCTCTTAATTGCTATGCATGATTTCAAATATAGATTGAGGTTATTGGATAGGATAGTTGCTCGTTGATACAAATAAAAAAAAAATATTGCGAAAGTTTTCAAAATTAATAAATAGTATAAATAATAGCACATCGTTCAAGTAAGTGACAATTAATATTTACTATAAACCATCTCCATTCTCCATTGCCTCACTTAACTTTTAAAATGTAAAAAAAAAAAAAAGAAAAGAAAGAAAGAAAAAAAAAAGAAAGGTTAAAGTTTAAAAAAGAAATTGAAAATATAAAGGCAATTTAATTTGAAATAGAAATTTAATATAAATGCTTTTAAGAATTTAATATAATGCGAACTTCACCTTAATATAAAGACCACTAAATTGGAAATAGAAATTGAAAATTAAAATAGATTAAGAAAGAACATAAATCTATTATAAAATCAATTATTATTGCTAGGCACTGATAGAGGTTCTATTCAATTAGAATTAGAAACTAACTATGTAATATGTGTATGTATTGAAAAGATATGAAGTATGGGGCAATAATTGTGCTGCATGCAAGTGGGAGAAGGCGAAAGAGAGATTTAAGGGAATTACTTGCTTTGCTATTGAAATTATTAAGCTAGATTGTGATAACATATATTTTAATATATACTAGCAAAGACATATTCATGATATGTGTGTAAAAATTAAAAAAAAATAATATATTTTAGAGCATAATCCAATTATTATATCAAATTATATGCACAAGTAATAATTTCAAAAAGAAAATAAAATAAAACATAAATTGTTCAATAAATATTTGAAAAATAAAAAAATACACAACCAAAGTTATATATTATAAATGTATTCATCAAATACAAATATGCTAATCGCATTTAATTTGCTTCATTCACAAGGTTGTCATTACCTACAAAGCCAATTACAGAGATATCAATTTAGGAATTTTATGCATAGCAAAATAAAATGTTTCAATAAAAACTAACATTACAACAATTCATGACAAAAATTAAGAACTGACAATTAAACTATATTGTAGTAAAATAAATCATAGATAAATGGGTTTGAAATTTTATGAAAGTAAAAAAAATTATTGAGAATAAAACCTTCATGCTTAAATGTGGATAGAGGTGAGCAGATATAGGATGGATATGATATGAGTCTCTACCAATACCTTACCTTATAAGGTATAAGTTCTTAAAATTTAAAACCAAGCCCATCCTATAATATCTTGAAACCACACTATATCTTATATCATATATCCTATAAAACTTAAACATACGAGATACCTTGTAAAACTTGTCAATTTTACCATTTTCTATGAATTTCAAGTTCATGTGATTTTGAAAAGATAATTTATATGTGGTATTACAATTTTTTTATATAAAAAACTTATGGAATTTGTAGTAAAACTTATAAAGTTAGAAAAAAAGAGAGTAATTTTTCTTCTTTTTATTATTTTAAATTTATATAATTTTATTACTTGACAAACAAAAAAGAATAAAGAGAAATAATGAAAAATATAAAGTTTGAGAGGAAAATGTAGAAGAATAAGGGGAAAAAATTAAAGTATAAGAGGTGGCATTAATTTATAGGTCGAAATATATAATGTTATTATTTATCATTTATATATCAATATTATTTAATATTTTTTTTATAAATTAGGTACATAATACCTTGAGACTTACCTTAGAACACAAGTTTTACAGTGGTATAAGATAGGAAAACTAAATACTCATACTCGTACCCATATTCTATCCTATGAGAATAAGTTTCAAAAAAATTATACCTAAAACCTACTTTATGATCCTCAATATCCACTCAAAACCTACTCAATCAAGTAAGGTATTGATTGGTATCTTATAAAATAAGATTAGTTGCTTACTCGAAAAAGAAATATATCAACAAAATTTTGATCAAAAAAAGATTGATAAAACATAAGAAGTTTTAAAAATAACATTTACTTTCTTTTTGAGTGGCAATCAACTCCATTTAGGGTTATTTTTTACCTTAATCTCCAAAACTAAATTTTAAAATTTACCTAATACAAAACTAAAAAAAAAAAAAAACTTAAACCTAATTGTGCTTCAATGATTATTCTAATAAAGCATATGGCAAAATATGACCATGCAATTATCCCTATATAAAAATAAAAATAAAATAGGGTTAAGAATAATTAAAGAAATACAACAATGACTAAATATATCTATATTCTTTAAAGAAAAATCAATAAAAAAATTAAATCATGCTCCTCCTAAAAAGTCAAATTTATCAGAATTTTCACAATTTAAAACAAAAAAGAAAAATTACAAGCCATGTCTAATTTAAGAGGTACGATGCTCATTCACATAAACTAAATTTTACAACCTAAATTATTAATTTGTAGTAAAGTAATAAACTTGATATGAAAAGCATAGAAATAAAAATAAAAATGATGTTATAAGTAATTTATTTTAAATGAGTTGAGTAAAAACTCAACAGAAACTCTTATTGGTTTCTATTTTTCAAATCCCTAAACTTAGTTAGGTAAAATCCAAGATAGACCTTATGAGTGGTGTTGTGTTTTATGAGTCTAAACTTGAAATGCTCTAAACATGGAAAATTAAAAATTAGATAGACTCATAAAAAATATAATGCACAAAAATGATGTATTTTTCAAAGAAATAAAATCTAAGGAATAGTTTCTTTTTTTATAAACCTTCAACTTCTATTTTCAATCAATATTGTCGTAGCTAAATAATAGAGGGGAATGGTTTTCCATAGTGGGTTTTTCCAATAAATGCAATTGGTGAAGGAGAGAGAGAAGGTTGGTGAAGGGGAGAGAGAAGGCTAGTGATATTCTAATATTAGCATTATATGAGTGGGAGAGAGAAAGAGAGATTTTAGGTGAAGTTTTTTACTTTACCCTTAAATATTTTTATAGTAAATTATTGTAATACAAGATTTGATTGCTTTATTAGATATATTTGAGGGCAAAATCGTGGAGTTTAAAAACTTGATGTTTTGATTTAATAAAATAGATTTTTACACTTATCACTTATTATTAAATGTATGAAATAGATGTATAAGATATCTCTTGTAAAGAAAAAAAAAATCTTTATATTTATCTCCATAGGTTTAGTATTGTTCAAATAATCATATGATAGTATTTGATTAAGTCTTATAATAAAATGTATTATAGTTCAAATTTTGCTGGCCTTATTAACTCTTGGTATTCATTAATATTATTGTCAATTACTCTCACTAATTATATGATTTCTTTAGTATCCTTTCTTTGCATATGGATTAAAATTCCCACACTATCTTCTAATTGATTGATGCTTAAAAAATAAGGAATAGTACAATAATAGTTTAACGGTCATAATATACTTAAGGGAAACACTGAATACCTTCTACTTACTATAAACACATTAGCCGTTGATAAAATACTCATTTAATCATCAAATAATATTATAGATCTCCTTTAATTTCTTAAAAAAAAAACTTTTCCAGCTATATCAAAATGCGATTATTTTCATTACAAACAAACTATGTCATTATATCCATCATAAAACACATATATGAAGTAATTCTATAAGTATTATGAAAAAAAAAAGTAAAAGAAATTAGAAAGGTCCATATTCAAAAGAAATTAAAAATTCTTCTTTTGGTTCAAACCCGTTTGATTCCTTATGTTATATATTAGCACCATTTAATTACATTATACCTTATTTTTATTTTTTTTAGAATAACTTCTAGTATTTAAATTGTATATAGACATATAAGATAAAGATAACTTTAAATATAGGGACAAAATTGTACACATATTTATATACAATATTATATTGATATAAGAATTTTAATGATAATTTATATGAAAATAATAGAAATGAATTACAAAACTAGGTCAATAAGTTTCTTCAAAATATAATTACAACTAATATACGATTAGTATACATAGAGGCTTGTATTTTACAATAAATCACTAAATGGGAAAAAAAATCTTTATCCTTTTATGCTCTCTCTTCTCTTGTTTGTTTATTCCGAAAACTAAAAGGGGAAAAAAAAAAAAGAACCTTCTTTCTCCTTTTGTGTTTTCTTTTCGCTTCTTTCCTTTTCCTGTAAGCAAGGAAATAACCAATTTTACAAAAGTAGGAAAAGATAAAATATATAAAAGTACAATTAAGAGAAACACAAACCAAAAAAATTTACATGGATGCCAAAAGAAAGCTAATAAAGGAGAGTTGGATGGAACAATATGAAGAATCTGACAATTGGATAAGAATGGCATAATAATAACATTTATATACGAGAAAAGCATACATTTCTTCTAGCCTTTAATAGCGTAAACATCTAGGATGAAGATAGTAACCATCTTTCTTCAATTTATGATAATAGGAATAAGGTGTTAATTATGTAAATTTCCAATATTAATTAATGGCACAATTAAAGCAAATATAATAAGGCGTCATAAACTAATTAAAAACTACACCAAAATACTTTCTTTTTATTATTAACTTGTTTATATCGAAAAACTTACATATAATTAAAATTATAGGTTAAACAAATCATTTCTTATTAGCTTAAATAATAGAAATAATTACACCAGCACTAACATCACTATGAAGCATGAGATTTTCTATTTTTCTTAACTTGAATTCATACTAATCCCAATTCACATGATATAAATTGCTCATCTATAATTAAAGATAATTCTCTCTTTCTCTCTCTCTCTTTAGAAAAGCATATTTGAAAAAAAAAAAATTTTTGGATTTACTCTAACTATGTCACTCGTCAAATTGAAAAAAAAAAAAACCCAAGATTTCAAGGTTGGATGATTTGAAATTTTAAATTTAAAAAGATTACTAAGTAAAATTTTCCGAATAAAGATATTTATTTTCCTTAAAAACACTAACTAACCTAATTAAAAAAATTAACTACTTACAAAAAGAAAAAGAAAATTTTATTTTACAAGAAAATGAAGGGAAAATCTATTATTATATATGAAAAAAAGGAAAATAAGAAAAGGGAAGTTTCTTTATTTTTTATTAATTTTGGGGAAATAAATTTCTCATATCTTTGCGGCACCCGGGCTGATGGGGGTGCGCCACTCCATTTTGAAGGTCTATGCACTCTTATTCGGGATTTTGGTTCTTTCTTATTTTTCAATTTTGGTGATACTTTTTGAAAAAGCAGCTTTTTTTCTTAGAAATCTTACTCTAATAAACACAATAGACAAAGCTTCTTTTTGAAAATGATTTGAAAGTTGATGTGAAAAATTTGAAAAAAGTGAGAAAATCCAAGTATTGTGGCTATTTTAACTCTACCAAATCTTAGTTTGCGTTCTTATATTTTCACTTTCTGCAACTTCGTATGTATGTATTTTTACTCTTGACATTTTGTAATACCTGTATTTTATTTATGCACATCATTATTTCTTATAAAAACATGTGAACAAGATCGGTCCTCAATAAACAATTTAAAGAAAAAATATGCAATAAATATAATTAATTGATATGATAGAAAAATAATTAAAAGTCACCAAAAAAAAATTGGTTAAAAAATATAGTATGGGCTCATGATAGCTAGCCACCATCTTGGAGAGTTCCTTATCCTTGTAGGTAGTGGCTTATTGGCTCCTAATCTTAAGGTGACTAGTAATAGTGTTTAGGCTGTAGAGGTAGTTACATAATCATGTAATTAGAGAGTTAGACTTAACTTATATAATTCATTAGTAAAATTATTTATAAACTAATGCTTGTATGATAAAATTGAAATACTTGTAGAACTCAAAATGTAATTTTTATTTATAATGTGGTAATATTAAATAGGAAAACTTATTTTGTTAATTATAATTTTGCAATGAACTCATTAACTAATATCAGCTTCATAGAGTTAAAATATTTGTAATATTTATAATATAATTACTATTTATAGTAATAAATAAATAATAAATTATCATTTTGTAATGAATAATGTTTAATATTATTAGTTATTATGAAGAAAAAAATAATAAATACTTTTTAAAAATAAAAAATACTCCTTAAGAGATTTGAACTCATGCTCACCAATAATTAAAATTAAACACTTAATCACTCAACTATGCATAATATTTTACTTGAAAATAGTTTATAATATTATACATATGATATATTTTTTTTCTTATTTTTAAATTTTTTGATAATTATTTTTCTCAATCTTGCGGTCGGGGTCCCTTCTGCCCCCAACTCCGCCCATGCTGGGCTCTATGACCCACGTCGATCGATGGAGGGGTGGGTGGAGTTTTGTTTTGTTTTTTATTTTCTTGTAGTTTTTTGTTATATTGTTTAATTAAACTCGATTAATAGTATTTTTTATTAAAAAAATTTATCATAACGCTGTACAAAATTCGATTCGTGCGCTCACTAAGCTGCACGCAAAATGTGAAAATAATAATAAAAAACCCTAAACATGTGAAATGCAAAAAGGAAAAACAATTGTGCAAATTACAAGGGTCAAAGAAGCGAATTTCACCCTCCCACTTTTCTTCCTTCTTTCTCTCTCCTCCAGTACCTCAAAATTGTAGACTGTAGTTCGTTCATGGCCCCCTAATATCCCAAGTTCACAGTCAATGTTATCTCCCTTTTATCACATTCTGGGGAAACAAAACCCAAGAGAGAGAGAGGCAGAGAGGCAGAGAGAGACAGAGAAAAAAACGAAGGAAAATGGGGTAACCTAAACAGATATCATATCGCCTTCTTATAGGTTTTAGACCATTTTCATACATAGATGAGTGCTGAGTCTCGTCAAATTAATGATCTTTTTTCAATGAACAAGAGTGTCCCTGAACTCTTCAGTTTCTTAAGACACGCACTTGGAGAATCCCATTTTAAGGAAGTGGAGAATATCTTAGTAGAAAGAGAAGAAAAAGCGAAACTTGAGATTGAAAGCTTGAAGATAGAAAATGTTGTTTTGAAGAAAAAGTGTGAGGTTTTAAGTTTAGAGTGTGGCGGTGCTTGTTCTGCGACAAATAACGATGATAAAAATGGTACTGGAGAGACAGAGAGAAGTGCTGAGGAGATTTATGATCAGTTGGTTGGAGAAATGGTTGGAGGGAAAGGAGAGAAAGAGAGTGATGAAGTTGGGAGATTAAAGAGAGAGAATGATGAACTCAAGAGGAAGAATGAGAAATTAAGGAAGTTGATATTGGATTGTGTAGAGAATTATGTGCATTGGAATAATAAGTTTTTGAGTTTGCAGGGGGATGTCTCGAAGCTTAAGACTCTGGAAGTTGTTGGTTTGGATGGTATTAGTAAAAATAGGAGTGGAGAGAATAGGGTGAATAGGGGGGATTTCATGCAAAATGATGATAGTGGCTTGTCTTTGGGAAACGTTCGTAGGATGCTTGGTTTTGACGTTGATGAAAATGAACCTGTTGGTATGACCCTGGCTAAAGAAAAAGAAACTGAAATTCCGGTGGACCAAGGTAGTAAAAATTGTTCATTGCTTGTTGTTGGATGCCATAGTGATTATATGTCTTCTTATTTCTTTGACTCTTTGATGGTTTCATGTTGTTTAGTAATTATATGTCTTGTTCTTTTGACTATATGATGGTTTCATGCTGTTTAGTAATCATATTTCTTGTTTTTAAGACACTATGATAGTTTCATGTTGTTTAATCCAATGGCGGCATCTTATTAGTTGATTAATTGATGATTGATTTTAGGAGTCCTCTATCCGGTGTTATAAGTTATGAAAGAAAACAATGGCAATGGTGGAAAATGTTCTAAGCTTACAATGAGAGACTTATACTTGCAAATGCATTGATTAAGTCGTTTAACACTGTCTGTGAACTTTTGTTTGTATGTTTGTGAAATGCTTTTTCCTTTTAACTGAAGGTATGCCAATTAATGCGATTTTCTGTAGTTTGGAAATTAAGTAATCCTGAAAGGAAAAGCTCTCTAGACATTGTTTGTTGATTATATAATTTTTTGATGATTATTACATTTGAAAAACAATGATAACTTGCTGACTCTGTAATATAGTACTGATAATGGACTCATACTTGTATTAGATGGCGAGCAAACACATAACAATTATATATCTTTGATAATTGATATAAGAGTACTTACCAAAAAAAAATGATATATGAGTATTTGATAACTTGTATATCTCGATCTGGTTGTCTTCTCATCAAAATATCTGAAAGAAAATATGACTCCAAGAAAATCTTCCTTCTGTAGCTTGTTAGTTGACACCGATTGGGAGTATGATATTGTGAAAGCTGTACCTTCTATGGCACATTAAGTGCTTAATATTTCTTTTGGCTGCCTCACTATATTTATTAATATGCATGGAGAATTAATATAGAGCGAATGTGGAAGGGTTGTGGTTAAAGAATGCTAATGCTAATGCTAATGTGTGGGTCATCTTAGCAGACTCCGTGAATTTGTGCTATTTATCTTGGCTCTTTGCATGGCAAGTTTCACTTTTGTAAATTCTCAAGTTTTTGGTGCTTGTCATTTTTCTGTTCTTCATCTTGCTATGTGATGCACAGGTATTTTAAGATTTTTCATCATGGGTGTTCTTATTGCTTTTGCTCAATCTTGGAGATTCAAATTGATCTAATCACATTACAGTTCTTAACTTGCGGTTTTTTCCAGTCTTCTTATGGATTGATGCAGAGATTTACATTGACAATGTGAAAATTAGCAAAAACAAGTGAAGAGGACACACTGGGAACTCCTTTACATCTTTGAAAGTTTTATGAACTTTGCCTTTAGTTGAGTGAATATCCTCGTTGTGCAATGTGATTTCTTTAAGATCATTAATGTTCACATGAAGAAATAACAATAACAAAATTTATTATTGCTTCCACAATCTAAACTACCTGTACTCCTGAATGCTTCAATCTCATCAACTCTTTTTGGTTAAAATCACTTCTGTGAGCCATTATGTTTTAGGTAAAAAAGATGTCACTCTGAAGTTAGAGCCAAAACCTTGTAAGCCTGAGCAAAGATTCTTCTCTTGGAGTGCAAGGCTTCTTGTGGATTGGTAGCTACTTTTGTCTCAACTGGATTTGATTCTTTGAGAATTGTCTTTCTCTTTAAGAATAGAAGCTTAAAGTTAAAAAGACAAAAGTGCAACAATTGGTACATAGATTATGTTAAAACATGTGAAAGTGGAAGATAATTGTTGGTGTACTTGTTTATTTTTTCCTTATCCTAAAAGTCCTGATCTAGAAAGGCTATTAGGTGGCTACAATTTTCTTGGTGCATGTATCTACTTTAGCTTGTTGTCAATATCAAAGTATGATTAGCGAAAGGAAATTGGTTCCTTTGGAAAATTTCTTTATGCCTTATGAAGCTGGCATGGTTCTTTGCTTTTCATGAGATTGGAAGTTCTTATGATATCCTATATTTTGCAGGTTACGACAGAATCTTATAATAACTAATTCCTTCCATTTTACAGGTTCTGGGATAGTCCCATTTAAAAGAGCTGTAGAGATTATTGATATAAATGATGATCCAATAAGAGCTTCGTGTGAAGGTAATTTGGCTTGTCAAAAGCCAATAGGTGGGGAGCATTATATTCAGAGTTGTGCAAGTAAGGGTTTGAAAAGAAAAGGGTACTCTGTCACAAGTGTGGTTGATTTGGAAAATGACTCAGGATCCCCCAATGGGATTCATAGGCTTGATAGTCAATCCGATGTGGACAATGTTGACAAAGATGAGGAATTAACTCAAAAGGTTAGAAGTCTAAGAATTTCCTCATCATCTACTTCAACTCATCATGTTTCTGATGCTGAGAAGGTTGCTGTGCAGTCTCAAAATAATGTAGTTTCTCTGAGACAGTGTGATGGGAGGAATGTCAAACAAAGACATCCACCAAAACAATTGAAAATGTCAGTTTCAGGATTTGCCCAAACATATGATAGTGAGGACTGTAGAGCAGATCGTCCTAAGAGAAGAAGACAGTGGAATTTTCTGGGCAACATGTGTGCGGATCTTATAATCAATGAAAATTGTATGTCTGCTGTTTGCGCATTATATAGACAGCAAAAGTCTGCATGTGAGCGCATCGAGGGTTCTTTACGTCAGGGTTTCAGTAGCACCAGTTTTGAAAGGTATGAATAAAGCAGATGTTAGCATTTTCTTCAATTAAGTTAAGCTTGATCATAATATAGCATTTTCTTTGCCATCTATGCACTGATATTTGTTCAAATTTAGTCAATAAAGTTGCAGATTAGTCTCTTAACATGTGGGTACTGTTATGTGGATAATTATTGAATCAGAAGCAATATTTGTTTAAGGCATCACTTGACTGGCTAATTTCAAATTATTCTTTTCATGCTGCAGGGGAACTCGATTAGCTGAATTTCTGATTGATGGAGATCCAGAGTGTAGGCTCAGAAAAACTGCAAAGGAGTTGCAGAGCCAATTCCCAAATGGTCTTGAGCTCTGCAGGGATATCGCTAGAGAACATTTCAAGCAGCTGTTTGAAATATACCAGAAAAAGTTGGATGCATATTACCCAGAGGCATAGTCTGAAGCATCTTAGTGGTCTAGTTGATAGCAAACACACCTAACTCGATTACAAAGGCAGTTTTCTGATCTTCTTTTATCGTCAGTGTTTGTCCATATTACCCTTTCTAAATGTCCTAGGTCTATATCATTGTATATGTGGATTGAGCTTGAAGAGATAGGATCGTGGCTTTGTATATGCTTTACTACATTGTATATCTCATATGAACTGGGATCAATCAAGGTGAAAGGATCTTCATTTTTATATGACTGTATTGTAGAATTCTCCCAGTTTTTAGCTTCACACACATTCCTTTCAACACACTAACCACCAAAGTTTAGCAATATGAGATGCACTATTACAGAATACAACACTAAGGAATCAAATCAAACACTTGATCTTCCTGAACATGGTCACTAATATAATCACACAGCACTAACATATCCCTTGTTTCTTTTGGTGATAGTAACATGTTGACATGAAGGATCGTATAGAATTAAGATTTGAGAGCTCTTTATTACTTGGAGTGGAATGTTTTGTTTACTAAACTTTTTTTTAGATTAGATTAGGATTACTCAAAAATTAAAAAAGGATAAATTAAAAGAATGTGATGTTTGTTTTCATACTTTTACAATTTTCATACCTTGATTTTTTCTTCTTATAAATGCATGAGCCGTATTGTTTTTAATTAAGCAATTGTCAATCTTTGGTTAAAATTGGTACTTGACATGTACGTCCTACAGTAGATCCCATAATCATACATATCTTAGTTTGAAACTAAATCAAGCAAAATAATATACTCTTTTTTACTCTTAAATCATAAATTAAGAAGTTTTTGAGTGTGTCATTTAGATTGACTTAAGGTTTTTGAATTAGGTATGTGCGTTTTAACCTTATGTTGGGGACATGCACATCATGTACCACTTTTTATATGAGGATTGATGATTGTCTAGTGGAGAACAACACAAATCATGAATCTATGAAAAGAAAAAATGTTGGTAAATTGTGAAAGCAGGGAGACATGTGTAATGTTCATGTAATTTTCTCATTTAATAAAGAAAAAATAAGGGCCATTTACTTGGGAATTATAGAGAAAAAATAGAATAATTATTTTTAAGATACTTTTTATTACCTTGTTTATTTGTATATGGATTTGCAAATTTTTGTTTCAATTAACTTTTCCATTCCCTTTCTATTGAGAATAGTTATTACTTTTTATAAGGTGATATTTTTCATTTCCTTTCCTCTCTACAAAAAATAAAAAATTTGTGTAATGGACAATTTTGCCTACAATAAATAACTATTACTAAATAGGAATATATTAATATTTTTAGTTATACTTCTAATTTAATATTACAATTAATGAGTTGAGATAAATATTGGAATAAATATTCTCTGTAACAAAAATTTATACAAAGGAACATATTGATATATTTAATTACATTTCTAATTTAATGTTGCAATTAATGAGTTGAGATAAATATTAGAATAAATTTTTTCTACAATAAAAATTTTTATAAAGCAAATATTGAAATATTAATTTCTAATCTATTACTGATAATAGTCACTCCCAATGGATAACTTTTCTGTTTCTTATCAATTCCATTTTAAAAGGTAAATAGACCATAAAACTTTGCCATCAAGTGTTTGAAACTTTAATTGTATGTTTACTAAGGGGGAATAGCTATTATTATTACTGTATTTAGTTGAATTTTAGATATCAAATAAGTATTCTCAACAAATTCATACCCTGAACTCAACTATTGATATTCATTGGTCTATTCATATTTGCCATAAATGCCTTATCTTGTAAACACCACTTGGTTATAGGTAGAAAATAGAAGATAGAAAGGTATCAGGTTCTAATTTTGTAATAAAGTATAATTGATATTTGATTTGATTATAATGTAATTTTTAATATTGTTTTTTTGTCAACTGAATAATATAATAGATATGTAATAATAATTATACTTTTATTCCATTCTTGTTGAACTAATTTGATTCACCTTTTACTCCATACAATGAACCGAGTGGATTGTAAAATATGCTTATATGATATATTCAACATGCATGTCAATTTATCCTTTTTTGTTTTTCCTTTCTAGGACTATTGGTGATTATAGAGCTCCAAACATTAAATCCTTATAACATGGGTTATAAACTTCTGTCCGTTTTCTTAGAGTTAATAGAAAGGGAATAGAATAGTTATTCCTTTTAAATTATCTATTACTTTATTTACTTAGAAAAATGATAAAGAAATTTTAATTTTTATAACTTTTCTATTTTTACTTCATTGGGAATAGGTATTATGTAAAAAAAAGGTGAAAATTTTTATATCCTTTGCAACAAGAACAACAAAAATCAAACATTATGCAATTGATGACTAAATAGGGGAAAATTGATAATTTTATCTATTTTCCCATCTTAATACTAAAATTAGTCAAATGAAGTAAAGAGTGGAATTGGTTTTCTTTATAATAAAAGTTATATGAAGTAAATACTAAAATAAAAATTCCTAATTTATTCTCAGTAATAATTATTTTCAAGGTATAACTTTTTTACTCTTTGTCTATTCCATTTTAGAAAGCAAATTGATCATAAGGGTTATATTTTGGCTTAAGTTTTTCTATCCTCTAATAATAATTATGGTCATAGGGACAATTTATCGTGTCACAAGTTAAAAGTGATGGCATCGTGTTGTTGTGAACAACTTGATTTACCATTAACGTGTCTTACTTTTACAATTATTCATAAGTGATCTACTACTACAAAAAATGTCAACAAGTTATCATGAAGTTTGTGGATAGCTTCATAAGGGTTATTGATAATTTTTTATAATTGACAGTTTTTGTAATAGTAAATCATCATCAAATAACATTAAAAATAAGATCCATTAATGATAAAATAAGTTGTTGACACTAATAATAATATTAGGAATAATTCATGCATCCATGAGAGTAGCTTCAACAAGTAGGAGTGGGCGTGGTTTGATTTGGTATAGTTTATCCCTTAAATCAAATCGAACTATATATTACGGTTCAATTTTTTTTCTTTAAATTGAACATAATTATATGGTTTAATTCATATTTTTTTAATCTAATAAAATGGTTTAGTTGGTTCATGGTTTAAATAATTTTTACATGTATTGTTATTATTATTATTATTATTATTTTTATATATAAATCAATAAGTTATGAAAAATTATACTTAATATAAAAAGATTTAATTTATTATTATTTATCCAATATTATTTACTATTTTTAATACTTATTCGATGTATTTCATGAATGAGGTTTTATTATTTTTTTCAAGATAATTATTATATATATATCAATAATAAGCAAAAATATAAAATAAAAAAGTAGTAAATTACTTAACAAAAATCAAATAAGATGACGGATTGAATTATTGGTATGAAATCTTTTTTTTAGTTATATATTATCAAGATTTTTATCGTCTTTTTATTTTGTTTTTAAACATAAAAAAATGATTTAGAATTAATATATGATTTGGTCCACGGTCCGATAGATTTTTTGGCCTAACCATAGGAATGGGAGTCCACTTGAAATTTGTTGTTAAGCGTGGGTTGTTTGGTAAAAGTCGAGTCCTCCTTTAAGACCTTAATAATTTTTTCCCCTTATTAATGCTCGGGCTTGTCAGACCTTTTTCCAACTTTTTGGCTTAAAATAGAAACATTCTTAAATTTTCAATTGTTAGTCACATAAAAAAAATATAAAAATTTCTTAAGTATTAAGAAACTACCGGTAAAGTGGGAATATTCTTAGAGGATAAATGTCTTTAAAATATTATGATGTATCATAAAAAATTCTTTAAAAAACTTAACAATAAAAATGAATATATACGGATTGTAATGAAATTGTAATTTTTGGATTTCATTTATTTATTTTTTTATATTTAAAAACGTTTTTAAAATTGAAAGAGAATTTCACTTCATTTTAAAAAATGAAATTATGATTTTATTTTATTTTTATTAATAATAATTATTTAAATAATTTTTTTAATCTCATTAAAATATATTTATAATACTAACAATTTTTTTTTAAATATCATTATATATTATTCAATTTCATTCAGTTTTATGATTATATAGAAATAAATTTGATATTTTATTTTTAATTTTATTTTGAGTATTTTTATATATTAAAATAATATCAGTTTATTTTCTCTATTTAAAATGATTTGACATATGACAAGACTCCCTTTAAAAAAGAAAAGAATTAGGGCATACCACTTTCTATGATGTAATTTGACTTTTAATCACCAACTTTAATGTTGCTACAGATGCTTTTATTGCAATTGCGTGAATCCTGTAAGAGTGATGTATATACGTTCTTCCGTTTTCACCGTACACGAGTCAAGTTCTGATGGGTTTATAATATTTTATAATAAAATAATATTATTAAATAATATAAAAATAAATAGGTTCAACAAAGGGAGGAGGTTTGGATGGACCAGTTAGGGTGGGGGTCTCAACTGCTGCAGTCGAGTCTGCCTTTATTACTGATTTTGTTTCCAAGAATGAATTAGCAGGCAAAGTGAAAAAAAAAAAAAAGAGAGTAAAAACACGATTTAAATTATTTTTCCTAATTTCGCTCTCCATTCAAACAAAAGCGGTGTCACTTCAATCAATATTGCGTTTTGATAGGTTTTCGACCGTTTTCATACGAAGATGAGCACTGGGTCTCATCAAAGTAATGATCTTTCTTCAATGAACAAGAGTATACCTGAACTCGTCACTTTCTTAAAACATGCCCTTGGAGAATCCCATTTCAAGGAAGTGCAGAATATCTTAGTAGAAAGAGAAGAAAAGGCCAAACTTGAGATTGAGAAGTTAAGGATAGAGAATGAAGTTTTGAAGACAAAGTATGAGGTTTTAACTCTAGAATGTGATGGTGTTTTTTCTGTTACAAATGGAGATGAAAATGGTGCTGGGGAGAGAGAGAGAAGTGCTGAGGAGATTTATAATCAGTTGGTTGGAGAAATGTTTGGAGGGAAAGGAGAGAAAGCGACCGGTGAGGTTGGAAAATTGAAGAGCGAGAATGTTGAACTGAAGAGAAAGAATGCGAAATTAAGGAAGTTAATGTTGGATTGTGTAGAGAATTATGTGGACTGGAATAATAAGTTTTCGAGTTTACAGCGGGATGTCACGAAGCTTAAGACTGTGGAAGCTATTGGTTTTGATGGTATTAGTAAGAGAAGGACTGGAGAGAATGGGGAGAATAGGAACAATGGCTTGTCTTTTGGAAGCGTTTGTAGGGCGCCTGATTTTGATGTTGAAGAGAATTTCGTGCAAACTGAAAATATGGTGGATCAAGGTCGTAACATTGTTCATTACTTGCTATTGCATGTCCGTAGTAATCGTTTGTCTTTTTCTTCTTGACTCTTAAGATGGTCTCATGTTGTTTGATCCAATTGTGACATCTTATTAGTTGATTAATGGGTGATCAATTGTAGGAGTCCTCTATTTGGTGCTTTAATTTATGAGAGAAAACAATAGTCATGGTGGAAAATGTTCTAAGCGTACGATGAAAGACTTATAAATGTAGATACATTTTGTTTAACAACTGTCGATGATATTTGTTGAGAAAAAAAAGCTACATGGAGTGTTTCGACTTTTAAATTTGCGTAATTTAATGTATGTATTTTAACTGTAAGGTACGGAATTTAAAAAAATAATAAAACTTTAGATATTAAATTACCTAAATTAGAAAGTAAAGACACTGCATTTGCTTTTATTCCGATTTTTGTTTGTCTGCTGGAAAATATACAATAGTTCTTAAGGTAAAATCAGTTTTGAAATGCTTTTTCTATCGAAGGTTGTCCTGACTAATGAGGTTTTCAGTGGCAAGAGAAATTGAGTAATCCTGAAAGGTAAAGCCTTTAGACATTGTTCTTTGATTATATAATTTTTTGATGATTATTACATTTAAAAAGCAATGATTGCTTGCTGGCTTTATAATATACTGATGATCGATCCAGACGTATAATAGATAGTGAACAAACACATAGCATTTATATATCTTTGGTATATGAGTATTTGATAACTTTGTACATCTCAATTTGGTCATCCTTTTGTCAAGATATCTTAAGAAACATATGACTTAAAAGAAAATCTTCCCTCTGTAGCCTGTTAGTTGTTTCCAATTGGGAGTAGGATGTCAATGGTGAAAGTTGCACCTTCAATGTTACAGCAAATGCTTAGTATTTCTACTGGCTGCCTCGCTATAATTATTAATAAGCACGGAGAATTAATACAGAGATAATGTGGAAGGGTTATTATGGTTAAAATATCCTAATCATCTTCAGGAGAAACACTGCTGTACTTTTGCACACATCACATTTTCCTTCTAGAAGGGATCAGTGGGCAAGGATGGTCATCTTAACACATTCTTTGAACATGTGTTGTTTATCTTGGCACATTTTCATGGGAAAGTTTCACTTTTATAAGTGCTTAAGATTTTATGCTTGTCTTTTTTTTTGTTCGTCACCATGCTATGTAATTCACAGGTATTTTAAAAATTTTCATCTTGGGTGCTCTTATTGCTGTTTCTCATTGCCTAGAGTTTCAAATGGATTTGGCTAAGTACAATTGATAGCATGTGGTTTTTCCCAGTATTTTTATGGCTTCATACTGAGATTTACATTGACAATGTGAAAATTAGCAAAAACAAGTTCATTATGTGAAAGAGGACACACTGGGGAACCGCTTTTACATCATTTGAAAGTTCTACGAACTTTGCCTTTTAGGTGAGTGAATATCCTTGTTGCATGATGAGGTTTTTTTTTTAAGGTAATTGATGTTTACGTGAAGAAAGAGCACCAAAAAGACTCATTATTGTTGTCACAATTTGAACCCCCTGTACCACCTAAAGCTTTTATATCATCTTCTCTTTCTGGTCAAAATTACTTCTGGAAGCCATCATGTTTAAGTAAAGAAGACGACATACTTAAGTTAGAGCTGCTGCCTTGTAAACTGAGCAAAAATTCTTCTCTTAGAGTGTGAGGATTGTGGGTTGGTGGCTACTGTTGCCTCATCTGAATTTGATTATTTGAGAATTGTCTTTTCTTTATGGAATGTATAAGTTTAAAAGTTAAAAGTGCAACACTTGGTTCATAGATTATGTTAACAAGTGAAAAAGTGGAAGATTATTTATTGGTGTACTTGTTTATTATTTCCTTTTCTTAAAAGTCCCGGTTAAAAAAGCTAATAGTTGTCTATGTTCTCTTTTTGGGGTGTATATCTACTTTAGCTTGTGGTCGATATTGAAGTGTGGTTATGTTATCCCTTTAAAAGCATGTGTATACCTGAAGGAAGAAAAATAGTTAATTTATTTCTGTTGTAAGTTAGTACATTTTCTGTTAGAATAAGAGGATGCATGTTCGGTTGCCTAGGTGGCAAATTGGCATGGCATGCATCTGTGCAATGGCTATATATGTGTCAGAATGTAACATACGCAATTGGGAGAGTTTTGTAACTACCTTGTGTTGAACATTATTTGAATAATAGAGCTGGGACGAGTATGTCCAAGTTATTTCTTTGAAAATTCCAGGGTTAATTCCCTAGAGATTCGGGATTCTCTCGTAACTAGCCCTATTCATATCAATCATAGGTCGACTAGGAAGGAAAAAGAATAAGGACAAACGGGTTTATCGAGAAGAATTGAATTTAAATTGTCCTATTACTAGATGCTTTAATCGATCCACTAACAAATTGGTATCAAAGCCGTGTTCAATGGAGGAAATCAAACAATTGCAACAACAGTTCGAGACCTTTTTGTTGATGTACAAAGAGGATCGGGAAAGAATGGAGTTGAGACAACAGCAATTGAGTGTGGAAATTGCGAGTTTGTCACGAGGGGGTATTGGTTCTTGCATGGCTGAAGGTTAGTTGGATGGTGGAATGAACTACCGGGGGACAGAAGAGGGCGAGAACAGCCAGGTAGCCCCTCCAGCAGAGGTGTCATTACTCCAAAATATTCCATGATAGATTTTCCCAAGTAAAATGGGAACGTGGATCCCATTGCTGGTTGAATCGTTACTGTAGGAAATGAAACCAGATTCTCTTCTATATTAGGAATTAATATCCTAGGGATTTCATTGTAATATTTTGTGTATATATATATATAGATAGTAATATTGTGTATCATATATATAGTGCATATATTAGGAATAGAAAGATATAGTCAAGAAGATTTCTTTTGTATATATATGTGTATCTATTCCTTGAAATAATAAGAGAAGTTTTATTAAGCATTATTTGCTACATGGTATCAGAGCTACGGAATAGAAATTCTGCAGATACTGATTCTCTTCTCCTCTTCTATTCTGTTTTGTTTTTCTTTTCCCGTGCCGTCTCTCTCTCTCGCTGTCTCTCCCTCTCTTCCGGGTAGATCTCACAGCCCTCACAGACCTCTAGTATGGCAGATTCTGATGGATCTTCTGGGGGCTCCTCAACAACAAATTCGCTCCCTGGAATAACGCCAACACCCACTGAAAACAGTTTCATCCAACCGGTCATCAGTCATAAACTCAATGGCCATAACTATCTCCAATGGTCACAAGCAACAATGTTGTTTGTTAGCAGAAGGAACAAAGATGACTATCTCACCCGCGTCATTACTCAACCCAATCCACGTGATCCAAAATTCAAATCATGGAGGGCAGAAAACAATCTTATTATGTCTTGGCTAATTGGGTCCATGACAACCGAGATTGGAGAGAACTTTTTGTTATACTCCACGGCAAAAGAAATTTGGGATGCTGCTCGTGATACATTCTCAAATCACGAAAACACAATTGAGCTATTCCATGTGGAAAGTACACTTCAAGAATTAAGACAAGGAGAAAAATCGGTTACCGTGTACGTCACATCTCTCACTCGACTTTGGCAACAACTAGATATGTTTGAATCCCATGAATGGAATTGCCCCTTGGATTGTACTTATTTCAAGAAAATCATTGAAACGAAGGGGATATTTAAGTTCTTGATGGGCTTAAAATATATCCTTAGATGAAGTCTGGGGCAGAATCCTTGGAACAAAGCCGTTGCCTAGCTTACGAGAGGTGTTTTCTGAAGTCCAGAGGAAAGAGAGTCGCAAGAGAGTGATGCTGGGAAACTCAGAAAACCTAGTGTCAACAGAAAGCTCAGCTCTTGCTACAGTAAAAGACCGGTTGCACCTATCCAATGTTGCTGCAGTTGATAGTAGGAGAATGCATCAGAATGCGGGTGACAATCGGATACGTCGAGGACGTCCCTGGTGTGATCATTGCAAAAAGCCAGGCCACCTCAAGGAAACGTGCTGGAAACTGCATGGAAAGCCACTTGATTGGAAATCTAGTAGAGGCCGTGAGGCAAAGGGGAATACTGCTTTCATGGAGACTTCACCAACCGTCAATCAAATCAACCCCTTTCACCAAGGATCAATTGGAAGTACTCCAACAGCTGATCCAAAATTCATCTAAATCAACATCTCCTCATGTTGGGGAACATGGATCAGGTAATCACGCACTACATGTTGCTCAGAACCCATCGTCATCATGGATAGTGGACTCCGGAGCATCAAATCACATGACAGGTGACAGATCTCTTTTCACATCTTACTCACCTTCTAAAGAACTACAAACTGTAAGGATAGCCAATGGTACTCGCACACAAGTTGAAGGAATAGGAACAATCTGCCTTTCAAGCTCTCTAATTCTCTATTCTGTGTTGTTGGTACCTGGCCTAGATTGCAATCTAATCTCGGTTAGCAAACTAAATAGTGATCTGAAATGTGAAACTAAGTTCTTTGCCAACTGTTGTGTATTTCAGGACTTGAGCTCGGGGAGGATGATTGGCAATGCCGAGCTTCGCAAAGGTCTCTACATTCTTGATGTAAACATCTCATCCTCATACAACATCTCTAGCAATAAAGTTAGTTCTTGTCATGTTAGTCATTCAAATAAGGATAGTACAATCATGATGTGGCACTCTCGATTAGGACATCCAAATTTCTTATATATGAAACGATTGTATCCATCTCTATTTATCAATAAAAATCCAAATTTATTTCATTGTGAAATATGTCAATTTGCAAAACACACTCGAAGCACATACTATCCACTACCCTATAAACCAAGTCATCCTTTTTCCCTCATACATGGTGATATTTGGGGACCAACTCGTATTCCCAATATTACTGGTACTCGATGGTTTCTATTGTTAGTTGATGATCATACACGACTGTGTTGGACATACCTCATGAAAGAAAAATCCGAGACCAATCATATTTTCAAACACTTTCATGCTATGGTTAGAAACCAATTCAAGAGTGACATCCAAATCCTCAAAACTGATAATTCTAGAGACTTCTTTAACTCAAATCTCAGTCTTTATCTCAAATCACATGGTATTGTTCAACAAAGTTCATGTGTTGATACACTTTAACAAAATGGTGTGGCCGAAAGGAAAAATCGCCATATCCTTGAAGTTGCTCGCTCCTTGCTTTTTCAAACCAATGTTCCTAAGAAATTTTGGGGTGAAGTTGTACTCACAGCTACATATCTCATTAATAGGATGCCCTCATGTGTTCTGAAATTTCAATCACCATTACAAATGCTCCACAAGTTTTACCCAACTTCACAGTTAGTATCCCAAGTCCCACTCAAACTTTTTGGGTGCACTGCATTTGTTCACATTAATCATGGAAAGCTCGATGCACGTGCACTTAAATGTATGTTCATAGGATACTCACCAAATCAGAAATGGTACAAATGTTTCTCTCCTCTAACAAGTAAATTCTATCATACTATGAATGTCACCTTCTTTGAAGAAAACCCATTTTTTCCCAATTCTGTAATTCAGGGGGAGCATGACTCTAGTACTAGTACTCATGAATTCCAGAATTGGGATTGGACTACTTTTATTGAAACAAGTCCATCTGGTTCTCCTCCTAATTCAGTTATATGTCAAGACACAAATCCAAGGAGTTCATCACCGATGAACTATCCTAAACATCTCCTTCTTCCTATCGAAGAAATCAATGTTTACACAAGAAGGAAAAGACCATTGCAGAATGAACAACAGACCTAAGAGATCTCCTCGAGTGACAATTTTGAAACAATGCCAACTGAGGAAGGATCTTGTTCCCAATCAGCAAAGGAAAAGGTAATAGATCATGATCCAAATTTAGATTTGCCAATTGCTCATAGGAAAGGAGTTTGATCATGCACGTAGCACCTGCTATGCAACTACATCTCCTACTCAAATCTATCACAGAAATTCCGAGCATTTGTAACCTCTCTGGACAAAGTTGAGATTCCCAGTTCAATATATGAAGCTCTAAAGGTCCCTGAATGGAGGAAAGCAACACTAGAGGAGTTGAATGCACTTGAGAAGAATGGCACATGGGTTCTAACATCATTACCACTAGGGAAGAAGACTGTAGGATGCAAATGGATATTTTCAATCAAACAAAAGGCTGATGGAGGCATTGATAGGTACAAAGCTCGGTTAGTAGCTAGAGGATTCACACAGTCATATGGAAATTGATTACCAAGAAACTTATGCTCCTGTGGCTAAGCTCAATACAATACCTGTGCTATTATCTGTTGCTGCAAATCAGGATTGGCCACTGTTCCAGCTTGATGTGAAAAATGCGTTCCTCAATGGAGACTTAATTGAGGAAGTCTATATGGACATACCTACTGGCTTTGAAACCGAGAAAACAAGAGAAAAAGTGTGCAAGCTACAAAAGGCACTATATGGACTGAAACAATCACCTCGAGCTTGGTTCGATAGGTTCACAAGAGTACTTAAACAATGCGGGTACTCTCAATCTCAAGCAGATCACACACTATTCATCAAACATTTCATAGATGGGAGAATCACAATATTGATTGTATATGTTGATGATATAGTTCTTACTGGGAATCATGAAGGAGAAATGAGAAAACTCAAGATCTTATTGTCCAAGGAATTCGAAATCAAAGACTTAGGACATTTAAGATACTTTCTGGGAATGGAAGTAGGCAGAACTAGCAAAGGAATTTCAGTCTCTCAACGCAAATATGTTCTAGATCTTCTGACCGAAACAGGAATGAGTGGATGCAAGCCTGTTGAAACACCTATGGATCCCAATACAAAATTAATGCCTCGAATTGGAGAATTAGCAGCAGATAAGGGGCGTTATCAACGGTTAGTAGGAAAGTTGATATATCTTACCCACACACGCCTAGATATAAGCTTTGCAGTCAGTATTGTGAGTCAGTACCTAAGCAATCCATCTACAGATCACATGGAGGCAGTGAATAGAATCCTCAAGTATCTCAAAAAGGATCCTAGAAAGGGGTTAATGTTTGAGAAGACACATGATAGATCACTTGTTATCTACATTGATGCAGATTGGGCTGGATCCCCTGTTGATAGAAGATCTACATCAGGATATTGCTCATTTGTTTGGGGAAACCTGGTAACATCGCGAAGCAAGAAGCAACAAGTAGTAGCTCGCAGCAGTGCTGAGGTTGAGTTTCGAGCATTAGCTCAAGGCATATGTGAAGGGATTTGGTTAAAACGTCTTTTGAATGAACTCAAAATTGGTATGGATGATCCTATTCAAGTGATGTGTGATAACCGGTCAGCTATTGCAATTGCCAAGAACCCAGTTCATCATGATAGAACAAAGCATGTTGAAATAGATAGGCATTTCATCAATGAGAAAATAGAAGGAAAAGAGATTTCTCTTAATTATGTTCCTTCTAGACAACAGGTGGCAGACATCTTGACAAAGGCTCTATTTTGACCCAACTTCATTGAACTAAGTTCCAAGCTTGGTTTAATGAACATATATCATCTGGTTTGAGGGGGAGTGTAGGAAATCAAACCAGATTCTCTTCTATATTAGGAATTAATATCCTAGGGATTTCATTGTAATATTTTGTGTATATATATAGATAGATAGCAATATTGTGTATCATATATATAGTGCATATATTAGGAATAGAAAGATATAGTCAAGAAGATTTCTTTTGTATATATATGTGTATCTATTCCTGGAAATAATAAGAGAAGTTTTATTAAGCATTATTTGCTACAGTTACGAACATTTCTTCAGACATCAGAAGATAGCAATGACCAACATGGTTGAGTTAGCTGTGTTTCACATGGGAGGAGATGCACAACTATGGTTTTTGAAATTGGAGTGAGAAAAACCTGAAATGGCGTGGGAAGAGTTCAAGGTGATGTGCAACCTCTGATTAGGTCCTCCTCTTAGTGCCAATAAATTAGGTGAACTCTCCTAACTCTAGCAAACAGGTATGGTGGAAGTATACCAGAGGAAATTTGAGCAATTGGTCACACACACCACTTCCCTATTACCTCAAGATGAAATCGTGATTTTTATTAGTGGGTTAAAGGATTATATCGCTGTGGAAGTTGAGTTACACCAAGCTCGAAGTCTGAATTAGGCCATGGCTTTAGCATGTTTGTACAAGAGAAGAGGCATCCATTTTGTGAAGGAAGAGATGACACCACCCAGGAGGAATTTCACTCCAAATATTTCTAGTAACAAAGGCCCTTATATTTGTAGGTTGAGTAGATCAGAATTGGCGAGTAGGAGAGAGAAGGGACTTTGTTTCAATTGTGATGAGTCATTCACTGTTGGACATAAGTATAAAAAACTTTTTTGGCTGGAAGTTAAAGAAGATCCTAGTTCAGGTTCGCTGGAGGAGTCGGGTCAAGAAGAAGAGACCAAAGGGGAGTTAGAAATTTCCTTGCAAGCAATGGTGGGTCTCTCTCAACCTAGAATGATGAAGATATAGGGTTTAATTGGGGGTCATCCCATCCTAATCCTAATAGATTCTAGCAGTACCCACAACTTTATAATTACAAGTCTGGTTCAATTAAGTCACTTGCAGGTAGAACCTAAGGAATGTTTGAAGGTGGTGGTAGCTAATGGTGAACGGGTGCAAAGTTAGGGGATCTACAAAAATGTATTGCTATAGATTGGAAAAAATTCCTTCATTGTGGATTTTTATTCCTTACCATTATGTGGAGTTGAAGTTGTGTTAGGGGTAACTTGGTTTAAATCCTTAGGTCTAATCATTTGGGATTTTTCATCGATGAAGATGAAATTTATCATGAATGGGAAGCAAATAATTTTATGTGGAGTAGCAGGAAGAGTAGTTCCTTCTGAAGTTGCAATCATGCAAGATGAAGCGGATTGGAAAAGGGACCTGAAGCTGATGTTAGCAGCATTTTTAGAACTTTTTAGTAACTTGAAGGGTCTTCCATCTCAGAGATCATGTGATCACCAAATTTTTTTTCGGTAATTCATTATTTATTGATTAGAGATAAAGATACATCCGTCAAAGACGATTACATCACAATACAACACTAGTAACTATTCTATTACAACTTTAGTACCATACTTATAGTAGTTGGTACAAATTGGCCCTATCAAATTATTCTATGTAGTAATAAGATTTGATTTGATTGGCTAAGGAAGAGATGCTAGGGATAGGGTATCCAAGTCTTGCTTTGTTGCGCACTCTCCAAATGCAGTATACCGTGGCTGCAAGGCTCGCTCTCCAAGTCTGGTGTTGTTTGGCATTAGACTGTTTTGTTGCCAGTAGGACTCGTTTGGCTCCTTGCCAATCCTTACAGGAAGGGGGGCAATTTGCCATATCACTCACTGTCAGCCATACTCGGGATGAGTATTGGCACCCAAAGAATAGGTGGGAGTGGTCTTCGTCTTCTTGTTGGCATAAGTAGCATGTGGAGGATGTGGCTAGTCCCCATGTGGTCAGCTTATCGAGTGTAGATAATTTTCCCAACCAGGCAAGCCATAATATGAAGGAGTGCCTTGGAATGGTAGTTTTGTTCCATACAACTCGATACCATGGTACTGTTGGTCCAGTTGGATTGAGGAAGAAATAGCCACTTTTGATGTTGTATTCCCCTGCAGTCGTGTGAATCCATTGGAGTTGGTCGGGAGTGTGATGATTGGGCTTGATATGCGCGGGAATGTTGATATCTGACCATGGTGGATGGTTTGGTAGCCGCCATGTGTTGTTTTCCTCCAAAGAGCATAACTTTGCCGTTATTGGAATCCCAGAGTTCCTGATCTATCTTGGAGAGAATAGGGTGTCCAGAGGACCCATGGGTAACCAAAAGTCAGTCCAAATAGAGATGGTTAGGCCATCTCCCACTTTCCATTGAAAGCTATTTCGCACTAAAGGTCTAAGCTTTAGGAGTTTCTTCGAAGACTAAGAACATACAGCTGGGGCTCGCATTGTTTAGAAACTTCTACCTTTTAACAATGTCGAGTGTACCCATTCAGGCCATAGACTACGCAGACCGCTCCTGCATAGGTGCCAGATATGCTTGATTTGTAGGGCCTTGTTCCAATGATGAAGGTTGGGAATCCCCAGACCCCCACATTTGATTGGTTTACAAACCTCTTCCCATCTGACTTTGGCTTTGGTTCCTGTATGAGGATTTTCATTCCAAAGGAAGTTCCTGATTAGCTGCTCTACCTTTGTGATTATCTTCTTGGGAAGAAGGAATACTGAGCTCCAGAAGACCTGCATAGAAAATAAGACTGATCGAACTAGCTGAAGTCGACCAGCGTATGATAAGAATTTTGCTGTCCACAAGGTGATGCGAGCTGTGATTCGGTCAACTAAGATGTCACAGTCCTCCATTTTGAGTTTAGTGGAGAGGAGTGGGACACCAAGATATCTTATTGGAAGAGAGCCTTCTTGGAATTGTGTGATTTGTAGGATGCTTTGTTTATCGCTGGAGGAGACGTTGGAGAAGAATATGGAACTCTTGGAACTGTTGGTTGTCAGACCTGAGAGTGCTTGAAATTGTTGGAGAGTTTCTCTGATCAGGGTTATAGATTGTACATTTCCTCTGGCAAATATGAGGAGGTCATCCGCGAAGCAAAGGTGATCGAGGCGTTCTGGCTTACATCTCCAGTGAGGGGAGAATGTTGGGTTGGATAGGAGCCGCTGGAGAGAGGTGGAGAGGATTTCCATGCCTATAATGAATAAGTACGAGGAAATATGATCCCCCTGTCTGAGACCGCGCATGCTTGAGAAGTAGCCTGCCAGTTCCCCATTGATATTGACTGAGAATTTTGTAGTTGATAAGCACTTCTTTATGAGTTTGCAAAAGTGCGGAGGGAATTGCATGGTTCTCAATACTTCAATTATATAGTCCCAATGTATGGTATCATAGGCTTTCTGGAGGTCGACCTTTAGAGTGCAACGGGGCGCTCCTTTTTGTGTCTGGTAACCTGCCATTAATTCCTGGGCAATGAGGATGTTATCTATGATCTTTCGTCCAGGGATGAATGCAGCTTACTCCCTCCCGACTAGTACATGTAAGACCTTCTTGAGGCGGGTAGCTAAGATCTTTGAAACTGCTTTATAGAGCACGTTGCAGTATGCTATGGGTCTAAAGTCCCCCATACTGGTTAGGTTGGGGATTTTGGGAACCAATGTGAGTATGGTGGAGTTTATTTCTTTGAGAAGATGTCCTGATAGGAGGAACTCCCTGATTGCTGCGGTAAGATCCTTGCCTATTATTCCCCATGTTTCCTTGAAGAAGAGAGCTGTGTATCCATCCGGACCTGGGGCTTTCTCATTTGCTTGGGAGAAAAATCCCCATCTGATTTCCTCATCCGTATAAGGTGCAAGCAGCTCTTCACGTTGCTGCGCATTGAGCTTCCATGTCACAAGGCTGGCTATTTCCTCCGTATTGAGTGGTGGACATGCTTTGTTATAGATCTGTTGAAAGTATTCGATCGCTAGATGCTTGACCTGTTCGTTGCCATTGCTTCACTTCCATCCTCACGGCTGATCTGGAAGATGTGGCTCCTGTTATGGTGGTTTCGCATGGATTTATGGAAGAAGGAGGTATTCTTGTTTCCGAGTTTCAGCCATTTTACTCTTGATTTTTGCTTGTAGAAGTTCTCCTCAGCTTTCCTCAGTAGGTAGTACTCCTTGAAGGCTGATCTTTCGGCCTCCATCTGAGATACATTGCGGCTGCTGTGGATGTTGGACTGCAGCTGAAGGAGTGTTTGTTTGGCTACTTTGACTCGGTTAGACAGGTCTGAGTAATTGGTGTGGTTGAGCTGTCGCAGCTTCCCCTTGATTAGCTTAAGCTTACTTACTACTTGAAACATTTTGGAACCTGCTATCTCGGTGCTCCACACTCTTGAGATTATATCATTGAAATTTGCATGATGAATCCAGTAATTGAAGAATTTGAAGGGTGTCTTCCTTACCTGCAGTGTGGGCTGTATGTGTGTGACAGATAGAGAATGATCTGATAAGATGGGAGGTAGGAACTTGGCTTGAGAGCTAGGGAAGGTTTGCATCCAGCTTTGGTTGACTAGGACGCGATCAAGCTTCCTTAGGATGGGGTTGTTGGCTTGTTGATTGGTCCATGTAAAGAAGTCACCTCCATATCTTAAGTCCTCCAATTCGGTCTTGGCCATGTAGTCCTAGAATTCCGCCATGGCAGAAGTCATACGCCCCCGACCACCTTGCTTTTCAGAAGGGGATTTGGTTATGTTAAAATCCCCAAGGACTAGCCACGGAGTGGTGGTGTGTGTGAGGGAGAGTTCTTCCAATTGTGTCCAGAGATCCCTTCTATTGTTGTTGGTGTTTGCACCGTAGAAGAATGTGATGCTAAGGCTAATATTGAGGCTACGATGAGTTGCAATGCAATGTGATCACCAAATTCGTTTATAGCAAGGAGCTGTTCTAGTGATGGTACGCCCTTATCACTATCTGCACAACCAGAAGGATGAAATTAAAAGACAATGTGATGAGATGTTAACTAAAGGAGTAATTCAACCTAGCCGATCTCCTTTTTCATCTCCCGTTTTGCTGGTGAAGAAGGTAGATCAAATGTGGAGGTTTTATGTTGACTACCGTGCTCTAAATGAGAAGACTATCAAAGATAAGTTCCCTATACTTGTTATTGATGAATTATTAGAGGAATTACATGGAGCATGCTATTTTTCGAAGCTGGATTTGTGTTTTGGATACCATCAAGTTAAGATGCATTCTTTAGATGTTGATAAGACTGCATTTTGCACTCATCACAGCCATTTCGAATTTTTAGTCATACCATTTGGTTTAACCAATGCCTCATCAACATTCCAAACACTTATGAATGAGGTATTTAAGAGATATTTGCAAAAGTTTGTCTTGGTTTTCTTTGACGACATTTTGATCTATGGTCATTCATGGGTGGGACATTTATAACACATTAAGATGGTTTTCTTTCTTCTCCAAAAGCATCAGCTGTATTTGAAGCAATCGAAGTGTATCTTTGCACAAATGAGAGTATCATACCTTGGTCACATTATTTCAAGAAAAGGGGTTCAAGCAGATCCTCAAAAGATTGAGGTGATGTTAAAGTGGCCAAGACCAAATTCGATTAAAGCTTTATGAGGATTTCTTAGGTTAATCGAGTATTATTAGAAATTCGTGAAGGACTATCGTTTAATTTCTGCCCCATTAACATAGCTTTTATGAAAAAATAATTTTTTTTTAGAATGAGAAAGCAGATTCCGCTTTCTTGGCCTTAAGGGACGCAATGACCAAATCCTCAGTATTGGCTCTTCCTAATTTTGATGTGGAGTTTATTGTCGAGTGCAATGTGTTGGACATTGGTATTGGGGCAGTTTTGTAGCAAGATGCATGTCCCATTGCTTTTTATAGCCAACTGTTTGCTCAGCAACATCTTAAGCTTCCAATATATGAGAAGGAACTAATTGGGTTAGCTAAGGCAATTCGACATTGGCAAGCTTAGTTATGGGGCTGCAAGTTTAGGGTAAGAACAGACCATTATAGTCTTAAGTTTCTTCTTGAGCAAAGAGTCACCACCTCTCCACAACAACATTGGATTAGCAAGCTGTTGGGGTTTGATTTCCACATTGAGTACAAGGCTGGATGTGAGAATCGAGTAGCGGATGCTTTGTCACGCAAGAATGATCAAGAGGGTATGTTGTCATCCATATCCTGCCCCCAATTACAAATTTTTTACTCCATTAAACTAAAAAACCGTGATCCAGAACTGCTGCAGCTCATCCAGCTCATTGAACATCAGGAACTTGATCAGAATTGGAGCTTCAACAATGGGTTGATCTTTTACAAACAGAAGGTTTATGTCCTTCTAACATCTGCCCTTTGTTCTTCCATCATTGCAGCTATCCACAACGTAGCCCATAAAGGATATTAGAAAACATTATTTCGAGTAACATGTAATTTCTTTTGGAAAGGACTCAAAAAGCAAGTTCCAGATTTTGTTTGTGCTTGTTTAATCTGCCAAAAGAATAAAAATGAACATCTGCAACCAGTCAGATTTCTTTAGCCACTCTAAGTTCCTCACTAGATTTGGTCAGACATATCAATGGACTTCATCGATGGTTTGCTCTCATCTTATGGAAAATCGGTTCTATTGGTAGTCGTCAATCGTTTCTCAAAATATGCCCACTTTTTGCCTTTATCTCATCCTTATATTGCAATTTCGGTTGCTTGTGCCTTCTTTGATAGTGTTGTACGTCTCCATGGAATTCTTGAAATAATCGTGAGTGATAGAGATGCAACCTTCACAAGTATATTTTGGTGCGAGTTCTTCAAATTATGTGGCACCAAACTTTTTTTTTCATCAGCTCACCATCCCTAAAGTGATGATCAAACAGAAGTCACTAAATGCACCATTGAAATGTTTTTGAGATGTTTTGTGGTTGATCATCCTAAAAAGTGGATTGACTGGATTTCATGGGCAAAATATTGTTATAACATTGGATATCACTCCACCACGTCTTTTCAACTATTGTTTAGGCTCTACTAAGCTAGAAGTGGTGGAACAAGCTCTACTAGACCGTGATCAGATCATCCACCAAGCCAGAAATAAACTCTTACAAGCACAACAACCTATGAAGAACACTTATGATGCTAAACATCGGGATCTCTAGTTTAATATCGGTGGCTTGGTCCTCCTCAAATTACAGCCCTATCGTCAACAATCTTTCGCCGTCAAAATATACACTAAATTATCTCCTTGTTTCTATGGCCCTTTTGCCATCATTGAAAGAATCAGTTCAGTTGCGTATCGCCTCCAACTTCTAGATTTAGTTCACATTCACCCTGGTGTTTCATGTCTCTTGCTTGAAGAAGTTTCACAGCATAGCTCCAGCTCAACCTTCAATCCTTGATATGGATAAAGGACATGTAATTCCTACACCACAAGCGATCTTGGAAGTTCGCAAGTTAGCATCCTCCATTAAGTTGCTCATCCATTGGCAGAATTATTCTCCCTCAGAAGCCTCTTGTGAAGATGTTAACCTGCTCAAGCTTTGCTATCCTCATTTCATGCCTAAGGTCATGCGCGTTCTTGAAGGGGGGAGTAATGTTATCCCTTTTAAGCATGTGTACATTTTTTTATTGTTAATTTATTTCTATTGTTAGTTAGTACGTTTTTTGTTAAAATAAGAGGATGCATGTTCGGTTGCCTAGGTGGCAAATAGGTGTGGCATGCATCTGTGCAATGGTTGTATATGTGTTAGAATGTAACTTAGGTAGTTGGGAGAATTTTGTAACTGTCTTGTGCTGAACATTATTTGAATAATAGAACTAGGACAAGTATGTCCAAGGTATTTCTCTGAAAATTCCAGGGTTGATTCCCTAGAGATCTAGGGTTCTCTCTTAAGTAGCCCTATTCATATCAATCATAGGTTGACTAGGAAGGAAGAATAACAAGGACAAATGGGTTTATCAAGAAGAATTGAATTTAAATCGTACTATTATCAGATCTTTTAATTGATCTGCTAACAGATTACCAAAAGGAAATTGGTTTCTTTGGAAAGTTACTTTAGACCTTATGATGCTTGCATGGTTCTTTGCCTTTCAGGAGATTGGAAATTCTTATGATGTCTTGCATCTTGCAGGTTAGAACAGAGGTCATATAATAACTAATACCTTCGTTTTTCCAGGTTCTAGGACAGCCCCAGTTAAAAGCGCTGTAGAGATTATTGTTATCGATGATGATTTGCCAAGAGCTTCCTGTGAAGGTAATATGGCTTCTGAGAAGCCGCCTATAAGTGGGGAACATTCTAATCAGAATCATGCAAGTGTGGGGCAGAAAAGAAAAGAATGCTCTTACAAATATGTGGTTGATTTAGGAAAAGACTCAAACCTCACTAATAGGTTTGGTGGGTTTGATATTCAAACTGATGGGGGAAATGTCAACAAAGATGAAGAATCAACTCAAACTCTGAGACAGTGTGATGGGAAGAATCTCAAACAGAGGCATCTGTCGGGACCACTGAAAATGCCAGGTTCTGGAATTGCCCAAACATATGACAGTAAAGACAGTAGAGATGATGATCTTTCAGCAGATTGGCCTAAGAAAAGAAGACAGTGGAAGTTGTTGGAAGACATGCGTACTGATCTTTCAAACAACAAAATTTGTATGTCAGCTGTATGCACACTATATAGACAGCATCAGTGTGCATGTGAGCGCCTTGGGGGTTCCATGTGTTGGAGTTTCAAAAGCTATTGTTTTGAAAGGTATGAACAAAACAGATTTAGTAGTTTTTTCAATGAAGTTAAGCTCAAATATAATATAAAATCTTCTTTGCTATTTATGTACGTTATTGGTATTTGTTCAAATTTAGTGAATAAAGTTGCAGATTAGTCTCTTTAACATGTTGCAGGTACTATTCTGTGGTTGGTTATTATATCAGAAACAGCATTTATTCTAGTCTAAGGCATCACTTGACTGGCTAATTCCAAGTTTTTTTTTTTTCATGCTGCAGGGGAATGCAGATAGCTGAGTTTCTGATTGATGGAGATTTGGAGAGTAGGCTTAGAAAAACTGAAAAGGAGTTGCAGAGCCAATTTAATAAAGGCCTTGAGGACTGTAGGTTCATAGCTAAAGAACATTCCAAGGAGTTGTTTGAAATATACCAGAAAAAGTTGGATCCATTTTACCCAGATGCATAAGCAAGGGCACCTAACTTGACTGAAAAACGCTATTTTCTGATCAAGTTTTTTGTCAGTTGTTGCTTTCAGCAGCTTTTGTCCATAATAACCCTTTTAAATGTCCTAGGTCTATTTCATTTTATATGTGGAGTGAGGCTTGAGGTTGAAGAAATAGAAAAGGGGCTTTTGTATACGCTTGAGTACAATGTGTATGTAATACAAACCGAGATCAATCAAGCTAAACGGTTGCAACTTTCTAAGTCTAAAGTTTACTGTTAACTCATTGCACTCGTCTTTACTTTTGCCTTTGCTTGTATTGGTCATGTTTTGAATCTTTAGTTCTATGCAAAAAGTTGCATGCTCGGGAGCTGTTTTTCTTTGGCCTTGTTGAGTTTAGCTCCATTATGGATTGGGACTTCTGACTAAAGCTTATCAAATGAACAATGTTATATTTATTTAAAGCGGATTCTGTGGTATCTATCTGATTGATATGAGTGCGAGTGTGACTGAATTGTCCATTTGGAACACATCCAATTCAATTGGATCCGGGGTGGTAATTCACAGCAAATGGAGTGTTTTCTCTCCTCTTGGCCACTGGCATGAGCGTGTATGCAACTTTCATGTAATTCAGAGGAATGACCCGAGCAAATGATCAAGAATAGGTCGTCTCGTGAGAAGCATTATTACATCATTTCAAAAAGTTCTGGATAAGCCACGTATGACAATCTTGATCTGTTCAGGGGAGTTCTATAGTTTAAAGTATGGATATCTTGTGTATGCTGCCCATGCAATGCTCTTGTTTTGTCTACATGATTGTGCTGATGCAAGAAATTTCTCTGCAGAAAATTCACATGAAGCCACTGCACTTATACATGCAAATCAATTTTCTTTAAGATAGACATAAAATCACTTGTTACAAGAAAATGCAGATGAAAATGTTCATCCGTTGAGCAAATATAAAAAGGAGGGACCTAAGCCAATTAAAATGAACAATTTAGAGAAATTTTCATAACTTTTAGGAATAATTAAATAAAATTTCTAAACACTGAGGGGGATATCGCGGCCCGGTCGAAGGATCTCTTGGTCGGCCACGGACAAAATAATTATCAAGACAGAAGGTGTGTGAGAGTGCACTCATGGCTAGCAAGCGTAAATCCACTTTTCATAAGGGAGAAAAATATCTATATTTGTAACTAAACAGAGAACATGTCTTATGAATCATCTGAAAATGTCTTGATGATAAGAATGGATGACCAGCTCCAGAGTCTAAATATTCTCCAATCTGCCTCTCCGGATACTTCACTACCCAAACTAAGTTCAATCTTCTGGCCTTTCTTTGTATGAACTGAGCCAATAAAGAGACTTTAGAGATTGACCAGACAGATTATAACTTTGGCAACTTGCTGAAAATTTATGTCAAAACGAAATCCAATGTGTTTCTCAACCTCTAGCTTTTTCTACACCACAATTATCCAGCCCTTCACTTTCGGAAAATTAATGCTACTTTATCACATATGCTTATCCTGTATTTACTCCACTACACCGGTCTCTTTCCCTCACAACCTGATTTGCTCTTGAAATGGCGGCTTACTTGGCATTATTGCCCTCTCATACATATGGAAAGATTCTACTTAGAAACATATGACACATATGTTTAGTAGCGAGTATGAAAACTCATACCATAAATACAAAATTAATTCTTAGATCAGTTGATTATAGATTTAAACTTAATATGGTATCAAAACATAAGATCATGAGTTCAAATCAATGTACATTAAGTACACCCACCTTTCAATTAAGTTGTTGATTCGACTGGTTCCGTTTAAAGTTAATGCTTATGGGGAAGTACTAAAAAATAAATACGAAAACACATCTTGTATCTATTAGTTTAAGTTGCCAGATTAAATGGTTATAGAGCTAAACTTAATAATAATGAACAAGTTTCTGAAGTCTTGCCTCCTACGCCTAACTTGAGGCCAAGCGGGCAACAAAAAATTTGGTAACTAAAGCTTCAACAGTCGTGATTTTCGAGTTTCTTTTTGTTAACAAATACGAAGTAGATTCTACTGTGACCAACTATAGAAGTGATTTCATTACGAATTTAGTAACGAAATGTGAAAAATTGTGATATCAACTTGAAGTTCGTAACAACTGATCTTTCAGTTAAAATGCTCATAAGTAAAAAAATTGCAAACATATGATGTGTTAGTTGTTTTTACCTGTTAGGATAACTCTGATCAAACAAATCTTGTTTAAGCATATAAATAATGGACAGCAATAAAATGAAGAAAATAGCAAGACACAACAATTTACGTGGTTTAGAAAATTAGCCTACGTTCACGTGCAAAGGAAAGTAAAGATTCTGCTAATAGATCGAAAAGTGGTATAGAAATAAAAAGAGAATAGAGGTGAGCGAGTAATCTTATTGAACCAGGTATCCACATTGTATCTTACTCAATCAAATAAGTTTTAGGTAAATATTAAGGATTATAGAATAAGTTTCAAATATAAATTTTTTGAAACCTAATTTCACAAGATAGGGTATAGGTATGAGGTCTTTCAATTTTGTACTCATTCTGAAATCTGTAATCTAAAGTATATAGAGAATAAGTTTTAGGGTATTCTCTATTTGCCTTATAAAATTTTATTATATAATATTAATAAATAAATAGTAAATGATAATATTATAATTTTTTCTATAAATATTTTAGTAAAAAAGAAAAAACAAAGTGCCTTAGTTTATAAATTAATAACGCTAAATGGTTAAATTTAATGTTACTCCTCTTTCTTTTCCTTTCTTCTTCTCTAACTTTAGGTTTTCTATTCTTTTATTTTATTCTTTTCTTTTTGCTAATTGTAGAACTTAAAATAATTAATGTGAAAAAATTACTTTTTTTTTTAATTTTACATATTTTATTACAAGTTTCATAAATTTTGTATATTAAAAAATTATAATTTATATATACATTATTTTTTTAATATTATATAAATTTGAAATTTATAAGAATTAAAATAAAATTTACAGATTTCACATAGTATTCTATACTTTATAGGTCTTATAAAGTACATGGTATAAGGTAGTTTTAGGATATTATATAGCAGGTTCTGATTTCGATTCAAAAAATTGAGAACATATGCCTTTTAGAGTAGGGTATAGATAAAACCCTATACTCTACTCATACTGTACCCGCTCATCCCTTAGAGAGAATAACACTGAAACCTTTTTACCCAATTACACCCAATTTTCTCACGTCTCAAACAAAGTTGTAAACACCTCATTTTTTACCCTAATAATTAATAATGGTCAATTTTCAAATTTTTAATTTTTTACAATTCTTTTTCTAATTTAGAAAAAATAGGAAAAATATTCAAAAAATAAAATAAATGGGGAAAATATATTAATTTTGGAAAATGATTGTAAAAACAATAAGAAAAGGAGTGAAATAATTTTTACAAATTTTAAGAATTTCAAAATAATATAAAAATAATAAAAATTGCATTGCATATATGTAAATTGCGTAAATAAATAAAAAAACTAAGAAATGGGTTAGCCCAACTGGTTGGAGCCATGACCTAAAGGCGCACGGGGTGGGCTCGGTCGAAGGTTCGAAACTCGGAGGAGGCATTTCCTCGTTTTGCCCGATTTTTATTTTTGCCTGGGACACGTGTCAGCAGGTGATTGGACGGAGGGAGCGCACGCGCCGGGCACGTGATCGTCTTCAACCTCCGTCCGAGATCATTGCTGGCAAGGAAAAATTAGAATTTCGGCCGTTTTGATGCGATTTTTACATGAAATCCACCAAATCTTTAACCGAAATAAGATAAATATCATCTCATTGGAATTAAATCGCAACAAATCGAATGATTTACATGAATCAGAGATGGTTTCAACAAAAAAATCTAATTTGTGTCGATCAGAAGAAATCCGAGCTTATCCCACTTGGTTTTTGACTCCTATAAATAGAGATCAAGAGCAGGAAGCTAGGGCATGAATCATAAGTGAGAAAAGGAGAGAAAATAAGAGACATTGGAGCCGCCGGAGGTCATGCAACCCACGACCACCGACCAAGCATTGAATCACCACTAAGAGGCGTTTTTGGAGAAATCCGCCACATCATTGGATTCCTTACCCTCGAGAAGCTAGGAAATGACCTCTTAGCCTCCTCGAAAGTCGCTGGAACACCACCACCGAGAAGCTCCAGCCGCTGTGATCGATCCGACCCGACCCGCGCACTGTATCCAGATCCAGATAAGTCGGATTTTTTGATTTTTTATTATTTATTTATTTATCAAATTTTATTTATTTGTTATTTATTTACTTATTCATTTGTTATTTTTTATTAAAAAAATAATATTAGGAAAATGTTAGAATTTAGATTAGTGTTTAGTTTAGGATAGAATAAATAATAGAAAATTATAAAAAACATAAAAATAATAAAATAACAAAAAATAAAAAATATATTAGGAAAAATGATAGAATTTAGACTTTAAGTTTAGGGTAGATAAAATAATAAAAAATAAAAAACAAATAATAAGAATATTAGAAGTAGGTTAATAATAGGGAAACAATTTTTTATCACTTATAAAAATGCTTTTCTTAAATAAATCCAAAATTAGTTTTTCCTTAAATTATTATTTTCAAAATAAAATAATCAAGCTTAGGCTTAGATTTTTTCCAAAAAAAAAAAATACTAAAATGATAAAAACGTAAACTAAAAGTAATTTCATAAATTAAAATTAACAAACCCACTAAAGCTTTTCATGAAAAGCGAATTACGACTTATTTAATCCTGAATAGCAGGTATGTAGGCACCCATTTTGGGTAACTCTAAAAAGAATAAAAAATTATTTTTTTCATATTAGAATAAGTTATTCAAAGACACAACAAAAACATAACCATAAATAAATAACAATAAAAGACATTAGAATAGGGTTTAGATTTCAGGAGAATAGGGTGGTAACTTTAAGGTTTTAATAGGTTAGCTTTCGAGTTTAACAACTCTAGTTTTTCCTTTCCTCTTTCACAAAAATGAAAAGAGGAAATCTTATTGACTAGTTATCCAAATTAGGATTAATTTGCTCAATTAGTCCTAATTTAATAATACTTCCCAACTTCAGTTGGGTGGCGACTCCAAAATAAGACGAAATTTCTAATTCAACTCGAGGACTTATATTAGATGAGCATAGGGTTTAGTATAAATCGGATTAGTAATGAAAAATGAAAAATTAGACTCGACAAAAGTTAATACAATAAAATAAGAAAATTAAGACAAAACTTTAATGAAATAGGAACACTCAAGATTTAGAAACTACACTCACAAGTTAAGGATTTTCTCTCAATTCATTTAACTATCACATACTTTTACTCCAAACGAGATACCATACTTGCTTATTTATAAGCTCCAAAATTTGATATGTGTATATTGCCATGAATTACAAAGTCAATAATTTTGGCTTAATAGTGTGTGTGGATTGTTCGCTTATTTTTTTAACAAATTGTGGCTATTTACTATAATAATAAATTTGCCAACAATTTTGCCAAAGTAACTCACCATAAATCTTGGAGAATCAACATTGAAATTTTCATCACATTAATTCAAGCCACACTACAACAATCTCTACCTTGACTTGAATCTTTTTGTATAAAAAATTAAAACTCTCTCCATCTTCTCCTTAGTAGCCCTTAAAGGGTAAACTCGGTTATCACAAATACCAATCAAGCTTAAACAATATTTGAGCTTGCTTATTGAAAGAGGCTTAGTTAACATATCGGCTGGATTATTAGCTATACCAATTTTCTTAACAATAATATTTCCTTGAGAAATTTTTTTTGAACAAAATAGTACATCATATTAATATGCTTTGTCCTTTCATGGAACATCTAATCTTTTGTAAAGTGAATAGCACTCTAGCTATCACAATAGATGATAATCAAACCTCTTAACCAAATAACTTCCTTTATAACTTCAACAACTACCGTATATTTTTATTTTTTAGTGGATAATGTAATTGTAGGTTGTAAAGTAACTTTCCAATTGATAGCATAATTGCTAAGGGTAAAGACATAGCCTATGATGAATCTCCTTTTATCAAGATCACACACATAATTTGAATTAATAAAACCAACTACATTTCCCTTACTTTTTCCAAATTTCGAATATGCATTAATAGCGCCCCTCAAATATCTCAAAATCCATTTCATAGCCTATCAATGCTCTTTACCAAGATTAGACATATATCTAGTAGCAACACTAACTACATGTGCAATATCAGGATAGGTGCACACCATTGCATCCATAACACTATCAACAACACTAGAGTAAGGAATATGTGACATATGCTTAATATCATCCTTGATTTATGGTGACATAGTTATTGAAAACTTGAAATGAGCAACAAGTGGAATATATATAGGTTAAACATTTTTCATGCCACAATGCTCCAAGATTTTCTCAACAAAACTTTTCTAAGTTAAATAAAGTTTACTTGTGGTTCTATCCCTCTTAATCTCCATACCAAGAATTTTCTTAGCCTCTCCCAAATCTTTCATTTCAAATTGACCACTTAACTCTTTCTTTAACTTGTTGATCTCAAACATATCCTTGGCCACAACAAACATGTCATCAACATAAAGCATCAATTAGGCAAATGAGCCATTAACAAATTTTCTAAAATATATACAACTATCATTTTGGCTCTTAAAATTGCCATGCTCGATCATAAAGGAATTAAACCTCTTATACCATAGTTATGGGATTACTTTAAACCATACAGTGATTTCCTCATTAAGCAAATATTATCTTCCTTAGCTTCAATTCTAAAACCTTCAGGTTGTTGCATTAAATTTTTACCTTAAGTTCACCATGCAAGAAGGTAATCTTAACATCCAATTACTCTAACTCTAAATCATGTATAGCAACTAGAGCAACCAAGACACAAATAGAGCTATATTTAACAACAAGTGAGAAAACATCATTAAAGTCAACTCTTTGTACCTAACTATAGCTCTTAGTGATTAACTGTGCCATAAATCTAGCATATTCAACTCCTAAAATGCCATCTTTCTTCTTAAAGACCCATTTGCAACCAATAATCTTCTTATCCTTTGGCGATTTGAGGAACTCCTAAGTTTTAATCTTATGAAGAGACTCCACCTCTTCTTGTATAGCCACCAACCATTTTGCAAAATCATTATAGGAAATAACATTTGAATATGTAGAAAGCACACTAACTACATTTGTCTTTAGTGCAATAATTAAGGCATATGAAACATAATATGCCAATATGACAGGTTTTATTTTCTCTCTCTTTGGTCTACTTTTGGCAATAGAGTAGTCCTCCTCTTCTTCTATTGATTCTTCTACTGCTTTAAAAGTGGGCGACTAAACTGGGCTTTGAATAGAATCATCATGTGGAGAAGATGTACTCTCTAGCTCGAACTTAACTTTTGTATGCTTGTCAAAACTCTTAAATCTTGTTTCAGAAGCAACACAAGGCTCCTTTCTTGGTTGAAATATGGTAGATTTATCAAAGATAACATTCCTACTAATATTAGACTTATGTGTTTCAAGATACTAAACTTTGTATCCTTTAACAACAAAAGGATATCCAATGAATATGCGACCCTTTAGATCCACATGTCGATTTTCCATCATTAACATGAACATAGATAGGACATCAAAATATCCTTAAGTTTGAATAATTAGCGGGATTTCCAAGCTATACCTCTTCTAGAGTTTTACAATGAGTTGATGCAGAAGGAGAATGATTCACCAAATAGCAAGCTATAGAACTTGCTTTTGCCTAAAAGCCCCACGATAAGCTAAAATTAGATAGCATAAATTAGACTTTCTCTAACAAAGTTCCATTCATGCATCCAGTTGCACCATTTTGTTGAAGAGTTCCTTTAATTGTGAGATATCTCATAATACCTTAATCTTTGCAGAATTTATGGAACTCATTATTACAAAACTCTCACCCATTATTAGTGAAGAGGCACTCAATCTTTTTTCTAGTCTAATTTTCTACTATAGCCTTCCATTGCTTGGAGTAGCTAGTAACAAAAACTTCATTTTTCTACTTCAAAAAATAAACCCATATCTTCTGGAGTAGTCATCAAGGAAAGTAAGCATGTAGCAAGCACCACCTTTTGAGGGAACAAGTGTTGCCCCTACAGATTTGAATGGATATAATCTAAAGTACCTCTAGTTTTGTGAACTCTTGTACTGAAGTTGACTCTTTTATATTTTCCAAAAATACGATGCTCACAAAACTCTAATTTGGATGTACTTTATCCAAAAGAAGACCCCTCTTGCTTAACATTATCAAGCCTTTCTAGCTCACGTGTCTTAACCTCATACACCACTATTTGATTAGATCTAAATCTAACATGGAAGAAGAAACTATAGCTTAAGTGGTAACAATAGATCCTTTTAACACATGTAATCTACCAATTCGCTTGGTTGTCATGATAATAAGAGCTCTTTTTAGAACCTTTAGAACTTCACATTTACCAGCAAATTTGCATCCATGTTCTTCAAGAGCAGATAAGGAGATTAGGTTCTTTTTTCATGCACAGAACATGGAAGCACCTCAGTTAACATTCTTATAATGCCATCATGCATTTTTATTTTGACAATACCAATATTAGCAACTTTACAAGGATGATTATTTCTCATTAACACACCTTCTCTATCTACTAGTTCATAAGAGGAAAACAAATCTCTTTAGGAACATATGTGAAATGAGCAAGTGCAATCTATAATCCATCCTTGTTAACATCATCTTTAGTGGCAACATAGACATGATATTGTAATCTATCTTCTATAATGTTGGCTTGAGTTAGCTTGTCATCTTTCAAATTCTTCTTTTTGTTTTTGCTTTACAACTGAAAGCAATTAGATTTAATGCGTCCCTTCTTCTTATAGTAATTATAAGTCAAATTATTGTATCTAGATTTTAATTTTGATCTAGATCGTCTACTGCTACTAAGAACTTTTGAAGTAGATCTTCCTTTCACAATTAGAACCTTCGCTAGACCATCTGAATGGCTTGCGGAGAGCCCTTATTGAAAAGCTCTTTGGAATACAAAGTTGTATTCACCTCCTCCAATTTTGGAGTCTTGTTGTCATAAATCAATGTCTCTCTAAAGTTTTTATATAATGGAGTTAGTGAATGAAGCAACATAAGAGCTTGATCTTCATCTTCATATTTCATCTCTATATTGGTCAAATCCATAAGAATGGAAGAGAATTTAACAATGTGTGACTTAATTGATGCACCTTTGACCATATTGAGGGTGTACAAACTATGCTTGGCAATTAATTTGGTGGTGAGATTCTTTGTAATATGCAAAGATTCTAACTTATCCCATAAATCCTTGGCATGCAAAACTTCATTTGACAAGCATAATTGAATAGAAAATAAGGCTTTCTCATCAATCTCTCACTTTTTGTCCTCATATATCAAATTGGGCATTTTGTTTTTTCCTAGTAATGCCTCATGCACCGTGTTATGTGTGAAGATTGCACACATATTAACTTCCCACATAATAAAACTCATGTTGCACTCATATTTCTCAATATCGAATTTTGTTGTTGCCATTTTTAAAACCTAAATAAGAATATTAATGACTTTGATACTAGTTTGCTAGGGAATAGGGATAACCTAAATCAAGCAAATCTTGTTTAGGCATAAAAATAATGGAAAGAAATAAAATAGAAAAAAAACAGACACAATAATTTACGTGGTTTGGCAAATTAGCCTACATTCACAGGCAAAGGAGAGTAAGGATTCCACTAATAGGCTGAAAATGTTATATAATAAATATAAAACTTACACCATATCTAAAAATTTAAGTTTGCAGATATAATGTTGGCTTTATAATTATTATATAACAAAAAAAGTGGTACAAAGATGAAGAGAGTACAACAATCACACACTTAATTTAATTACACCTAATTTCCTCACGCCCCAAACAAAGTTAATACAATAAAATAAAAAAATTAAGACAAAATTTTACTAAAATAGAAATGCTTAATATTTGGAAACTATACTCATAAGTTAAGGATCTTCCCTCAATTCATTTACACTCACACACTTTTACACCAAATGAGATGCCATATTGGCTTATTTATAGGCTCCAAATTGTAAATTACCATAAATTACAAAGTCAATAATTTGACTTAATAATGTGTGAATTGTTTGCTTTTTTTTTTTTTCAACAAATTATGGCTATTTACTATGGTAATAAACTTGCCAACAATTTTGTCAAAGTGGCCCACCATAAATCTTAGAAAATCAAGACTGAAATTTTTACTACATTAATTCAAGTCACAATACAACAGTATCTTTCTCTACATTTAATCGTACAAGTTGCTGTTCTTGTGAAGAATTGCAATTGTCAATACACTAGTATACTATGACAAAAATAAATAAATTATACACTAGTATACCTTGAGCACAGTAGTATAAGTATACTCGTTAAGCATGATAGTTACATTGGCCTCTCCTCCATGGCATGGACAGTGTACCTGGTACAGATGAAAGCTGCAGCCATTATATTGAGTGAATAGCATCAATCCAATCAGAGAAAACTTAGCCTCAAAATGACTAGATCTACTTTATGACAGTATCATATCATTTTATTGTATCGGTCCTGTAAAACTTGACATTATGAGCTATAAACATTGGAAAAAAGAACAGCAAATTTTCCGCTTATCTTAGGTGTAGATCAGTGATCACAATTGCCCTTGTTTGGGCATCATGACAGTATTTTTTGCCATACAAAACTAGGCGGTTTTGTCGCTTGTCCTCCGTCTGCGTCCACCAGGCTGCTCGGCCGGACAATGAAGTTCAGTTGGTATGTTTACAAATGACTTAAATTAATCCCTCTATCCTACTTCACTGCCCAAGTAATCAGTGTCTTCTGGCCTTTCTTTGTATGAATTGAACTGATAGAGACTTTAGAAAATGGCCAGACAGTATAACTTTGGCAACTTGCGGATAATATATATCAAAATGAAATCACTAATACGTCGATAACATTATCCTCACCGCTCATTCTTTGGCGGTTGGTATGATTTAACACTCCGAGTGCTATGTTCCAATGATGTTGCTCAAGCTCTAGCTTCTACACCACAATTATACAGCCTTTCACTTTCAGAAATTCAATGCTACTTTGTCACATAAGCTTATCCTGTATTTATTCCACTACACCAGTCTCTCGCCCTCAAAACCTGATTTGCTCTCAAAATGGCGGCTTACTTGGCATTATTGCCCTCTCGTACATATGGAAAGATTTAGAAAGATTCTACATAGAAACATATGACACATATGTTTAAGTAGTGAATATGAAAACTCATACCATGTCTACAAAAGTAAGTTCTTGGATCATTTCACTAGCCAAAAAAACAGAAAAGAAAAGAAGAGCAAAAAAGACTACTAGAATTTAGTGTAGAATTGACACAATTGATAAATGTGAGCTTAATTATAATTAACTGTTCGATGAGTATATATACATGTGTTTAGGTTATATGACCATAATGGAGGAGAGAATGACTGTTCTACCCTTACGACAGTAAATAATACAACTAGATTGTCATTTGGAACATACCTGAATCGAACAACTAAAGGCTGCCTGTCTCCGGAGAATGGCAATCAGACAAGCAACATTTCGATTAAGCCATTTAACGCATAGTTGCATATATGATATATGTCACCACATCAGCTTCCCGTTGGTAAAAAACGAGGCACAAAATGCTTCATCGTGTAATAAACCAGAAGTGATCGGATCTCTGCTTTAACACCAAAAGTTATCTCTACCGGTAAGTTAACCTGCTCCTGCCAGAAATGATATACTTAAGATGTAGGATTTGAACCAGAATTAGATAGAAGAAAATCGAAGCACGAGGCCTGTGTTGGAGTGAGATGATGCAATTGAGCGTGCCAGCCCGCGTGTCTAGCGCGCCGCCCGCGTGCCTTGCGCGATGCCCGTGTGCCTAGCGTGCTGCCCGTGTGCCGGCTCGCATGCCAGGCGTGCCGCTCGTGTGCCTCGCGTGCCTGGCGTGCCGGCCCGTGTGCCTAGCGTGCCGAGCTTACCAGTGCCTAGCAGATGGTGATCTTTATCAAAAACAAATCAAACAAAACTGCAGTGCTTCTAAAACTATGGAGGGAATTTCAACTGCAAGAAGTCATAATAATAAAGTAATGCTAATGCATAGAGTCACCGATATGTACGCATTGTGATGAAATAAAACATTCTAGTTAGGTAGATGAATCTAAAAAGGAAACTGTTTTTCAGATATTGATATCCAGCTAAAAATTGCACGCCATCGATGTAGAATCTGTGCAGAAGAGAAAGAAAGCAATCGATTAAAATAGCCTTAGAACATATTCTTCCCCCTATCTATCTTAACTAATGGTAGCTTGAAAAAATTTGGCGACTAAAACTTTAATAGTCACGATTTTCGAGTTTTGTTAGCAAATAAAAAGCAGATTCTGCTGTAATAAACGATAGAAGTAATTTCAATATGAAGACAGTAACAACTGATCTTTCAGTTGTTCATAAAGTCGAAAAATTGCGGATATATGAGGTGTTAGTTGTTTGTATCTTTCTCTACATTAAATCATACAAGTTGCTGTTCTTGCGAAGAGTTGCAATTGTCAATACACTACTATACCTTGAGCACAGTAGTATGAGCATACTCATTAAGCATGAAGTTACGTTGGCCTATCCTCCACGGCATGGACAGTATACATGGTACTGATGAAAACTGCAGCCACTGTATTGAGTGAATAGCATCAATCTAATCAAACAAATCTTAGCCTCAAAATGACTAGATCTACTTTATGACAGTATCATATAATTTTATTGTATCTGTCATGTAAAACTTGACCATAATAAATGTGTAAGCTTATTGGGGAAAAAGGGCACAAACAGCTCCTCTATATGACTTGTTGGACGTTATGAACACCCTATATTATTGTTGCAAGTTTTCAACCGATCTGTCTTAGGTTCTCACTAAAGTTTCTTGACCTTTTTAGGGTGAAATAATTCTGGAGGATCAAATCCAATTCTTCATAATAGCTCCTTATTTTGGCGATTGCTTGATTCAAGAAATAAGCCAACCGGAATAGATTATGATGTGCTCCATCTTGCGGTAACTAGGAAAAACTATAGATGTAGTTGCATATTTGTTTCCTAATTTGACATAATTATTTAATGTACTTAAATTCAAAAAAGACTGAGAATATTGAAGTTTTCCAGCAAGAAGGTGATTTATGCAGAGAGATTAATCTCCTTGTGAGCTTGAGGATTCGTTCTGGTTCATTTATTTTTAAAGTTGATTGGTCTGACTATGATTTTACACTTTACAGCTACCTGTTTTGTCTACGTTCATAAGGTTGATCTTTGTACATAGGACAAGTAGAAAACAAATATGTTTGGCCCAGTGGATCAAGATCTTCTTAGAATTAAGAAAAACAGGAAGAACAAGTGGTCGAGAAAATCCATCTTTTGACATCATATGAAAGATTACTTTTATGTAGACAGGATCAATCACAGCTTGAAATTTGAACATGGAATAAAATGTTGGGTTGTTTCTACATATTTGTTGAGGACATAATGTGCTTATTACGCTTAAAATGTTCTCCGGATCTCTCTTAATATTTGTTATAGAGGAAGCTTTACAGATGCCTAATAATACTGTAACAAATTCAATAAGTTCAGTGACTGGAGCTATAAGGATATATGGTAGCCGGGCATGATGATAGCGGCCTATCAGTCGATGGAGGTGGTTAATATGGAAAAAGTCAATTGGGAATAAGAAAATGGGGTATTATTCCACTGGTATTTTCCATAGTTGTTAACTACCACCATTGGCGGTCAACTAATACCATCACTGACATTGCATCTTCTTGAGATTACATGGAAAAATATGGAAAAAAGATTTCTGTGCCATGCGACATCTAGTCAGAGGACACCAAGATCAAGAATGCAGAATGCTTGATATTTGTGTAATCTGCTATGATGATCATCTGTATGCTCAAATTTAATTCTTACAGAAGATTATTAACATCAACATCAGATTCTTAGTTAATCTTTATCTATTTAGTTGGTTTGTTAGTTTTTAGAATCTTTAGTAGATTACAAAAGAGATAATGATAAATTAGATTTGCTACCTAAAAAGGTGGAAAACAAATAATCTTTGATTTGATTTTGTTTAAGCCTATAAATAGGCTGTTCTTTTGATGAATAAAGTGTGGAGTTTTTGTGATCCTTTGCTGCATTTTTTCTTATATTGTTCAACAATCTGGTATCAGAGCCAAGTTCAGTCCTCGTTGAGAGTTTAGTTGTGTTTGTGTCGGATTTGCCCTGTCTATACCATGATGGACCTACAAGCTATTGGCGGAATGAAGAGACTCAACAACAACAACAACTACAACGCTTGGTTAACCTGCATGATGTCGTATATGCAAGGGCAAGATCTATGGGAGGTTGTCAATGGCAGTGAGGTGACTCTACCGGAAGCTGAAGATGCAAACGAAATGCTGCGAAAGTGGAAGATCAAAGCAGGCAAAGCAATGTTTGTTTTGAAGCGACGGTTGAAGAGGATGTGCTAGAACACATTCAAGATGCCAAAACTCCAAAGCAAGCATAGGATACGTTTGCCAACCTGTTCTCAAAGAAGAACGACACAAGGCTTCAACTGTTAGAGAGTGAATTACTCTCAATTGCACAACGTGACATGACAATTGCACAATATTTCCATAAGGTGAAGTTGCTATGTCGAGAAATCTCAGAGTTAGATCCACAAGCCCCGATTGGAGAGACTAGGATGAAGCGAATTATCATCCATGGTCTGAGGCCTAAATATAGAGGCTTTGTTGCTACTGTACAAGGATGGCAATCTCAGCCATCACTTGTAGAATTCGAAAATTTGCTAGCTGGTCAAGAAGCCTTAGCCAAGCAAATGGGAGGAGTTTCACTAAAGAGTCAAGAGGAAGCACTCTTTGCCAACCAAGGCAAATGGAACTCGAAGCAGCATAGGTTTGGTGGATATAAAAGGAATGACGATGAGACAAGAGGTCAACTAAGTGAAAGAAGTGCTCGTGGAAGGGAAGGACCAAGGAGTCAATTTCGTGTAAAAGGTTTGAAGGACAGTGCTTCAACTGTAAGAAAAAGGGACATATGGCAAAGGATTGCAGGTTGAGGAAAAAGTATGTGGAAAGTAATGTTGCTACCTCTAATGTCGAGGAGGAGTGGGATGCTGAAGCACTCTTTGCTGCAGAAGAAGAGGACTCTACTCTTACAGTAACAACATCCAACCAAATCAATTACGAAAATGATTAGATCATTGACTCAGGGTGCTCCAATCACATGACAGGTGATGTTGAAAAGTTGTAGGACTTATCAGACTATAAGGGAAGTCGTGTTGTGGTGACAACGAACAACTCAAAGCTACCAATTGCTCACTTTGGGAGCACAACTGTCGCTCCTCAGACCAGTGACAATGGGGTGTCACTTCACAATGTTTATTACGTTCCAAGTATGAAGAAAAACCTCCTCTCAGTAGCACAATTAACGACTTCTGGTCACTTTGTTCTATTTGGACCGCGAGATGTGAAAGTATATCGTGATCTCGAGATCCTAGAAGAGCCAGTGATGAAGGGACGAAGGTTAGAATCAGTTTATGTACTGTCAGCAGAGACTACCTATGTGGACAAGGCAAAAAGGAATGAGACCGCTGATCTATGGCACATGCGACTAGGCCACGTTATCTACTCCAAGTTAGAAGTGATGATAAAGAAGCAAATGTTGAAGGGACTTCCACAAATTGAGGTTAGAACTGACACTGTATGTGCAGGTTGTCAGTATGGAAAAGCACATCAATTGCCATTCTAAGACTCCAAATTTAAAGCAAAGGAACCTTTAGAGTTTGTACACTCTGATGTGTTTGGGCTAGTTAAGCAAGCCTCAATTGGTGGAATGAAGTACATGGTGACCTTCATTAATGATTTCTTGAGGTATGTGTGGGTTTACTTTATGAAAGAAAAATCTGAGACTATTTCAAAGTTTAGGGAGTTCAAGAAGGAGGCAGAAGCGAAGGTTGATGGAAGGGTCTGTTGTCTACGCATAGACAATGGAGGAGAATTCATCTCAGATGAGTTCTCAAATCTTCTTCAGGAGAGTAGAATTCATCATCAATTCACATATCCTAACACGCCACAGCAAAATGGTACAGCAGAAAGGAAGAACCGGCACCTGGCTGAAGTATGTCGAAGCTTGCTTCACGCAAAGAATGTCCTTGGACTTTTCTAGGCAGAAGGAATGAGGACAACTGCATATGTTATAAATAGACTTCCTCAACCAAGGTTAGGATTCCATTCACCCTTTGAAAGGTTATGGAGATCAAGGCCTGTAGTAAGTCATTTCAAAGTTTTTGGTTGTGTATGCTATGTGTTTATACCTGATCATTTACGAAGTAAGATGGACAAGAAGGCCATTAGATGTATTTTTGTAGGATATGACAATTATAGGAAAGGGTGGCGGTGTTGTAATCCAATGAATGGGAAGTGCTATACATCCCGGAATGTAGTGTTTGATGAAGCTTCATCATGGTGGTCTGTGGATAAAGAGGCATCATCAGATTCAAATGTTTTTAAGGAGGCTTTGGAACATCCTCAAATCCACTTAAGTCTGGAAGAAACTGAAGGTAGTAACGATGAAGGTAATGCCAAGGAAAACAGTGCACATAATCCTTGGCAAACTGGAGTGTATCAACATCCAAGTGAAGAAGGAGAGTCTAGTGCAGTGACTTCACTCCGAAGATCAACAAGAATTAGGAAGCCAAATCCTAAGTATGCAAATGCAGCAATTGTGGAAGAAGCAGAAGAGAAAGAACCTGAGACATATGAGGAGGCATCTCAAAATCTCAAGTGGATTAAAGCAATGGAGGAGGAAATCACAGCTTTAGAACGGAATCAAACCTGGGAGATTGTACCAAAGCCAAAGGATGTCAAACCTATCTCTTGCAAATGGGTATACAAAGTAAAGCACTACACAGATGGATCAGTTGAGAGACACAAGGCTCGTCTGGTAGCTCGGGGATTTTCTCAATGGTATGGACTAGATTATGATGAAATGTTTAGTCCAGTAGCAAAGCTCACAACTGTTCAAGTTCTTCTAGCACTTGTAGCAAACAAGGGTTGGAATCTCTGGCAGATGGATGTGAAGAATGCGTTTCTACATGCAGAACTGGATCGGGAAATCTACATGTATCAACCAGTGGGCTTCTAGAGTCAAGAGCATCCAGAGTATGTATGTAAACTTCGGAAGGCACTCTATGGACTAAAACAAGCACTAAGGGCGTGGTATGGTAAGATTGTTGAATTCCTTACTCATAGTGGTTACCTGGTAGCACCTAGAGATACTAGTCTATTTGTCAAAGCTGTTGGAAGCAAACTAGCAATTGTGCTAGTGTATGTAGATGATCTGATTCTTATAGGAGACAATGATGAAGAAATCCTTCAAACAAAAGAGAACTTGTCAATTAGGTTCCAAATGAAAGAGCTTGGACAACTTAATCACTTTCTTGGTTTAGAGACTGATCATAGAAGAGATGGGATCTTACTTCATCAGCAAAAGTACTCTATAGATTTGTTGAAGAAGTTTGGAATGCTAAACTGTAAGCAAATATCAACACCGATGGAACCAAATGTCAAGATGTGTGCTCACGAAGGAAGAGACTTGGAAGATGTGACTATGTATCGACAATTGGTGGGAAGTTTGATATATTTAACTCTGACAAGACCTGATATCTCCTATGCAGTTGGCGTGATGAGTAGGTACATGCAAAATCCAAAGACATCTCACTTAGAAGCAGTACGAAGGATCTTGAGATATGTTAAGGGAACAATTGGGCACGGCATTTTGTATAAAAGAGGTGGAGATTGTAAACTGGTTGGATTTTGTGATGTAGATTACGTAGGGGATCATGATACTCGAAGGTCTACTACGGGGTATGTGTTTATGCTTGGATCCGGAGCATGTTCCCGGTGCAGCAAGAGGCAGCCAACGGTTTCCTTGTCGTCAACTTAAGCAGAATACAGGGCAGCAGCTATGGCAGCTCAAGAAAGCATTTGGCTTGTACAGCTATTGAAGGATTTGCATCAGCTAATAGAGTATGCAATTCCATTACATTGTGACAATCAATCGGCTATACGATTAGCGGAGAATCCAGTGTTTCATGCAAGAACTAAGCATGTGGAAGTGCATTATCACTTCATCAGGGAAAAGGTTCTTGAAGAATAGGTAGACTTAAGGAAAATCAAGACAGAAGATCAAGCTACAGATGTGTTCACCAAAGGTTTGAATAGCAACAAGCTTGGAAGACTTAGTCATCAGATTGGCATGGTGAATAGAGTAGGAGCTGATGTTGAGGGGGAGCATTAACATCAACATCAGATTCTTAGTTGGTTGTTAGTTAATCTTTATCTATTTAGTTGGTTTGTTAGTTTTTAGAATCTTTAGTAGATTACAAAAGAGATAATGATAAATTAGATTTGCTACCTAAAAAGGTGGAAAACAAATAATCTTTGATTTGATTTTGTTTAAGCCTATAAATAGGCTGTTCTTTTGATGAATAAAGTGTGGAGTTTTTGTGATCCTTTGCTGCATTTTTTCTTATATTGTCCAACAAAGATTACCATAGAATAAGGTAAATTTGAGCAGAGAACTGAAGTCATGGCATGATTTAACTCGGACTTTTTGAAAAAATCTTGCAAATAGCAGCTGAGGAAAGAAAAATAATTGCTTTCCATGACTAACAAGAACTTGCATGAGTTGAAATGTGAATTTTAAAATATCATGCCATCCAAATCCTTTTGAATCCTGCTGATATGAAAATGATTTTTGAAACTAGGACCCTGAACATGGAAGACCTTTGGAAGCGTTTGGCTAACAAGAATAGTGGCCTTCTCCAATAGAATCATGGAGGAACACATAAAAGTGGTGTATTTGAAATATCAAATGTTTATAATTCAACTAACATTAATCTTGGGATGTGGGAGAAAATATTTTAGAGATATTTTTTTATCAAGTATCTATGTTAAGGCATGTAATTAATAGTCATTAAGATATGACTTCTTGTAGATTATTCTTCTTAGGCCTATTTACTTCTAATGGAAAAGGATAAGCAAATATTCTGAAGAACTTGATCAGGACTACGCAGCAACATTTGATCAACTGGCCAAAGTGATTGAACCTTTTGATACTAAGGTGTAAACAAGCTGCTAAGTAAAAAGATTTATCATGGTACCGGGCAAGACATCCTACATTCAAATCCATGTGTCTAACATTTCATTCTCATTTAATCAAGTCATCCACTTGATGTGCTCCAGTCAAAGAGAGTAACCAATGATAAATATGAAAGGCCATACAGCATCTATAAGTTTTAGTGTTTAGATCAACTAATTGTAAATCTAAAATTTATCATAAATCTTTGTGGATCGGCTACTAAAGTTGAGCTGAACTTTCAAGGTAAACACAAGGTTGGCGTACATCACTATGCTACTGTAATTTAAGCAGTTCTTCCTCCAAATTCTCTAGACTGTAACAAGATACTCATTGCATTATGCTTTAGAAACTTAATTTATATCGGTGATGTACTAAAACCACTGTTTTGAGGAGTTTCTTGTCAGTATAAAATTTTTATCCTTAATCTGCATCCTGGACGTGTTCAGTTGACTGCTTTGATTGCACATCTTTTAGAAGCAATCCATCCATGCCAGGTAGTAACATACAGGAAGCAACTTTGCGTTGTGAACTTACTACCCTCTTCATCCATAAGCTTATAGCACTTATTCTGGATGTAACTAGACATGACATATAATCAATGAAGAAAGATGTAGGTCATACATCAACACACGAATGCCTACTCTCCATACAATTCTCACCACACAATCGTTGTGCATCATTGAAAAATTGCTTTTAATGTAAGTATAATTCATTTAATGTGTCCATCATCCACCAGCCTCCATACACTAATTCAATTCAAGCCACAACCATGGTACAAGCATCACTTTCAGGACATTAATGTAGAGGACTCTATCTAATTCTAGTATCTACTCCAATAATCTATCTCCCTCAGCTCAAGCTACGTAGAAATCCTATAAAAGGGCGACTGACTTGGCTTGACCCAATACAAAAAAACACGCTAAGACATCTATTCTCCCTAGGAAGAGATGACAGAAACAAGCACTGCAAACACAGCCTACGCTATGCCTGGCATAAGGCCAAATGTGCAACATATGGATAGGACTAAACAGTGTTCTTTTCAGATGCCACTTCACTACCCAAGGTACTCAAAGAAAGACTATGAGAACATGCCTGAGTGGAAGATAGATTGTCTACTGAATGAGTATGGATTGCCTGTTTCTGGAGATATCAACGAGAAGAGGAAATTTGCAATAGGGGCATTTACTTGGCCTTCTCAGAGCGAGTAAAGAATCGAGTAGATAGTCCTCCATCGTCTCATACAAATATTATGGTGCTGTGGCTATAGTATAAGGATTAGTATTTAGTAATTGTCATGAGTCAGAGTCAGTTGGTATCTACTTGATGTATTTGAGTCTTTTTTTTTTTTCTTTTAATTATGCTTAGAACATGTAGTGGTAGCTGTGTATGCAATAACAGTTAATGCAATACATAATGTTTGCAGCTACTTCTCATTGACAAAGATTGGCAAATAAGTGCTTCATTGTCCAATTCACTTTCCTCCAACGTTTTTTTTTGCATGAAGAAGATCAAAATCTAGAATAAAGGACAAGCAAAATCATAGTAGAAGTGGCTGGTTCTTTAGCCATTCTAGAGGAAATTGGATGCTTAATTTGCTGCCGAGATAGTGTACTAAAATGACCTTCCACCTTTAGTTATTTTTCTATTTGAATTCTTTATTTTTTCAACTTTAATGTTTAATTCCTCCATCTTTGCTGCTTCCTATTTACATACTTCACCTTTAAGCTTTTATTTAAATCCATCACCATTTCAAAATGGCTAGAAAAGGTCACTTTGTCATTATTTATTAATGATTATATTTTGTATAAGTAAGTACCAATGTTACCTAGACAAGTTTCTGTTTTGTTAACAAAAAAAAGAAAAAATTCCCATAAAAATGACTTAATAGAATCATTAACGGACATGAAGAAGGGAATTTTGCCTATTGATTTGACAAGATTAAGAATTCAAATGAAAAAGTTACCACGTGAATAATTCAAATAAAATTCTTCCTACTCGAACAATGAACATAGGTAAAATTGGATGCCGTGTGAACTAGTGAGTATTATTAGGTCTCATTTAATATGATGGTTACAGTTACCTCTTATCCAAGGCATAAAGTTATGAAAATTATAGATGTCTGGGTGGCATATGAGATTAGTCTCTATGGACTTCGGAAAAAGAACTTGCCTAATATTATTCCTTTCTTTTCAATGGAATTCTTATGGAAGAGAAATTATAATTGAATTTGACTTATGGGCATGGTTTTTTTTTTTTTTTTTTTCAGAGACATTATAATTATTATCTTTGGTGGATCATAATACCTCTCACACCATTTTACTTGGGTTTCCACATATCAATTGGGGAGCACTTGTAAATATTATACTTTTTTAAAAAAAAATCGTAAATATTGTGTCTGAAAAAATTATTCAAAAAATAAGTTTCGAATATGTAGACCTGGTTTGCGACCATATTAAGCAATTTGTCTAAAGGCTTATAAAAGTTATGACCATTTAAAGTTGAAAAAGCAAATTATATCAGTTTTGGTTTTTTTTTTTTTTTCCAATTTTGAAAGTTTATAACTTTTTGCTTGTTTGAAATTATAGAGTCCATAATATGTTAAAAAAGATTAATTTGAATGTACCATAATTAAGACAAAACCACACTGCCATTTGATATTTTTATAAGGATCAAATTGCTATGTTTCCATGTATTAAAGCATAAAAAAAAAAGTGTTACACTAAAGGCATAGACGTCGTTTATGCCTTTAAGCAAATTGCTTGAAAGCGCGAATGACGTCCGCACTTTTAAGCAATATGCTTGAGGGTGTAGATGGTGTTCGTGTTTTCAGTTTTGCAAATTTTTGTAAAAAAAAAGTTGCAAATCAGGTCTGTGCCTTTGAAACCTATTTTTGTAATAATTTTTGTGGGTATAATATTTGTAATTTTTTTTAAAAGTACAATATTTATGGGTATACCCTCATATCATCTAGTTCGAAATACATGGCTTATGGATCATGTTTTTATTCTCCTTTTATTACAATGGTTTTATGTTTGCAAGATTCAATATCCATAATTGTATAAAAGAAAAAGAAAGCATTAATATCCATAATAATTGAGATGTCAAGCTTTACTAATTTCAAAAATAGATAAATTGTTATACAAATAATAGATATTTAATAAGAAATAAATTGCAAGGACAATAAAGAATACATGAAAATTTATGTAAGTTGACCAATATGACTTATGCCATGGAACAAACAAATTCTTATTTCTTGAAAATTATTGATGCAGTGTACATTGTAAAAAATGCTAAACCCTTTATATATATAACCCATAAAATGGGATAGGTTTGTACCACAAGGGCCCCCAACAAGGTTAGTGGTTCACTTTAGGCTCGGGCCTATTGGCCCTCAAACTACACTCCCACCATAGATCTCCCAAAAAATTCCCTTATTCTTTATACTCTTAAAAATATTGAGCCGGGTTATAATTTGGATCGGGTCACAATAATTCAAGACACTTAATATAAAAAAATAGCTTTGGAACAAATTCAAAAGTGCACAACTTCAAGCATTCTAGGGTAATTATCTTTATTTTCAAAAACATTTTGCGAGGTCATTTACCGTGTAATTTACCATCTGATATAAATCCTTATATTTGAAAAAAAAAAGATGCATAATCATCTTGTGTTGAAAACCCTGATGGAGGAGAAGAATGATGGAAGAAGAAGTTAATTCACTAATGCAGAAAAAAAAGAAAGGAAAAGTACGTGAAAGTTATGATTCTCTTATAAATCTTACGAGACTAATCACCAATCCAAACGTGGTATATTTTATATAGTACAACGAAGATCCAGAAGCCCTACCTATAAGCCGACGCTAGATCCAGGGGGCCTAATCGATAACTCATGCCTCGCAGTTGGCTAGGTCATCCTATGTTGTTCGAGAATTAACTATTCCGATCGACAACCCATGCCCAAGGTTGCCTCTCTTAACTACTGTCTTCTAATTTTTTATATTTCCAGTCAACCAAAAATGTTCGAAACGAAAAATAAATAAATGAATGAAACTTGGTATTTAAATGTCGGAGGTAGAGCCATGTAAGTTTTCCTATATTACAAGATTGTTTGATTATAGTGAAATTTTGGGGGAAAATACAACAACATTACAGATTTAAAGACTCTACTATAATCAATTGCTATATATTTTTTTCTTTTAATAAACTCAAAACCTATATTCCATCATTATTTTTGTAATATGTTGAAGTCTCATATGAATAATGGAAGAATTTTGATAATGATTTATAAGACTAAGTTAACAAATATAAAATCAATACTAGAGTTAACCATCAGATCAAGTGAATAAAAAATGTTCATTTATTAGCTAATTCTTAATATTCATTAACTTAAGCTGTGGGCCATGCCACTGATAAGAGTTTTTATCCTCTTGTGGACAACTCTTACCCTTAGGATAGTTGGTCATGTACCTTATAATTTAGATCTCGTTTTTATTTATTTATTTATTTTTTGTCTATTAAATAACTTTGTATTATATTATTTTATTAAATATATTTAATAAAATTACTTTATTAAATCAATTATTACAAAAAATTCTAACTAATAGTGACAAGTGATGAAATACAAATTTATGAGTTTGTTAAAAGAAAAAATATATATAGAAGTTCTGAAACGTAGATTAATTTTTTATAATTTTTGCCAAAAATTTTCAAAACCAACACCTAGCCTCTATTGAAGAAATTCATTATAAACGGCTCATAAATTTAGTGTATAGGATACTAAGAACAAGGTGTGTCTAAAAGATCATATCCATGTATTTTGATACAAGATATGTTAGTAAATTTCATATACAATCAGTTATCTTGGACTCGTATAAAAATTAGACACGGCACTAAAATTGAACCAAATAGATTTTACTTTAACTAAGCTAAGGACTCAATCTTAATATATCCCTAACTTACAATTAAAATTTTGGAAAGAAAACTAGACTAAGATCAATTTTACGCTGAGTTCTATTGCACTCGATGATAAAAAAAAAAAAATCGAAATGGCTGCAAAAACATAAACTTTCCCAAGTTCCCATTTGACTTCCATGCAATGCTAAGTGAATCCTGTAAAAATAGGAGCAAATAACAGCACGATTCCTTTTCCATTCTCTTTTCTCACCGGTTCCGCCATCCTCTTTTATATTTCCTCGCCACCGCTGGTATTCCAAGCCACCACCAGCGGAGTGCAGGGATTTTACGGCCACCATCATTTTTACTATTTACTTTAGTTTGTAATAAGAATCCTCGTGTTTTTTGATGACTGATATTTGAATCTCTAGTTTTAACTAGAGAATTTACATGCACCCAACCCGCTAGCCAACTGCATAGCCACCAACCACTTCTTTTATGAATTCAACATTAGATCAGTAATAACGTCCCCATTCTCACAGCGGAACTTCTTGCAAGTTGAGTAAGTTTTAGCTCTCACTTTCACTTGCTTGTCAAAGTATGACTTATGTATGCAATAATTTGGATCAATAAACTGAACATGCAAGTAAGACATTTCGGAGAACGTCGTTGTGTGGGGAAATTTGAGCTCTAGACGTCATGTAGATGGGTAAGGGAAAAGGATTTGATGAGATATTGATGGTATAAATTTGGTTGAATTGAGCTTAGGGGCAGCTGTAACAAGTTCGGGTAGTAGACTTTCTGGCTGACTTTAGGGCTACCATGACCCCCTTTTGACACACTATCACCACCATAATGTTCCTGACATACCTAAGTATATAAACAACCATACTAATTCATATTGGTTCAATAATTAATACTTCGATACGATTTAGATTAAAGTTACAAAAATATTTAGATTATTCTTTATTTCTTTATTTAATTTTGTAAAATACAGCAAGTGTCAAGTTTTGATGAGATTATCTCACTTATTCCTCATAACTAATGAGATCACAGAGGGTGAAGAAGAAGACGGAAGCTTTTTAGTGAAGATTAGGTTTTTATTTTTGGGAAATGTAACATCAAGTAGGTTGAAATACTATTTGCATTATTTTTGCGCTTTCTAATGATAATAGAGTCTGACAGAAACATAGGAAGAAAACAAGTTGTCGTATAAGATGAAAAAGCATTGAGAGGAAGACAGGGAGCACATGGTGAAGAATCCCGGCGAAGCATGCGGCGCCAACTAAGCAAAACACTCGGTATTTAGCACACCCACATTTTACGGAAAAAATTCATCTCCTAAATACCAATCGTTTCTAGATATATGACAGTATTTTCCGTAAAATTATATATTTTCACTATTATATATAGAATGTATCTAAATATAAATACTAATTAATAGTTATACATCAAATATATATATCTATAAATTTCTCCTCATTCAACGTACGGTCTACCTCAATAGGAACAAACGATGCGGTCACATGGGCCTCAGACCAAAACATATGTCGGGTCCCACGTTTCTTTCCTCAGTGGCTTTTTTTTAATAAAAAAAATTCCTAAAATACGTTGCCTATGAAAATGTTCTTAAAAATAATCATATTATATGTTTTAAAATTATTATTTTAATATAATTAAAAAATAATTTTTTAGACATATTTTAATTATTATATATTTGAAATTATTTTTAAAAATGCTCAATTAAACGACCTTGATTGTTTCCTTTTTCCTTTAACCCATTTATCACAATTCACCCTATCATACCGGCTCAATGGTTGGCATTATACAGTACAGGACCGGACCGGCCTGCACATTTTTGTGCTCGGGTCTATCGTTCAAGTTTTTTGAGCCGGGTGGCCCTGCAGCAAGCCTGTGCCCCTACTTGACTGGCTCATCCCGGCTTCTATGGAAGGGGCAATCATACATGTAAGCTGGTTCATAGGCTCATGAAATCAGTATATTAATTATAGTGCAGTTTTTTCATGCATAAATTTTTACAATAGTTAATGGTAGTTCTAAAAATTATAAACAATGGTTTCAAATGGAAAAATAAAATCTACAAAAAAAAAATATTAGCGTAGAATCGGTCGATTTGTCATATAATGGATATTTCATGCATTAAAAATGTATTTACAATTAGTTGTCGATTTTGTGGGGAAAAAAAAAAAAGTTGTCGATTTCAATTGCATGTTATGAAATGAAATATTCACAACTGTTTGGTAGAGAATAATATCCTTGAAGATGCATTACCATCGCAGAATTGGTTCGCCTATACTCACCAGATGATTTTCAAATTAAAAATCGGGGTTTTAAAATGCATTATGGTTGTTTGAATTTTAAAAAAAAAAAGAAAAGAAAGTTTACTTGACTGAATCTTGAGTTTAAGGGAACATTACTTAAAAAACTCAACCTTTACAAAATTTTACTATAAATATATTTCCATCTCAATAAGTAATGGCACAAAATGTAAAATAAAACTCGAAAAAGGAAAAGAAAACATATAAAATATTACTTTTAAATAATGAGAGGTTACTTGTTAATGGCAACAATGTATAATTAGTAAAAAGATATATTAGTTACCCACCTACCCCTAATAGCTTCTATTACATACTTGTGGAGCAGTTATGCATTAAATATGAAATTAAGGGTTTTAGGGCTGATCGACTGGCTTAGCTAAAGCTACCCTTGGCCAATCCATGCTCGATCGTCAAGGCATATCTAACTGTGTCCGTACTAATCCGGTCTTGGGCCAATCAGTGAGACTTAGTGCCTTAGTCTTACATGAGCTCCAATAACCCCGAGTTAGATCATTCTGAATCTTAAGAACTCCATTTAAGATTTTTAAGTATAAACTTTTTTTTTTAATATCTTCTCTATTTTATTTCTAAGATCCTTAAAAACGATTTTTTAACATTTATTCATATTATTTACAGAACTCACATTATAAAAAATAATACAAAAAGTAACAAAAAAAAATTATGGGATCCTCATTGCCAAGCATCTCTCTCCAATGCAAAGAAACTCTAAAAGTGAAATGCTTGGTTTAGGAAAATGTGTCAAAATCCCCGATTAGAGATGGTCTTATGCATCCTTTATAATTCTCTATAATCAGTTACACATGATCGAAATTCACATTTTGTTCTTTATTCAGTTCTTCAATATTGTCAATAATTTGATACACAATATGTATATCATATTAGGTTATCTTAACTTGTTTCCATATCTAAGCAACCTAATTCATCATTTATAAAACAAGAATCTTTGTGTCATGATTGTGTTTGATCAAGTAACATTTTATAATTCATTTACACATGGTTAAAAGGTAAAAAATATAACTTTAACCCTTATCATCCGTCACCTTCTCCTCATATCCCACTTCGCTAATTCCCCACTCTTTTCATTTGTTTACTAAAAGGAAATAAGTGTAGTTATCAACTTATCTTATTTTCATGACTATGTTCATTGCATCTACCTCTATTGGAAAAAAAAAAAAAATCCACTAGGTATCATACCCCACATCTCTATGTACTTAACATGCCCATCTCATCTTCATCATTTAGTACTCAATCTTGCTATGCTTCCTTGCTCCTGCCCTGTGCCATCCATTTTTCATAACCCTTAGGTTTACTCTTTTGCATACATCTAGCACCTAATGCTGCTTAGAATCTACCTAGCATAACTAGCTTTACTATTTGAGAAGTCTTTTTCTTCCTAGAATTAGATCGTAACATTGTAGCATCAACATTTAACAAATTTTTTATGTCTTCTAAAAGAATGGCTTACTCTTTTCTACAAAATGTAGTTTATCTATATAAAACTTACGCTATTTAATATAAAAAGGATCTATCATTTTTTTTAGATGAATTGCCAATTTTCTTTTTTATTTGTTGTGTTCAAATATAGAGTGCTTTGGGCACCTAAAGAACCAAAAAGAAGAAAACTTTCTTCTATCAGAAATTTATTACATTCTATTAGTAGAAAATCCACAGCTTCACAAATGGGTAAGAAATAAAAAATAAAGATAAATATGCTATAGCAATTTACCTCCGGCTTTTCCATAAAGAAAATTATAAGTGAGAGGATCAATGTTTTAAGTCAAATTTAAATAAAGAATTAAATTTTCAAATAGTTAAAATAAATGATCAATGTTATACTAAGTAGTTTAAAAAATATATCTTGTTATGCATTATAACATCATCAAATTGAGCTAACATGACATGTTTATAGGATAACGACGAAATTCTTTGTTTGAATCACCTAGTATAGTACCGATTTTCTAATTTAATCACTTGAAAATTCAATTTTTTGCTTTAAACATTTAATGTAAAGTTAATTTTTTATTTTAATTACTTAAAAATTCAATCCTTATTTTAACTTGATTATAAATATTAATCCCATTACTTGTAATTTTTCCTATTTCCATTTAACAACATTCCAAGTATAACTTTCCTTCCACTAATATATAACAGTACTTTAATAATAACTTCTACATGTTATTTAATTCATGTAATAGAGTAATAGACACATAACACCACATCACTCCTTACACTTTAATATTAAAGATAGATAAGATAAAAAATTATATATATAAAAATATAAAAGAATTTTGCTCTTTGTGTCAAATAGCATTATGGATTCTCTTTGTGTATATTTGTTGTATTACTATTGGTGATAATGACAAAGAAAGTAGGTGAACTTTGACTTTTTTTTTTCCTTTTTGGTGACTAAACTTTTGAATCTTTTTTCCCCATTTTGGAACCTCTAGTATTTGAAAAGAGGCAAATAAATTATTCCACTATAACGACCTTTATAAACATTAGATAATGACAATGGAAGTGCCTAACTTTTATAACTGTTTTGATTTGGTCTTGAACTTTAAGTTTCTTTTGTTGTTTTCTTAACTTGTGTAGGTGTAAGGTTTTGATTAACATTGTCATATAGATTATCATATAACTTTTGTGTTGCACATAACTTAAGAGGAATGATGTGTGAATGACACTTGAAGAATTAACTTATGAGAAAGTGGTTGGGAGGAGGCCGGGTTTACTTTTTGATCAAATGTTAACTCATTTTTCATTTAAACTCTATTTGATCTTTAATAACAAGAGATTTTACAATCATACCTTGTTTATCTAATCTCTATGGCTCCTGGAGTCCTAAATGAGGAGGCAAGGTTGGGTTTTTATAGACTGTTGGACTTGGTGACACCCATTAAATTGTGTTGATGATCAACGGATGAGATTAAGCATATTCATTTCAGGTTTATTTTGATGAGCTTACTATAAGCCCAAGATCAATGGCTTAGCAAAGTGGGTGGGTTAGCTTGCCTAAGAGAAGTTGAGAGCGGATGAATCGGTTCAATGATCCCAATTTCAAGCTCATCAAACTAAATTTTTCTAAGTCATTCCAATTATAGACCAAACTCCTCAAACCCTATCATTTAACCTAATGGGTCAAGTTTAAGTTTGTAGTGAGCTTAACCAATATTTTAATACGATAACTTTAACCATTGTTAAAGGAAAAAAAAATAATGATGTGAAAAGATTAAGAAAAGAAGTTTTTTTAGGTAAAAAAAATTAAGAAATAGTAGAAGTAAAATAAATTACAGAGAATAAAAATATAGAAAGAAGATAAGTGTGTGTCTTGAAACTTTAACCTATTTAACATTTCATACAACATCAAATCTTTGGAAATCGTATATCATTGAGAAATTCATCATCTGTACTAAAGTTTAAAAATTGTGTTGAATAATTTTCTCAAAATTGGTCAGTTATAAGAATCAAGGTCTATGGTATCATCTTAGAGGCAAGGGATATGGAGGAAATATACAAAAGTAAGGGAAAATAGCTGCAACATTTATCATAAGTGGTTTTAGGCAAACTATGCTGATTGAATACATTTTGAAATTAAGCTAATTGAATTCGCCAATAGGCCAACCAAAATTGCTAGCTTATAGTTTTATTAATTTTTTATATTATTTTATTTTAATTATTACTTTCTCTTGTTAGCATTAGCTAGGGTTAATAATAAGGTTTATAGGTTGTATTTTAAGAATTCATTTAGATGTTGTGACTTTAAAACCTTGTACATTGAATATTAAGATTTAATTTAAATTTGATCAATGTATTCTCGTAGATCTCCTTGAAGTTGTGGAGGCACCAATTAATTAGAAAGATTTTTCTATGGTCCTGCCCTTTCTATAGTGGGACTAGTTCAATATTCAATCTCATAATTAGTTTACATATTAATAGTAGAGACTCAACACTAATTGATAGTAGATATTTAATATACATAACTTAACGATAAGATCGAATGTTAGATTGATTTCATTAAAATGTTAAATGGGAATTTGTACATAATTTCAGTTTCTTAGTTAAATTGTAACTATATTAATCTTAGATCTAATTGTAATTTGATCTTAAGATTAGTGCATTATATTCAACTCTTACGATTCATTCATATCCTTATTTATTTATTTATTTATTTTGTCTCTAAACACATAAAAGCCCATAAAAATCATAATTTTATAATTCAAGGTTTCTACGAGACAACTAATTTGAAATTAGGCATTTATGGATTGTGTTTAGAGTTGGTCTTGGAGTATAGCACATCAGAATTGATATCAAAGCATCAAGTGCATGTGGGAGATTTGTTTGATATATAAAAAAAATTAATTACAAGATTTGGAGAAATAGAAAATCGTGTTTGAGTTATTCTTGATGGCTATTAGAGAACTATATTGTTTAGGTCTAATTATTTAATAGCTGATGAACTAGTTGTGTTTAGATTGGAATAAAAAATAAATTATCAATGATGCTAAAGAGCGTATAAACAATTTTAAGGATAACCATATGCACAATGTACAGTAGTTAACAAATTTAGAGTAACTAATGCATAATCATCTATAAATAGAGGTATGCAAATAAGTTAAATAGGCCAACCTGACCCGACCTACTTTGGCCCCATAGGTCAAACGGGTCATAATTTATTAGTCTAACCTAACCCATGTGGGTTAGTGGGTTAAATGGGTAAACCCACTAACCTAGCCTGTTTAATCTATTTTTATCGTTTGATAAGCTAAATGGCTAACCTAACCCATCTAACCCACTTAGAGATTTTTTTTTTTTTTTTGGTTTCTTTAAAATATAAAATGAGTTTATATAAAAAATAAATAAATTTAATGGCAAAAGCAAAAATTTGAAAAAAAATCCTTTATTGCCTTTTATTCTACCACTTATGTATTATCTTTTATAAGAATTATAAAAAAAAAAAAAGCAAAAGAAAAAATATATATATTACATGTTGTTGAGTGCTAACTACTCTTTTTTTTTTTTTTTTCTTAGGTCTTTGGGTAAGAGGGGCCAACTTGGCTCGTTATGGGTTAACTCGCTTTGATCTATGGGTTAAACAGGCCGAACTTATTTGTCCCGCATCTTAAATGGGTTGAAAAACTCAACTTAAACCCATTTTAAAAATAGATTAAATGGGCTAGCCAACAAGCTCCAATCCATTTGCATAGCTCTATTTGTAAAGGTTGCATTAACACATTTGGCTAAGCAGTGTAGACATGGATGCACATAGAAAGGTTGTACAAAGAAGTATGATTAATATACTAGTAACTCAACATTGGAAAATAGAGCTTTTAATTTCAACACTAGAAGTGGTAAAACCATTATCTTTAACTTCAACATCGATCGTGAGAAGACAAGAGGATTTAGTGGGGGGTATAGGAGTAATCAAGGTTGCGTGTGGGAAACTTGAGAGTATAAAGGCTCAAGAGGAAACAATTGATGAGATTGAGTACCAAAAATCTAATATTGTGGAGACTTCAAAGAAAATGCTTAAAGATAGAGAGCATAGATTCAAAAGTTATTGAAATGGGGAAGATAAAGACATTTGAGAAAAAAAAAATATCAATTTTGAAATTTTTAGCGTAGAACTTGTGATTGAGAACTACCCTAGTGTTATCAAATTAATTAATTTATTTATTGAATCTGCAAAATAAGACTAATCCCTACGCCCAATAGTTAAGGCATCTCATGTTATTCCTATACATTATCGTAAGGATTATTTGGTCCCATAGAACTTTTCTTTTGGAATACATTGTTTATGGTTAGTTTTGAGGTTATTTGTGGAGATGAATATCTAGACTGATCAGAAATGTTGGAATAAATTTGCTTTGCCTAGTATGCTTTTTTTTTTTTTTTATCCTTGTAGTTGTGTTCAAGTTGTTCAACCTTTAGATTCAAGGGTGCATCTTCAATCTCTAACCCTAAGAAAGTAATAGGAATTGACATCCAAGATATCATTAAATAGACAATGAACAAGAAGAAGATTCACTAAAGCAAGGAAAGTTGCAACATTTGACAAGGGTGATTTTAGTTAAATTAGGCTGACCAAATTGTAAGTTAGTTGATTAAATTGCTTTGAAGCCAACCATATTTGCTAGCTTACTTAGTTTTATAGATTTCATTTTACTATTTTATTTTAATTATTATTTTGTCCTTATTAGCACTAGTTAGGGTTGTTAATAGGGTATATTATTGCCTTTTGGGAATTCTTTAATATGTTAAGAGTTTGAAACCTTGTTCTTTAAATATTGAGATTTAATTTCTCTTTATTCTAGTTATTCTTATCAATCTCAAACATTGAATGATTATAATCTATGCATAATATCTATTTTTAATGAATAATGATTATTTATAAGCTTGTGCATAATATCATCTTAGATGTAATTGTGGTTTGATCTTGAGATTGGTGTATTCTATCTAACTCCTAAGAATTATCCATATTCCTCATATCTTTTGTCTTTAAACATGTAAAACCCCATAAAAACCCTATTTTTACTATTTAAGATTTTTGTGAGGTAGAAGATTTAGCACCAACATTGTACATCAATTGTGTTTAGGAATTGATCATCATTCATTGATTTTAGGCACATTAGTCAATTTCACAATAATTTTAAATGAAAGGAATCATCAAACTAGAGATCATTTTGATTTTAAATTTCATTAAAATGATCTATTAGAAATGGTATTTGATATTGTTTACAAACTATTGTAAAAGTTATAATTTTATTTGAGATAATAAAGTTTTGAAAATTCACATATTTTTTACAAAATTAAATATGGTTAAAATTTTAACAAATATACTTATTTATGTGTTTATTATTATTATTATTATTATTATTATATTTTACAACTAAAAATATTAATTAGTTGCTTTTTATCTTATTTCAAAACAAGTCTCATGGGCAAAAAAATTTTAAAATTTAAAAACAAAATAAAAAAGTGAAATTTAAAAACACTTTCGAAATTATTATTCCTGTATTATATTGCCTCTGAAGTCACCATTGGCCAGAAAAGAAGAGAGAAACAAAATTAAAAACAAACCTCTCCACTTCCACCCATTGCAGGCTCTTCCGGTTTTCTCTCTCCTCCCTACGGTCATGTAACTTTGAAATCCCCATTTTACCCCTCATTCCTCATCAAAATCTCCTTCCATCTCTCTGTTTTTTTCTGTCGCAGCTCCGTTTTTCTTCTTCGCTGTTATTGTCTCTCTGTCACAGTAAAATCTTTGCGTTCTCTCTCTCTTCGACATTTTTTCCTCTCTCTGCGCCGCTCTACCTGGGACTCTCCGGCTGCTGCTTCGAGAGCCGTCGCAGAGAGAGAGCTCATTTCTATTAACTTATAGAGTTTTCATCTTTGAAAGTTAATCCGTTACTAAAATGGCGGTTTCTAGGGTTTCGTTTGGATTAGTGGCTGTTGTTGCCACTCTCGTTTTCGCTATTATGTTACCTTCTTCTCACGCCCAATCCGTCGCCCCTGCTCCTGCCCCCACTAGCGACGGTTCTCTCTCTCTCTCTCTCTCTCTCTAAATGGATGAAAGTTTTAATTTTTTGAAATGTTGTTTGAAATGACGGTGATCTATAATTAGATGCAATATTGTGTCACGGATTTGAAATGTGTGATCCCTTTTTTGGTATTGCCTGATTTGTTGAATATGCGTGCTGAATTTGTTTTTTTTTGGCAGACTTTGGACTAATGTATTTATCTTGAAAACTTTTCATCTCTGTGATTGAATTTTTCTAATTAATCATTATTAAGTAAAATAGAGTGCATGAGAGAGAAAATTCAAAATTTTAAAGATCCAATAAAGTTAAGGGCACTATTCTTTTGTATAAACTGTTCTTTTGTTAATTTTTTTTGAAAGGGATGTTTTTAACTGGAAGATGTTTTTCTAATTGAATATTCATTTCAAGTATTATTGTTGAAATATTTCAAGCATTAAATATTCAAAATATTTATTTCAAGTAATATTTTTCACAGGGTTTGAAATTTTAAATTTGAATTCATTAATGATGTCATTTTCAAGTGTTTCGATTTCAAATTGTACAGACTGGCAATGGTTGAACCCTGGTGATAAACTGATAATTGGGGCAGAAATTAGGTGCATACAGGCAAGGCTTTTACAAATTTGTATGATGAAAATTTAAATTTGTGGGTGAAGATTAGAGTTCATCCCAGTAATCATAAATATGAATAAAATGAAAATGAAAAAGTTTTGCAGTCATGACAGTATTAACCATAAGAACACAAATGGAGACAGATCAGAATAATACTTGACTATACTGAGATGCCACTAAGAAGTTCTAATTATATAAGAAAGGGATTTATGAGAGTTATAGGATTAATAATAGGACTTGCATGGTTTAGCTTGTTAATAGCTTGGTCTAATGCTTCTGTCTTTGTTTTAATGGTTGCCTAATGACCATTTCTATCTTAGGCAATATCCAACCATTCACTATCCTTTCTGCATCAGGCATAGTTCGTCCTTTATGCAAATGGACTATCTTTAGATACTTTCAAACCGGAATCTTACAAGTTGGTAGATTTTTTCTTTTTTCACCAAAGAATGTTTTTCTTTTTCCTTTTCTTTTGGTTTGTCTGGGTGGCTTGTCTGCTTAATTTTTTCTAAACTCTGTTACCATCTTATTTTATGGAGATGGTTTGATAGAAACTGTAACATATTTGAGGAATAAATCAGCAATTGGTGTTCAGATATATCTCAAATGATGACCATGTATGGAATCATATAGCCTACACTGAGGAAGTAAATAATTAAGATGGCAGGCAAATAGGTAAAAGTTAGTAAATGAGGAGCATATGGTGTCAGGAGTTGGGAGTTAGGACCAACCTACTATTTGTCTAAAGATTTAAGTTCTTCTGTTAGGATCAATGCATTCCCTCTTCCAAAATCCGTATAGGTAAATGAATGCCATTGCAGTTGTAGTTTTCTGAACAATTCAAATGCAACATTTCTCTCCTATCTTTTCCTGTTTTTGCATTGCGATCAACTTTGCCGGATCGAAAGCTGATGTAAGGATTACTTTGGTGAGAATTTTTGCAGGAACATCGATCGATCAAGGAATCGCGTATGTGCTGATGTTGGTGGCGCTCGTGCTCACTTACCTCATCCATGCTGCGGACTTGTCCTGCACATTTTAAGAGTCTGGGAACTGGGGAAATTAAATTAAGCCGAGATGTATGGTAAATCGTTGGTTTATGTCTTTGTTCTTTGTCTTGTGGCTTCCTTGTAGTGGACTAAAGTTGAGGAACATCTTTTATTATGTTGTCTTTCAATGGTTTTTCTCTTCTAGCTGTTTAGCATTATCATTTTGGCTGGTTAGGAAGGAAGCTTCCCTAATTGCTGTGACTTGACTGTATTCCCAGAATTCTGAAGCAAGATTCTACCAGGCTTGTACGTGGGGCCTTTTAGCCCATGCGTGTCTGCCAGGCATAAAAACAAAGGTGGTGGATCTCGATGAAAAAAAATAAAAAAAGGAAATACTGAGACTTGAAAAGGACATTAAGATAAGAAAACAATACATTTGTTTTAAAATGACTTCCCATGTTGTCATGGCACTAAGCTAAGGGGGAAATAAACGTTTACATTTTTAAGAATGATTATATAATTCACGATTTTTGTAAGACTAAATTTCATCAAATGTCCATGTTGCATTTATATATATATATATATTCCCTTTGATTCAGATTTGGTGGTTTTGCTTAAAACACTGTAATATGGGTGAGTTTTTTTTTTTTTTTAATATTTATTTATTTATTTCCTTCCTTGGAACTTTTGTTTACGCTAAAGGCACATGGGTAGGCGTTAACCAAATGAGGTTAGGGGTCAGAGGGATTAAATCGGTTCGACGAAATTATTAAAATCTTTAATATATATTTGTCAGGTAGGGCCTGCTTATGAAGGACTTCATTGCCTCCCCTTAAAATATGTGTGGAAGGAAATTGAAATAAGTGAAATCCTTACCCGGAACCTCCAAGCATAGGACCAGTAAAGAGCCTAAAAAATTTGTGGAAATTATCAAATTACACTAAAATTTATAATATTAGATTGTGAGAAAAAAAAATCCATTATTTTTAAAATATGGGCAAATAACTTATAAGCCCAGGGATGCTGTTTAAGATAGTGACTAATTTACAACCTTTTGATTATTAGATAAATCTCAAGATTTTTGTTTTTTACATTTAGTAGTATAAAAATTTTAAAGTTGGACAAAATGAAATCCCTCAATTAGATCCCCTAGCAAACATTTCTTTTTAATAACCATCTTACCACTGCTATCATCACCATCACTAAAGGTGAGGGGGAAAAATTTGATCAAAATGAACCGAATTAAGTCATTTTTTTTGTTTTTTTCCTTTTTTTTTTCTGTATAGTTTAGTTCATGTTTGGTTTAGAGAGAGAGATTATTGGTTTGCAACAATGTTCAAATTGAATCCAACGGTGAAAGTTTTTTTTTTTTAAAAAAAAAAATCCATAATAACATTAGAAGTTTATAACCCACTCCAACCTAGCCTAGTTGCTTTGCTATAAAGAAACCCTTAGATAGCATTTAGTTATTTGTACTGGACAGTACAAAACAAAAAAAATTGGACAAATTTTTTTTTTGTACTATGTTTGGTATGTTCAGTACTGGGCAATGATTTTTCTTCTGTCCATTATTTGGAATTGCGAAGTACTATATTGAACATAGTAAATTTGACAATTATATCATTTTTAATGATATCATGGTTATTTATACATATTTGATATTATTATAAGAAAATACTATTTAAAGAGATATTTAATTCATGTAATACTATAAATTATATAAAATATTTGTATAAATCCATTGATTGAAAAAAAAAAATAATTCATATTATAAATTATAATAATTTATGTTATATTTAATAATATAACACGTTCTAAAAATTATATTAGTAATTCTTAAAAATTATCATAAAAAATTATAAATTATATTTAATAACCAATGTTAATTATATTAATATTATAACAGATTAATATATATTGCATTACAATAATTTGCTTTAAATTTTTTGTAACTGTGGCGTGAAGATGGTGACAACTGAATGACGATTGATTGTAGGATGAAGTCTACAGCTGGATCGGCGCAGAGGGACCTAGGTTGCGTATTGGTGTTGAAAGGGTTTTTTGTTTTTCTGATGCAAGAGAAAAGAAATGGAAGGACAGTTTGGGGAATTAGAAAAAAATTAAGTTTTTATCTAGTACCGCAAATTTTGTACTGAATTACACATGGTACAAAATTTAACCCTTTTGTCTAGTACCGTATTTCTTTTTTTATCTAGTACTTATATCATTTTTGTCAACCAAACATAGGATAAAAAAATTTGTTTAGTCCTGTATCACATTTTTCATGCAACCAAATGCTACCTTACATGGTTATTTTCAAAAGAAACACATTAAGCCGCCTTTTTTACACACACAATGTCACCCTCAGATCTTATCCTCTTCTACAAGCCCTATCAAGAATGGCCACATTTCAATTGACAATCATTCTTGCCTTTATGTCATAGAAGTACCAACTCTTTCCTTTCTTTTTCTAAGTTTGGTAATTCTTTTTTTGTTACTCCTCAAGGTTCGATCTTACTATAAAATTAATACGATCCATGCCTTATTTTAATCTCTCTCCTTCTCTGTTCATGGAAATTTGCTAGATTTTGCTAGATCTATGTAGAGCATAGCTAGTTAAGATATCATTGCTTGTTTTGTAATTTTTATGGAATGTAACAACTAAGGGTAGGTGCAGTGCATTTCGATACAGTTTCTTCCCCTCACCCCCTAAACTCTATTAAATCGCATGTTATGATTTTTTTAAATTCAAATTTAATTATATTATTATGTTCAATGTATAATTTTTTAAAATATAAAAATACGGTTTGGTCAATTTAGTTTGAGCCATTATCATAATATTATTAATTTACTTGTACATTGAAATACGAGTTTGGTATGTAATTAATTCAACACCTACATGTTTTATACTATCTTTTTATCCTTACTTTAACTAATTTAAAACCCATATGTACATGCAATTTATTCAACATATTCAATGTTTGCTACTCATTACACAATCAACTTCGACTAGTTCATACTTTAGCCCATTCATTACTTATTAAACATTTAACTTCAACTTGTTCATTGCTCATTAAGCAATAAACTTCAATCTATTTTATACATTCATCTTGCTCATACAACAATCATCTTCTCCTCCAATGTGCTCATTGACCGATAACCATCTAACTTGTTCATACTTTTCATTACATAATTCAAAATCCAAAAGACATAAGCATCTTATAACAAATGCAAGTACCAATACAAATTAAAAAGCAAAGAAAAAGTGTAGAGTCAAACTAATGCACCAACACACCAACAAAACAATACAAAAGGTCCAACAAACTAAGAAACTAATGCATCCATATAACAACACCAATGCTCTAGTAAACAAACACAAATAGTGGGCCTTTGTAAATCTCTAAGCATCAACTTCAAATTTGAACTTGAAATAACATACACACAAATAAGATAATAGTAATATGTGTGGTAGTTGAATTTACCATTTTAGTAACTTTTATATGTGAAGAGATATAAAAGAAATATTAAGCTTATACAATGAAGAAAGCTTAGACATTATTAATAGTTTTACATTTGATATGTAAAATTTTGAACGTGAGTAAAATATTTCCATTACTTCAAGATCTTCCTCAATGGGTTATATGGTTGTAGATTTTTTAGCCAATCTTGTGCACAAATGAGTGCTTTCACTATATAAGAAGTCAAAGAACTTCTAAAAAATCAAGTACTTGACCATCCATACTAAAAGCTTGCTCTAAAGTTAAGGAGTTGCCAAAATGTCTTTTGTCATTAAAGAAAGGTAGGATATCTACAAGAGGATTTTCTCCATTAATCTAATACGTCAAAATAAAGTTCTCTTCGTTTTCCTCTAAATACTTTTCTAATTCATTTTTTTTTTGCACCAACTTTTTTTCACTCCAATCTCATGACAAAAAATAGAACTCAAAGTTTATTATCTTGATTTATCACCTGTGGCCATGGGTCTTTCATGCGATCTTAAGAACTTGTGCTAGAAGTCTCATTTGTATGCGAAAAACTAAAATTAGTATCATATATATGTTTGATCATCTAGTTTACATAAAAAAATTTCTAACAAGGGTTAAGAATAGTTGCTACAAAAGACAATATGTTAATGCTATTAATATTTCCCCAATAATTGTCATGTTTTTTTTTTCATTATTCTTTCAACCATCATCCTTATAGATGTATCATTACTTTGACATTACTTATTAATTTGGTCACCAACACCCAATATTTCTCCAACAAACCGTTTTAAAGAAAGCCAAATATACTCAATTTAGCATCAAAAGATGCCTTTGAGAATGTTAAAATACCATGTGCATTATCCCAATCCTCCTCTAAATGAACTCCCCTCATTTTTTCTTTCTAAGTTCTATTGTAAACTTTTCATCCTTAATTTTCAATAATTCAAACGCTTTTTGAAATTTCACAGCTAACTCTAATATCACATAAGTTGGGCTCCATATAATTTCAACATCTAAAGACAATAATACTTTGTTTTCAATATTTTCTTCCTCTATACAACCTAGTTAATCTTGATGGAGAAGTCTTAATGCATTTGATTGCTAAACAAATTCTAAAGATTGAATAATCCATGTCCTTTAAACCTTTCTTGATGGTTAAACTCAAGACGTGAACATATCATGCCATATGAACTCTTTGTTCAACATGAGGGTGTCTTAGGATTAAAATCTTCTTTTAGATACTTAATGCAAAGATCATTTGAAGTTGCATTATCAACAGTGATTGCCAAAACCTTGGTGCTAGCCTAACACTTCATACTTCTCTTAATAGGATTCCCAATAACCTCACCATAGTGGCCTAGTATTTAACAAAAATCTGTAATCTTATTTTTGCAAATTCCAATTCTCATTAATGAAATGACATGTAAGACACATATAGGTTAAATTTTAGCAAGATGTCCATGTATCAATGGTCAAACATACCTTACCTAAAAACTTGGGCAAATAATTTTTCAATTTCCCCCTATCCTTTTTTACAATTCTACACAATCACATCTTAAAGTTGTATGAGAAAGAACTAAAAACTTTAGTTCTAGTACATTGGAATAACTGATAAATGCTTCATGGTTAACAAATTTAAATGGTATCTCTACAACAATAAACATCCTAGCAAACTCTTTCCTAATCAACTTTCATCAAATTAATAATTTAATTACACAAAAAATTGGTTACTTTCTAAGATGTTAAGAAGAGTTTTTTGTTTGCTAATTATGTATTTATTAGTAAATAGCTTCCTTCTAGTCAAATGAGTGTGTAGAGCACTAGTGTGCAAGGCATTAGTTCCATTTCCAATGGTATGTTTGAAAGTTTTATGATAGTGATTGCATTTTACCCTCCGATTCCCATGCTTACCGAGTGGTTCCAATATTTATGATCCCACACTTTAAGATCCTTATTTCTTATTAGCATGTAATATAGATGAAGGAGGTTTGGATGAATTACCTAAAGAAGGCGAAGTTCTACTACTAGCAATTTGACAATTCTAGTTGCTATGTTCATTCATATCATTATGTTATTCTTATAATATGATAAAAAGAAAAATACATGATGAGTAATTTTTTACATTTTTTATGAGAATTTTTTTCCCTTGAAATATACAATGTTACTTTTATTTTTTACCAAAATGTTTTTTCTTCCCAAAAAATACACTAGGAAAAAACAATTGTCAATATTTATTGTTAATTAGTATTCATTTGATTAGTTTTGGGAAATTTAATAATGCTTTCCATTAAGGTTTCAATCAAAGTATAAAGAAGAAAGGCTTTATTAACAATAGTATACCATATTAACAAATGAATAAATAGGTTAGAGTAAATATATATTTTAGGCAAAACATTCATAATATTTCTCTTTCTTTTCATGGAATGGTTTATAAAGAATGTGACATGACAAATTCTTTTGTCAAATACTATTTTCCAATTTTAAACTATCATGCTTCTTTAAGTTCTATTATCATCACTCGAGGTCAATAGGAAAGAGATTCAAGAAGTAACTATGCAAATTTGCAAGTGAAAAATGTCTAAGTAGATAGGAAATTGCCCTAGTTTAGTCTTCAAAATAAAACATCAACAAACACCTTAACCCATAAATCTATAATAAGTATAAAGCTAGCTTTGTTTAGTAAACATATAAAGCACTTGTTATTACTACCACTATTCACCACAATAGGGTTAATTGATTACAACTTACAAGACTTTCTAAGTGTAAAAGGGTACATAAAAAGTTAGCACAATGAACGTAGCTTTCCCTTCAACTTTTCAATCAAAGCATAAAAAAGAAAGTTAGTGTATTTCTTTTGAGTATAACTAAAGTAAATCGTTTCCTTCTAACGGGCAACTAGGTTAAGCTATAGCGGTTTCTAAACTTTTAATGTTTTTGCATTTTTTAAACCTTCCATGGTTTAATTCACCCACTTGAACTAAACCATGTATCGGTACCCCCTTTCTTCAAACAAAATCATATTAAAAATATATATATATATATTGGTTCAATTAGGTTTACAATTTGATGATTTTTTTCCCCCCACTCCCACTAACAATTGAAATGAGAAATAAACTCTTACTATGAAGTGATAACATTGAAATTGAGTTATAATTCGGTGGATTTTTTTCCCCCACTCCCACTAACAATTGAAATGAGAAATAAACTCTTACTACGAAGTGATAGCATTGAAATTTGAGTTATGTTTAAGATGTTCATTGAGCATGATCAACTATTTTAACTTTCTTCCTTTTGCTTTAGTTAGACCACTAAAGGGAAAGCTATGTTCACTATATTGACTTTTTATGTACTCTTTCACACTTAAGAGAGTCATATAAGTTGTAACCATATAGGCCTACTGTTGTGAATAGTGATAGTGGTAAGATATGCTTTACATGTTTACTAAATAAAATTAGTTGTATATTTATTATGAGGGTGATTCTATAGTATTGGTACTGAAAAATGATGACACCATATTGTTATTATTGATAGCTTAATTTATTGTTGATAAGCTTTGTTTTTACTATTATGCGGGAGTTATTTTCTATTATAAAAATTGTTAACAAGTTTTTATGAATGTTGTTGATAAATTTCTTTTAACTGTTGGCATTTTTTGTAACAACAAATTATTCCCAAATAATAGTAAAAATAAAGCCTATTAAAGGTAAAACAATTTGTCATGGTGTGGTTACTTTTGAGCAACGACACTAAAAAATACCCTTCATTATGGATTAAAGAGTCAAGATGTATGTCAACATTCTATTATGTATAAAATATATATCTACTCTAACCTATTATTCATTCATTTATATGGATTTAATTTGACATTGAATATTGACAATTATATTTAAAATAGTGTACTTTTTGTGAAGAAAAAACATTTTGGTAAAAATATTATTTGACTTAAAAATAACATTGTGATATTTAAAAAAAAATATTTTGGTAAAAAATGTAACAAATTACTCATCATATATCTTGCTTATCATATTGTGATGGTAACTTTTTTCATTTTATTTTTTAGACATCTATGTTTGATGCATAAAATAAGAGCAAACCATGGATGCTTCCAAACAAGATAACAATATGAATAATGGCTACAACAATTATCAAGCTACTAGTAGTGGAGCATTACCTTCTTTTGGTAATTCATCTAAACCTCCATTTGCATTGCATGCTAATTTGGGACAATGGTCTAAGGTGTAGGACTATACGTCATTGGAACCACTTGATGAGCATGGGAATTGGAGGGCAAAATGCAATTATGTCATAAAACTTTCAAATATATCGATGGAAATGGAATTGTTGCACTATGCACTCATTGGATTAGATGTAAGTTATTTACTAATAAAGACATGACGAGAAAACAAAAAACTCTTCGTAGCAACTTCGAAAGTAAACAGTTGTCCATACAATTAAATCATCAATTTGATGAATGTTGAGGTAGGAAAGGGTTTGTAAAGATGTTTATTGTTGCAAAGTTGCCATTTAAGTTTATTGAGCATGAGTCATTTTTTGGGCTATTATGATGCATTACAAAGTTTTCCCTTCCTTCTTATAAAACTTTAAGACATGATTACGTAAAATTGTTCAACGAGGGAAAGGGAAAATTAAAAAATTATTTCTTTAAATTTTCTAAGAGGGTATGTTTGACCATTGATACATGGACATCTTGCCAAAATTTCAGTTGTATGTGTCTTATGTATCATTTCATTGATGATAATTGAAATCTGTAAAATAATATTATAAATTTTTGTTAAATACCTAACCATTCTGATAAGGTTATTGGAAACACTGTTGAGACATGTTTGAAGTATTGGGGGTATCGCTAAGGTTTTTTTATTGTTAACTATGCAAGTTTAAACAATCTTTGCATTCAATATTGAAGAAAAAAAGATTTCAACGTTATGACACACTCATGCTGAAGGAAAAGTTCCTTCATATGAGATGTGCTCATATCTTGAGTTTAACAGTAAAAAAGGTTTCATTTTAGGTCTTCTCTATCAAGATTGGCTAGGTTTAAGAGCTATAAAGAGTAAGGGAAAATTAAAAGCAATACATCATTATAGTTAGATGTTAAGACATGATGGAACTCAATTTATTTGACATTGGAGTTAGATGTGAAATTTCAAAAAGCGTTTGAATTATTAAAATTTAAGGATAAGACATTTAGAGTAGAACTTGGAAATGAGAAAATGAGAGAAGTTCCTTTAGAGGAAGATTATGAATATGTGTAGAAGATTTTGTCATTTTCAAAAACATTTTATGATACTACATTATCTCTAGCTCTTTTTATACCATATGCAATCAATTTGTTGAAGAAATATTAGGTGTTGTTCACTAAATTAATGAATAATACCAAAGTAGTAATACCTTTATGAGGATGATGGCTAAAAAAAAATTAAAAAAAAGCATGAAAAGTATTGGAAAAATATTAACAATATTAATTTATTGGCTTTTGTAACTACGATTCTTAATCCTTATTACAAATTGTTCATTGGATAGTCAAACATGAATATGATACTAAATAGGCAAATCGGTTCGTGATTAAAATCTACATGCCCTTTTGAGCTTGTATAATCATTATGATTTTAGTTTTAGGCATGAAGAGGAGACCTCTAGCATAAGTTCTCAAAGTCATACAAAAGATCTACTACCACAAATGATAAAAGAAGATTGTAAACCATGGAAATATATTTTTTATTGTGAGAGTAAACGAGAAAAAATGATACCAAAAAAAGAAAAAAGAAACAAAAAAGAATTGGAGAAGTACTTAGGAAAAGAACGAGAGAACTTTGATAATGATTTTGAAATATTAGACTAGTGGAGAAAATCTTCTTGTAGATACCTTATCACTTCTTTAATGGCAAAAGGCTTTTTGACAATTTATTTATCAACTATGACTTCAAAGAGTACTTTTAGCATAGGTGATTGAATACTTAAAATTATATGACTCCTTATATGGTGAAAGCCCTCATTTGTGTACAAAACTGGTTAAAAATTCTACGATAGTATTATCTATTGAGGAAAATCTTGAAACATTGAAAATGTTTGACTCAATTTCAAAATCTTACATTTGAGATGTGAAACTATTACTAATGTCTATTTTTTCTTTTCTTTTTTATCATATTTTTTATTAGATGCTAATAGCTTAAAATTTCTTTTATATCTCCTTAAATGTGAAAATTTCTAAAATAGCGGATTTAATTACCACACATATTAACCTTAAGTGAGTTAAAGTCACTTTTATGAGTTTTTTAAGCTTCAACTTGCTTAAGATATTTAAACTAATGCACAATTAACTTATTTATTTGTATGTTGTTTCAAGTTCAAATTTAAAGCTCTATTTGTTCTTATTTGCTAAAGCATTGTGTTATATGGGTGCATTAATTTGTTAGTTTATTGGAGCTTTTGTATTGTTTTACTCATATGTTAGTGTACTAATTTAACTCTAAACTTTTTGTTACTCTTTAATTTATACGAGTATTTGCATCTATTATAAGATACTTACATCTTGTGGATTTGGATAAATGTTACATTTAGTATTAATTTTTTTTTTCAATTAACTACCTAGAGTTTCAAATTGTTGATTTGTCACCTGAATTTTTCTTATTATTATAATTATCTACCTAAATTTTGATCATTTTTACAATTAATTATCTAAAATATACTCAGTTTTGCAATTATCTTATGCTATTCAAGTATTATGAATAATATCAAAAACTTTGTAAATAGTAAATTAACACTTATAATTTTTAGATAATTAATTGAAGAAATGAATAAAATTCAAATATCAAATATGATATTCACCCTTTAAATTTCAAATTGTGTGATGAAAAGTGTGAACATGTAAAATCGCTATTGGTTAATGAACAAGTTTAAAGTGAAAATGATTATTGTATGAGCAAGTTGAACATATGAACAAGTTGAAGTTAATTGGTTAATAAGCAATTAATAGGTTGAAGTAGAAATTATTGAAAGTTGATTATGTAATGAGTGGATGTTGATCGTTTAATGAGTAATGAACATTGTATAGGTTGAATAAATTGCACATACATATAGGTTTTAAATTAGTTAAAGGAAGGTTAAAAGAATAGTATAAAACATGTAGGTTTTGAATTAACTGCATAATGGTCCTTGTATTTCAATGTATAAGTAAATTAATAATATTGCAAAAATAGTTTAAATCATGAATCAAACTAAATTAAACCTTTTTTTTAGATTTAAAAAAATTATAAATTGAATCATAATAGTTCAAATCGAAAAAAATGACTAAACAGAAATATACCATTTGATTTGGTTCGGAAACAAATCATACTAAGCCACACCCCTAATCATCACCACATTATACTCCAATCCCTCCACTACTGCTTGCACCACTACCACTACACTTTCATCACCATCATCACTATCCTAAAAACTTTACACCACCTTATTACCACTATTAATACTCAATATCACATCATTATCATCATAACTTTAATATCATCGTTGCACAACTGTTGTAGTATTGCAGTACTAATAACTCTACCACACAATATCATCATTGCAATAGCCATACTTACAATCACCATCTCATGATCACCATTACTAATACCAATGGACCAATGTATACTACTATCACCACAAAGGTGCTATATCGGTGGCAAGGAGGCAACATTGGTGATGGTATCGACGATGACAATGATTAGACAATGATGGAATAAAAAGATATAGTTAAATAAATACAAGACAACATTATTAGTATGACTATCAAAATGATTAATCAAATGTAGTACTTGTGCATAAAAAAAAAATATATATCCATGCCATGCTTAACGCACCAAATATAGCATAAGAAACTTCTTGTATCGTCCTCCATAAACTGTGCTATGTTGCTTTCCTCGACATCTATTGTACTAGAAAACTCTACCTATATATCAAAGGTTGATGTCAAACGCAAAGAACTGATTTTGCGCAAAATGTTGTTTCCTGCAAAATAAGTAGAGACACAACCAATTTCCGTCGAAGATTTTCCACGTAGGGTTTTTTATTGCTTTTATCAATGAATAAAATAAAAGTTGCTTGCAATCAAACTCGGTCGATTTGGCGTTTAGTATAAAACTTGGTTTCCAAATGTTTCAGGTCAACTGGACTAGACTAGTGACCAATTCCCAATTATCTAGACTAAATGAGACCACCCTAGCATTGGGAGTAATAAATCATTTGAATTCATTACTTGGTAACATCCATTACCTTTATTTTTTGTTTGTCGATCTGAATTCCAGATCATCCCCGACTTTGAAGGTCAATTGATGCAAAAACCAAACAAGCAACAACTTCAAATTCCAGGCAATACCCGACCTTGAAGGTCAATTGTTTGCCAACTTAAAATTATTGGGTAATTCACAGTCGCAGATACAGGTATCTCTCAGCAAGGATAGCCTATCAAAATTGTACAGGAATAAAGCAAATTCATGTTACTCTCATCAGAGATCCCATCAGATTTTTGAGAGGCCGCCATCCATGTTATGTAAAGTTACACTTTCTTCTTATCGCTGCTTGCTACTGGTGATTCCTGCTCAGCTAGTGAGAACTTCTTCACTTTCTGGTGAATGAAACAGGAAAGAAGGATCAATAAGAAATCCCAAGCAAAACTGATGAAACAAAAAGCGATATTCTACTTGAGGAAACTTCTTAAAGACTCTGCAAGTACTGATCTACCAAATTTCAATTCTAAGACGCCTAAAGTAGAGAAATATGCATAAGAACCACTTAGAACTTATCAATCCAAAACACAAGAACATTGATGCTAAGCCATGTTTGTTTCACTTTTTGATGAAGGAGTATATACTCCAGTGAAATTGTTAGGCAAGTCAACTACTCCATTTTGGGAATGAGACTTTTTTGGATAAATGGAATGAGACCTTTACCTTGAGAAGAAATGCAAGAATGAGTACAATGCCCCAACCCTGTTAATATGTCAATTAGGAGGTCTAAATCCATTCAATAACATGAGAAGATATGCTTGTAAAGGTCATCTCCAACCTTGTAATGACAACATGATGCACTAGGAAAGATGAGTCAAGGAAGTTTACCAGTATATTTGGGGGAAGCTAGAGCTTGTTTTATAGATTGAATTCTGTTATGAAGAAATATCTTTCTAGTAACAGGATCAAATGACTGAACCAAAAAAAAAAAAAAAACTTAATAACCACTTTAGCTTTGACTAAGAATATGTACAAGCAAATACAAGTGTTTGCCAAGCGGTAAGGGTTCAATTACTAATTGCGCGGGGTTCTGGGCCCTGTTCCCATAGGAAGCCATTTATTAGAGCAACAGATATAGGACCTCCAACCGCATTCAATAACCCACAGAGAAGATATATGCTCAAGCTGTTTTGGAGGACTGGCAATAATTGTAGAACCAGGGGAAGCTGCTCCTCATAGCCATGCCCTCTATGTACAAATTTTGAAGATCTACATATTAAAATTCTTCAGTTTTACCACACTATTTTTTCTCTAAAAAGGCAGTTAGTTTCCCCTAAACTAAAATCCTGGTTCCACCAATACCTAGCAATCTACATACAGCGGATGAGCTGGTCAGTTTTGACACAAATTGGCAATAGGGAAGAAGACCTCCGATCAAGCTGACTGTATTCCCAAACTAAGGCCTATAGGACAAAGCCAATCCAAACTACTGAGAACTCAATCTTCAATCACATAACCAGTATCATGACTCAAACATGATGTATTGCTTATTCTTATTAAAAATTGAACTAATTCTTTTGGTCATTGAACAGGGACAATATTGTACTAACATCCGCCTAAAGTTATTCCAACCCCACCATTGATTCAACGACAATAGCACTCAAAATACAGAACGCACAATAAATGTTCATCAACATGTTTCAGAATAAGAATTTCAAATCCTGTTTCACAGATGAAACTACGGGGATGTCGGAGACTCAGAAAGAGTGAGCATGATATGATAAATCTCGCAAATGTCAGTACTTATAGACATTTTTCTTTTTAGTATTTTCACCGCTTTAATATGCCAGGAGAATTCTAAATGCCAATCTGCAGATGTTTCGTGACTTAAAAAACTGAGCTAAATAAGAATTAATTTTTTTTTCTTTGTTGTCCTTTTAAATTTTTGGCCCAAACCCAACAACCTAGATGCTCCGAAACATCGTCTCAACAACTGAGCAGCGCTTCATCGTCAGTATTTCCGAAACACATATAAAAGCATCTAAACAACAAGTAACTTCGATGACAACCAGCAATCATGTTCGAAATTAGTTTGAAACTGAGCATTAATCATGGAAAGAACATACCTTGTTGAGCACGCACTCGCGCAAAGAATTGAGAAGATGGATACATTTATCCCGATCGTAAGGGTTTTGTGTGACGCAATTAAGCAAATCCAGTGCTTCCTGTGCACATACGGCTTGAGTTGCGGTTGAGGAGTCGCTCATTGGGGCTGCTGTTTAGGGATAAAGGTCTATTTGGGGGTTTTAGGGTTAGGGTTTATGGAAAAGAAAAGGAAGCAAAACTATGTTCCGGTTCCAGTCAAACTCTGAATGAAAGTCAGAAAGCAGAAATTGGAAGTCTCACCGGGGCGATGGTAAAAGGGAAAACCGTTCTAGTTTAACAAGTTGATGTTAAGGCAGAGTGCCGCCAAATATATATACATAATTATTTTGAATTGTATGATAAAGAATAATACAGAAAATTTCTCTTAAACATTTTTTTTTTAAATTACCGAATCAACCCATTATCATGTAGAAGTAGGAAATATTATAAGAGAGTATATCAACGTATTTATCAAATTCAAATAGAAAATTGAATTTTAAAATAGTTTAAATAAACGATCAACGTTATACTAAATAAATTAAATAAAAAATCTCATTATGACATAATTATAAATACTAATAGATTCTTTTTTTTTTAACCACTAAGAATGTTTACGAAATAATAATGATTCTATTTGAACCACTTAGTAAAATGTTAATTATCTATTTTAATCATTTAAAAACTTGATCTTTTTATTTTAATAACTAACATAGCTTTGATTTTCTATTGTAACCATTTAAAAGTTCGATCTTTATTTGAACTTAATTCCAAATGTTGATTTCATTGCTTATAATTTTTTCTATAGAAATAAGATCCTCTTAATCATATATATTACTATATATAAAAAATATTTGATGTCAGACATCTCATCTTTTATTTCATTTTTTTTCAAACATAATAATATACAATTAAGTAAACTTTATGTATGAATAAGATATCCATTTTCATTAGTAATTTTTATTGGCATATATTTTGATGGGAACTAAGTAAAACATAGTCTGATTAGATTTGAAAATTTTAGCTTCTATCGTAGTCTACCATGGCCAATTGTTATGCTTATAAAATTTTGGCCTTACCTACCATGAGGGCCCACCAAAGTCTAGCAAATCTATCTAAGCCTAATTAGTGTCAAGTTTAAGTACCTTATCTACATTTTCCTTTTAACCCTATTTAGTTTTTTTCCACTTTTAAAACAAAAAAGATACAAATAAGGGAATATGATGTAAAATTATCAAAATATTTCTAAAAGCAAAGTTAAAAAGGTAAAGTAAAGAATATTTTAATCTATCAAATATTCCATTCCTTTCAATTTCCTATCATTTTGACTAAATAACATAAGAAGGAAACATTCCATCTCATTTCCTCCCATTCTATTGTATGAATCCAAATAAGAAATGAAAACTGCATCTCTTTTCCTTTTCACCTATTTCCAACCATTTCTACTCGCCTTAAAATTTTCAAACATGATTTAAAACTAAGAGCACCCGTTCTTTATATTTACCATGTACACATCTTCTTCACTTATTCATAGTACTCACTTTTCACTAGCTTTCATTATTATCTTTACTGTAATCTAACTAGTAGTAGAATCTTGTGACATGTTAACTATTGTGATATTGACATCATTGGTGATGAGTAATCCTTCTGATAATGATAGCAATGATGAAGGCATTGTTTTGTCTATCGTTGCAACTTAACACCACCAATTTGTTTCTATTTTTAGGTTATGGACAAGTGGATCAAGCGACTACTCACTTAGGTAATTTGACATTTTACATCCCACACCACCCCCCACCCCCACAAGAAAAAAAAAAAAAAGATCACTCACTTAAGTGAGAGGTGACTATCATGTATTATGAGGTGTGTATGTTTTGATATTTTTGCAAAGTCACAACTTGTATTTTTGTCTTTTGAAAAGTACATGACTTATGATTTATTACCATTTTCCAATGTTAGTTAAGGGACATATATCAGCTTTTAATTGGTCTAAAAAAATTAATATAATAAAATTATTTTATTAAATAATTTAATTAAGATTAAATAAAATTTATAGGAAATTAAAAAAGAAAAATACATAAAGAAATAGTTCAAACCCTAGCATTGGGAATTGGAAAACTTCTCAAGTCTCTTCTGGGTGTAGCATGTAGTCAAGATGGCAGGTGTTGAGTTAGGCTAAGATTGGATGTGATCATCACAATGGAGCTTTGCTTGGTTGCAATGGACACATTGCAATTCTTTGTTTATTGCTTTACCATAAGTAGTCATGCATGATAATGATGATCTTAGAATGTATTATTATTGCTTCGAGAAGAAAAAGAGCGGTTTTTGCTAACGCTAGCTTGGTTTAATAATGAAATCCGATGGATCAAGTTTGGTATAACTATAGGAGGAGGGTCTTTCGAGGCATTTGATGAATTAGGAATCAAAGAATGCATGTGCAATAACACACACAAACTGCTTCATGGTATATGAGGATGTTGCTATTGATGGTAAGAGGGGTTGTCAAATGGTGATTTTACTTGATGGTTTGAAAAATTAGACAAGAATGCAAGAACATGTTATACTACAACAGGGGAAAACATGGAACAGAGTGTGGAATACTTTCTGCTTGTTTTAAGGCATGTCACTTCATATGGAAAGCATTATAAAATGTTGCTCCTATACATTGTAATTTAATAGAGAAGCACGCGTTCAAGTCTCCTAAGTGTTCTTTTTGTGATGCTAAGGTAATAGTTGAGCATTTTCTTTTATGTTGCCTTTAAACTAGGCCCATTTAGTTCTCTACTTTAAGTATTAGAGTTAACAAGCTTGTTACAACTCTAAACACTTAATTGAAGGACGTTTTGGAAGAGCTATGTTATATAGAGAAGAAGATTGGTGGTTTTTTTTTTTTTTTCTAAAATTGCTAAAGTTTCATGGAATTTTTGGAAAAAAAGATGTCGCAGTGTTTTCAATTCCTCGTTGCCTGATATTTACGATGCTTTCAGTAGATGTTCTACATTAAGTGAATTATCACTTGTTCAAGGAGAAGAAGCAAATGAGAAACAAGAGTGAAGTGCTATTAAAGCTAATTCTATTGGTTGGTACGAAAGGTCTATTGGCATTAATTTACAGAGTGTTGTTGGTGCTACAATTAATTTTACCCCATGTCATCTCAACAAATAGATTGAAAGTGTTGTTGTTGATGTTAGTAGTTCGTCACTATCAATAAGTGGTGTAATCAAGTTGAATTTGGATGGTGCACATGATGTATTGATAGGTGCTATAGCTATTGGTATTGTTGCATAGAATTGTGAAAGAATAAGATTGTCGAATTTGCAATTCTACTTAAAATTGTTAGAAGGTCTATATAATCAGAATGTAAATAAATTGATATATGCATTGATAGATGTTGGTATTATAGAAATATAAGTTTCTACAATTTATGTAAAATAATTTTTAAAAATTATAGACATGTTTATTATAATAATAAAAAACATTAAATATACAATGGAAAAAAATTAATATAAATTTTAGTTATAATTTATAATAAAAATTATATACTTATAGTATAAATAAATTAGTATAAGTTGTTAAGCTAATATATAAAATTACAAAATAAATAATAATACTAATATGAAATAAATTACAACATAAATTATAATAATAAAATACATTGCTAAAAAAATCACTAACTCCTTTATCATTATCAAAAGTCAAAATTATTGCCAATTCTCTCTTCACCATCATAATCACTATTGTCATCTTCATCATCAATACCAACATCATTATTACTATCAATATTACCTTATATTATAATTCTAATTCTTTTAAAAAACTAATAATATTTATGTCTTGCGAAAGTTAAGTTGTATTTTTCAATTTTTAGCCCATTTGACTAAAATATGTAAAATCAGTAAATTTAGTTAAAAACATAAGATTTTGTCGATTTTATTTGTAAACTCATGATTCTACTACGAGTTTATATAGAAACGATTTTATACCCAAGTCAATTCGAAAATGTTTCATAAAACTGTAAATTCGTAGAATATTAGGGGTAGAATCCCAATTTTAACAACTATGAAGAAAGCTAGTTGGAGGTGCTTCAAAATTGATGATGGTGGTATCCTTAGTAGAAGTGAAAGTTATTATAGCACTAAAGCCTTTGCTTTGTTGTTGCTATGAGTTAGAGAAGGGTTGTGGTAAAAATGGATTGTATTTGTATTTAATGTTGTAACTTCCAACTCATGGCCTTGATGACTCACATTTTTATATTAGATATTTGAGCTCTTATCCCATTGTTTAGCTTTATAAAGTTCCATTTATTGAAAAGAAGTACTAATTAAGTGACGTATTGGATCGCAACTTGTATAAGATAGATAATTTGTCCTATGGATTAAGTTCACAAAACCGCTAACTTCTCATATTATTGTTTTGTTTAATGATTTCCAATGTTCTTTAAATGTTTCTCTTGTTGATGAACTAGTTAATGAACTTGACATTCTACATTTATGAATTTTTTTCCTTTTTTGTTGAAAAGAAAAGGTAAAAAAAAAAAAATAATATATAATGTAGATAAAAATAATCCCATTTAAGTGGACCTATATGCTATTATTAAACCTTGCAATTGGCTATTATCACTAATTTTTATAGTTTGCAAAATGGTGATCAATATCAAATCAACATTTGGTTGATAATATAAATAAACAACTCTATGGTTCTCTATAGTTATATTTTCTATATTGTGTTCCTTAAGACAAGCTATTCTATAGGAGTTTAGGGATGACCATTCATTCTCTAATCTTCAAACTTTAGTATTTCCACCCTTTAAAATTGAGTCTTCAATCACCATTTTTACCTTTTGTAAAGGCTACCTTACAAAACCTATCCCTCAACCACCATAACCTAAGAATCCACTACTTGAACTATGTCTTAAGCTATCTAAGTTTACTTAAGTGGGGCTCAACTGCATGTATGTTGGGTTTGTTAGCAAACCCAAGTAGCTCAAGCCATAAGTTTGCATATTGAACCCTTACACTATAATGGTTAGAGATTAAAGTTTGAGCTAAGGTTTATAAGAAGTGTAAGCAATTTAAATATTATAGTTTCACAAAATTCCAATTTTATTAGTTATCTCATTTGTAACCAACTAGATAGAAGAAATTTTAGAAATTAAAAAAAAAAAAGGAGTAATAGGAGTACAATGATATTCTTCTATATTTTATTCCTTTATATTGTATATCTCAATAAGCATGTAAAAATGCATATTGAGTATCATGTATATTTTAGTTGAGTGAAGGCTTGAGCCCATTAATGCCGCTCTTAAAAGCCAAGATGGGTTATGAGGAACTTCAATTCTTTAAAAAGAAAAGTGTTTTTGAGGAAATTTGTTCATGGACTGAAATTCCTCGATAACACTCCTTTTTGCTAAAGAAAAATGCAATAAATGATTTGTTGTCCAATTTATGTTTTTTCTTAATCAATCTAAAGCTTTTTTTTATTATTGCTTAGGAGATCTATAAAAAGTGCTTATTTATTATGAGATGGATTGTGATAGTATATTTAAAAAAGATATTGGGATGGAAAGTTTTTGGATTTCTCACTCGTTTTACCAAAAATAGTATAAACTATAGTGGAAAGAGGCCCACAATCTGGATCCACAATCCAATTAATAAATCCACATTAGAAGATTGCTAATCACTATCTCTATTTCTTTTGGTAAGGCCCATTGCTTATAACGAAGAATTTAAATCCCTAAAATTTCATGCAAAGTTGTTTGCAAAAAAAAAATAAATTAAATACGGGTTGTATAATATTTGCAAAGTGTTGTGGAGCACAAGGATGAACCAAAATTTAAAAGTTGTTAATTTTTATAAAACTTATTTGCAACTGAATTATCACATAAACCAAATGGTTTATCTTTTGTCAAGGTGCAAATGATTCAAATCTACTTATAAGTTATTTGAATTTGATTCAATGTTTAGTTAAATTCAATTCAACTACAATCAAGTTGAGTTCAAGCTACATAAGTAGTTTATTGGGTTGAGTTTACTCTTTATAATGTTTAGCTCAATAGGTTTGCAACTAATTGATCTTCAATTAGTTGAGTTTGAATTAAATTTAGATACTAATGTTTTTCTAATTAAAATAGGAATATTTAAGATTAACCTAGCCTAAATCAAGTTGAGCTTGAGCTACTTCCAACATGGTTTCAACTTAAAATTCTAAACTTGATCAAGTCTGGGTGGAGCTTACTCTTTAAAATTTCAAGTTGACTTTGAGCTTGAATTTGAATTCAACATTGCATCATTTCGATTTGTCCATATCTCTAGTTTTTTGTATTTATGCACTAAACATTGAAACTATTAAACTCTCTCTTTTCTCTTTAGTAGTAACGGTTTCACTTGATAAAACATTTTTTAAAATAAATAACATATGTATAGTGAAGAAAAACTGACAATATATGAATGAGTAAAATGTGTCACTACTAATTAAGCAAAAGTTTCCGCTAATAAAACATGAAAGAAGAATGGCTTTTACTAAAGGGTAAGACGAGTTGTCCTCTTACTTATTGATGACTGGAATCTCGAAAAGACTTTATTTACCATTTGAAAGATTTAACCATACAGATTAATCTACACAACCTTCCTCGACAATAATTTTTTTTAAGAAAAAAAGTAGTGATCGAGTACTCGAAAAGCTATAATCATTAGTTCGAGTAGGGGTAGTCAGGTATCAATTGGCAAATATAAAACTTTAACTATATCTTACTCTATAGATATTGATTTTTCTAAATTTTTGAACTAAAACAATATTTTGTAATATTTATGAACCATCTTGAGTAAGGAGGAACCTTGTGAAATGTAAGCTTTTTATTATATTTTTATAATATAAAATTTATGAGATAAGTTACCTAATAATCTATTAATTGTTCCACATATTTGTAATTAATCCATTAATCAAACGGGTGGTCTCCAACAACTTAATGACATTTTTTAAAAATCACATATTTTTTACAAAAGCATACATTGTCTAATAATGAGGGGCAGCAAAAAGAAAATAAAAGGTGGCAAATAAATGAAGGATGTAATATGCTTTAATGTTTTCACATTTCAGATAAATGAGTTTAGGCTTGAGAGTAATTGTTGAGTTAAAAATATTATATTTTTTAAATTAACATTATTAATTAAGAAATTTTGTAAGGTAAGTATATATTACCTAAGAACTTTTACCCTCACATCTTTTATAACACGTTTAGTTAACTTCATATGGACAAAATTAAATAGCTATTCCCATATTTGGTTGATAGCGTAATTATTCTACAAAATTGTTATTATTGCAAAATAAGGAATTACAGTTTCTTTATAGGACAAGGGAATAGTTATTCGTTGGTCTTTTGCAAATTTTCATATCTATGAAACCTTAAAGAAACTATAAGCAATAGCTATTAATTCTTTGTTTGATTCCTTAATAATTGTAATTATGTTTCTATTTTATTCCATTATAGGAGCCAAATGTGCCATTAGAATATAAATTCCAGGATAGGTGTAACGTATAAAGATGTATTCTATATCCTACTCTATCTAAATTATAAAATACAGAAATTGCAACTTATTTTATGATCTCCAATACTTATTTGGAGCCTACTCAATCGTGTAGGATAAAACAAATTTTAGGTTTTCAGTAGGGTTTTTGCTTAATCCTAAGTTTAAGTAATAGATTTTTCTTAGGAACTAGTCCTCAACTAAAAAAAACAATAGGTATGGTCTTTGAAATACTTATTCCCTTATAGAGAGGATAGTTATTATCTTGCTTGACTAAAATAACTATTTCTTTCTAGTATAAGTAACATATTTTTCTTCTTCTTTTTTTATTTTAATCTAGAGGGCCCTTATCAAATTCATAAGATATAACATTACCCAATCACTATTTATGATATTATTATAAATAAGGATAATAGTTACGTTAGTGAACTTATTAAGCAAGCTAATTATTTTATCACGTTTTCTTCTATTACCTATAATATTTCTACAAATGAAACACTATGCCAACTATTCTTTAATAATAGCTATCCATGGAATAACTAATCTTAAGTAAATGTCATTCTTAAATTATAACTATTCTCTATAGTACGAATTGCAATATTACCATTAAATTTTGATTAGTTGATGTTAATGACATATTTGGTATATGGGAATGAACCTCAAATGGAATTATGATTTTAAATAGCATTATTTTATCTATATTTGAAATGGTTTTTAGAAGGTGAAAAAGCAATTCTTAAAAATCGATGATTTCGCTTTTAAGGAGAATCATGATTTCATTTTTGAAAAGGTAAAATTGTGATTCCATTTCTTTCTCTTTGATAAAAATTACTTAAATAATCTTTATAATTCATTAATACATATTTATTATATTTACTAATTAAAAATAATTTTAGTAAATAACAATATATACCATCATATTCAATTCTATTTTGTAAACATTTATAAACAAATGAATAGATTTGATATTTCATTATCCATTCTATTTTATTTCATTCAAAATTATTATCGCATAGCAAACTTTTAATATTTGTGATTGGTTGTCATAGATCTAAATAACCAAGTTTTGAAACTTTAAGTTTAAAAGATTTTCACTTACAATATATTAAAATAACCCTTGAAAACGACGTTCATAACAAGTAAAGAATTTATCCTCAAAGACCCAATTATCCGTACACGTCAAACCTCGACACATTGTGATAAGCTCTCAATTTTAGCTCAAGTGTAGCTCGTTAATACCAAATTTCTTTTCTTTTTGGTGTGTACACGTGTCTCAGTGTTGCTGCTTGGCCGAATGGGTTTTAGTAGTTAAAGCCTTCACTTAAAATATTAGAATAGTTAGATTTAAATTTTATGTGAAAAGTATATCTTTATAAATATATGAAATGAGTGTATTTTTTATTTGCTTTGGATGTTTACTTGTCTCTTCTCTTATCCGGATATCCCAAAAATAAATAAATAAATAAAACTTTAGCCCTCGTCACAATATCGTACGTCTCGTGCAGTTGTTTAATAATATTTTAAAGAAAAAAGAAAGGGTTCAGAAGGCACATGCATGCACCTAGACACTCATTACAACCTCACAGGGAGCGCGTGGCGTGAGGGTTGGTGTACTCTTAAGGGCTCCCACCACGAGGCATCCACTGGCACTGGTAGGTCATGTGTAAGACATTTACACGTATTAATTATCCACTAAAATAAATGGAGAGATGTACTGTACATGCTTTAACGCCGTAACATCACACATCACATATTCACTTCTTGGTGAATGATTAAATTTCCTGAACTTGGTTTCAAATCTTTCTGAAATAGATGTATCGTTGAACTAAAATTCTTTCAATTTGTTGTTTAAATTATCCGTAGCATTTAAGGGAGAGCTCTTTTTTTCGGAAATATTTTGGAAGTATTATAATGAACATCCTAAAATAGTTTAATAAATTAATTACCTTCAATAATAAGCAAAAAAAAAAAACATACATATATTATCTCCATTCTATCTAAAATGGTGATAACGAACATTTACAAGGTATTAAATTTAGAAATATATAAGGGAGAGAATCCTTATTTTCTTTTCTAATTTCTTTAAAAAAACTATCTTTAAAGTTGATCGATATAATAAATATATAATAAAATTAAAACCCTTATTATTTGTGAAATAACTATTTCTTGATACTAGTTAACTGATGATGATTTGTTTTCCATTCCTCAAGCTTTACCTCCTTCTGCTATATGAACAAAAAATTAACCATCAAATTCACCACCCTAAAATAAGTGTTAACTACATGACTCCATGCATTGAGTAATTTAGGATCAATTGAGTGACCTTATAACTCATCTACTTGCCTTAAGTTTTGGGTGATTAGTTTAAGCAATAAACTTTTAAGTTGTAGTGGTTTAAGGTTTAGGTTTTGGGGTTAAGGTTTTTAATATGATAGGATTAAGTACTCGAACAGTTGACTAAAGAGCTAAGGATAGGATAGAGACCAAGACAAGATCAATGGAGTTTTAAGGAAGTGTAAAAAATCATGAAGTGTTTCATAATAAGGCCATTCGATTGACCTTCATGACCCATTTGGTTGACCTTCGCACTATGAACAAGTTATTTGATTGGTGGAAAGGATGGCATCTATCGCTCCTTAAAGTCCTTTTATTGTAGTGCCTTTCCCTTATCATTTGCCTAGCCCATTAAGTCCCATATGATCAAAGCCCCTAAACATTCTAAGCATTAGTAGCAAATATTTTAAATTGACCAAGTCCACATATAGACACCTAGCAGAATTAAGTAGATTGCTCTACTTCCATTTAGTTGGCTTGGAGGCCAATTCAACCGAACCCTTAGATTGAGGCTCAAATATGATTCATTGCATTTTATCTTATTTTATAAAACCTAGAGTTAATTTCTTTAATGCTACCACAAATCTCAGGGTTTATTTCAAGTCTCATTTGTAATCATTTGAGCACATTATACTATTCATATATATTACTCATATAATTCTTTGAGTTATATGATTATGGAGTCAATCCTTTTTAATCCTTATATTCTTATTAGTCTATTTAAAATGCTGTGATCTGTTATTGGATTTCATTGGTGATATTAAAATCCTTTAACACCCCAAATCTATATTAGGGTGTGTAAGTGACTTTAACCACCCATTTAAATTAAAACGCAACTCATATTTGATTTTAGTGCGTCACCTCACTCCCATACTCATTCACGTGACCACCCTTCATGCCTCTGCTCCTGCCCATTCATATCTCTATTAAATGCTTTTGCTCTTTTTATTTGTTTTGTTTTATTTTATATTATACTTGATTTCTTCTTTTTTTTTTTTTTTAAGATAAAGCAGTAAAGCTAGTTTTGACTACTCACATAAAAACCGGTTTTTGGCGGTCATTCCCAACTTATTATGGCCACTTAAGTGAGGGTGTACCTATGAAGGATATTTGTAAATTAATGATAAGCGTTTCAATATATCATGTATTAGAATATCTATGTTTATAGTTAAGTTAAAAAAAAAGGAATAAATATTATAATACTTGATAAACATAAAGATTGTATGTTAGCCTATAAGCAATAGAGGATTTACGGATTTAAAATTTAATTTTTTTCAATTTTTCTTGATTTCTTCTTTTAATATACTTCACAATTATATTATAAGGCTGTTTGAATTTCTAAATAATAGGATAGAAATCAAAACAATCCATTTGCGATATACTTATGATGGAATTAATGCAATTATAACTGAAAATTAATGAAAATCCTTTTTATAAATATAAATGTGGAAGTAAATGCTCTTCGTCCCCTACCTATATTGTGAGTGGGTAAAACATGGTAATTGTAAGTACCCGTTAAGACTTTAAAGTTCATGTTCATGTCTCATTTATATTGCTTACCTACGAGGCTTCAATTATTATGGCACAATACTTAGAATATATTTTATAATATGAATGACAGAGGATGATAGATGGCTTCGTTGGTTTTGAGCTTAATTCATCAGAAGGAATACAAATTCGGCTCATCCATGTAGACCTAACAATTCATTATACAAATGTATTCATATTCGGTTATTATAACTCACATTATTTTCATCTCCTTCCCATAATAGCATTTCATATAGTCATTGCCTATTTGCATTGTTTTGCGATCCTATGGATGATACCATTCGGTTTATTATTGATCATTAAAAATTCTATTGTATTTACTTTTTTAAAGAATTTTCTATGGTTTCATCCACCATTTTAATAGAATTGATTCAATATTTAATTTTATCGTTAATTCACATATATTAAATTTTTACTATTAATTATTGTTAAATCTTTATTATTAATATATAAATTAATAATAAAATTAAAAATTAAATTGACCTTATTAAAAATATAAACCAAACCATAAAAAAATTCTCTTTTTTACTATTTTAATGGTTAAAATATATGTGGAGGTACTGTAAGTCGTTAGCCCTATTTATATGGAAGACAGAAAAAAACAGGAAGGCCATTCTGTAGGATTTTTTTACTGCGTTTTTGTGCCCCCAGACAGATAACATGTAATAAATTTCCTATCTACTTCGAAAAGGCTAGAAATCATTAATGCAATCTTTGATGCCAAGATAATTGAGGACTCATTTACTTTCTTGCTTTGTACTGTTCCAACGTCGGAAATGGCAGTAGGTCAAGACAATAGGTGTGTCAAAGTTCCCATCTGGTCGACTCATCAATTCGTGGGCCAGTTTTGGTGGGAGGGATATGTCAATAACATTTTGCGATTTGCCAATTCTTTTATTAATTCATTTCATATTAATTATTATCCACTTATTTTTAGTGCTACGTTTTGAATTTTTGACAACAGTGTAACGAGTAAAACCGGAAAGAATATAATTTTATTTTGTTTTCTGGAAATTAAGAAGGAAAATCAAAGAATTCGGTCGGTCCCTATCTTTGTTTGATTCGTCTTTATGAGATATATAATGTTTTCGTTCTTGTCAAATAAAGAAAAGAAGAGAAATGAAGTGTGTGTTTAACAAAGGTATCCTAATTTTATATTGACAAACATTATTAAAAGGAAAGTCTTCTATAATTTTAGTCTTATTTCACTAATTTTCTGCTTAATTTCTCTAATTTTTGAGAAAAATATAATAAATTTTTATTTGGAAACATTTCTAATGTATCTTTTTTTTTTTTGGTATTTATAATGAGAAAAGGAAACCGATTCATCCAACATGGAGAACAATGCAAATACCACTATTTTCCATTTTCATTTACTTTCACTCTTCATTTAACTTAAAATTTTTTAAATAACATCTTTTAATTTTTCAAATATGAAAACGAAATATCGTTTAAACATCTTTTAATTTTTCAAATATGAAAACGAAATATCGTTTAAACAACACATCCCAACTCAAAAGAAGATCTTCACATGTAGAACTTATAATGAAAATGACATGACACAATGCAAAAGTAAGCACAAGATATTATTTTTTAATAAAATATACATAGTAATTTTAATGTGGAAATAAATTTATTTTATTAAACTACACAACTTAACCTAAAAAAAAAAAAGAAAACAATTTACAACAACAAAGTTTGAAATGAATATCATATGACAGGATTATTCTTTATTATTATAGACTAAACTCAAAGGATCTGATAATTCGTCCCATATTCCTATTTATGATGAGATCTTTCTAAAGTTATTTTCTCTATATTCATAAACTAGTCGTTGATATGGTCTAGAATTTTTAAATATTTTATTATATTTATTATTGCAATCTTAACTCTTGATTATACGTAACGGCAACTTGAGGAGATAAATTTAAAAAGATTTAAAGTAAATAATTTTAGAAGATCCATTTCTGAACAAATAACACTCAAAAACCTATTGTTATAGCCCATGCAATATGTACATCAAGCATGTACAAATTTTTATCGAAGTCTTTGCAATTTGTTTCATGGATTGGAAAATACATCAAACTTTAATTTAAAGAGAAACCCAAAATTTTAGTCTTCAAATATATGAAATAATTAGAAATTTATTAATCCTTAAGTAACTATAATAAGCCCATTTAAGGCTTGTAGTCATCCTCCGTATTAGCATAATTTCTACTTCCAAACCATAGGGCTCAAATAAGAGTCATACTTATTGGTCTCTTGTAAGTTATTTTCACCTAAAGTAAAACGTCCCAAACATGGGTGAGCCTAAATTCCAACATTGAAAAATCACGCAAAACACAGCCTACAACAAATGGCATGCATGCCTAAGCAATTATACTAATACATAAGCAATTACAAACATATTTCACAAACTTTTGTTAATTATCTTATTTTAGGTGAACAGCAAACACAAACAAATCCAGCACCCTGAAACATATGTGAGATAAGATAGATGGGTTGCAAGCTAACAAAAGGTGGCCATTTAAATGATGGAAAGCCGAGAAGAATCAACTTGGGGGTTGTGCATCTAGCATTGAGGCTCATATAGAATGGTAGGATTTGAATTGACAATTAGAAAATTAGAGAATAATGATTACTCCAAATGTTCGTCACCTAATGTAAGGCAGATTATGGAGCCATAAACAAACCACTAGAAGTTAGATTGAGTAGAAGATCAAAATAAAACGGCTTGTGCTTCTAAATGTGAATAGACAAGTGTAAATAATAATATAAACTAGAATGTGCTCGTTGCTTCGAATTGAATTATATATTTGATCACTTGCGTAAATATGTAATACATGTGTATAGAGAATGTTTACTTGATTGCTAGGCTATTTGTTTATCCTTTTCTGGTCTTTGTTTTTTAAATATCAGCTAATGGTGGGAAGCTTCATGATTTGAAGCATAAAATTAAATTGAATCAAAGATGAATCCTACGAATTCTCAAGGCTAAAAGTTCTAAAAAACTTAACCAGTCCCTTATCAACAGGGGTAGGGTGCATGGAATCCGCCACGATGGGACCACAATCACCACCGTAGCTCAATGACAGTGATGGGATGAGCTGGATGGACAAAGGGAGAGATTGGGACCATGACTGTAGATTCCGGTTGCAAAATTTGCAGTGAAGGAGACGATATTAGAGACCATTAAAGTTGAGGGTGCGTGTAAGGTCATGATTGAAGGACAGCTACTGATATATAGTAAAATTAAGATGCTCTTCTTGTTTGTATTGGATATGTGAAGATCCTCTGTAAGAGTATGACAAATATACCTGAAAGCAAAACCAAATTGCCGTGTCTCGCTGTGTGTGGCGATCAGACCATGAATTGCCCCTCCTTTACTATTTAAGGAACACACGCCGCCATACTAGATTAGATGAGGACACTGTCAAAAGTATCTATCTACATTGTACAATACTCTCTCTCTCTCTCTCTCTCTCTCTCTCTCTCTATATATATATATATATGCATGTATATATATGTAGTGCAAGTGTGAATACTTCTGTAAGATAATTGATTGATGCAACAAATTTCATTCTTTTATTACTATCCATTTATACAAGTATTTTATTGCGGGACGAAATCTTTGTACGCAACACATCAAGTCTAAATTCTACGACAGCAGTTTTTTAGGATCATATCAAAGTATTTAGGTGTGTTTTTTACGTAAAAATTTGAAGTTACCAAAGGTTATATTTAATCAATTATTTGTTTGTCAAATTTACTATTATTTACACTTGTGTTCTTTGACTAATAAATGTTTTTTACAACATCTTTCCAAAAATGAACAAGGTAGAGTATGTCCAACAAATGAATGTTCAATTAAGGATAGCGTTTAGTAATTATATAATTCAGATTTAAAATTTGACAATAAAAATATGTATGTATGTATGTTTTTAATATTATCATTGAAGTATTTGTATACCAAAACATCCTCATAAAATGTAGAATTACTAACTAAGTGGGTGATAGAGTTATGCAAACGAGTTAAATAGGTCAATGGACTCGTCCATTATGACTTACTTAATAAGAAGGTTAGAATTATAGGCAAATATAATTATAGGTTAGAATTATAAGCACAATTTGCCCTATAGCAAATTGATAGGTTAGGTAAGTAAACTCATTAATTCATGGCATTTAATCCATTTATATAATTTGGTGGGTTAAGGGGGCTAATACACCAACCTACTAATATGTAATATATAAAATGCAATTTATTTAGTTGATAAAAAAAGAAAATAATCACCATAAACTTATATATACAGTTAACGATGCATTTTTATTAATCAAATGTGGCTAGGTATAGTGGCTTTCTATTACTAAGCCAATTTTTTTTTTTTAATTTTACAATTGTATTTTAATAGAAATATAAGTTTAAAGGGTAATATATAATAATCTTGTCTAAATTAACTAATTAATGTAGTGGTAATCAAAATTCCTTATATTTTCAAAAGTAATTAATTACTCTATAGTCAACATAAAAGTTGAATATGATTAATTTGTGAGCATAACCTTAACTTACCTAACCACTCTATGCTACTTTCTCATTTATTTCGTTTGAACCTATAAAGGCATATTTCAGGTTTAGGAGGAAGGTTTTAGGAGATACTAAATCCTATAGGGGTGAGTTAAGATTTTATATAAAACTAGTTCCAAACTCACCTCAATTGCATTCTTAATTCAAAGCCAATTTTTTCTTAGGATTTTACACATTAATTCAAAATAGACTCAAATATGATTTTTTCTTATTCCTTTGATTACTCTATTTCTGATACTTATAATGATCAAATTGATCCATAAGATCACCCTATTGTTTGATTAATGCAACCTAGGAGATGACCTAGGTGTTTGGGTATATCTATATTGATGTAGACAAGATTATACATTCACAAACAAAAAGACCAATAAAGACGGAAAATTAAAGATTTCAAACTTTATAAATTCATAGGTTACTCTGATACATTTCTTTTATACTTGCTTGCTATAACTCATATAGCATTTGCATATTCAAGTAATCACAAGTTTTCATGCTATAACTCAGGTAATTTTTAAGTGCCTACCTTAATCGAATTAAAAAGGGGATATATGCAAAGGATGGATTTAGGTTATAAAACAAACCAATTCAGCTTCTCCGATTGCTATTTTGAACCTACCAAGAGGATCCGTCTTAGCTGTGGCTTAATATATGTAGCTATTATCTAGCTCGGCGATTTTCAAAATTATAACAATTATGAGGGCTGCAGCATGTACTAGCAAGCAAGATCTACCAGAAAAGGACGTGTCCGTATGCTCCCAATAGACAACCATTAGGGCAACGTTTTGTTGGCTCGTTGTGGTAGAGGGTGGATTTATTACTTGAATGAATGAGAATCCTTTTCCGTTGCCATTATTACTAGAGAAAACGATAGATGAGCTTGGAAGATGAAAACCCACCTATTAATATGAAACCCTATTAATGATATATGTCCGTAAAGAGAAGTAATTGTATACATATACGTTATGGGATGAAAATAATTGCTTGTTTCGGATTTTACTGTTTTAAGTGTATCCTTATCAGTGACATGCAAACAATTGAAGAAAAATTATTATATAATTATAAGAGTTTGTTCAACCAGTTTAAATATGTACATATAATTCGAGAACATGCTTAACAACTAGTTTAGGACTAAGTGGAGATGATATTAATTTTAAAGGATTGTCTCACATATATACTCTTTTATGTCATTTTATTGACCTCTGTTATGCACTTCCATATTTTGCCCCAAACAATTGCCGCCATCTTCGCTTCAGCTTGCGTTTCTTTTTTTTTTTTTTTTTCTTTTTAGCCTTCTTTCCCCTCTTTGGTCGAAGAACCTATTTTCCATTCCCTTAGTAGATTTTTTTTTAAAGAGTTGTTAATATTCATTTACAGTTTAAGAAATGTGATAGTTTAGATTTCTTTTAAATCGATTTATTCTATCAATAAAATGGGTTCTTATTTTCTTGGGGAAAAAAAAATAAAGGTACTTAAACCGATTAAAGATAAATATATCCAACTTCGACATTTCAATCCAGGATCAATACATCAACATGACAATTCAAGTTCCAACAATGCATAGGTCTTACTAAAATCATACAAATTTTAAAATTATTCTAGTATACGAATTTCGAGAATGTGTTAGGCGTTGTATATTTTCTTTCTTGTTTTTTTAAATAATAAACGTTCCCAATATTAGTAAGCATGAAACTACGATATAATACCGAATATGCATATGCAAGTATGAAGTATTTAAAATTTTATATGCACACAATGTCTTAACTTTAGATGCAACATCACTTATTTTCAAAATTAGATACTTAAATTCCTACATCTAAAGTGTATCCATGAGTTAATTCGTTGAACATTACATATCCTTCTAAAAGTCAATATTTATATTGTATAAATAAGCAATTAAACATTGTGAATGCTATAAAAATATTTTATAGATTTTATCACAAACGGTCAATATCATATTTATATTATGTGTTATGAAAGTAAAATGTTTTGATATTTTATATATTTTGTTTCTAATAATAAATACATATACGTGAGGCTATATTGTTAAAAAATACTTCGAAATGATGAATAATGTCAAATTAATATATTGATCCTTTCAAATATTGAATAAATTAAATTCTTATCATGGGCATACTTTAGATTTATGTGAAGAAAAAGAGAGAGAAGCAAGATCTTATATTTTCACCTACGTATCACATAGATGAGGACGATAAGAGCCAATAATGCATTTATACACCTTTGTACGTATAATTATGGACAGTAGTGAGGAGAGACAGAGAGAATTGCCGTGACGTTGCGGTTGCACGAGAGCACCGTGCCGGCAGCAGCGCAGCCAGATTCTGGCGGCGACTGAGATTGGTTTGGCTCCAGCTAACGTTGTTTGTTGGGGGGACCATGTTCATAAAACAAGTAATGAAGCTTCTCCTGCTTTGCCGAAAGCAGTGCTACCACTGTGTTTGGACAGATACTAAACAGTGGAAATCAAGGGGAATCGGTCCAAATGCGCCTGCTACTACATAGGGGAAATGAAAGGAAATTTGATCGAAATAGGGACAAAAAGTAAAGAGTCTAAAATGGTTGGAAAGGGAAGGAAATCAGTAGAAATATTTTTAAACTGGAGTTTATTTTCTTTCTATAAAATTAGAGAAAAATGAGGGCAATAAATTAAAATATGACATAACTGCAAAATTAATCCCTTATAATAATATTCGTCAAAATAAAGCAAGAGTGATTTTGTTAAATGTTAACTTCATTTCTCTTTATTTCATTTTCATAAACCCAATTAAATAAAAAAAATAGAAGCATTTCTCTTCTTTTCTTTCCTTTTCCTTATTATATTTCCTGAAGATAAATACTATGTTTGTTACACAAGAATGTACTTGAAATGAAATAGCAATTCCATATTTTATTTTATTTTTCATGTTTGAATATACTTAAAAATCTTGAAAGGGTGAAATCGAGATTTCATTCTACTTTCATTAACTTTATTAATTTAAATTAGTTATTTAACATTTAATATAATTAAAACATATAATAATTATATATTTTTTTATAAATATTATTATATACACATTCCATCTTATTTGAATTTTCAAATGTAAGAATATATTTATTATTATTAATGTTTTGATTTGATTCCATTCTAAATCATTCTTACATAGTAAATGTAACAAAACTAAAAATTATAATTCTTTTCACTTTTGCTTTTTTTTTTTTAATTCATTTTTACCAATTTCTCTCAATCAAAAGTTGCCAAACACACGGTAAGGTTCAGATTTCTATCCTCTCCTTTCTGCCAAAACATGCGTAATACGTTGCATTATACAATTTTTTGGAAAGTTCCATATTGACATAGACATGATTGATATCAACTATAAAATTATTATAAGACGAGTGCTCCTAAGAAGTATTATTTAATGAGATTTGTGTGGCACTTGCAAAATTCCCTCATATATTGTGTTTGCATTGTATTGAATCTCCAATTGTTGTGGATGGTTTATTTATGCTACGAATTCGTATTCGGGTAGTAAAAGTTATTATCATATTTTACCAATTTGCAATATCCAAAATCATTATTGTCAAGATTTTATCTAAACCATGTAGCCATGGTTGCAATTCAGCAAATGCTCAATGTCTAAATCATCAATGATTAATCCCATGAATCGATATTGAATGGTTTCAATATCTCTATTTGGGATGTCGAATCATTCTCATGCATGACATGTCACAAATTGATTCTTCAACTCAGCTTGAAGATGATCTCTACTTGATAGATTCTGTCATGGCCAAGGGTTTCCTAGTCATTCTTATCCAATTAAGTGGCCCAAGTTTATGCATTTTCTAATTTAAAGAGGAATAAGTCTCATTTCAACTCGTGATTATTCCTCTTGAACATTTGATGCCATACTCAATAATGTTTGATAACTTTTTCTTGATTAGTTGCGTCTACTAGCATGAAAGACGATGGTCCATGTACATAGTGGACCTTGACCTCTAAGTCTATAGATCTATAAAAGTCTATCTATTGAAAAGTTACCAATGAAGCCAATATTATATATATAACTATATATAATATATTTATACGTTACATAATGTATTAATATATGCTATATTTTATATAATATACAGCAGCAGTTATGTATGTATGATATTTGATGAAAATCTTTTATCTATTTTTATACCATACAATTAATCTATTATTATTAAGAAAATACTTCTTCTTTCGAAATTCATATCTTTTTTCCCTATATAATTCCTTTGAATATCCCTAATAGTCATTACCAACCGTAAGAAAAATGCCAAATACACATATCCCTGTGAGAAAAGGCAAGTTACCAAGTTGAGGAAAGTCAAAAAGGACTATTCTTTAATTTCTATTAATGATATTTTATTTTTTATGAATCTTTTAGACTATTTATACATTTTTTTTTCTTTCTTAAATAGTTGATTAATTAATTGTGTTATATTCTAAACTCTCTCATATAGGTGTATCTAATTTTTTTACTTGCAGTATAGGTACGTTTACTAATATACAAAGAAAAGAGAGGGGAATTTCAATGTTTTTCTTTTTATTTATTTTTTATCCCCTCTCTCACTCTCTCTCGTGTTGTTTTGAACGGATTTTATCTTATTCAATTTAGCCTTTTTCCCACCCTCAATTTAGGATAAAACTCTCAATCTTTTCCATATCCCAAGTTGTAAAAAATCTAGGACACAATAGGTGCTTGATGAGATTATTCTTATCTCATCTAGATCTTCATCCTCCGCACTAATCATAATCTTGGTGAATGGTGGCTACATATGAGAATAGCCATGGCTTCAGATATACCTGCTTCTAGGCTTAATAAATAATAATTTTAAGTTGTAGACACTATTTTGGGTGGAGTCAAGTGGAAAGAGAACAAAATAGTAATGGCACTTTGGAGAAATTAGTTAAAACTTGAGTTTAGCCATTAAAAAAAAAAAAAAAAGCCATCCTACTTTAAATTCATCATTTTGAAACTATGTAAACCAACATAAACTAGACCTAATTTTATGAATTCTACCTCTAACACAACTCGTTGGATTAAGATATTATATCTTGTTTACTATTAGGTCAATCGTTAAGATTTGTACCATTTAAATTATATACGACTCCATAATTGAAATAACTTCTAACTAAAAACTAAATCATAATTATTTTTGCATAACATCATTTTTTTTGTGGTTTCTCCTATGATTAAACCCTCTTGATCCAAATATCCAAGTAATAAAATGATATAATGAAATTACTCACAAAAATATCTTTTATATCTTCACAAAATTAAATGAATGATCACATCAAATAGGAACTCCCTTTTGAAGATTTTGTGAATCTAAATTCAGACGGACCTACATGTCTCTTTTGGTCCAATGCAACTTCAAAGGACCAAATAAAGGTGCCCTCAAGAAAGATACACTTTTTGTTCACGAGCGAAATAAATAATAGTATTAGAATGATGGTGAAAATCGTCCTTGTATTTTGGGTATTGGTTTGAGTTCTATGCATAAGCCGGATTCGACCGAAACAGGAAGGTTGATTTAAAAGAAGTCTTCTTTTATACTGAATAAAAATCATACTTCCTTTTAACTCATTCAAACGGATAACGCTCATTAAAATTAAAAAAATGAAATAAAATCGACAATGGAATTAGCAAAGAAACTAGTGGTGCAATTCGTAATTATATAGTCGATCTTATCCACCACGAAAATATCCGAGGGTCACCACCATACGCATGGTTTTCATAAACAAAATCAAGAATTATTGGCGATGTGAAAGAAAGAGGAAAAGGTCAATTTTCACTGTTTCCCGTGCCTTCCACGTCCCCCAAACCACGTTATGCCACATATTGACCTTAAAGGGCGCTTCTTACCTCGTACATTTCGTTGGAAACTTAGAAATATCCTAGTTTGGATTCACGGTGAGAAAATTCTGGTAATTTCCTCTGTCAACATCTGGAATTGGAATTAGAATCTCAGCCAACCATTTTCTTCCGAAATTGCTGAAATTTCCAATACTTCATGTTATTTTATAAAGTTTCACATTAACATCGTAGAGTGATTCTTGATGTGTATTTGCCTATTTTCCATTGTACTCTATAAACAATTTTCTTTTTCTTTTTCTTTTTTTTTTTAAACTGTGTTTCAACTTTAAAATATTTGCCATATGAAAGTTGCACTAAATATACAGTTTAACCCTTAATTAGGTCATCCAAACAGACGAGGCTGAATTAACAACTGTTGGCCACATATATTACCTTTAAAACAAAGACGTGTCCAACACCAGAGCTCATAAAGGAAATAATAACTGAAAATTAAACTAATGATAATAAAAAACATTTAATATATAAATTACAAACTCCTCCATCACGATTTCTGTGATGGATATGTTTTGTATTTCATATTATATGTGTTTTAAGATAATAACAAAAAAAAGTAAGAAAAAATAAACAAATAATAAACGGAAAATTTTTGGAAAATATAAAACAGCCATTCCCATCCTATTTTCTCGCTTTTCCGCCACAAAACTCGGCCAAAAACATTGATATTATAAGGAAAACCCGATACATGTTCTTTCAAATGGCCATGACAGGATCCGACCCGAATATATCCCCAATATCTTCTACATGCCAAGCAGATGACCCGAATCCAAAATCACTTACCGGGTCTAAAGACACATCATTGATATCTCCAAAAATATTATCCCTTAAAATGCTTTCTCCAAAAACCGGTTCTTGAAAGAAACCCGACCCGTCAACATTAAACACGTTAAAACCATCCGGAAATAAATCACCAAACGGTGACGTATAGCTCGAGAACTCAGAAAAATTCTCAGATACGCGAGACCCTTCTTTTACCTCTGCGACAGAATCCTTCACCGCCGGCGATGATGAGGACGCTTCTGGCGAAGACGAGGTCTCCTCCGGAGATTGACACCGGAGTACGGACGTCGGAGAAGACGCGGCGTTGTCACCATTTGAGGAGGATGCTTTGGGGTTAGAGAAATTGGTGAGCGCGTCGGGGCCACGCAGCTGGATAGCCGCGTTGTCGTATACCATGGCGGCTTCTTCAGCAGTGTCATAAGTACCCAACCAGATCCTCATGCGTCGCGTGGGGTCTCTTATCTCAGCCGCCCATTTCCCCCAAGGCCTTTGTCTCACGCCCCTGAACTTCTTTCCACCGGGCGTGCGCTTCACGTCCCGGCGGGTTCCGGGAAACACCCCACTCCCAGTCACCTTCCTACGAGTATTCCTCACCTCTTTGCTCGAGGACTGAATGGTAATTTCATGGACGTACTTCTTCACCCTCCGACGTGGACGGGTTAAAAACTCGGACTCTTCATCGCTAGATGAATCGGTGGCGTCACCGTCAGTATAAGAGACTCTTACGACTCGGTTATCGGACTGTGGTTTTGGCTCGGTGTGTGAATCGGGTCGGACTATTTTGGTGTGACTAGTACAGTGTTGAGTGTACTTAATAGGATGAGCCATTTTTTTCTCCCAAGTTTCTCCTCAAAATTCAAAGTGATGTTTTGTTTTTCACTACTAACATGGAGTGAGAGAGTGAGCGAGTGAGAGTGAGGAATCGGCGCGATAAATAGAGAGAGAAAGAGATTTCAAGGAAAGTAAGGGCACAAAAAGAAGAGAAAAAGGATTGCGTGCGTGCGTGCGTGAAGGAGCAAAAAAGAAGAAAAGGAACAAGAAGACACACAGACCCTGACCAAGATAAAACACAGCGAAAGAGACCAAGTATATGTAGGATTTAATTTTGCAACAAAGGTATAGGGAAAAGGGAAAGCGAAAAGGAAAAAAGGAAAGAAAAAGGAGAAAATGCCTTATTCCGAGCACACACTCTGCCGGAAAAGGAAACGGAATAAGTATAGCTGAAGGAGCAGGAATCGAAAAAACACCGGGGTTAGACAAGCAAATCGAATTTCTACAAGTTTGAAACCACTTTTTGCTTTGGCACACTGAGAGAGTGAGAGATAGAAGTTTTGAATGAGTGAGGACAGTGAAGGTAGTAAAAGAGAGGGAGAGAGAAAAGGGAATAAGGAAGAAGATGTACGGTTAGGGTGGGTTTGTAACTCTCGCTACCTCTTTTATAGGATCAGTAAAACCGAACAGTTTCATTATTTTTATTTATTTATTTATTTTTCGTGTTCTGCCAAATACCGGTAATAATTTATTTATTGCTTTCTATTTTTGAAGCAAACGCAATTTACTACATTTTATTACTTCTGAAAAAACAAACCAGTAGGTACATTACAATTGTAAATATTGATCTTTACATGTTAAATGACAATATTTACCTATGTAACTAATGTCTTTATTATTCGGTACAAAAATACTATTGATATGTTTTGCAAATATTATAAATATGTGCATAAGTATCATTTGTTTGGTTTATTTTATTTTTATCTATTTAGTATCCATTTTACATGTATTTAAATATGAATATTTGATTGTAATAAAATAAAATTTAAATAAAAAAATATAAATATATATATATTTTTATTAGAAAAACTCAATTTATAAATCTTGTTTTAAAATATAAATTAATCAAATATATATTAAAACAGTTATTTAAATGTCAATTTAAAAAATATATATAAATAAAATACATATTAGATATATAGATGAAAAATAGATAACCTAATCAAGCCTTTATTGTTATTTCCTTTAAAAAAAAAGAATTTTAAAATGAGATTTTTTTAACCTATATTAATACTATGTAATTACCATTTTAAATATGGGATGAAATCACAAAATGATAAAAAGAATTTCATTTTATTTTGAGATTTTTATATCATAATTTCCTTTCCGAAATTGCTTTTGCTCATGAAGGGAATGTTATTATCTCACTTTGGTCACGAATCAATTAAAATCTCTAATTTAAAGAATCTGTGTATGATATATTATTCCTAAACATAAATAAATAGACCCAAATAAATAGACCTAAACAAGCACATCAATAAATTATTAATCTTATTTTTTTAAAAAAAAAAGTCTTCAAAAAAACCTAAATAAATAGACCCAAAAATATAATATGGCAAAAAAAAAAAAAAAGAATTTGCTAAACCCTTCCTAAAACTTTGCCGTGAACTCGTAGGAATTTTTAGCAATAGTCAATTTAAATTTTTAACTTTGAGAACGAAAAATTATATGCGTAGAGATGAGATATTTTAGGAGGCGCCGAAAAAGACTGTTAAGGATGGCGGACACGTGGCAGGAAAGTCCGGTAAAAAAATGAGAGAGAGAAAATGGATCCAATGAGGAAGAGAGAGAAAACCGGGCCAAGCCTGCTGACTCGGCAACACAGTTTTATATTTTTCTCTTTTTTTTTTCCATTTTCTTTAAAATGGCTCTCGAAATTGGAGATTCAGGTCACGTGATGAGAGAGCCCTTCAAATTCTTTTGGTCTTTCTTTGACTACAGTCTAAAGACACATTAATTACTGCACTTAGTGACTCGTATTGCCATTTAATGGACTGCTAACTACCCTTTAATCTTCCATTCATGTGTTTAATAACAGGGGCATTTTGGTCAATTCGGTTCGGAAAAGGACGTCAATAATGTATGTGCTGGCATATGGCAATTCTCGATTGTTTGAGATTTTTCACCATTTTTTAAAATGTTTCATCTTACCAACTTTTGGTAACGAGTGGTTTTGGCTGTTACAGCTAGGATCTAACGTGTGGACTGGTGAGGCGACCTAGAACTTGGTGCAGCTTCATATGTGCTGTTTTTTCCTTCTCTTCAGTACTATGCAACGGCAGCTGCCTGTCGAATTGTACGTTGGGTTTGAGAAAGGTCATTTCTTAAAGGAAACATGTTAATGTTTGTAATTTAAATAAAAAAATGTAACTCTAAATGTGAAAACTTTTTAATATTTTTATTTAATTTTCTTTGTCAATGAAAGTGTATTATAAGTTTAGAAACGATTGAAAAATTTTATTTAAATTTATTAACTAGTAAGATGTGTATCTTTAACAATATAACGTTTGAATGGATTTAGCTTTAGATTTATTTGGAATTAATTGAATTATATTCAAACTTAATTTTCATGATATCTGATTTAAATAAGATTGTGAGTTATAATTCTTAAAGTTCACATCAATATTAAATATTAATCGATTTTAAATTAAATTTAAGTATTAACATTACTTTTATTAGGAAAAATATTCGAAAAAATATAACGAATTTAAATAAATTTAATCAAATTAATTTAAACTCAAAATCAATATTATTTCAACTTTATTCAATTATTTTTTTTGGATAATTAATACTTTATTGATATATATATATATATATATATATATAACCGTCAAAAGACGGGAATAATACATGGAAAATACATATAAAGGAGAAAACAACATAAAAACACATTAAGTAAGGAAAGTATTACAAGAGGACACTAAGTGAGTACAAGTGTGGTGCATACTCTAATTTGGTGAGCTAGATAATGTGGACTAGGGGTGTTATTGCCTAGGCGTACTTTATTATGAGTTCTCCATATGCAGTATACTGCCGTAGCTAATCCCGCTCTCCACACCTGTATGATCAGAGATGAGAAGTCAACTGTTGCAATTAAAGAAGTTTTAGCATCTCTCCAATTCTTAAATGATGGTGGACATTGTAGCATAGAATAAACTGATGCCCATATCTGTGATTTATAACCATAATTGAAGAAAAAGTGAGTGTGATCTTCAGGTCCTTGTTAACATAGGAAACATGTGGCAAAGGAAGTAATTCCCCTAGTGACCAGTGTGTCGAGAGTTGATAGTTCACCCATCTAGGCTGACCATAGTATAAACGAGTGCCTGGGGTATAGAAGTCTTATTCCATATGACTTTATGCTAAGATACAGTGGTTCTAGGAGGGTTGAGGAAGTTGTAGCCTCTTTTGATAGTGTAATCTCCAGTTGTAGAGTGCATCCAACAAAGTCAATCGAGTTTAGAGGTATTCGGTTGGATGTGGGGTATTCGGTTGGATGTGGGTCAGGATGTCGAAGTCCAACCAAAATGGAGTAGTAGGTAAATACCAGGTGTTATGTTCCATTAAGGAGTAAAGCTTGGTCGAAAATGGGAAGCATGTTCTTCCAATCTCTTTGACATTGTAAATTGTGTCTAATGGGCCTATTAGACGCTAGTAGTTTAACCATAATAAGATGGACAACCCATCATTGGGCTCCCATTGAAAGTTGTTTCTGACTAAAGACCATAATTTTAACAACTTTTTCCATGACTAGGAGCAAACAGCTAGTGCACGTGAAGATCGGGAGCTTCTACCCTTTAATAGGGTGGAGTGTACCCATTCCGGCCATAAACTTCTAGGGCCATGCTTACAAACGTGCCATCTGTGCTTGATTTGGATAGCTTTGTTCCAGAGGCAAAGATTCGAGATTCCAAGACCTCCACACTTCACTGGTTTGCAAACCTCATATCATTTTACCTTAACCTTGGAGTAAACATTGGGGTTGCCACTCTACAAGAAATTTCTAAGCAACTGTTCAATCCTAATTATTAGCGCCTTTGGAAAGAGAAACACAGAGCTCCAAAACACCTGCATTAAAATTATAACAGACTTTACTAACTGAAGCCTACCTGCATAAGACAAGTATTTGGATGTCCAGGATGTGATGCGTGTCATGATGCGTTTAATAAGGATATCATAGTCTTCTTTCTTAAGTTTAGAGGAGATGAGTGGAACACTAAGGTAATGCACAAGAAGCTTGATTTCTTGGAATTGGGATATCCATAAGATGTTTTCTTTAGTTCGTAAGGGAACTCGAGAGAAGAAAATATTGCTTTTGTTGTTATTGGCAACTAACCCTGAGAGTGAACGAAAATATTGAAGAAAATCCCTGATTAATACAATAAATTCAATTTCACCTTTAATGAATATGAGGAGGTCATCTGCAAAACAAAGATGGATTAGTCTTTCAAGTTTACATCTCCAATGATAGGAGAACTTGGGATTGAGTGTGAGACGTCTCATTAGGGTGTAAAGAACCTCCATGCCAATCACAAAGAGATAAGAAGAAATGGGATCCCCTTGCCTTAACCTTCTTTTACTATAAAAATAACCTGTTAACTCTCAATTGATGCAAACTGAGAATTTGAGAGTGGTGATGCACTATTTTATGAGGGTGTAAAAGTAAGGAGGGAATTGCATAGCCTTGAGCACTTCCAATAAGAAATCCCATCTGATCGAGTCATAGGCCCTCTAGAGATCCACTTTTAATGTACAACGAGGAGCCCCTTTTTGTGAATAATATCCGGCTACTAGCTCCTAAGCTATGAGGATATTATCCATGATACGATGCCCTGGAACAAAAGCAGCTTACTCTTTATCAACAAGAGAAGGGAGCATTTTCTTTAGGCGCGTCGCTAATATTTTAAAGATAGCTTTGTATAGTACGTTGCAACAGGCAATGGATCAGAATTGCCCCATTCATGAAGGATTAGCTATCTTTAGAATTAGAGAAATGATAATGGAGTTAACTTCCCTAAGTAGGTGGCCTGTAGTGAGAAATTCCCTTACTGCAGTAGAGACATCATTTCCTATGATCCCCTATGTCTCCTTGAAGAAATGGGTTGTGTATCCATCCAGTCCAGGTGCTTTTTCATTAGCTTGGGAAAAGAAACTACTCTTGATCCCATCATTTGAGAATGAAGCATTCAATTCATTATTCTGTTGGTTAAATAGTTCCTTATCAACTAAGTTATGAATTTCTTTAGGGTTGATGGAGGAATGAGTAATATTGTATAGTTGCTGAAAGTAAGTGATAGCCAAAGACTTGACTTCTATTTCCCTTACAACCTCACTCTCATCATCTCTTGACAACCTATGCAAAGCACTTCTATTATGGAGATTCTTCATAGTCTTGTGGAAGAAAGAAGTGTTTCTATCACCTAGCCTTAACCAATTCACTCTAGATTGTTTGATAAGGCATTCCTCAGGACCTCTCAATAAGTAATACTTTTTAAAAGCAGCTCTCTCATCTACCATGTGTCATGTGTCACCTATGCCTTGTATGGAAGATTGGAATTGGTGGAGGGTGTTTCGCGCCAACTTGACCCGATTGAATATGTGAGAGAACTCATCGTGATTTAGCTTCTTCAACTCAAGTTTCAACGATTTGAGCTTTTGGACAACTTAAAACATTTTTGAACCGATAATCTCTGTGCTCCATGCTCGGATAACTATACCTTAGAACAGTTCATGTTCAAGCCAAAAATTGAAGAACTTGAAAGGGGGCTTCCTGACACTACGCTGGATATCCATGCATGCGATCGCTAAGGAATGATTCGATAGAGATGGGGGGTTGAACTTAGCTTGAGTACTTGGGAAGACGTTCAACCAATGGTGATTAACTAGGACTTTATCAAGCTTCCTTAAGATATGATTGCGCTCCTGACAGTTGGTCCATGTGAAGAGGTTGCCAGTGAATCTAAGATCCTCTAACTCAGAGTTTGCTAGACATTTTTGGAAGTCATTCATCGCTGCTATCATTCGTGCTCTTCCCCCTTGCTTTTCCGATGGGAGCCTCGTAGTATTAAAGTCGCCAAGTACCAACTAAGGGCTCATGGCGAGAGTTGGAGCTAAGGATTCTAACTATTCCAAAGAGATCTTCTATGCCCATCATGATTTGAGCCATAGATAACCGTAATAAAAAAGTGGAGTATTTGTTGACAAGCATTTGATTGCACAATGCATGTGCTGCAAATTGACATCCTCAATACGGACATCCCAAACTGTCGGGTTCCAGACCAACCACATGTGTTTACTACCGAGCGATTCATAGTTACTTTCCACCTATGTCCCAAGATGGTTTGAATTCGACTTTCATTTGAGGCATTGACCTTAGTTTCCAATAACCCTATAAAGGAGGTTTGATTGTTCTCGCACACTCATTTGACCTCAGCAATTTTGACAGGGTCGTTAAGACCTCTTATGTTCCAAGCTGCTATATTCATCCATCTTAATTTGTAATATGAGGTTGGTGAGTAATGACATTACTCGATGATTTCTGATTTAAATAAGATTGTGAGTTGTAATTCTTAAAGTTCAAATCAATGTTAAATATTAATCAATTTTGAATTAAATTTAAGTATTAATATTACTTTTATTAGGAAAAATATTCAAAAAAATATAACAAATTTAAATAAATTTAATCAAATTAATTTAAACTCAAAATCAATATTATTTCAACTTTACTCGATTAGTTTATATCTCTACTTTGTGATTTTTCTTCCATCCATCTTAATTTGTAATATGAGGTTGGTGAGTAATGACATTACTAGTATTATCCATCTTGTACATGCTTAAAATTGGAATTTCAAAAGTTTGTATCGTCTCCCTGAGGTTATTTATAAGTATAAAACTTATAAACATCGGTAAAAAGTGACTTGCCACCCTAAAATACTACTATGGTGTTGATAAAAAAGTTTCACTTTAAGATGTTTTGGAAGTATTTGCATACTTTTATAAGATTTTGAGAGCAATGGGTATGATTAAAGTTTATCAAATTTATTTATACTTAATCAATAATTTTGATATGAAATTTCAATTTTTTTTACATATTATGCACGCATACATGAATTAAAAAAAAATGAGTACATACACATTATTCAAAATAAGATGCCACAACAGTAAATGCTAACCACGTTTGTAACGAAGAGTGCCAAAATCTCTATTTTAACTCGTTCTTCAAAATCATAGATGCAAATTAAAAAAGGAAAAAGAAAAAAGAAAAAGTAAAAGTATAGGTTTTGAAAAGAAAAATATAGAGTTACCGGATCTCCAATTCTTAGGTAATATATTGCTTACCATTCCAAGGATTGCCTTTATGAAACTTATAAAGATACCATTGAAGTTATAAATTTTCTAAAACGGTGTTTATATATTCATGAAACTTATTTGGAAAGACTAAGGTGTATTTTACTTAAAAAAAATATTTATTGATATTGACATGTTATTAGTATATTTACTTCATTAAATGAAATAAAGAGGATTGAATTGTTATATAATAAGAAAAGAATAGAGATATAATAGTTATTGCATGTTTATTATTTTATTTACTTGAGACAAAAGTTAATAATGAATAAAATAAAAATAAAAAATAAATTATTTATTATATCCTTAAAATCCTAACACTTCTCTAACTTACATAGCTAATTTAAATTCAACACAATTTATGATAATAAAGCATTTATGATAAAGATGATAAATAAGTAATTAAATATTAATTTATGAGTAGAAAATATGAATTATTTTTCAATATCTTAAATAATAGTAATGTATTGAGAACAGTTATTTAGTGTATAAAATTTAACTAGATACTATAATAATAACTTTATATAAAATAAGAGAAGAATGAAATGGTAATTTCCCTAAATGAACATACACTATGTGTTTGAAATGGTAGTAGATAAATATTAATAATATTTAAATATATGATAGTGATAATAGAGATTTTTTTTTTAAAGAAAGAAAAATTACCATCCATGTTTTTATGTATTAGAATTTTATTAATGATTATTTCCCATTAATTTATCCATGTAACATACTAGTAATATTAAAGTTTTTCTAAATATATATTTAAAAAAATTGAAGGTAATGATATGGCTTGTAATGTCTTCAACATTGCTTATATAAATCATCTTACTTAAAAAAGAAAAAACTTGGGAATATATATATATACTTAAAAAATTGATGTCAATAACTTGTAGCTTATTTGTTGGAAAAGAGAAAAGGGAAGGTAAGGATGGGAAATAATTAATATCAACACAATTTGGATATTCTAGGGATTTCAAATTTCGCTACGATTGAATTATTTCGTTGTCGATCAATTTTCTACAACCTGATTTCCAAGAATCTACCTTTCTCGCGTCATAAAAGGGTGACTGTTTGAAATTTACAATGTGTATAATATTACATTAGTCATCTAAGGGTAATATTACTCAACAATCTCCATGCAAAACCCCTCTTTTTATACCCAACAATAAATTTGGAGCAAATTGAAGAGTTTGGATACTATTTATCTTTTCATATTTACATGTAATTTTAGAAGTTGGATTTGTAATTCCATGGAATGTGCATCCCAATACCAAACGAAATGTTAGTTTCAAGCTTCATATTGCAATTCCATTTTAATTATATAAAATATAGTTATATATTTTTTTTCATATATTCCTACTCCTCTATGTATAACATGAAAAGCAAAAGACAAAGATTGCATTAAATATTTTACCATATTGAAACATACGTATATTGCATGCATGGATAAAAATATCAAATAACAACATCGAAATATAATTCTAATTTTTCTCTCTCTCTCTTTTTTAATCATCTTTTCTTCTACGTTTCCTTCCCCTCTGTGAGTTGGCATTAACGTGTATAATTTTTTATTTTTTTTTGCTTCAATTTGTGACTTAGAGGATAGATAGAATCAAACTACTTCCTCTTTGTTTTCAGTTGGCTTCTACGTAATATTTTATACATGTTACACTCTTGTACGATATAAACAGTTGAAGTTGAATGGGAATTTAGAAGTTAAATGGGACATACAACCTTTTTTCATGAATTACTTAAACTTTTTTTTTTTAATTTGTGAACTTAGAAATTTATTTTATAATCTTTTTATGAAAATTAAAGCCTCTTTATTTTCTAGTTTTTTGTGAAAGACTATTGTTGTTGGATAGCATTACATTAGGCGACAAGAGCAATAGAATAAGTTCTTTAGTAATTTGTTGGTTTTTATTCTTTATTCAACTTGCTTATTATGCAACGTTTATGATAATTTATTAGAGAATTTATGGGATAAGTTTGAATAGGAAGTTGAACTTATTTAAGGAAAATTATTATCCATAATTTTTTTATTTTTATATATACATATATTCAATTATAATCCACTTGGTAATTCGTTTTGAGTTGAAATCCTAGATCTAAATTTATATGTAAAAATCATAGTGATAAAAGTAAAGGGGCATTCTACAATGCCATCATTCCTCAATTATAGTAAAATCTTTCAAATTATAATAAAAATAAAGTTTATTAATAATAAAAAGAATCTATTGATAATCTTTATAAAATTATCAATAGTTTTAATAAAAAATTATTAATAATTTTTATAATAGTAAATCACCATCGAATAATAGTAAAAATAAGGTATATTAATAATAAAACAAGTTATTGACAATAACAGTATAACATTGTCATTTGAATTGCCCGTGAAGTATATTATATAAAAACATGATAAAATCAATTAGGTATTTTATGTTAAATGATAACTATTAATGAACGCTTAGTACTTCATGTTGTTTTACAGTCTCACATATCAATTATATATATGTGTGTTTTCGTAATTTGCACTGAATACAATAAACTAAAATATAATTAAAATTGTAGAGTGATTCTTGACATGCAAATCCATATTTCCCACTGTACCATATAAACATTTTAGATAAATTTCATTTTATATATTCGAGTTTTCATATTTTAATGTTTTGAATTTTTGTATTTTTGTTTTTGATATTTTATATATCTGAGTTATTCTCCATGTTTTCACTTTTAACTTTACCTTTAGAATCTTAAAAAAATGAAAAATGAAAAAGAACCAAATGCAAAGGTAATTAAACAGACAAAGCTGTATAAACAACAGTTGGCTACATAAATTACCTTTGAACCAAAGTTAAATATTCCCATCAGTGCACCAACATGACAGCTCACAAATGTAATAGTAATAAAAAATTAAACCAAAACATTAAACTAATGCTAATAAAAACATTTAATATATAAACATCGAAGCTCAGACATCACAATTTCTATAACTGAGATGTTTTATATTTCACATTATATATATTTCAAGAAATAAAAACAACAAAAAACAAAAAAAAAAAAAAGCAAATAAAAAAGGTAAAACTTTTAGAAAAAAAAAAAAAAGTACCCCCAGTTGATCCTATTTCCTTCCTTTCCTCATACAAAACTGAGTTGAAAACATTGGCACTATAAAGAAAACCGACACATATTCTCTCAAATGGCCATGATAGGATCCGACATAAACATATCCCTAGTATCTTGAAAATGATCCTCCACATGTCACTTAGATGACCAACACTTATCAGGTCTATAAACACATCATTAATATATCCAAAAATATTATCCCTTAACATGCTTTCACCAAAACTCAGTTCTTCTAGGAAACACGACTTGTCAACATTAAACATGTTAAATGGCTCTTTGTTTCATTTTTTTTTTTAGTATGTAAAAAATAAAATAGTAAAAAGATGGAAATATAAGTACACTTATATCCTTCTATAAAATTAAATACCTAAAAAATTTATGAAAAGTTAAATTATCTAATTTTTTACTTTATTTACTTTTACAAAAATACCAATTAAAATATCTTTTTTTAATGTATTACATATATTTTCTAAACTTTTTTTAAAGAAAAATTAGGTAAATTTTCACTTTCCAATTTTCATACTCATTATAATTATGAAATAGAAACAATAAGATATAAACAAAATAGTTTTCTACTTATCCAAAAACAAAATAGTTTTTCAAAGGTCAAATTTCAAATATATATAAATCAAATATAGAATAAATAGAGATGAGATATAAATTAAAAAAAAAATAACAATCCAAACAAGCCCAAAATCATTTGTAAAGAAGTCACCAAACGACAACATATAGCTCGAGGACTAGGAAAAGTTCTTTGATGTGCAAGACTTTTTCTTTACCTTAGTAGCTCAATCTTTCACCACTGGTGATGACAAGGAGATCTCTTGGGAGATTGAATAGAATCAAACTACTTAACTCGAATCGAACTATTTTTTTTTAGTTAGCTTCTATATAATTTTTTATACGTGTTAAATATTTATATGATTTAATAATATATATAGTGCATTATTCATTTTTCCTCTTTATTTTAGTTTACATGAATTATTTAAATATTTGAATGGAGTAGAGATTATGATCAAAGTCAAATACCTAAAGCTGAATTGTAACTTAAAAGTTAAATGAGATGTATAATCTTTGTTCACGAATTACTTAAACTTTGCTACTCTATTTGCGGACTTAGAACATTACTTTACAATGTATTCATGGCAACAAAAGCCTCTTTATTCTCTGTATTGTTATTCAATGTTTGTGATCATCTATTAGAACATTCATAGGCTAAGTTTGAGTAGGAAGTTGAACTTGTCTAAAGGATTTATTATCCAAAACTGTTTTTTTTTTAATAGATACATATATGTGGCTATAAATCCAATTATTAAATGTGCTTGAGTTGAAATCCTATGTCTAAACGTGTAAGTAAAAATTATGTGATAGAATTATAATATACAAAAACGTGATAAGAACAACTAGGTGTTTTTAAATAAATATAGATATAAATCCATAATTATAGACACATGTCTAGTACAATTATAGGTGTCCAAAGGAGGTTGAATTTTTTAAAATAAAAAATCATCTTATAAACTATAAAAGAGAATTGAATTCAAACAACTCATAAAACTTGTTTACTTAATGTTGCCCTCACACTAAAATTGGAATATACATGGATGATCTATTTTAAATCTACCTTTTTTTATGTGTGGCTTGTACAATATTTTGTACCTTCTATATACTTAATTCGAATGGAGTAAGCATGAAAAGAACTTAGTAGCACTAGCAAGTTTCCATAACTTAAGGCATGGGGAGAAAGTCATTCTAAGTCAATTACTTAGTTTTTAGTAGCTCTTTATGAGTGTAGCATGCACCTAGACAATTTAACACCCTACCCATAATCATAATGACCAAGTTACAAGTGATGCTCTACTAACTAAACTATATTTCCCTAAGCCAAGACTAGGATTATAGAAAAATCTATGTGAATTCTTCTTGAATAGTATTGTAAGGGCTATAAACTCTTGATAAAATGTTTCTTTGAGTCATAGCAATTGTCTTTATAACATTATATTCGGTTTACTAGAATAGAATTGTTATTCTTCTTTTGTTACTGTCGAATAGTAATTTCCTTGTTTGGTTTGTAAAAATTTATATTTAAGGAATGCTTATTTGATGTAATGTGAAATAGATAAGAAATTTGGATTCTTTCCCTTTAATAGAAGAATATTTATTCCTCATATAATATAACTTTTCATCCCTAAAATTCCTTTATAATTAAACAAGATAATACTATAGAAATTACTATTCTATTTCAGCCTTGTTCCATTCCAGTAAACCAAATGTAATCCATCACTTTAGTATTATGATGCTATAACAAAAAAAATGCTAAGGTGATCCTACATCATCAAGCCTGTGCTTTCCCTTTTGGCAAAATGGGGCTAAAGAAGGAAAAGAGGGGGATAGAGGTTGCTCTTACATTTGACATAACAAGTCTAATAGGAGGTTTACACAAGGGACTAATAGCCTAGTAGTAGCCACTAATGAAAAATGCTTCTCAAGGCTATAGTGTAGTTTTATTTGACATGGATTGAGTGAGTCTGAGTTGAATAAAATAGGAAAACCTATCTTGTAAATATATATTCTAAAAATTGGAACTAAAACTTATGTTATGATTCCTTAGAATTACATTCAAACATATATTTTGTAAAATTTGTATGTTTTAAGGTACTTTATGGAATTTGTAATTTTTTTATTTTTTTTTTTGCTTTTATCATTTAAAATATCAAAACCATTCATGTCTATAGGAGTGATATTCAAATTGAAAGACAACATCACTTTTATATTATAAATAATGAAAATATAGTGAATTTCAATAAAAAAGGAAAAAATAAAATTTTAATTCTTAATGTTTATTTACTTTTTTATTTGAGTACTTATTTTTTTTTCTTTTTAAGTTCTTAATGTTTTTAAAACCTTATAAAAATAGGGATTTCATTAAATGTGTTAAAATTTCTATTCATATTAAGTATGTATTGGCTTCTAATTAGCCTTAAGCTAGTTGCCCAAAGTGGTAAGGGTACATACAATTTTTTTTAGTCTCTTTCTTAATTTTAATTATTATTTTTGTATTTTTTATTCTATTATATCATAAAATATATTTAATATTATTTTTATTATATTATGTAAATAAATATATTTAATATCATCATTTTATTAATTTAGTTATTATAGACCAATTTGAGAGTCATGGATTAATATAAAACTTAATAGATTTGACGAAAATTATTAATTTTTTTATAAAGTTTTGTAAACAATAAGGACTCAAATATAAAAAATAAATAAAATTGAGAACTCAAATAAAAAAGTAAGTAAACATTGGACTAAAAATGTATTTTTCCTGTAAAAAAAATAATAACAAGATACAAGATATATAAGGTAAATTGCATGACCACCTTTAAAAACTTTTAAAATGATATGGACCCTAACATTTTCAAAAGCTAATATACCCCCCTAAAAAAATTGATATGACTACCTAAGTTTGAAATGCAATTAACATGGAAATCATGGCAATTAATTAATGTTGAAACAATTTAAAAAATGCAAAAAAAGAAAAAAAAAAGAAAAGCATAGAAAAATAAAAAGAAAAAAGGAAAAAAAGGAAAGAAAATCAAGTCATTAGGGCTAAGGGTCATTGCCAACCATTTTGGGTTGTGATCAATAAATTAAATATATTTAAAAAATATGATATAAATTGTTGTGTAAGCATCTGCATCAGCAACCCCATCCCTCGCTCCCCTACCCCTAACAAGTCCATGTTTGTTCTAGGAAAATAAGTGTTAACTTTAAAAAAAAAAATGAAAGTTTATACAATTTTAAAAGCTTTCAAGAGATGGTTTATGTAACTTACCCTAACCAATTATCAATTTAAACTAGAGATGTGAGATGAGATAATCTTTTGGCTAGTTGTTAGTAGAAAAAAGTGTCCAATAAGTAATATTGACTTCATTAGATTTTCTATATATTTATCAAATTTAATAGTATTTACTACCAAAATTCTAAAGGTGAAGTATATGATAACCTACACATATTAAAAATTGGCAAGATACCTTATGACCTAAAATACACACAATATTGATCTAAATAGGTTCTAAGGCATATGTGAAGTTATATCTTATATTATACCCTATAAATATAAGTTTTTAAATTTTTAAATCAAAATATATTTTATGACATGTAATATCTATCTCCAAACCCATTCAACTATATAGAATCCAACAAGCTCAGCAATTGGGTTCCAACATTTAGCCTTAGTAGGAAATTGATGCCAAAATGGGGCAGCTAAAAGCACTCCATTGGTCATACATTCCGTATCCTACTTTCACCCGTTGTACTTTGGCTACTTCAGCCGTTTCCAGGAGTAAATAATCCCTACTAAATTAGGACATAGCATTAAATAACATCAAAAGAGGAAGTCACAAAGACTCTGCTTTTGCTCGAGTGATCCAAAGTACGTTATAAATGAGATCACGTGATCCATTGTCTCCAATGCATGGAGTTGCCAACTGAAGTAAATAGTAGGAAAACTCATTTATGAGATAACCACATCATATCAGTAATAATTAGTATATTCCTTACTTCCATACATAAATCTCAGTTTTATAATTATTACGCGTTGAGGACACAATGAATATTTTTAGTTTGAGGAAACGAAACCACAAAACCTTGATGTCCGAGTAATTTAGTCCTGTCGAGAGTAGATTGAGTTTGGACGTAGCATTACATGAGATATTCTTACTACATTTGTGCTAAATAATTATAAAATTGCCCCTAAAGTAAGATCTATGTCAACATTAGTTTTAGGATGTAAACGACATAATTTTATGTTTTGGGTGCGTTTGCTTGCGGGAAAATTTTTTAGGGCACTTTTTTTGTTTAAGTTATAATAATTCAGTCTTTATAATTTCATAAAATTATTCTTGATTTTATGAAATTCTGGTAACTGGTGAATTTTTTTTTCTTTTCCTTTTTTTTTTGGGTAAGAATTGATATAAACGCAAGATATTAGCACCTATAAACTAAAGATGTTAGTCAATTGTGATAGAAAATTACATGGAAAAAAAAAGAATACAAAACGGTAATTATACTCCTAGCGCATATTCACAAACAAAAGGTTATGCCATTTTTCCCTTATTTCTTACAAAATGACTTTTATATTTTAGTTGCATTTTACTTATCTAAGGGCAAGTAATGACTATTACATAAGAAAAAAGGTTTTCTTCCCAAATTATCTAAACTGGTTAAACCTGGCACTATGTGCAGATTTTCGATTTGATAGACATATGTAAAATACTACTACAATTAATATATTAGTAATACATGTCTATAAATTATTTTTAAATTGGTGTGAATACCATAACTTAATTATCTAAATATATATTACTATAAGTAGTTTTATATAACTCTTTGATTGCTATTTCACATTTAGAAGAAATAATATATTGTTAAAAAAAATGTTACAATTCTTATAATTATTTGATTGTTATCCCGTTACAAAACAAGAATTGCTCATTTTATAACAGGCAATATAAGGACTACAACCCTAAAAAATGACCAAAAGTCAATACCCCAATAGGTAGTTAAAGGGAAAGGATAATTGGCCAAAAAAAAGGAAAAAGTAACACAAAGGCGTATAATGACAAAAAAGTTTTTGAAATTTTATACTATAATAGATTTGAGAAATCAATCATCAACCATCAAAGGAAACCAACAACACTATCAAAATCAGCTACCTCGATGACCTCCATCATGAGCAAACCCAACCACCTTTAAAACCTTCTACTCTCCTTCTCCCACTTGAAAGTGTAGGTCACCTTCGAGAGATAAGATCGTGCAAAATCGCACTAGTGAGGCCAAGTTGCATAAGTTATGCATCTCTAGCAACCAAAATCATGAATTGTTTTGGGCATGCAAGGTTGGCTAATCTTGCTCTGGCATAATATGAACCAAATCATATCAACTTGAGAGCGTATATCATGATCTATGAGTTTAGAGTGGGCATGGAGCTAAGCGAGAGAGATCAAATTGGGCCTAATGTGTTATGAGTAGCATCAGTAGTGAATATACTCTGAAGGTGGGTTTGGCCTTCTATGAGGAAAATAATCAGGAGCTGGTGCTTCTATTCTAATTCAATGATAGGCAAAAACCAATTGGAATAATTGGTCCTCTCAATTTTACGAGGAACCATAGCAAAGTCAAAAGGGCTCACCTAACAAAAGGGATGAATTTGAAATAGACCTAAGTAGACAAGATGAGAAGGTTGAATAGCTGTCTAGAATATGAGTAAAAGTGTGAATTAAGGGATGTTTGAGCACCGCATAGGCACTCTAAGAGGAGAGAACCTCCTATCCTGCAACAAGTGGTATTAAAGCCAATATTCGAACCATATGAAGCTACTTGAATGCTACTTATGTATGATCAATGTATGGTAGCTTGTTGACGCAAGGGATCATATAGGTTAAGCTTGATAGGAGGAGTGGCTACTAGAGATAGGACATCGTTGTTTAGGGTTTGTATAGATTAAGTTCGAAAAGAAGGGCAGCTACCAAAGGGAGGACATCATTGTTAGAGGAGCAATTGTATCACTGGTCTAATTATAATAAGAATCTACCTAAATCATTCAAAAGTGCTATATTAGGATGCCCTACTGTTGGGCAACTCAACAAGAGGCAAGAGAGAGCTTATGAATACCTAAAATCCTAGCAAAGATGATCTTAGGTGGAGTTTGACAATAGTTGGAAAAGGGTTGGCAATCTTTTGGTGAGGGCAATGGTAACAAATTGGCCTCATGATGAGGGTGTCATGAATTTAGGTGGGGGAAAATGTCACGGTCCATAAGCGTAAAGTAGATATGGAGCTAAGTGGGAGAGATCAATTTGGGTTTAACGTGTTGTGAGTGGCATTAATAGGGTGTTTGTTTGGTGACCGGCATATTCTAAAGGCAAGTTTGGCTTGTCATTGGTCAAGAGTTGATATGACTCTCCTAATGAAACCATGGCAGCCAAAACTAATAATAGCAATTAATCCTATTAAATATATGAGGAAACTTGTAAAGCCAAGAGGACTTCTCTAATAAGAATGATGGACTTTGAATAAACCTAGAAAGATAGAATGAAAAGGCTAGCTCACCATCTATAATATAAATAAATAAATGAATTTAGAAAAGGTCAAATACTGCATGAGCACTCCAGGAGAGAAAAACTTTCCATTATGTGTCCCACTTAGTTAGGTTGTGGGCTAATGGTAAGGTTATAATGGATATTTTATTTTTATTTCAACATAATTTTTTATTTTGTTATTATGGCATGCAAAAGCAATTAGCATAATAGAAACATAATTCTAATTGTACCACTATTCCATATGCCGATGGAGCTACTTTATTCCATGTGGTAAAGTGGATGTATCGCTAATTTGTCATTAAAATTTTCCATTCTTTTATAATCATAAAAAATGAGTGATAGACAAATATTTTCCATAAAAAATAAAGAGCAGAGTGCTTCTTTTATTAATAGCACTTCGTTCTTCATACCAATGCACATTTATGTCTTCACCGTCACCTTTTTTCCGTCGTTAATGGACTTCATATTATTGGCCGAGACTATTAATAGGTGGTGTTGCCCGTCCTCTATGTCCTAACAAACGCCATACCTATCGCAATCAATAAAACTTAACCAAATTACCACGAGAAGAGCTTCACAACCGCGATGTCCATGTACTCATTAACAATTTTTCATTGTACACCTTATAACTCAGTTTATAGAATAATTATATTCAATCGAATTGATGTAAATTTAAATCTTTTTCTTTGTTATAATCATAAAAAAAAATAAAGAATTTAATAAAAGTAGAATATTTATATACTAGAAATGAAAGCGCCGGTATCTTTTTCTTTCTTTCTTTCTATTGCTTTAAAAGTACTTTACATGATTTGTTTTTTTTATAATTTTTAAGTGATTATAATAATTAGAGAGGATTCAAACCCAATTCAACATACTAGGAGATCAATATATATATACTATTAGATTACAAGTATTTTAATACTTTTACACTATATTCTTGTGAAAACTTGAGATAAGAAAGGCATGCATAGTAAACGAAAAATAACAATTCCTAGAAAGTTAGGGGTATTTGTGAAGGAGTTCCAAAATACTTAAATCACACAATCTAGTTTAAAACTCTAAAATATCGTGGCATACTTTCATATTCTTTTGCCACGTTGGCGAAACCAATCTCAATATTCTAAAATTGAAAAATCTTTATGCAAATTAAAAAAGAAAAAAGAAAAACCAAAAAACTAAAAATTCAAATTCAAATTGCGTAGAATGTGTAGAAGCAAAGTTTGTAACTTCTAAGTAACTAAACACAACGTGATTTTATATTTAGTTGACTAAAATGAAATCATTATTCTCTTATTTATTCTATAAAAAGTTATAATATAGATAATGTCTATTAAATATAATGTAAAATAAATAAAAAATTATTTTTTTATCTTCTTTGGAGAAATCATTATTCCTTATAGACTGTAACTTTTGTTACAAAAAAAATAAATAAATAATACAAGATAAATCACTATCATTTTCAATTATATTTATTCTTAAAAAAATTAGAAAATAAAATATTTAGGCAAGGGCATGATAACATTTTTTATGCCATATTTGGTGATACTATCATTTTTATTATTCAAATTAGAGTTATAAATAAGAAGTTGAAATGATATAGCGTTAAGCTTAAATTTGAGTTCGACTCTGTTTGAGCTTGAGCTTTGTTGAACTTAGAATTTTAAGTTCAATCTCGACTCAAAGTAGCATTTAATAAGTTCAAATTTAACTCGATTAAGCTCATTTAAGTTTAATTTATATAAAATATATTTTCTTCTTATTATAATAATATTAATATTAAAACTTAACTTAAATTTGATTAATATGTATACTTGATCTGAGCTTGATTAGGCTTGTAAACTATTCAAATAAATTGAATTCGAACTTGACTTAACTATTCTCAAGTTAAACTTGAGTAACTTATAAATAGTTTGACACATTGACACCTCTAATTCAACCATAGAATTTACTTGTAAAGCATATACAACCTTGAAAATACTTCTTTTGCTTACGTGACCAAAAAAAAAAGTACAACAATACGTGAATAAGTTTTAAGCGACAAAATTTTCTCTTCTTATGTAAGTAAAGAAGTACCCATAATAATTACAAGATTTGATTGATTGTTTTAGTTTGTTTCTAATATATTGTCATGCTTTGAAATTAAAGGGCATTATCAATCCATTGTAAAATGATACTATATAACTAAATATTTCTCCCAAAGATTCATAATGATTCAATTATGTACATAACAACTTCATATTACTCATAAATACAAAAGCGCCTAAGAGATATTAACCTGTACAAGTCTAAACTAGATTATCCTATAATTCAAAGTCTTTTGGTACACTAATTCTTTGTTCTCAATAGGGTAAGTTATGGAAACTCTATACATAACTATTAAATCGACCACAAACGCATGCCACATTGCAAGCCAACATATAATTACTAAGTGCATCAATAATTATTCATTGAGCTATATTTATTAAGCAAAACAAACATATGCATGGGTTCATTAATCCCCATACTATCACTAAAATGCAATGGGCGATCTAACTCCTTTCCACAAACAAATCATCTCATGTTAGATTCACTACTTGTAACAATTATCAATAATCTAGCCTTTTTCAATTGTTTGCTTTAGTGTCCGGTATTACTAATGGACTCACTTACAACTTTGCTTCAGGTGTCCTCACTTGTATCAACCTCAATTCTAGCATATTAATGAGTAATCACGAGCTACACACAATTGACAAAAGATCTTAAGTGCCAGCTATGTTACCTTAGGAGTCGATCTTATTATGGTTAATAGGCCTTAGTCCACAAATCATGGCATCAAGCTTAAACACAGCTAGCACATGCATTTATTCAAATTTGAATGTCTAAATAGTTTTCAATATCCCACAAGCACACACTCATACACACATAAACAATAACAACAACCACATACTTAGAATCCACTTACATTCTTGATAAATACCAAGACTTAGATTCAACTCCTAAATCATATAACACATGGATAATCAATACTTTTCTAAAAGATTACAAATCCTAAAGGTGGCATTTGATGTTCCTCTTAAATGATCAATAATGACTTAATATAGTTTGACGTAGATCCCCAAAAGACCAACTAGGTCGATCTAAAAAGTCAAGCTATCCTATAGACATGGTTGATCGAGCAAGGAGGGTAATCAATCTAGTCAACTAATCGTTGTCACATTAGCCCAGTTGACCAAGCCATGCTTATAGTCAACTGTGTTGTTTCTTAGGTTGACCTAGGTGGTCTTAGATTCCAAGATTCGAACTTTTGCACCAATTCCATCCTATGAATTGTCCCAAGTTAATATTTTACTTCAAATCTCATTTTTTTTAAGTGAATATCTTTAATAGGACAACAATCTTAATGATAATTCTATATTATATTTCTAAATTTTCATTTATACTAAAGGTTATTGATTCTTCTTATGAACACTACACATTTTGTGTAATTTATCATATTACTATGATTAAACACTAATTTCTATCTCCCATTACGATTAAATGCCAAAAAGGACTCCAACACTAGAAAGAATTAACCTAGATGCACAAATCTTTCTAACAAATAGAAGAAACTTACCTTAAAAATAAGAGTGACAAGCATGCGAAAGAAAGTCACTAAGGGTTGTGAGAGAGAGTGGTTGGAATTTTAGAGAGAGAGAATGCTTGCATTTATGTCAAAAGAGAAAAGGATGGACTGCAACTTGTTTAAGGAGAAAGTTAGGTGTAAGAATTATTTTATCACCCCTGATTTTGGTTAAATTTCTAGAGTAATTCTTTTCTATTAGATATACTAGGGATTAACGGTTACATGATAGATAAGATAGGATTATCTACCATTTATCCATTTATAAGAAAAGTCCTAAAACTTGTAAATGGAGCTTACTCTGTGACTCCTCAAAACTATCATAAAAACTTTACTTGTATAGAATTTATAAGTTCTTTGATAACTTTAGAACCTATGAATGTTTTTCTTAAAATTTTTAGTCTAAATTATATGAGCATTCATGTCCAAATATATATTATTCAAACTATAAATCAATATAACTTTTAACAATATATTACATAAAAAATGATGAATTTCATTAAAAAGTAGAAAATACTTAACTAAATATTATTATGAAATTATGAGTCTAAATTTATGTGATAAATTGGGATTCAATTATATTTTTCCATTCTAATTATATCTATTAATGATATATTATAATTTAGATATCCTACATATACTAAAAAATTATATAACAGCACAACTCAACCATATCCAATTTATCCGCTAGTTGCAATAGCTCCTAGGCTATTCTGATGTGTCATGCCCTAAGTTCTCTATCCTACAGGTGTTATATTAATTGAGTGAAAAAAAAAATCCATTGAAATGAGATGATGACAAATAGAATCTATATCGGGCTCCTAATAATGGACGAATTTTTCTTGCTTGTCATGAGTGATATAATTATATATACTATAGTCATCATTTGAAGATTTTTTATACATTACTCCTTTGTAGGTATATATACAATTACATGATGACATTATTGAAACAAATAGATACATTTTTCAATATAATTATTTGAAAAACAAGGCAAAAGGACAAAACTCAACTTTACAACCCGGATGGCGTTGATCGTATTGTCAATGGCCAGACCATTATCTTTTAATTTTTTTCTTCATTATAAAATTGATAAAGATGCTTGCAATATATGCTAGGGTTTGTCCAAACTAAACATCCCTTTTGAAGTGAAACAATGTGCCAAACCAAACTAGCCGTCCCTCTTGTTTTCTTCTAGCTTATTGGCTTCGTCATCTTTATTTAGAATAATTAAAGTATTATACAACGTATGCTTCCTCCAACAATGATTTGGGAAAAAAAAAAAAGATTATTACAATGGAATATACTACTGGAGTTCCCTTTACTAAAACGTCAGCCATATAGTTGTCCCTTCTTATATATTTAGCAAGGTTTAGAGAGTATAGTAAGCCAAAATTGACCCCTCATCAAGTCACATGTAAACAAGTTCAAAAACCCTAGTTGATGTTGTAAATATCCTGTTATGTTGACTCCATTTCAAAGTGAGATATACTGGTTTGTCAAAAATACCCAACTAAGCATTATTTGGCAGGCTTCGTGGCTGTTGATGGCAAATACCCTTCACGATACTATACTTAAGAAATTACCCTTCAAATATAAATAATTTGAAATTCCATTATATATATATTCCCTTATATATATTGCATATGACATTTTTGGAGGTTCCATTGGATCTTCACTTGTGTTCAGTATTATTTTCCCCTCTCTACCGAAACTAATTAGTGGTTGGTTGGAGAATAATATCGTCAGCTATCTCGTATTGCTAGGCGCGTTATGGATGGCTCATATGTTCAACAATATGAATAAAATGTTCCATTTGGAATCATTCCAAACGCTGATTATTCTTAGTTAGAAATCTCTTACACTCGAGAACTCCTTTAACAATTATATTTTCAGTATCGTCTCAAGAAAATTATTCTAATGCAGCATTTGATGATCTCTTTATAATGTCTTTTGGCTAAAAAGGAACAAGAAAATATAAATAAGAATGGGTTTGTCTCGTGAAAAACATTTTTTAAACTATTTTCGACAATTGGTACAGTACCACAATAGTATCGGAATTGCAGGTATTATTGGCTTGTATCAGTAATGATACTGGAAGGCAGTAGCAATGATTAAACCCTAGTAAAAATAATAGTTAGTAGCCATGAAAAATGTTAATGGAAAATGAGTAAAATAATTCCCTATTTTCTCATAATAAGATTCATTTTCCCATTTTTAGTGACATTTTCCTTTGAAGTTGATAATCAGCATTCCATTGACTGTGACTTCTTGGACTTCTAGGTCCTATGATTAGCTGTCTTTCAAAGCTACTAATTAGTACCTTGCATCATTTTAAATTACTATAGTAATATTTAATAATTATGAAGTTTTGATTGTAATAAATATTAAAAAAAAAATCGCTTGAAATAAACACACCTTAAATGCAAAAGAGCCAAGACAGTTAGCTTGGATAGCTGGTTTCATGAGAATTCGTCCATTAGTAACTGGTTGTTAACCAATCTTATATCATGGATTAGGATAGAATCAAACGTTATGTTTTGACCTAAATCAGGGGAAAACAAAATTTGGGAATCAAATTCTTGGATTGATTTGCCGTTTTGGACTATAGCTTATGTTGTATCGTCTTTTAACATTTAGTGTTTATATGCACATGCGCATGCCTATGTAATCTATTTATAATATACGACAGAAAATCATAATTTGGTAGCATGCAATTTAATGATAAGAGAAGAGGATGCTTAATTCTTTAATTAGATATCGAGCTTGATTTTCATGATCTGCTATACTATACCATGGGCAAAAGTCTGAAAGTTTATATGGCACGGTGGAAAGATTTCTTTATAATTAGGAGAAAAAATTTATTGGTTAATATATGCCAAGTTTTATATATACATACTGTAAAAATATCAATAAGATTTTGATATATATAAATGGTATAAAACATAAATAATAATTATTTTTAAAAAAAATTATTTTATTGTCATACTTATTAAAATTTTATTAATATTTATATACATAATATATAACTTATATCAACCGATACTTTTTTTTCTATAACTTATAGAAATTTTAACCATGGTGCGTGTAACATACTTGAAAAAAACCAGAAGATGATAGCTCGGAATGTTTTTCTATCCTTAATTAATTAATTAATTGATAACTAAGATAATCAATTGTGCATTCACTAATTGGATAGCATTAATTAATTTACAATGAAAGTTACACACAAGGAAGATTGAGCTTAATGCTTACCAAACTCGACTCATTTCTTTTAGGAAATATTGAATTAAGCGTGATTGTTTCTTTCCTACATGACCGAGTGTAGTTCTTCATTTGACTAAAGGCTTGCTTGCACACTCTAAGTGGAACATCATACTTTGATGCCACGAAACTCAGCTTCTCCAAGAGCTTTTATTAAGCTAATTATCGATCATGACATTAAGCATTACAAAGTAGTAATGTGCTAACTTGAAACTAATGTTGGTTAGTGGAAGCAACTAATTATAAAAGGGATAGAAAATTATGAAAAGCACAAAAATCAATAAAATAACTTAATCTAAACAACAATTATAGTAAAAATGACCATTAGATTGATAAATGATGGCCTCACACTACCCTTAATTATATGGCTTCACATTATACGATAATTTTTTTTTTTATGATCTCATGCTATTTGATGAAAAAAAAAAAGATATCATACCTTACTTTAGAAGCAATTCCTTTATTCAATAAAGACTTCCTTCCTATCTATTAAAAGCTTTGCTTATGTACAGGCTATAATAAAATCTAATATTCCAAGAAACTATAAGATTTTGCTATCATAAAATAAGATATTAATGTAGCTAAATCTTAGAAATAAAAAATAAACCAAATTAAATCATAAAAAAAAATCTTAATAATAAATAAATCATATCTAGTCTAAATGATACAAAATAAAATAAAATCTACTTGCTTTTTTGGATTTACATCATTCTCCCTCTTTTAAAAAGATTTGACCTTGAATCTTGAAAGTTTCTCCTTTAATCCTCTTAATACCAATCTATAAAAATCCAGCTTGCGTTCATAACATAGCAACTCTTCATACTCCCCACTAATTCTCCTTGATTTGAGAAAATTAATCTCTAATGAATGGGTGGTGCAGTGTTTACTCTAATTTTCGATAATGCCTTTGACTTCTTCTTTTATTATTATTATTATTATTATTATTATTATCATCTGCATCAAGAACCTACTCCACTTTTCATTAATATGTATATATCCCCGGCCACTTGGCTGGATGCATGTGACCCAAGGAGTTCTATGTCCATCTAGCAATAACAATTGAGTCTAATTAAGTTCTTTGGCGAACTGAGAAGTGGATCAAATTGGTAATGACACATCTTGCATGAAAATGACAGAGGATATTGGAAACGAGTGAACAAAACCTCACGTTATTTGTGCGTATGATTGATCTTGACCGATATGAATATTTACGAAACATCAAGTGGCTTGTCCCATACGGTCAGGTGTCAGTCAATTCTATGCTTAGTTATCAAACTATAGTCATCCCGGGAGCCAAAGGGGTCCAAGATAATTAATTGCACAGGAGATTTAGACAATTCTACAACAGTTACAGCCAGCGACTTCTTCGGACTAGGCCATTTCGAATCATTTAGGAATTTGGAGTTAGAATTAATTTTATTAAGTTGCTTTAAATTTTATTAATTAAGATTGTGGTGTTAAGATTGATTATAAAAATAATGTGCTCCTAACAGCTGAAAATTAGTCAATGGGATGATCAAATTGAGGAAAATTGGATTGTGCTTCGTTCATGTTTGGTTGTTTAGATTGGAATCATGAGGTCCAGTTCTAGGTAGATCATGCTCAATCCAATTGAAGGAGGTTCGGTTCATGTTTGGTGTGTGTACTTTGATCTTATTTTGATCTATATCATCACTTAGTTGATACTAATTGTTCATTTTAAACAATATACTTTGATCTTATGTTGATCTATATCATCATTCTGTTGGTACTAATTGTTCATTTTGATTGATCTTTGGTAAGTGTATTGATTAGAACCCACCTTGTATTATTTTGATTTAGGTCATTGAGATATCAAGTATTTAGCTTTGTATCTTAAAATTTTTAAATGACCGTGCTTCCACCTTTATCCATAATCCCACTAAATGTAGCATGGCATGTTTGCTGCCTAATGTGGGGCTCAATTCATGGAAGGTAGACTTTGTTTACCTATGATTGAACATAAATAAACAAATGGAGAGGAGATGATTTAAAGATGTGGTACTGTTATCTAGTTCCACATTCAGAGCAATTATTGATGGTCAGTCTTGTGTTGGGACATTGGAAGGATAATGTCAATTGGAACACTGATTGCTTAATACAGGATGGGATACATGGGCAACAGACCAGTATAAATGGTCAAACATAAGTTGAATATTGAATATGAATCAACATGACATAGATTATGTGCTCCGAGTTAATGAAAGAGTTATTGTTAACTTGACATTAAGTTGTTGTTTGTGATGTTGCATCCTACAGTTAAATCAAGTTGCATGACATAGTTTTTCGACATTATCATAATTGTATAAACTAACTGCACTGTATATGTTATTGATTAACAAGCCTAAAAGGATTAGTCTATAGTATTTCAAAAGAGGATCAATAATAGGAGGGGAGCAGTAGAGTATGCTTTAAACATTTTTGTTTTATAAATCATGAAAGAATTAATGAAAATTTTTTTAATAGGAATACTGATATTTTATTATCTACTCAATAATAAATAAATATTTACTTTTTAAAATTTTTTATATCGAACATATTTACATCGATCATATACTTATTATACAATTCATAGAAACACATTCAAAACAGCAAATATTTACTGTGAATATTGGAGGGAGGACAAAAGTTGGAACAAAATCATACTAATGGGAATAGTAGTATGCGACCCATTTCTAGAGATTTGATAAAGGATAATTAAATGGGGTTTCATTTCCCGGAGATACTTAATAAATATAGAAAGGTGAAAACCAATGACTGGGGAGGAGTTCCATGTAAGTGGATTCACAAAGACAAAATCATAGCTGTACACCGGCAATAACTACGGGTTGTTTCCCTTAACCACACTGCCCAATTTTAAGTATTGGCTTATCTTAAGGGGTGTCCCATTGTCACTTACTAAGAAAACAGTCTTATAGTGCTAACTAACTAGTTTATGTTTTCTTTTTTTTATTTATTATTGTGTGTTTCCCATAGAGTACACAATATTAAAATGTATTCTGCGGGATACATCCAACACGTAAGATATGATGAAAATATAAAATATATTTTCAAAGCAAGTATTGTTAAAAGGTCCTCCTATATACTATGAATAAAAGTATAAATCATATTATTCTAAACAAAACTAGCAAAGAAATACATCATTAAATTTTCCAAATTCCTCTCCAATCTAGTGGTTAAGGTCTAAGTTCTAATACAACTCTCGTATTAAGGTTTGAGCTTATATCTTGAGCTGCCTACATATATATATATATATATAAAGTGTAAACGATACTAAATTAGTTTTTGGGTCTTGTCAAGTAGTTCATTTATGCGGAGGTAGCTAATTCTACTATGGGCGGTGCCTCATGTTAAAATATAAGAATTTCTTCGAATCCCAAAAATAATTTAAATCTAGATTAAGCGCCTAATTTTCCTCATGTTTCAATTTTTATCTTAAAACTGAAATATTTCGTCTGGGTAAACAATTAATTAATATGTCATGATTTTTTGAACACTTCTACTATTGAATAATCTATGAGCAGTTCTTGATCTCGATCGTTAAATGGAAAACAAAGTCAATTTGCATCAAACCCTAGAAGCCAACTTCGAGCCACGAAAAAGAAGAGGAAACTCATTATTGTTTTTGTTGGCTTATATGGACATTTGGGAAAATCAAGTGTATATGGTCGTGAAAAAAGTCAATTTGCACTGAGACCTATATGTATTGCTTCGAGTAATTTGTTGCATAGATTATGATAATTATTATTAATTAAGAACCGACATTTCCTTTTGGAACATAGACCATAGTAGAAATTTGCTTATATGTGAGTGTTATATGGTTATTTTTGTCATATTTTTTAACCCGAGGAAATTGAATTCCTCTACGTTTCATCTATGTTGTCGGTTGGCGTGGCAAATCTTCGCATGCAATTTACAGCCCGGTGAGATGTATCGGCATGCAGAACATCATCAAACCATCCAAAAGACTTCAAAGTTTCAAATATGTTGATTCTGGCTCGAATCTACATTGTATTTATCGTAACAATTTTTTTAAAGAATGTAATACCTCACATAGTTTAGAATTTTTTTTTTATACATATGATTCAAACGATGTAAAGAGAGGGGCCACTTTGTGTTTTATTTTCAAATCAGTCCACCGAAATGGGTGTTCCATCTTCATTCAATTTGCAGGGTTAGGTTTCGTATTTTGGCGGTTATTTCTCTAGTTGTATTTAAGGACTATTTTAAAAGTCTTGTCATATTTAAGAATTTCTTGTATTTACCTCTTTGATTATCAACCAATCATTCCTCTTTATTTATTTTGGTTGGTTTTTGGGGTTTGTTACATAAATTATTATATTTCTTCATTTCTCTATACTTATTGTATAAATATGTTATCACGATTTTTAAAATTATGACACCTTAGGTAGGTTAAAACTTTCTGTGCATATGATCTAAACAATTTAAAAAGAGGGCTCATTTTGTATTTTATTTCCAAATCATTCAACCAAAATGGGCATCCTTTCATTCGCGGACCAAACTTTATGCATTATGCTAACAAAAATTATAGGATGAAAAAGTTTTACACTGAACAAAGGAAAAGCTACAGCTAATGGTTGCAAAAGATCTATTCTATGTGGATTGAACTCTTTTTTCCTATTCAATGCAAACAAATCTTTTTATTTTCATTTCATTAATGTTCATTCCCCCTCTTCTCCATCATAATTTATTCTTATCCGAACCACTGTGAATGGCCAAAAAAGTACAGAGAAGATGGCATGTTTAAATCGTTTATCTTCCAGGTGAATACAAAAAGAACACATGCAATAGCCAACAACAGCCCCCACCATGACTCATCTAGCAGGCCTAATTTCTCGGAAATTTCCTGTTGGAAGTTGAACAACGGATAGGACGAGCTCCAACCTGACGAGACACACAATAATGACAAGCCATGATTTTCGCTTTCATATGATTGATTCATCGTGAACTTTTGAGTTCACAGTAAGTAAAAAAGGCAAAATGATGGACAAAATGTTAGAATTTATGAATGATTGTGGAATGAATAGAAAATCATCTCTTAAACTATAAGTAAAGTTATGTCGAATCTCAACAATCCTTAGGTATATAAAACAATTAACGCAGCATTAAAAAGAGATAAAACCGATTATATTTACCTTTTTTTTCTGGAAAAGAATCCCGTATTCTTATCATTTATGGACAAGCCTTAACAGGTCAAATGTATGCTCAATGGAAACAACACATCAAATACAATAATGGGGTTTTAATAAAAAAGTAAACAAGTCATGGAGCATGTAATTAATCTTTGATTAAATAAGTGATTTGCCTACAGCGTATTTTCAGGGTTCAGGTACTTTCCAACTCGTGTACACGACTCTTTGCTGGAGTTTGATTTTTGATTCTCTTTTGCTTTGATAGGGCTTACACGTGCACTTACATTTTGTCAGAAAATTTTCAGATTGTCATATGTATGAACCACGTTATGTAAATATATTTAATTACCATTACAATACGATAAATGGAGAATCTTAGCAGTGATTTATCATAATAAACACCAAAGACAAATTTGTTAGACATAAAAAGACATGGGACACTATGCCCTATAAAATGATAAATACTGAATCATGCAACCAGCCTAGGAAAATCTCAGATACAAATAAAGCTCCTTTTGTCCCTATTTTTGTTTTTCCTTAAGTCGTTTCTCTCCTTATTCTCTGGTTCCTTTTATGGAAAACATGATTCTTTTGAAAATGGGATTTGAGTTATTTAACTTCTAAAACCATGTTATCTCCCTTATATATATATTAAAAAATATTTATTAATAATAGCACGCTATGAGTTTGGATGAATTATGAGTAGATTCAATGATATTTAAATATATAATCATTATTTATGTATTTATATATTAGAATATTATTAATACTTACTACTAATGTATTCATATTATATATTAATACTATTGAAACATTCATGACTTATTTGAGGCCAATGGAATAAAGAGCGCAACATCCGAATCCTCAAATTCCCAGATCAACGTTCGCTGTCTACCAGTAAATGAGTTAATGAAATTTTATATTCCAACAAGGCAATGGTTGTTCTATGAAAACGGAATTTCAAGATTTGAGAGATTTTTCATGAAGGACCTATCAATCAATGTTTCGGCATTTTTTTTAGAAAGTAAATAAAAATTTGATGATTTTCAATGTTGATGAAAAATCTTACGAAAAATTAAGTATATACCCAATTGAAAGTTTCTTTTAAATCCCTTAACAAAATATTTTAATATCGATGATACCTTTTAGTCTTATCTTCTTCCTGTGCTTAAGTAAAACATAAATAAAGAAATCAAGAAAATTCTCTGAACGTCATTTCTTACATTTTTAAAATATTTTATTTTACACAAATTTTCTTAGCTTTTCGGCAACATATATTAACTCTAGAATTTATTTATTTATTTTACTGTTAATCTTTTTCAAACTTCATGAATCTTTGATCTTATGGACAAAAGTATATATATATATATATATATCTTCTTATTTTTAGAAGAAAAGATTAAGTAAGTAGATTTATACCCGTATCAGACTTGGCAAAATATATCTTTTGATCATATATATGTATAAAATAGAACATTTCTCTTTAGTATCCTTCACTCTTGGAAATATGTATAGAAATATTTAATATTTTTCTTGCTTTTTCCACAATAACATACACTGATCACTACACATAATCGAAGCATGTAAATATATAACTTTTAATCAATATTTTAACAATTTGGAGATTGAAAATTTGATGAACATCTATTGCAATATATACTAGTCACCATGCCACATCGATTTCAATATGCAGCACTTCAGTCAAACATTATGCTGTCCATAAATCAATTATTCTCCTCGGAAATAAATAGAATTTTTACTTCACTGAAAAAGAAAGGATTTTTTTTTTCCACCAAAGTCAGGATTTGTTTAATCAGATTAATTTATACTCAAATATCCCACGCGTTAAAGATGAGCCCGTTTATTTTGAGAAATGAAGAAAATAGAGGGAAAAAAAACTATTACTTAAAATAGTTAAGTAACATAAAATTTATTATTTACTTTCTATAAATTTCTATAATAGAAAATCACGATCCCATTATTTACTTTATATTATCACATTTTACTATTAAGTCCAGTTTAAAACCAAAGTACCAATAGACTCATGCTTACCACCCCATAACCACGACCATCACATCATCACGATGTCCCATTACCACCACCATATCACTAGCACTGCCAACACTATCACTATAAACCCTACATGATCTCTATCGCTATTCTTACAACACCATAATCGTAGTTAGGTGACAAAAATAGGGAAGTATCAAGATAATCTAGTGAAAGTATCAAAATAGTTAGTGTATCGCCCTTAAGGAGATACATAAAATTATTCTTACTGTATCGAATGTAATATAAAACTAGAATTATTTTTTAATAAATTAGCATTATCTTTATTCCTAGTTATCCATTCCAATCAATTATGTCGCTTGGATATCATAAATAGTAGTGTACTGACACCCAAGAGTGAAAATAAACCTAATACTCCATCCCTAGTCTCGTCAATTCTTGGAAGAAAAATAGCTTTGACTAATTGTACGATCTCCATTCACCTTCATATGACAAAGTATTGGCCAATCTCTCTGATCTCTATTTATTATTCATAGATTACAAGTCACAAGATGTGATTTGTAAAAAATAATGCTCAAGTCTAATTATTATTATTAATCAAGTTAACAGGAATTCAATGAACTTTATTTGTTTGCTATAAAAGTTCTAATTTAATGGTAATTTGGTATTAGTTGTTTTGAGATTTATAAATTACTACAAACATTCATTTATAATTCATATGAGATTTCAATATACTATTAATAATGCTCTAATCCGGTAATTTTAGTATAATCAACATATGACTAATCGATCTTTTTATCACTTTAACCAAAAAGTTATATTATTAGCTATATTAATCTTATAAACCATTATTAATACTCTTAGGATTTTAATACATGAAATGTCACTACCATATAAGAGGTAACATCACAATACGTATTTGTTCATGTTCAATTCGTAAACCATAATACAGTATTTGCATGTGCTTGCTATAGTCTATTTTATGCATACCTCAAATTTGAAAGTCGCAACTTTCCCCTAACTTCGTTGTTTTCTTCCCTATATTTTCAATCACTCACCAGTAATCTAGACAAAAGGACACATAGTAAGAAGTTAAAAGAAATACTGCTTATCAGTCAGAAACTACCACCTAGTCGTTGTCTTTATGTGTTCTGACGGGGCTTCGAGACAGACAGCTAACGGTCTCGTCAATAGGGACTTGAACTTCAATTAAATCATCATTATTTCTGAGGGAGACAGGACCTAATTTCCTTGGATTACATGATTTTAAATTAACTAGACCCGTAGACCGTCCCTTAATTGCATTATAATGTCTAGCTCCGTATTATTATTCTATAACGAGTCAGTATTGAAATTAGACTAGGTTAGTAGGTCAAGTCGACAGATTTTCCCAAATGAGACAAGCGAATGTTTAGACCTTTCTACCTTTTCTCTCCTTTAGGTATGCCATTTTGGGAACGGACGTGAGTTGAGTAATAACAAGGGAATATCTCTATTGTACGTTATATATATACTATTTCGAATTTTTTATTTTTTTATATATTTTTACTAATTACATGCACATATTTAAATAATTATAAATATATAATTATAAAAGACTGTTTTACAAGATTAAGTATATATAAGTGACTAGTTGAGAAGATTTTCATACAAAAGTTATGGCCATGATATATATTTATCTATGGAAAAAGTATTAGGGCTCATGCTTAAGTAGGCTATCCATAAAAAACAAGTTTAACCAGATTGAGAATTGAACTCTGCAAATTAATAAAACTACTTCAGCACAAACCAAACACTTTTTACTTAAAAAAAAAAAAAAAAAAGAAAGGAATCTCAATCCTAATCCTAAAACATGGATTCATCTCTCCATCTCAATATTTGTACTCTCCCTTCATTTCACTCTCATGCATGTCACTTTTCATGCCAAATTACACTCTTTATTAGTTCATGCTTCCATTGACTTCACACTAATCTCTCAATCTCTTCCAACTTCTTAGATCAGTAGAATCAAGAATTCTTTTAAGTGTATAACCATTTTCTCCTATTACTTATCATATACTCTAGATGGTTTAGTAGGGAATTAACAAGATGGTTTTAAATAGCAAGTTGAAACTTTTTGAGGGAAATTATTATACATAATTCTTTTATCTTATATATATATATATATATATATATATATATATATATGTAATTATAGTCTATTTATTAAATCATTTTATTTAGATCTTACATCAAGTTATACAATGTACAATTATAGCAACAAATATGTATTATGAACAATGAAATTTTACGAAACAATTAGCAGTTTTTTAGAGCAATTCAAACCAACTCACATTGATTCCATTCGATTCAGAACCACAAATCATTAAAAACAGTTTCACTCATTAGAGGTCTAAATTGATGATAATTGTTGAATTTGATTTGTTTCTCACAATGAGTTGTAAAGTATGATCAGTTAAATTTAAAATCATATAATGAATTTCAAAACAGTTCCGTTAATGTTGTAGAAAGAAATTGTTAAAAAAGGCATAAATCCCCTTCTTTTATCATTTTCTTCCCTTAACTATTTGGTAATACAATTTGCAACATAAATGACAACCAAAGTGCATCATTAACACCACTTAGTACTGTAAGATTACACTGAGCTTTACAATCATTCAATACCCATGAACGGTACAGTAATTTTCACTATATGTTTCTTGGTAAGATCATCTCAAGATTATACCTAATCCAACTTTAATCACAATGGCAATGACATGTGATGGATGGCTTGATTACAAATTTAATAGAGGAAGGACTTTCTTGAAAACTCAACATATTTAATATCATTATTAACATAACGTTGTTGTAATTTAATGATATGGATGATGATTTTCCAGTGGAATTGATTAAATTCTAATTCTTACTTTTCTATTATAGGAAAAAAAAAAAGAAAAAAAAAAGGGTTTAGTATCATTAGTAAAAATTCATGAATTTGGGTGTTTTTCTGTCCGGAGGGTAATCATTAAGACCATTAGTTAGGCCTGTTAACTGTTGGGCTGGTCCAAAACAATTAAAGCGCAACGTAAATGGGCCATGGAAATAAATGTCCCGCCCGGTTTGTCCGGGCTTTCTGCATTGTCAGGATCCGGAACTTTTTCCTTAGGCCCAACGTGGGCCCGTATTCCTACACAAGTCTAACAACTCCATCTACAGCCCGTTAGGGCGTGAAAGTCCAATACCTTTTTAAAATCTTCAGATTTATGAGTGGAAATATTTCCTTTTCACTATTTGCTTTTTAAACATTTCAAGAAATCCAATATCAAATTACTATCTTAGCATCATTTTCTATTTTATTTTCTTTTCTTTTTCTTTTTCTGTTTTGGCAAATCAAAGTTTTTTTCTTTTTCATTTTTATTAACCATATAGATTAAAGAGAGTATAGTTCTACCTTTAGTGTTTTATATTCTAGCCTTCCATGGTACCCACTTTCAAATTTTGAAAACTTCATCTAAAAAAAACACTATAATGAATGTTAATATATGGAATAAGCTTTCTCTTATACATGTAGAAGAATATTGGTATCTATGACCAGCTAAACAAATTTCTTCTCTTAAAGTTTAGTGAAGACTCTTATGGGTTATATGCTCAAGAACCTTAAAAATAGAGAGAATGTCCTAATATACCTTTTTTCAAATGAGGAAATTAATAGCATTGAGTTCAATAATCTTAAGATCTATAAGTATTCACCATGAGAAGGATTGAGTTTAAAGAGAAAATTATGGCGATTAAAAACACACAAAGCTAAACAAATAAAGAGGTCAAATAGAGAATCATGTAATGAAATGAAAATTCTATTTCAGTAAATCAGACATACTATAAATATAGAAAATATATAATATTTTATAATAAATACGAATAGATTCAAATATTCTTTTTGCGAAATACTTCTTGGTGGCTAACTAATACTGTCAAGAAGTATTATTTTTGAAAATAATAAGAAACGCCATTTGTATACTCTTGAATGCCACCCTCTTTCAAAATTTGAAAACTGCATCTCAAAAGCAGTATAAAGAATGTTATATTCCCACAGCCAACAAACTTTCTCCTGTACTTGTCAAAGAAGATTCTCATTTACGACCTGCTAAACATGTTTCGAGTACTTTCTGTTTAAGAATTCGGCAAAATCAATGTTTTTATTGCCCTCACTTTGGACCAAAGCTCAGCTTTTCTTGGAAATCAAGACCCTTTATACCCATTTAGCCCAGGACTATAGTTTTCTTTTCCCTTGTTTTTTTCGAAGACATAACAAACTTTTCTAGCATTTTTTTTTTTATTTTTAGGAATGAATTATGAAAACATAGTGCACAACTTTTATGATTCGGCAAAAATTTAAAAAAAAAAAAAAAAAGCTCAAAATTTTAAATTTTCAAAATAAAATGTACAAAGTGAATGTAGCTTTGACTTTTGAGTCAACATTCCTTTATTAAAAAAAAATCAAAAGACAAACATGCTTGCTTAAAATATAGTTAAAAATAAATAAATAAATAAATTGCTTGCGTAGTAGTTGTGGAAACTTGATAATATTTAACGTTTCTCAACAAAAGGTTAATTTGAAATTATACTATGGGCACAAGAGTTCAAATGCTGAACCAAGAATAAGAAAGGTTTCACAATTTAAAATTTATGTAAAATCACAGTTATGAGTCACCTAAAAAGAGTTTTTCTAATGGCTAATAAATTGAGTAGGGGGCATCGTTTCTAGGAAATACAATCCGGTAATTTTTAGAAAATACCAAGTTCTTCTTGTTTTCCTATCTTCTGATTTCGAAGAGGATAGCATATTAAAATTTCTTTCTTGGGTGATGGAAGGGGCTACTCTAAAATTTTATATGTGTTTATATCTGATGATCTATATATATATTTAAAGTTTAATATTTAAAAAAATATTTTTTTTATCTATTTATCTTTGTTATTATAATTATGATGAATATAGTATGCATTAGAAAAGAAAATTTTAATTTGCATTGTTATAATAATGAACAAAATAAAAAGTAAATAAGTTATGATTTTTTAAGTATTTAATTTTATTTTTTAAAAAAAAGGTATATATGCATTGAGATTTCCATCTTTTTAGTATTTTATTTTTGACACACATTAAAATAACCCAAAAAAAAAAGATGAATAAATTTAAAACATTGAAAGTAATTAGTTAGGCTTAAACTTTAACTTGAATTTTCCGGCCTAGTGAGAATGATCCTCTCATAGACCTGAAGGGAAAATGAGTGCAATTGATTAATTAAGCCCAAGTCTTGGTTTAAAGACAAGACGACCCAAAAAAAAATTGAGCAAGGTAGCACGGTCTTGGAACTGTCAAAAGTCACATGGTCTGCATGCAGCAGTTGAAGGTATTTACTTCATTATTAGTCAGGATATTTAGCTTAGTTTAATGTGAGTTAGTTTAGATTAGGTTTTTAGCTTAGGATTCTGGGTTTAGACGGTTGACGTAGTGCTCTATTTGATTTATATCATAAGATTTCTTTTATGTTAAACTATTTATAATTTTCTTAATCTAGAACATGGGATTTGACTTCTTTGAGCTATTTGGTGTTCTTTCACTTTCAGTCTTCAGATTTTTGGTAAATTTTATTTTGGGTATGGCTAAGGGTTTTAATTAATTATTACAGATTGCACATTTTGCTATACCCTATACAATTAATGGCTTGGTAACCATTCAAATCGATTAATGAATTAGGGATGGTTATTTTCCATCTAGTCCACTAATTAAATTTTATTAATTCACAATCTTATAGTGAAGTTGCGTACCATTTATATTAAATAAGTTTTTCTTTCAGTGGTTTAAATGATTTTTAGCTTAAATAATTCGAATTACCTTTATGCAAACTTGATTTTGTTCGAATAAATTTGCATAAAAGTGCGTCTTAATAGATATTAGACATTATCTTCATGTGAAAAGAACTTGGGCTTGAAAGCATCTTTTATTACTTGCAATCGACTTATGTGGGCTTATACAATAATATTTTACACATCAACGTCAGGATTTGTAATCACTCTAAACAAGTAGCTTACTGACCAACCATTAGTGAGTGATTCATTGCTTTGACGAATTAATAAGAGATAAATAAATCGGCACTTGATGATTGTTTGCTTAGGGTGTGGTGTATGGATTTGTACTTGTGATTGAATTGAGATTATATTAGTGGACATCAACTCCCCCACGAGACTTGCCATTAACAACATATCATGTTACGGTTGTTAAGAAGAGACCGATGGTTGGTCCAAATTTGGGATATAGTCTATGGATTAAGGATGATTCACCATCCTTCAATTATTGAAGATTTTGCATTATTAATAGATTGATATGAAGGACTTTAGACGAAGATAGTTCTTATAGTTTTTTTCCTTTTGGACCCATGTGCTTATGTTTGAGGATTTAAGTGATGTTAAGTTAATCCTTTTGCAGCTTTAATGAAATTTTAAATAAAGAGTACTCTTATCACTGCATATTCACAATTTCATTTCTCTTTTTATTTCATTAAATGGTCTTATTATAATATTTATTTAACCATGATAGCGGTTCCATATAAAATTTTTATTCATTGACCTATTTCCCTACTACCCCTCTTCCAACCACCACTAAAACACACCGTTAGCGACCACTATCCACACCTACCCATCAACACAACTACCATGCACCATCACCGTCTACATCTACCCACACACCACCACGAACTACACCCATGCACCTTCAAAATGAAGCACAAAATCAAGAGAGAGAGAGAGAGATTACAAGTTTTCTAAGAATTCGATTATTTTAAGAGAATGGTTGAGAAAAGGTGACAAAAACCATGACGTGGGTAGTAAAAAGATATGGGGAGTGAATAGAGAGAGATCATTGGATGATGTGGTTAAAGTACGAAGAAAGCACTTGTTTCAATGCAGTCATCGATGAGACAGAACTTGCCATGTAGAGACCATGGTTTGTCTCTCTCTTGATAAGGCTTGGTCCAATAGACAGAAAAGGCAAAGAAGATGAGAGAAGAGAATAGAGAGAGAGAGAGAGAGAGAAAATAGTAATTTCAAATGTATTACTTTTTTTATTTTTTTGAATATATTTTGTCTGACTAAGCAATGTTATAGACTACTAAGGGATTTACAATCGATAAAAGTGAACATGCAATGGAGGTACATGAATTGACACATTCCACGGAATTCGGGGGGCGTGATGGTTGTTCTCACAATCAATGGCTGCGATCAGATATGGGTAGTCCACTGAGAAAGATTAGGTAATGGACCATAGAAAATTTGTGTTCACTTTTATATGGACAAAATCATTTTCCTCCTTGCATTTACATTTTAAAGAATAATTTAGTACCACATTGGTCAACTATCATAATTGCCTTCTTCAACTACTACCTGTATTATTAAAAGCACCTCGTTATTATAAATTTTGGTAGTTAATCCTTTGAAATTATTATGATAATAACAAATTATAATGACTAGTACTAGTAAAATGATTAGATATTCTAACGAAACAGGCATACCCAAGATTTCCAATTAAGAACTGAAAATTGCATATGAACATGGAAATGTGACAGGAATGTTTCATTACAAGGAGGTACAGGACTAGTAATTCTATCTATAATGCAGAAGAGGGAACAGAAAACAACATTGAAATCAAATGATCCAGATCTAGCAGATAAGTGAACAGAAAAAGGAAATCAAGTCTTCATTGTGCGGTAACCTTGTGTAATGTAGTCGCATGCCCAGGCATTTTTTTGTCTGTTTGATGAAAGATTGAAGAGAATAATAATATTTGTATAACAGGCATTGGAGCCTTCTTTAACTTCCTGTCGGAAGTGGTGATGATCCTTCAGATTTGTTTTCAGAGGAAGGTCGATTTTCAGTGTCCGGGCGACGAACATTTTCTATCATTTTTACCACATCGGCCATTTTCGGTCTCTGATCTGGCATCCTCACTATACATGACATCGCTATCTGCAACATTTCCACCAGTTCTTCCTCTATATTTGGATATCTCATCAACTCAACATCAAAGACCTCCGCCGTCCACTCTTCTCTGACAACCGAATGAACCCACCTAACCAAGTGGACAATTTCATCACCCCCTGTAGCATGGATGGGGGACTTGCCAGTTAAGAGCTCTAGGAGCACCACACCAAAGCTGTAAACATCTGAAGGTTGTGCTGCTTTGCGAGTGTCAGTAACTTCTGGGGCTCGATAACCAGCAGCTCGAGAAATAGGTTGGGCCAGTGTACTCATAACTGCTGCCAGACCAAGATCGGAGACACAACCATACCGCTGTGAATTGAGAAAGATATTTGAGGATTTGATGTTACCATGGACAAGCTTCCCATTATTCTCCAAGTGGACACGAGCTATTCCTCTGGCTGCTCCCAAGGCAATTCTCATGCGTGTATCCCAATCCAAAGGGACTAGATCCTCACCTCTTTTTGCTGCATAGGTGTTTGAGTGAGTGATATTAGCACACTACAATTACTGACCATTGGAAATATAAATATAACCCGATCAGAGTCAACAAAAAAACTTTTAAGTACATGGTAGCATCCAAGTATTATATAGCACATATGATTATTTTATACTCATATAGTGAAAGCATGGATAAAATAGAGGTCTAGCAGCACTGATGCGGATAAAACTGTTATTCTTCATTGTAAGCTATTGAAGATCTACAAATTTAGATCATCCAATGTCACTTGTCGGTAAATGATTGTTCTTATCATGATTCAAAAATCAGAGTCATGATAACACCCATAACATCTCCAACTTGGCAACATAGACTTAAAGCTCCTTTAATTTTATTCTTCTTCTTTTGAACAGGGAATAGCACTCCAAAAAATTTGGAAAAAATACTTCAAAAGGAAATAGCAAAAATGAAGCATCAAAACCAGTATTTTCCCAATGCCAATGACACCTTACTAAATCCATTCACACCACATATATACTGCCCCTAAGGCAAACTATTGACCCCCCAGCAAGCAAAATATGGCAATCAAATTATATTTCCTACGATCTTCCATAACATATTGGCATGCTGAATGGATTATCCATGAACTGATCTTATATACGAATGAGTCTCAAGATGACTTATAAATACTGGTACAAGACAAAGTTTGACAAGGATCAAACAACTAGCAAAATCAAAGTACAGCTAGCTCGGGAAAGAATTGTCAAGATAGTGGCCATATAAGAGCAACATACCATGTAACAGAGAAGAGACACTACCCTGACTGTAATACTCATACACCATCAGTTTCTCGTCCTTGGAATAGTAATATGCCTTCAGTTCTACCACATTCTCATGCCTTATACTCCCAACAATCTCCATTTGCTGCTCAAAATCCCTTTTTCCAACACCAACCTCCTTCAATCTCTTAACCACCACTGTAATTGCATCTTCCAAAATTGCCTTATAGGAAATACCAAACGTCCCCTTCCCAAGTACCTCTGCAGAAGCCCTTAATAAATCCTCCAAATCAAACGCATAATTACACCCTTCAAAGAAAACCAATCTATTACTTGCATCCTGGCTCCGTGAAATAGCTTTCTCAGGTGACATTTCAACCTTCTGCAACTTTCCAGAGTATTCACCCTCGCCTTTTCTTCTTGAGCAGCAAACAAATATAAGAATAACCACTGCCACAAATGCCAAGGCACAAGCAGCGATGATGATTCCTAATAATGCAGCTTCACTAAGCCTCCTCCTGCTCTTTTCTCTTGGAGGTGGTACATCAGAAGGTGAGATAACAGGAGAAGGGTTTAAGGTGGGGTTTTGAAAAGGAATGTCATTCCCAGCAAAAACTGAACTGGGAAATCTCTTAAGTGATTTTGGAACACTACCATTTAGATGATTGTTGGATAAATTTAGGAATTGCAAATGGGGCAACTGCAGATCAGGAATTTGACCCGAAAGCCTATTGTTTGCGAGATTCAAACCTTGTAGCTGAGTCAAATTCGAGAGAGACAAAGGGATACTTCCATTGAAGAAATTATTTGATAAATTCAAAATTGTCAAACTCTTCCAAACTGAGAAATCTTCAGGCAAAGGCCCCGAAATATGGTTGTGCTGGAGATACAAATATGACAAATTCTTCAAGTTCACGAAATCAGATGGAAATTTCCCACTAAGACCATTGGATCGAAGACTCAATATTTGCAGTGCCGAGAGGCGACTGATAGTGTTAGCTGGGATTGGACCATTTAACCCAACACCGGGCAATCTCACGGCTATTATGTGAGACCCGTCTTCACTGCAAGTCACTCCAGTCCAGTGATTGCACACAGGAGAGTCCGCACTCCAGTTGAGTTCACGAGAGTGTGGCAAATTATTAATGAAATCAAGCAAAGCTTGCTTATCTTCAAAAGGGTCAGCATTTCCTTGTAATAAAATCAGACCCAGAAAGAATATTTTAAATAAAATGCAGAGAGCACCCATTCTCTCTCTCTCTCTCTCTCTCTCTCTCTCTCTCTCTCTAAAATCCTACAATTGAAAACCAGAGATGTCTGCAACTCCAAATTCTCTGCTTTTATACTCTTATGCTTATTTTGCTTTTAACTGGAGACAAAACCTAAAAATGGAGGGAAAAATAATCATATTCAAGAAAAAAGCAATTACCAAAAGAGAATGTAAGGAAAAGAGCAAAAAGTGAGGAAAAAATCCAGATTCCCAATATCATTGTCCATTAAAGTAATGCAATGGATATAAATATTTAAACTTTGAAATAAGACTTTGCAGGCATTGAATATCGCAAGTGGTCAAAAAGCTGGCTTGTTATAATCTGCAAAACACAACCCAATACAAACACATACAGCCTCTTTTGGTTCCTTCTCAACTTTTTAATTCAAATATTAAAGTCAAGTTGAGCACCAGAACCAAAACTACACTTCACATGGAAAACAGCATCGAGGATTAATATCTTATTACGGCCTGTTACAGAGCAGCCATTTACAAAACCATTTTAGGATCTCGATTAATCTGTATTTATGGCTATGCTAAGGACTGTCCCGAGCACTTATTAAGAGAATATAAAGCAAGTTTCTATAATAATTTTCCCAAAAAGCCAGCAATTATTACGCGAAAGCTCATATTTTAAGTAATTTTAATAAAACAAGCAAATATATATGGTAGTTTAACATTAACAAGTGTCGCAACAATACCCATTTACCATAAAAAAACATGCCAAGTGAAAACGTTTTAGTCCAATTGAAGAAATAAGTGAACTGCCAAAACCCTTCTAGCATTGAACTTATCAACAAAATCCTTCAAATATATTAAAATACTACTTGACAAATTCACAAACCATGCTTTTTCACCTTTTTACTTTTTCAGATCTGAAAAGGGACCGAAACCCTGCAAAACACAACCAAAAAAACAAAAAACCCTCGTTAGAACCAAATCAAGATTTCGACTTCACGCAAAATACTCGAGCTTAGAGAAAGAGAGAGAGAGAGAGTTCAAAAAGCTTTTTACATCAGCAATGCGGGAGTGGAAATCGAAAGAGAGAAACGAAAAATCCAGTGAAGTTAAGAGAGAAATGTTTAAGGGATTTATAAAGAGAGGATTAACGGCTATATTAGGGGTTTAATCGAGTAACCGAAGTAGTAGTTAATTAGGGTTAATGTAGCGCGGTGAAGTGGGTTTAATAGTATGGACGGTTACCGGAGAGAAGCGGAAAGTAATGCAGTAAAGAGGGAAACGGGACTAAACGGAGAATGGAGTGACTGACACAGAGAGAGAGAGAGACATGAATGAGAGGTTTTGTTGGAGGGGCAATGAGAATGACGTGGCGGCTAGTGTGACCTGACAAGAGGGACCAAGAACCTTTTTTTTTTATGGGAGGGCGGGTCCCATGAGTTAATTGGTTGACATATCAGGAAATTAATTTCTCATCATTCTCTGCTGTCGTTTTGTTGTGCAGCGGTTGGCGTGACAGAGAGATGAAGAAGATGGTGAACAGTGCAGTGCAGCTATTCAAACGGAATGGACTCAGCAAACCGGTCCTTTTAATAAAAAGATAATAATAAAAAAAAAAGGGCTTAGGGCTTATTGATGTAAACATTTGGTTGGAGCAATCATGTAAATATAATGTGAGTCTTGTGTTATACATGACCATCACCTTATACGAATGACTTTAAATGACGCGTGGGGAAGGGGATAGTTTAGAAAGAAAGTCAAAGAAGAATGGTAAGCCTTAACAAGTTCAAACGCATGTGTAAGTAATGAAGAAATTATAATGTTATTGTGCTTGAAAAAAGATAATATATTCTCTATTATAAGTTTTGTTTGATCTTTCAAGAAAACAATCTAATATAATGTTATTTGAATCTTTACATTTTTTAAAATGAGAGAATCCTTAATTATACAGAGAGTTTGATCACTGATAATAAATGAGTCTCCCTCTTGATAGATCACTTCATGAGCTCACCTTGAGTTTCTATAAGTGCATAAACTTTCTTTAAAAAGGTTAAGATCGAAAGGGCTAATCCAACAATTCTCACTCTAAGCTTACCGTATACCGAATTTTTATAAATTATCCTAAGTCAATGAATCTGACTTTTTAGTCCTTATCACTTAATTTAAAAAGTCAAACCAAGCCTAATAGTCGATATAAAGCTTAAATCCTATTTTGGCCCTCTACATTTTACCACATAACCAAAGTCCTTCAGGCAAAGTTGACGAAGTTTGGACATCAAATATATCTTTCTAATAGCTAGGTCACTATTAGTATATACATGCTATAAGATAACTACATAGGCTACTCGATGCACTCACATAGTTTAGAATTATATTTATTAGCAAGTCATATTGTAAGAGCCTAACACCAACATTGTAAAATAGTTCTTCCATTTTTTTTTTCCTAGTATGCAAGCTATTCATTTGAGAACATTGCCTTAGGCTAGAAATTGAGTTGCCACCAAGGTAATAAATCAATATATATACACATACAGCTTTTTAAAAATGCAATCTAGGATTGAGTTTTCTACCCATTTAATAAATGGATAGTTTTTCATAGCCCATTTATATTGCAACTTAGACAGAGTAGGTCCATCTTGGGTAGTTGACCCATTTGATAAATGAATAAAGTATATTTTTAATATTTTTTCCTTGAAAATATGTAAGCTTTCATTTCTCAATTCTCATTCCTCCATCATCATTTTCACTATAGTTATGATAAGATACAAAAAGGACAATTTATCTAAATATTGAGTTTAAAATAAAAACAAATAAAATAAATATAACATAATATTTCAAATGTCATATTACAAACAAGTACAAATTAAACACAAAATAGATGTAAATAAGATACAAATGAAATAACAACATTTAAAAAAAGCAATCCTAGAAGGTTCCATTAGTCATTATATTTTTTTCAATTCATCTTGAAATTGATAGAAATTATTTTTATAGTTAATCATTTTCTAAAATTAATCATTAAATTATTTGAGAAATATCTTTATTTTTAGCAGGTTGATGGGTAGATCCATTTCGCTTACCAAACCCTAAAATGTGCAGATTTGATGGGATGACACATTTAACCCTCCAATTCATGATGAACTAGTTTGAGTTAGAAATCTCAACCTAATTATTAAATAGATCAAAGCAAACCAACCAATTTAGTCTTAACCCCTAGTTAAGCAAAGTTACCTTGAGTCATTTAAACCTTTTACACAACTCTTATAATGAAGAAATTGATATGTTTGGGAAATAGAGGGAGCAACATGGTGATGTTATATTGTGTTGGAATGGCATTGCAGTATTGGTTTCAAATTTGATGGATTCTTTTTCATTAAAAAGATGAATCTTCAAGTTATACAAATTAGTATTATCAAACTCACAATTAAAGAGTTAGTTGTTAGAAATCTAATTGTTTGACCACATCTATCTAAGAAAACTTAGGAAAAATTAATTATAAAATTTTTTGAAACATAATAAAGTACTTATTTATATGTATATTTAAGAGCAAAATATAATAAAGTCATAGATATAGCCATGTGGTAAGCTATATAAGTTTATAAATAAAGGGTTATAAGTTCAATTCTCATGAATATCATTTTACCCTTTTTTTCATGTTGCATTTACTCTTATAATGCTTGACATTTTATTTATTTTTCTTCACAATAATTAATAACATCAAGTTTAATTTATTATAAAATTATAGTTAACTAAATAAATTCTCTTAGGTTACTAGTTACTCATTAATTGTCCAACATAAATAATACTTATATAGCCAATGCCATCAATGTTTTAGTCTTATCACATAAATAATAATAATAATAATAATAATAATTTGATGTATTTTTCTTAAAATTAATATTTAATATTATGAGAATGAATATAGATTATTGAACAATTGAAGACTAATAATTTTTGTAATATTGTTGATGATTTTGCCTTTTCCACTTTACTTGTAATTGCCTATTTAAATATATATATATATATTTTATAAGTTTTATGTATTAATTTTATTCCTTAAGTAATTGATAAGTAAATTTTAATATTAATATATATGCTACAATAAAAAGGTAAGACATTTATTCTTTTATCCTCTTACAAAGTGCACTAAATACCCTTAATTATTTCTTATAAAATATTAAAGGTTCCTTTTTATTAAGAATTAGAAAGTTTCATGACTACACTTACTTACAAAATCCTTTTATATGTATAAAACACATATGAATAATTTTAATATTAACTTAAATATATAAGTCTCCCAGTCCTATGATCCTATGTTCGCTCCTAGCAAGCAGTACTACATTCTATGCAAGATGTACAATAACATCTATTGAGAAAATAAAGCTTGATCTATTAGGATATAATAAATTGCACATAGATTATAGTAATCCACCTGATTGATACAACAAAAGAAAAATGAATCATGAAAAATTGCATGCATAAAAAGGCATGAGAGGAGATCTACTTATTCTAAAAATATAATACTAATATCTTAATATCTAGCTGACCATATTGATCCACAACCTGGCCATGCTTGCAACAATAAATTTATGCCAGCAAATATGTAATGATGAATGAACTACAGTAGTGGGAATGGTGAAAAAAAAATGGCAAATTTATGAACTTCTTGCTAGAAAGTATGGGATCTAGACATAATATTTGGTATTGGTGGATCTATAGATCTATAATGGTAGAGGAACAAGGAAGATTTTGACTAATGATGCAACTAAATGGATGCATAATGGATTTTTATGGTTTCCTTTATTTTTCCATTAAATGGTTTTTGTCATACTCATTGGAAGCTAAGTTAAGCAATACTATTTAGATTGTAATTTTAAGAAAAATGACATAAAACAACCCTTTAAGTATGAAATCATGAATTGGAGAAATAGATGACTTCATTAGGAAATTCAATCATAAGCTTTCATAGGAATTATGGATTTTCTTCATGAGATGAAAGAAAACATGATAACTAATTAAAAAATTTATATTTAATAGAATTATAATTAAATAGTAATTTGGAGATTTTTAATAAAACTTAGAAGATTTTGAGTTGAGAACAATTTAAGTTAGATTATGGAATTAGGAATTCCCTTGGGAAAGCCTTAGTTCAAAAATCTAAATAAGAAATTCAAAAAAATTTATAAACTTAAGAGAAGTAGTTGATCAAATTTGATATGCAATCAATCTAGGAGGAACACAGTCAACCAAGTAGGTGTTGTAGTTGACTAAGTTTAAAAGAGATAAAAGTAAGTTGGTTGAGTCAATAAGTAAGCCAAGTGAATATATAACTATGTCGACCTAGTGGAACTTTAAGTCGATCAAACATACATTGAAGTGAATTAAGTTTAACTTAGCTTAGGGTTAAGCCAACCTTTTTGAGTAGAAATTGTGCTTTAGACTTAAGAAAGCGATCATTTAGTTAAAATAAGTTATTAATGGATTATGTGTTGTAAATTATTGAAGTTTCATCAAATTTAAGGTTATTTTAGTTGGTGGGTGATACCTAGGTATATGAGACATCACCTATTGGGGGCTTATTTTTAGTTGGTGAGTAATACTAGAGGTGTATAAGTAGGTTAAACGAACCAATCCAACCCAGTTCACTTTGACCTATAGGTTAAATGAGCTAACCCATGATGACCTATTTAACAAATAGGTTAGAATTTGTTAACCTTAACCTAACTCAATTGGGTTCATGGGTTAAATGGGCTAACCCATTAATTCAGCCAATTTAACCCATATATATGCCTTGGTAGGTTATTGGTGGGTTAAATGGTTCAATACAATTCATTTAACCAATTTATGTATTTTATCGGGTTATATAAGCTAACCCATAACCCATTAACAATAGATTTTATTTTCTTTTCATTTAAAATTGTATAAAATATAAAGTCATAACAATTTTGTTTTGTTTATAAAGTAATATGATGATTTGACTTGATACTTTATACCACAATATAGATATTATAATTGTAACATCTTTATAATACAAATATTATAAAATGATGAAGGGATTAAGGATGGAACTAGTGAGAAAAATGGAAAGACTAAGATTATTAAAAAAAAAAAAAAAAGGTAAGAAGAGTGAGAAAAATGATGATGAATGATGATATGCGAATTGAGTTTTATAGTTTATTACATTAAATTTAAAAGTAAAATGAATTAATGATTCAATATTATGTCATAGATGTAATATGCAATTAGATTAAGTTATACTATTTTTTTTTTCCTTGCATTGGTGAGTTGGTCCGCGAGTTAAACGAATTGGGCTCATTTAGTCCACTTTTTAAACGGGTTGAAAATTTTAACCCTAACTCATTTTTTAAGCAAGTTAAACGAGTCAATACGCAAACTATAATCCATTTGCACAACTTTGAGTAATACCTAGGCAACAAGTAGTTAATGATGCATGGATATTAACTTGAGCAAAACAGTTATAGTCTCTCACTTAATTAAGGAAAGCTTACATGTTCTCACCATAATTCCTTAAAGATCATGTTTAAACCATGAATTAATAAGAAAATCAAATAGTTAACCAAGAACAACTTTTCAATTCCATCACGCAAATAAATTAAATCAACCAATCAAATAAAAAGAGAGAGAGACAGAGAGAGAGAGAGAGAGAGAGAAAAGGAAGTAGAAGAAGGACATACTAAAATATAGCTTAGCTCATATTAGCTCCTTCGCTAGAAAGAATCAACCTATGTTAACAATGACTTAATTAAAAAAAGAAAAAGAAAAAGAAAAAGAAGCTAACACTTCTTATTAGTATCATACTCTAAACCATGTCTCCTACATTTATAGTCCCTGTCGATAAGAGTATTTGAGACATAAGTACCGCTCTCTAAATCACTTATAATAACCAAACCATTCAAGGCCATCCCTCCCTGCTTATTTCCAATCTCCCATAAGTAGATACAATAGAAGCCAACATCACGAGATTTGACTTTACACCATCTAGTTTCATTTCATTAAAAGCCACAACCTATCAATTATGCACAACTTCACCTATTATTGTAGTCTATGCATATAAATCTTTCCGATGCATGCATCAAACACTCTTCGAGTGGCATCTAAGCTCCCACACTAGGGACAAACATCAATCTTTGCACATTGAACATGAACACTATGCTTTTAGCAAAATGAATCCCGTTAAATTTCAGCACCTCTATCTTTTTCTATCTAAGAATAAGTGGGTACATAAAATTATCAGGAACAACCCCTTGCTCTAACATTTAATGAAAGATTCAATTGGTTCTTAGAGAGAAGGAGAGGGAGAAACCTTAGGCTTTCGATATCATGATGTTGCTAATTGTTACTAACTACAAGGAGACAACATTGTAACTTTTAAGAGTATGTGATGTGTGACTATTTAAGAGGGGCCCAACGAATTTGCCATTATTTGAAAGGATGTGAAGTAAAGAAATGGGGAATAATATTTTTTACTTGAGAGGGTTTTTTTTAAAAAAAAATTAAGATAATAAAGAGGAAAAGTAAAAATGATAAGGAAAATTTTAAGAGTGATCAGAGATGGATAATCTATCTTGAATGGTCCTAAAAAAAATTTCTTTATACTTTAGAGATAGCTTTACAACAAAATTTGAAAGATAAAAATATAGTGCCTAAAAATTCACATTCTCACTGTATAATTAAAGCTATAAAGTTAATCTCATCACTAATCTATGAGCAATTTGTCACAAATGTCCTAAAACATCTGTAAATCACAAAAAATAACCTATTTTATGTTATCGTAAATTCATTATAAATCTATCATAAATTAATATTTTTAGATATAAATATTTTCTATTGCGGAATTTCTATTTCTAAAGACTAATTTTCTTGTAGTGCTTAGAGCTAATGCCACTAAGTGTGAATAGGCAAGTGTTAATATGATGGAACTCTAACTGTATCAAGTTTAGAAATCCAGAGAGAAGTTATCATTGTGTTTTTATAGTGGTGTAAAACTATTATGGATGAGGCAATGAAATTAGACAACTGGTTAAACATAGCATGAGATGATTAAAGTATTGGTTTTATTGATAAATTTTGCAGTGTTACTAAATTATATTTATAAGGAAAAATTGTAAATAGCCACCCTTAATCTTTGAATTAGGTGTGGATACACATTTTAAACTTTCAAATGTTACAAATCACCTCTTAAAGTTTGATAAATGGATAATCAACCCTTAAAAATTATAATTAGCCTCCCTAAATTTTGATTTTGGTGTTGAAATACCCCCTCAAACTTATTAAAATGTGCTTTAACACCTCTTAAATTTTGAATTTAGTATATTTGAACTAAAAAAGTGAGCTTCCTTTATGTTGCTACTTTATCAAAGTTTATAAAAGTTACTTTTCACATTTGAAAGTTTAGGAGAGTATATACACATTTAAGTCAATGTTTATGGGGGTTACTTGTAATTTCCCCTATTTATAAATATATGTGACCAAAATCCGAGTTATGCCAAACTTAAGACTTTGAGGTTATATTGTTTGCTTTCAAAAAAATTATAATCTAAAAGAATATTGGATAAATTAAGCGTACGCACCCTAAAAAAAGTTACTTTTCACATTTGAAGATTTAGGAGAGTATATCCACATTTAAGTCAAAGTTTATGGGGGTTACTTGTAATTTCCCCTATTTATAAATATATGTGACCAAAATCCGAGTTATTCCAAACTTAAGACTCTGAGGTTATATTGTTTGCTTTCACAAAAATTATAATCTAAAAGAATATTGGATAAATTAAGCGTACGCCCCTTAAAAAGTTTTGAAATTACATAGAATCCCTAGTTTTTCAAAAGTCGACACCTATACCCCCTGAAAACAGATATAAGACACTTTTCTTTAATGTGTTGCCTGCTTATGTGTAATTTCTACTAATGTTAAAACATATGAAATTTATTTAATTAACAAAATCATTACAAATTTAGAAAATCAAAACTAAAAAAGGAAAAATAGCAAAAAATTAAAAAAGAAAAAGAAAAAAAAACAATTTGGCTATCGTCGACCACTTAATTTTCTTTTTCTATAATTTTTTATTTTTATTTTTGAATGTTTTAGTATTTTTATTAATTAAATATATTATATGAGTTGTCTATGTCAATAAGAAAATATACATAAAGCAACCAACATGTAAAAAGAAGTGGACTTCACAACTATTTCTCAAGGAGTCTAGGTGTTGACATTTGAAAAATTAGGGAGTTCAAGCAATTTCAAAACTTTTTAGGATGTGTCTGTATAATTTACCTAAGAATATTTTATTATTATATAAGTATATTATTATGAAATAAATGCAACATGATATGTGAGTGTAATTATTATGCAGTGACTCTTGCATTGGGCATTATCACTTATCCATGTTGGAGCTTGTTATTTCGGATGATGATGATGATCAAGATATTGATCCCTATGACTATATGGGTTATGATTTGTACTATGAGAGAATATTCTACTATAACTATTATGGAGATTTTGAATACTAGTAGACTTAGGCATTTATATACCAATAAAATTGTTCTATGAGCGCTTTCCCCTTTCCAAAGAAATGCTATAAAGAAGTGACAAGTTTGATAGCCAATTTTTGGTAAGGTGACTCTAAAAAGGATAATGAAATTCATTAGAAGAGATAGGTTGCATTATCAAAGTCAAAATGTGGAGGATTGGGATTTAAGGACTTACAAATTTTTTATTTGAGCCTCTTAAGGAAGTTAGCCTAAAGATTTATACAAACCTTAGATGCATTGTCGGCAAGACTCATAAAAAGTATTTACTTTCTAAATGAGGATTTCTTAAGGCTATAAAAGGTGGGAGAGCATCTTGGTTATGACAAAGTATTCTAGCAGGAAGGAATGCTAAATCCAAATATCTAACTTAGCCTTTTGGGAAAGGAAATAAAGTGGATTTTTAGAAGGATGCTTTGATTCCTTCTTTACTTAACTTTAAGCTAGAAGAAAGAGTAGTAGAAGATCATTTAAAAAACTTCAAAGTTGAGGATGTGATAGATAGAGAATCACTAGTGTGGAACTTACAAAGGGTTAATCATGTGCTATCAAAGGAGGAAAAGAAGGCTACTGAGCATATACTAATAATTTTATTGAATCGTGAGGACAAGATAATTTGGCTTAGCATAAATGATGGCATCTATTTGGTTAGAACTAGTTATCATCTATTGAATAGGAGTAATATGTGCTTAGATAGATTAAGGGGCTCCATCTTACATTGTAGACCAAAATCTCTAGAAACTTATTGGGCTCTTGAGCTCAAGCCAAAGCAAAAAAAATCACTTTTTAGAGCTTGCACATGATTTCTTTAGCCACTAATCATAATTTATTTTGCTAGAAAAGTCTTCCTACGACAAGTTGCTTCAATTGGGGATTTGATGAAATGATTAAACATATGTTCTTTAACTGCAATTAGGTTAGACCTATTTGGTTTGCATGTTGTCATGTTAGAATTGATGCATGTGAAACATCAAGAATTGATAAATGGTTTGAAGATAAGATGGAAGATAGATAGAGTTCACTTGTTGAAATTAAGAAGTGGTTTAATCTCTATGTTGTAGTCTTGTAGCAAATATGGAAACATAGAAATAAGTGTGTTTTTGATAAGCTTGAGCCTAATCCACAAGCAATCATTAGGAAGATTAGATATGGGTTGCATGAAGTTAAAGGTTGGGAGGTTGCAAAGAATTTGTTAGAGAATCTATGGAGATTATGTTTGATAACCCCTAATAGCAAGAAACAATTCAACCAATTATGGGGATAGATCTAGAAGCTTTGGTTGTAGAAAATTGGCAAAGGAGTGCTTCTTTTACTAATGTTAAGGAACAAAGTGTATTTAGGCACAAGGTCACAAAGAAAATGCAAGGCCAAGGTAATAGTGTAGGTGATGGAAATATTAACAAAACAATGCAATAAGCGGATGAAGTTAATTGGGTTTCTATCATGAGTGCTTTAAATGTTGGTAGGTTAATGATAGCTACTACATCAATAAGGACTTCAAGAAGATTACAAGTTTAGCTACCACTTAAGCCTAATTTCATCAAAATAAACAATGATAGAGCAAGTAATCTATTAACAAAAGAAGTTGGAACTGGTGTTGCTTGTAGAGTTGCTTAAGGCCTTTTGTTGGAAGCCACAACCAATTTTTTTGGTATTAAGGGCAACTTGATGGCCAAAGTAATAGCCGTCAAGGACGGCCTCTTTATTGCTAAAAGGGAGAGAAGATAAAAGATAGTAATAGAAACTGATTCAAAAATTGTCTTTGGTTCTTTTCTTCCTCTTTAGTTTATCCTTGCAAAATAAAGGAATAGTTAAAGATACAATATCCTTCAAGAACTTGTTCTCTTCTTTTTGTTTCTCTTTAATAGCTAGGGAAGCAAATGCATGTGTCGACAAAGTAGTCGCTTAATGCAAAGTGAGGATGAACTGTAGTTTTAAAGTTCTTAAAACCCCATCTCAGTTATGTTTTTAATTATTTTCAAACTAATGTTCTTGTAAGTAAGAAGGAATCTAAGGTGGCTTTCTTTATTGTGAAAACTGCACATCACGGTAGTGGCTCTTAATGCTAGCAATGCAATTAAGGTCTACAAGTTTGCTTTAGTGCTGAAGTGGTCAGAAGGACACTTTATCCAAAAGATAAGGGTGCAAGTGAGTCCTCATGTACTCTCAACTTTTGTTCAATGGAACCACCATTCTCATCTCTTACAACTTTAATGACTATTATGATGTTAAGGGGATTGCTAAAAGTATGTTTCCTCTACTCAAAGGCTAAAGAGGTGGAAATTGTTATTGCCAGGATAGTGAGTGTCAATGCCATTGCTAAAAAGAAAGTTTGCACGCTTGAAGGGGTTACGTGCTATGATGGTGAGTGCCTAGGAAAATCCAAACTTGTATGACTTCACTGGCTTATGTGTAGCTTTGGTGAGAAAATCAACAATGATTTTATAATATTCCTCTTCGGTACAATAGCTTTTAATTTTTGCTATAATATACATTTAATGTGATTATTATATATAAATGAAACTAGCATAGGACAAATTTCAATGAAAACCAAGATTTGTAATGTTAAGACTCTAATACTTTGAAAAATTATTAGAATAAGTTGCCATCCTACAACTTGAAAAGATCTAAAGGTGGAGATTTTAAAGAAAAAAAAATTGAAAAAGAAAATTTCACAATGAGAGATTAATTTACAAATTATCTACTCGTTTAGATTGTTAATGACTTATCATGATAGCATCCTTAAGATTTCATATTGCATGACCAGTATTTTTCTATTAGAATAAAATAAGATCAATTAATCATTCTCTTCTTATTAAAATAGTATTTTTCTATTAGATGACTTGAAAAAAATGACAAGAAGGGAGAATAAATAGTTTTAGTATCTCAAATGCACAAATAATAATCAAATAAGTCTAAGAAGCCGTGAGCATCAATCGTATAACTTATACAATTGAAATCTATAATTGATTGAGTTAGCTTGTTTAATCTTCGAGAGCGGAGAATATATTCAAAAATGCAATTTCTCTAATCTTTTCTTTTCTAGTGTGTTAAATGAGGAAGAATAATTAGGTAATTATATGTTCTAATAGACTGACTTTTGTTTATTTTATAATTATGTTGAATGAATTTAAAAAAAAAATCATTTTATGATAAAAAAAAAATCCATTCATTTATGGGGGATGGGCTGTGGTTCAGAGTGATAAGACATATCTCCACTGCTGCACTGACTCTGTCTATTTCCAAATTCCGTGTCAAATCACGAAAGCTTACAAAAGGAAATGGCTTCTTGACCTTTGGGCATTAGATATCTGCCAAGAAGATAGGATGCTATCTTACGCTGTGGGTTCAATTGACTTTTGATATTCAGGCAAAGATTAGGTGAGCAAGGCAAGGTCTCCCATTCGAGGCATGAGGTTTGTTTATTATATATATATATAATGTATAGTTAGATAACGCCCAGAAATATAAATATACATCAAGACCCTCATAATTTTAAGATTACTGTAATACTATTTTTTTTTAACTGTAATACTAGTTGATAATGCAGAAATTGACTGTGACGAATGTTGAAAGAGTGATTTTCTATTTATCAAATACCCACTAATTAAACTTAATACTAGAGAAACACTCAACCGGTTTTGTGATTTATAGTTTAAAATATATATAAAAAAAGAATTTTTTTAAATTTAAAGTTTTTATTTATTGGGAAAATAAGTTCGTAAGAACCTTTTATATTATAGACATCTAGCAAAATATTATTAATAGAAACAACTGAAATTTTTTAATAAATATTTCAGAAAAAATGCCCATCATATACAAAAATCTCTGTGTTTTAGAAATCTTTTTTTTTTCCCCCTATCCTCTATTTCGAGATTTCAGCTGGAAGCCCAACGTGAACCCTTAAAAATCACATCAAAGATGGTAAAATGCAGTTGCCATAGTATAATTAGCACATGGATGGCGAGCTTTAAGGAAAGCTCAGTGGATCGAATTATTAAATTTGACTTTCACTGTCCAAGGTGGTCTATTTCGATGCACACCACAACACAGCACTTAACCACTCCCGCAGAACTTATGGCTACCATTAATTAGAAAAAGTTGACCATCATCCATACAAGTGGGTTGCTGCCTGCTATGAGTTCCAACGTCATCCACTACAAAATAATAATAATAATAAAATAAAAAATATATTAAATATTACAAGTTATATACTCATTATTTTATATATATATATATATATATATTAAGTAAATACTAATTATATCTAACAATATAAAAAATGAAAATACAATAAAATTATATTTTTAATCAAACTCTAGAGACTTGCTATATAGGGATGAAGTGAAGGCTCAAGTAGTTTTAGTGCCTTAATCATGTCTCCTCTTATTTATGGTAGTAATTAATTATTTATGATACAAAGAATTGTTTGTCACAATGTCAAATCAATCATTAGTGTCGCCATTATAGTTCTGTGAATCGATAATATCATAGCTTTCAATTTTCAATGTCCTTGCTTCTGTTGCATCTTGACTAATTATTGGTCAAAATTTTATTTTATTAAGTTATTCAATCGCACTAAAAAACCTTTATGTAGTGGAAGTCGAAAGTATAACCATTTATCATTGGATTTGGACTTTCTAATTAAACTCGATAAAACATACTCTTAACATATTTTCAATAATATTTGAATATATTCCTTATTTCTTTCTCTCTTTTTTTTTTTACTAATTACTATACATATTTTAATTGATAAAGAGGGGAGAATTAAACTTGATTGATTTTAATAAAAATTAATATTTATATCACTTAAATTATAACAGTTTTAACAATTTATATTTTATTTTTTAAATGATTTATAAAGTATATTGATACTAACTGTTTGAAATTGATGTACTTTTTCTTTTTTCTTTTTTTTTCACAAGCATGCTTATTGCTTGGGATTTTGAAATTCTCAAATTCATGAAATGCCTATGTAATAATTTTGTAATAATCTATATTTTAATAAGACGTTTTGAAAAGTCTTTAGAGCCCTACCATATATGTCCTTGAAAAGACTATTCGAAGGTTTGTTATACTTGGCTTTTTCCATACCATGCATGTATGTCCTATTGCACAAGCCAAAGAGCAATGCTATTTTTAGGGTTTTTGGATAAAATTATTCTCTTGTAGCCTTCAACATGTGGGTTCTATCGAGGGAGAAGGAAATAAATAGAAACCACCCACCGAAGATTGGCATGTGGGGTGTAGGAACTAGGAAGCCATATGGACCTGTCCTGGATATCGTGGGCATCACCTCGTTAGGATGGGTAAATTAGGCCTTTTCTGCTCTAGTATGGGAATATTCATGTACTAATTTGGGTTTGCATTCATGTCTTTATGTGGGAGTTTGCAATTAGATGAGTTCAAATATTTCTAATGTGCAAACTATGCATTCAAATCAGATTGACGTAGTGGAAGCGTGATGTGCTCATAACCATATATCATTAGTTTGAAACTTGATTATGATATCATAAAGGCTTTCAAGCTTATCTTAAGCGTTGAATATGTCAATTTTAATTATTAATTTACTATATGCATTTACTATAATAAGAAAATAATACTCAGTTGTGTGAAGATCTTATGATTTTTTTTTAAATCAATTATTTGGAATTCCCCTATGATCTTTATTTAAAAAAAAAAAAAACTAACAAGGCCAAGTGCTTGAATTAGCTCATCCAATGTCCTAAACCCAAATAAGTGCTCAAAATATAACAAAAAGTAAAATTAATTTTGGGTAAATTGCATGGATCTCTTGAAAACTCTCATAATTAAATGAGAACCCACATGATTTGTTTACATAAATGCATGCATGTCATAAAAAAAGTGATGTGGCATTGCCATATAAAAAAAATAAAGGTAAAAATGAACAAATGAAAAATTACAAAACAAAATGATATTAAAATTGAAAAGGAAATAGATTAATAAAATAAAACAAATTAAGAGAACACGTCAATATCTCCTTTTTCTTTAACGATACAAAATTGCAATTCACCATATGTAAGTCTCTTTGTCTAAAATTTTCTAAGATTCCTTCTACCAAAGATTTGAAGACATGATTTAGCTATAATGCATCCATGGCTTGACTTGGAAAGCTTTGGCAAAGTACCAATTGTGGAATTGCAAATGCAGTATATCCTTACCATAGTCTTTCGTGTGTGTTTTCCCCTCATTTGTCTTTTATAATTTTAGTTTTTATGAAGTTTTCTTGCAACATTGTTTTAGTAAACAAAATTTAACAAGTACCCCAAATAAAAAGATAGCACAAATAAATCTTGGATTCACATGAATAATAGAAATTGTAATAAGGTGTAGATCCAAGAGTTGGTGATAGTCTTCTTGTGGGAGAAGGAATGGTGGCAACCCAATACTTTATTATTATTATTATTATTATTATTATTATTATTATTATTCAATTCTAACTAATTTCATTTTCTTATATAATATTTCTCTTTCCTTTTTTTTTTAGTGATGTGGTATTATCCCAAGGTGGTCCGCGTAATTTATCCCATAATTTTTTAAGTGTATGTACACATTCGATAAATTATTTTAAATTTATATATGAATTTTTGTCAAAAAAAAAAACCCTATAGAAAGAAAATTTGATTGACACAAATTAGATTCGCTAATGTCTATCATGCACAATTTGAAGCATTCTCAAATCTTGTCACGAGTCTATTCAAGTCATTTTTTAAATTATTTGCTAATTTCATTGGTTATATAGAGAGGTGCAAAATCATTAGACCAAGTCCCTTAATGTAACCTATTTGGTTTATTGAAATCCGTGAAGCAAAAATTTTTTACCACTTTCACTCTTTTCATTCTCTTATTACCTAATCTTAATCTTCTTATTTCTACTCAACTTTAATCTCTTAAACCCTTTTCTCATCCTTCTACTACAAACCCTTCTAATAATTTTTTTAGGTTTCCTTCCAAACCATTGCTTCTTATTACAAGACTTTTTGCTTTTGAAATATTAACAAAACATGAACATGGCTTATGCTATAATTGTGAAGATGGGTAGCATAAGTTATACAAATGCAAATCCAAAGTTCTACTACTATTAATAGACAAAAATACAAAAGAGTAAGTGGAGATTTAGTTCCCAAGCTCTATCAAGGGCATTAGGACAATGCACATCATATTATCAATGGTTCTTCTCTTACTACTTTAATTGACTTAAGAAGGATTAAAATATTTTTTCAAAGTCATGTATTGAAGCACTTAGGTATACAAGTTGTTCCTTTTGCTAGATTTATTGTGATGATTTTCAAAGAGTATAGACTAGTTTTGAAGGGGGTATAAGGATGTCTCATTAATTATATAAAAACAAGAATTCATCAACGCGTTTTATGCCATTCCAATCCAAGGGTTTAGAGTTGTATTTAGAGTTTAGTGGCTCCAAAGCTTAGGTTACATTGATATTGGTCATAGTAAGTTGAAAATGAGAGTTTATATGGTAAGGTATCTTAATGATGCTAAAGGGAGAACGATCGTTAGATCCTAATCCGATTGTGTATAGTTAGTTGCAGCATTTGTTAGACATGAATGTTGTTACTTCTTACTTTCATCTTGTGGCTTAGGAAGCAAGGTATAACACATTAGAGGCTACTACTTGCAATAGTATCCACACTTTCAAAAGACAAATATAGAGAATTAGTCAAGAAAATGTTAGACTAAGGGATCATGCTGCACAAGTAGTCCATTTTCTTCTCTAATATTATTAGTGAAGAAGATGGATCACACATGGTAGCTTTATATTGATTATTTTGCTTCGAATCAAGTCATAATCAAAGATAACTTCCCATTTTCTACAATTGATAAATTATTAAATGAATTCCATCATGCCACAATTTTTGAAAGAGTGGACTTATGAGTTAGTTATCATCAAATTTGTATGTTTCAGGGAGACTTAGAAAAGACGACATTTAGGACACATGAAGCACATTATGAGTTTCTTGTAAAATTCCATTTGGACTAAGTAACATACTATCTATTTCTTAGTCCATTATTAGTTGAATTTTTCAACCGTGTCTCTGCAAGTTTGCCATCGTTTTCTTTGATGATATATTGGTTTGCGGTTGGAGTTTAGAGTTGCATGCATTAAATCTAACCAATGCGCTTTAGTGTTTTGCCAACAACCACTTCTATGTAAAGGAGAATATGTACCTCTTTTTTTTCTAAAAGTATTGAATATGTGGAACATATTACATCAACTCAAGAGGTTACTCCATAGCTTAATATAGTGGATGTTGTCAAGAATTATCCTTTACTAAACTTAGTTAAACAATTGACAACACATTACACATTTTCTCTAACTTAAATATGACACTCTTATGCATTTAATTTAGCAAATGTACTAAAATTTAATAAAAATATTTAAATGCACAGAAAATGGATAAAATACCTAAAAACGTGAAAAGAAATTGAATTCAAGATAAAATGGGACTTAATTGTATTTATTTTCCATCTAGAGAATCAAGGTAGTTCAAAATGGCTCTTTATGCTATTGGCACGCCCCAATACATGCCTTGGAAATCAGAAGAAATGGAAGCTCCCATTCAAATGGCAAGCATAGAGAATGTGCATTAAAGTGTAGGCTTATTGTGGATCATAATGTTTGAGCTTTCATCGAAATAGAACCTTATTGGAAATCAAATGGGAGGTAAGGTTTTACGAAGTTAGAATGTTTAAGTTGTGATTTAGATGACAAAAAAACCCACCATGTAGATGCCAACCTTGAAGCCTAATCAAGGTATGAGTGACATGTGGCTACTATTTAGAAGGCATGGCATTGCCATCCCAAGTACATGTGTTTTCTATAAAAAGTTATTGCATTTTTCATTTCAAGAGAGCACATTCTTTTCATATTTTCTCTCATTTCCATAAACCCTTTGCAATAGGTTAGGGTAGTCTTAGTGAATGTTAGGTAGTTTTAGCATATATAGGATATCTTGGAGTGCTTGGGACATGGAAAACATCAAGTTTAAGTGGATTTGCTAGTTAGACCTTTGTGAACCTTGACACAATTTTCTCTAATCCATTTACTTTTTTTTTTTTTTATGTTTTCTTATCTTGTTTGTGTATTTTTATTTTGTATACCATGAGTTAAACTAGATTATGTGGGATTGTGATGGGTTGATGGATTTTTTTTTTTTTTTTGCAATAACTTGTGTTATTTATATGTTGATGTTGAATATAAGGATTTTTAGTTAATTCTTATTTATGAAATTTAATAATCGTGATTAAACCTCAAGGTTATTTGATTGAGAATTTCTAATACTTTGACTGGATTCAAAATTCATTTGAATAAAATATAATGTTTTCACTATCAACACATGACAATGTAGTTTTAGTCCATCAACATTATAACCCACTTACATTATGTGATTAAAGGTGTAGTTACAACACATAATGGTATACAATCCATAGACTCGAGTAAAGCAACTACCTTGTGACAAGAACTAGTTATTTACTAGATCCTATAAGAAAAGTACTCTAAATAGGTGTTTTCACTATAGAGAGTATATCATTATCTGAAAAGAAGATTTTGTTATAGTGAGTTTGTCCAAAAAATCTACATAGTTAATATCAAATATACTTATAACACATAAATTGTATAAACCTAAAAGATAAGAGTCACAATCGCATGCTTAAATGCACTTGGTTTCCTTTTGGTTTATCGCTTAAAGTAGTTTAATTAGTTTAGTTGTTAAATTTCTAAAACCTATTAGATTAGAGTAGGAGACTTCTATCAAATTTTTAGTTTAAGTTTCCAGTAGTTTAAGACTTGGTACTCATTGGTAAATTAAGATGCCCCAAGTATGTGGGTCAGTTGTATACAATTTTTTAAAACAATTTTATTGTAAACCATGATGTAAAATTCTGGTAGTGACACCAAGGAGCTTAAGTGCTAATATTAGATTCATTGGTAACTTTGAGACTAAGAATTCATTTTTCTATTAGTAGAATAATTGTGGGTTTAACCTAGCAAGTTTGTTAATTTTTTTTTTCTTTTTAGGTTAACCTTGAAAAGTTCAAACTCAAACTTGAACTTGATTATGCTTGAAAGTCTTATTTGGAGTTTACTATGCTTGAGACTTGTTTTAGGTTGATCATTGTGTTTGCTGTACTAAAAAAATCGGTTGCTTATGTTGGTAAATACTAATGTGTTAGTAAAAAACTTTATATTTATTGAGAAATATGTGACTAGAAATATTTGTGTTGAGTTGAAAATTGTGGGTACTTGCAATTTGAGGAGGTTGTTGAAAGTGTGTTGTTTGTTAAGAAGTGGCATGAAGTTCATGCTGGGATATTATGTTGGTTGAAGCATGTTATATAGTTTGTTGGAATTTTGTTGTGAGACCTTTTGGTGTATGCAAAGAAGTCAAGTTGAGGATCTTATACAACTCTTTGACCCAAAAATTGAATGGCCATAATTGAACTTTAAGAATAATGGAAGGAAATGGGTGGAAATAGTAATAGGCATAATGATAATGGAGAAAACTAAAACTAAAGAGTTTTGTGGAGTATTCGATTCCCAATATTGATTGAGTGGTACCAACAATTATGTGGTTGGCTATTAGGCCAACAATTTTAAATTAGAACTTCCTTTGATCTAGATGTTGCAACTCAACCACCTCGGAGGAACCCCATTAGAAGCTCCACAATCATATTCAAAATTTTCCATGGTTATCCTTGACTTTTACAATGTGGTATCTTATGATACTGTTCATCTACACTAACTTCCTTTTCAATTAATGGATAGAGAGGAAAGTTGGTTGAACTCACTCCTTTGACTTGCACAAATATTTCTATCTTAACTCTTTCCATGAAGTAAGACTACTAAGCTTTAGAGCAATATAAATGTGTTTAGGCTTATTGACAGTGAATTATTACACTAAACTTAGAAAAGGTTTAGGGAGTCACTTAGAAAGTGCACACCATAGTTTATCCATTTCTATTAAAGTGAACATACTCTATAATGGTTTGAGGCATTAGTGGAGAAGTATGATAGATGTAATAGCAAGAGAAACAATCAATAAGAAAGAATAATGAAGTACATAAAAGGTGCATAAATTTCTTATTTTAGTACCTTAAAACATTTCATAACTTTCTCCATATTACAAAACTAATTATCAAGCAAGCAAGTCAATTCAATTCAATTCAAATGTATTAAATAATGCAACAAAAGACAAAAAAGAAGCATCATCTTCTTCATCTTTTTTTTGTTGTTTTTTGTTCAGTACATGTTATTCACCTTATAACAAGCCACCAACCAACATTAACATGCATGCACATGCACATGCACGTTATTTCCGAAACCCGATTCCAATCTACATTAATCAACAATTTCCGCCTCACGATTTGACCACCGATTTTATTACACTTATTTTCATAAATTAAAAAAGTTTAACGACACCATCAAAAGCAAAAATTAAAAAATAATAATAATAATTAATGTATATGTTTTTATACCTACCAAAAAATATTCTTCCAAACCGAACCGAACCGCATAAAACCAAGTCCCTAAACTCCCGACCCGAGCCTCCGCTTTCGAAACATATCGATCAACTGAAAGAACACAGCACACACCTCAGCCGATTCCGCGCATCGTAAGCAAAGAGTCAATGCTATTCCCATCTTGCACATGATCACGTATAAAGCGGTCCGCTATGAAACCGACCTAAGTCCATGGACGACTTACAACTGGCCGGGATCGAAGCGTATCTCGACGAGAAATCTCTCCTCAGCGTATCACCATCCCAATCACCCTCGATTCCTTCATCGAAATTCAACGAATAACTTAGAGGGTCGTAACGGAACTGACCGGGTCCACCTTTTCCGTTACTCCGGATGTAATTCTTACCGAGCCGGCGAATGAACGTCTTCCATCTTGGTCCAGCGATGAGTTCCGACCACTCGCGGACCTTATCCCATCCCTTCTTATACCACGGGGCATCGTAGTCGTCGTCGTCAGATAAGGAGTTGGTACCGCAAGCCGCAAACCGCTGCCACCACGACGATCCAGCGGCCGAGGCAGCGGCCGACGAGGAGGAGCGATCGGAATCTAGGGATTGGAATGACCAGAAACTTCCGCAACAGGATCGTTTAGCGAAGAAAGAGTCGAGGACTTCGTCATTGGGGTCAGAGGAGGAAGAGATTTCTGGTCTCTGTGTAGACATTACATTAATGGGGGGAAATGTTGGAATGAGGGTTTGGATTGGATTTACAGAGGAGAGAGATTGGAATGAATGGGATAGGCCTCTGTAAACCCTAACTTCGGAACCCTAAATTTTGGGAATTGGTGGCTTTGATTTGTGTGGGAGTTTTATAATTAGTGTAACGGAAACATCGCTGGATAGAAGAAGGTAATTACTGGTTACCGGGAAACACCGGTTGGCAGACTGTCAGAAATATATTGGAGAGTTGGATTATTATTAATGGGACCTGTAATTCTAGTTTAAAGGATAAAAAACAACCCCCCACATTATATAAAAGCAATTAAATGAAAAAAAAAAAATTATTCTTAGATAACCTATTGTATAAAACCACTCATACCTTGTTTAATTGAATACGTTATAGGTAGATATTATATAAGTCATAAAGTAAATTTTGAATGTAATTTTTTTTAAATTTACTCCAATATGATAAAATACGGATACAAAGCTTTCTTATCTTATTCTTACACTAAAACCTTTACTTCAAAATATACAAAATATAAGTTTAAAAGTATTATATGTTTATCCTATAAAATATTATTAAATAAATAGCAGATAATAATACTATAATTTTTTATAATAAATATTTTAATAAAAAAATAATTTAAGTTCATAAGTTAATAACTTTAAATGTTAACCTAATCTCGTCCCCTCTTTCTTTTTTTTTAATCTTTTTCATTTTTTCTCTTTAACTTTAGATTTTATATTCTTTTGCCTTTTTTTCTCATTTATTAAATAGTAAGATTGCAAAACCTAAAATAATTAAAATAGAAAAATTACCTTTTTTAATTTCAAATATTTTGTTATGGATTTCATAAATTTTACATATAAAAAACTTATGATATCATATATAAATTACTTTTTTAATATTATATAAACTTGAAATTTATAAGAATAAATATAAAACTTATAAATTTCATAGAGTAGATATCTTATGGGTTTCACATGGTATAGGATACAAAGTAGTTCTAAGATACTATAAGATAAGTTTTAGTTCCAAAATTTAAGAACTCCTACCTTATAGGATAGGGTCTTATATCATATTTATTATGTACCTGCTTATCCCTAATATTAACACTTTCCTATCAAATGATTTATTTTATATTAGTGTGCATCATCTTCCATACTTGTTAAAGCCTCGCACAATGTATGAATTTTAATATACATATTTATAAAAATAATAAGTTTATTTAAAAAAATATTATGATCGACATATTAATGTTGTATTTTCATAAGCTACTTTAAATATGATATGTTGCAATAATTTATTTATTTATTTTGGAAACTTATTAACATTTAGTTTAGTTATTGGTTTTATCTTATTATAAACGTCTTTCTACATTCTACAAAAAATGTTATCTATTCTACTATCATATTAATATTAAGCGAATAACTTTTTATTTTACTCCACTTTTATAAATCATAATTTTAAAACATTTTTTATACCCCATACATTATCACTCTATTTTCTCTCTTTCCACTTTCTTTTTCCTCCAAAACACTGTCCAGCCTTCCTCTCTTTCTTTCTCATGTTCACACAGTCTTCTCTGTCTTCTTCTATGTTCAGTTTTTCCCATCCTTTGTTACAATTATCTGCATTTTGCCAAAAGGCTGTAGCTTTTTAATAGTATAACGTTTAACATTGTGAAAAATCTTATATTTATCATGTATTTTGTTCCGGCTGGTGTTTATGCATTTATATCAGTTCTTTTATTGATCAATTGATTATAACGTAAGAAGATAAACTGGCAGAAATATATACATTTTAGGAATCAGTTATATTTTTTACACTAAGTTTCATTTTTAGAAAGATCTCTTTTCTAATTTTTTATCACTTTTATCTTTTCCAAGGGATAAAAGAACTTATTCTTTGTGGTTTTTCTTTTCAGAGTGGATTTATTAAATTGCAACTTGAAGAAGTGAAGCTTCTAAATTTCAGTTACGTAGAACATCTATTAGTTCTTCAATTAGCAAGGCTGGTACTATTTAGAAGATTTAATTCTTTAGAGATGAGTTATGTCATTTTATATTAAACCATATAAGGGTTGTAATTCTTGCCATTTTTATACAAAAGGCATGTTTCCCTTGAGTATGCAGTTGAAAAAAAAAAAGAAAAAGAAAAGGATCTAATACTAGTGATGAAAAAGGGTAAATGATAGTCAAGTCTTGTTGCCTAGCTAGCATGAACATTACTTTCCCTTTAGAATAGAACAAGTTCTAATCCTTTCTCCTCCAATTGTGTAACATGTAGATGGCCTAAAAAAGAAGGTGTAAAGGATAAAAATTTTAAATTTTAAGTAGTTAGAAGGTATTATAAAAAAGGTATTACTAATGAAGATATATAAATAATAAAAATTTTCAAAATTATATATTATAATAAATATATTATAATAGATAGGATGTAAAGCTAATGGTGGCTTTAGAAAAATTTCTTATTTACTACAAGTTAATAACAAAGTGTGACTATTTTAGAAAAGAGTTACATCGAAAAAGTATGATAAAAAAAAATCAAGGTTTTCAAAATATATTATAGCTTATTAAAAGCTCGCACTTGCATGAATTTTAATTTAAAGTATATATACATACTTATGATAATAGTAGATTTATTTAAAAGATTATCATGCTTATCATCACACCTACATGAATTTTGATTTAAAGTATATATACATACTTATGATAATAGTAGATTTATTTAAGAGATTATCGTGCTTAACATCACACCTGCATGAATTTTGATTTAAAATATATATACATACTTATGATAACAGTATTTAAAAGAGTATTATGCTTAACATATTAGCAATATCTGTTCATAGATTATTCTAAACATGGTATAATTACTATAATTTGATGTATACCATTTGTTTTATACAACCATGGTCATTTTACATTTACACATGAAATGCTATGTTTGGAAAAGTTACAACTCTTTAAAGAAAGTTATGTAACTTTTAAGTTATGTCTTATAAAGATTGTAATTCTTATCATCCTTTAATTTTTATGCAAAAGAATAGTTAATGATAAATGATACCAACAATAAAAGGGTTTAAGTAGGTAAAAAGTATTATAAGAAGGTATTACCAATGAAGATGTATAAATGATAAAAGTTTTTGAAATCATATATTATCATTGACGTTAAATATATAAAGTCGTGAGGGTATAAGTTCGAGTGCAGGGGTTACACGTGTGCTGCGTGGGAACACACTACACGTGGCTGAACAAGAGAAGTAACACATACAAGAATGATCAAGGGTAAATGAGATGGGGAAGGGGAGTAAGCAATTTTAAATAAGGCTCAATACTATAGTGAAAGATGAATGTTTTTAGGAATATTATAGTTTTGATTTTTTAAGAAAAATTCAATAAAGTAATAACATTTTTCCAAAAAAGAGTATCATTTGAATGAGAATGTCTTGAGTATTTATAAAATCTAACTATGAATTTTATCCATCAAATGGTAATGACAATCAACGATTTGGAGTGAATAAACCCTCATATGGGCTTTTCATGGGTTTAGGCCTATTAATGACATTTAATGTGTAAATCTTATTGAAAAAGATTAGATTAGCGATTCAATGGATCTTATCCCAAGCCTGCCATGCCAAATCTCTCATAATCATCCCAAATCAAGGACTTAACTTTCCAAACCCTATCACTTCTGCCCAAAGAGTCAAATCTATTAAAATATTAAGCTAAAAACCCATGAATCGAATTTAGCACTCTACAAAAGTTAATACCCAAAAGGTGCTATATTAAATAATAAGTCAAATTGAATAAGTGTGATAAAAAAAACAGAAACTCCTAAAATCTATTATAATATATAATTTTTGAAGTCATTATCATTTTATATATTATAGTATCATTATAGTATATACTACAATTATAATTACATTCATTTTCTATTACATTTATCATAATTAATTTTATTATATAAATTATTTAATTGTTGTCGCTAATGGATGGTGATTAATAATAACAAGTGTGATTTGTCTATTTAAGAAATAAATAACTAACGAAAACTAAATTGTCATAAATTGTATTTGTAGATTTTGAGTTTTGGTTGATGGTGTCACATGCATGATGCTTAACCTTTGTGCTATACGTGACTTTGAAGGAATGATGCATGAAAAACATTAGAAAAGAGAACTTAATAGGAAGGGGCTAAGAGGAGAAACAGATAGTCTTAGTGGTTTAAACTAGGGGTGGGCAAAAAAACCAACTAAACCTAGAATCGGATTGGACTGGACCAAACCTAACCGAACTATAAATTAAGTTCGAATCATCTTTTTAGGTTTGAAAAAAATTGCAAATCGAATTGGACTTTTTTCTTAGGTACAAAAAAGTTATGAACCGAACTGAAGCAAACTGTAAGAAACAAAGAAAAAGAAAAAAATAGTGAAAATTTAGAAAATATATGACTAGAAAAAAGGATTCCATATTACTTATTCATTTCTTTCTCTTATTTGGTTTTCATTAAGTAATTTACTATTTTTTTATTTTGTATTTTTGTTTATTGATTGATATAGAAACTATGATTACTTTGAGAGAGACAATTAAATCTTATTAAATATATCAAATGAGTATTGAAGATTGTGAATAATATTGAATAAATGATAATAAATTAATTTTTTTATGTCAAGTATAATTTTCCATGACTTATTGATTTATATATTGAAAAAAATTAATATCACGTGTAAAAATGATTTGAACTATGAACCAAACTAGACAAAATCCCTTTTTCTTAAGTTTGAAAAATTACGAATTAAACCGTATGATTAGATTTAATTTAGGAAAAAAAATTGAATCATAATATATATTTCAATTTAGTTCGAGGGACAAACTGTACTGAACCGAACCATACCTACCCTTAGTTTAAACACATTTTTAATAGGTAAGGGTGTTATTGCTCATCATCTTCATTATTCTTAGTTGAGTATTAACTCATTCTTTATTTAAGCTTTGCTTTGATATTTAATAATAAAGATTTAACAAGATTGCACTATTTTTTTTCATCTCTAGAGCTTTTAATGTGCAAATGAGGAAGCATGATTGAATATTTATGGATTCTTAAGCTTAATGACATTTGTTAGATCATGTTGATAGTCAATGAACGAGATTTAAGCTTACACATTTCAAGTTTATTCAAATGAGTTTGTTATGGGCTTAAGGTTGGTAGTCTGCCTAAGTGAGTATGTCAACCTACCTAAGAGAAGTTGAGAGCAAATTGACCAACTCAATGATCCCTATTCTAAGTCCAAAAGGTGCTATATTAAATAATAGGTCAAATTGAATAAGTGTGATAAAAAAAATAAAAACTCCTAAAATCTATTATAATATATAATTTTTGAAGTCATTATCATTTTATATATTATAGTAACATTATAGTATATACTACAATTATAATTACATTCATTTTCTATTACATTTACCATAATTAATTTTATTATATAGATTATTTAATTGTTGTCGCTAATGGATGGTGATTAATAATAATAAGTGTGATTTGTCTATTTAAGAAATAAATAACTAACGAAAACTAAATTGTCATAAATTGTATTTGTAGATTTTGAGTTTTGGTTGATGGTGTCACATGCATGATGCTTAACCTTCATGCTATACGTGACTTTAAAGGAATGATGCATGAAAAACATTAGAAAAGAGAACTTAATAGGAAGGGGCTAAGAGGAGAAATAGATAGTTTTGGTGGTTTAAACTAGGGGTAGACAAAAAAACCAACTAAACCTAGAATCGAACTAGACTAGACCAAACCTAACCGAACTATAAATTAAGTTCGAATTGTCTTTTAAGGTTTGAAAAAATTACAAATCAAATTTTACTTTTTTCTTAGGTACAAAAAAAAATTATGAACCGAACTGAAGCAAATTGTAAGAAATAAAGAAAAAGAAAACAACAGTGAAAATTTAGAGAATATATAACTAGAAAAAAGGATTCCATATTACTTATTCATTTCTTTCTCTTATTTGGTTTTCATTAGGTAATTTATTATTTTTTTATTTTGTATTTTTGTTTATTGATTGATATAGAAACTATGATTACTTTGAGGGAGACAATTAAATCTTATTAAATATATCAAATGAGTATTGAAGATGGTGAATAATATTGAAGAAATGATAATAAATTGATTTTTTTATGTCAAGTATAGTTTTTCATGACTTATTGATTTATATATTGAAAAAAAATTAATATCACGTGTAAAAATGATTTGAACTATGAACCGAACTAGACAAAATCCCTTTTTCTTAAGTTTGAAAAATTACGAATTAAATCGTTTGATTAAATTTAATTTAAGAAAAAAAAATTGAATCATAATATATATTTCAATTTGGTTCGAGGGACGAACCGTACTAAATCGAACCATACCCACCCTTAGTTTAAACACATTTGTAATAGGTAAGGGAGTTATTGCTCATCATCTTCATTATTCTTAGTTGAGTATTAACTCATTCTTTATTTAAGCTTTGCTTTGATATTTAATAATAAAGATTTAACAAGATTGCACTATTTTTTTTGTCTCTAGAGCTTTTAATGTGCAAATGAGGAAGCATGATTGAATATCTATGGATTCTTAGGCTTAATGACATTTGTTAGATCATGTTAATAGTTAATGAACAAGATTTAAGCTTACACATTTCAAGTTTATTCAAATGAATTTGTTATGGACTTAAGGTTGGTAGCCTGCCTAAGCGAGTATGTAAACCTACCTAAGAGAAGTTGAGAGCAAATTGACCAACTCAATGATCTCTATTCTAAGTCCATCAAATCAAATCTTCCTAAGTTATCCTAATTACAAACTGAACACCTTACGCCTATCATTTAACTCAAAGAGTCAAACACAAATAAATACTAAGGCTTAAACCTATACAAATCTAGCCATCTACAATATTGATTTCTCATCAAGCCATAAAAATTATTGATTTATTACCAATTCAATCATACCTAAATTCAAATTCTAATCTTAGTTATATTCTTTCACGGATTGAGCACAACTACATTGATGATTTTAATTTTGCTACATGCATTGCGGCTGCATGTCTAATATTGTATGTATCTGTATATTATTCTCTTAAACATTTTAGGACATACATGCCCAACATTTTGGCTACATATGTTAAATAATAGTTATTTCTTTGATTTTGAAAAGGAATTACGATTCCTATTTTCACAGTTGTAGTTATGCTGGGCACTTTCACATATCTTTTTTGCAGACGGCTCTTCTTTTTTATTGGTGGATGCTAAAGCTGAGGAGGTGGGAAGATTGAAGGAGTTGATTCTAATCTATTGTAGAGATCGATTTTCAGAAGTCAAATGCTTTTTCTAGTGCCAATACTCATCCAGATCTGAAGCAGGAGATTGGAGAGTACTAAAGAGTTGAAGTTACCGCAACCTAGCTTGGTCTTCCCACACTATGTGGAAGGTCAAAGGTGGAGGCATTAGGATTCTTGAAAGAGAAGATCGTGAAAAAAACCCTCGAACTAGAAGCAATGCCTACTTGGTGAAGCTGCACGTGAAGTCCTAATCAAAGCTGTAGCCATTGCTATTCCTATGTACTCTATGCCCTGTTTTGGATTCCTGGTTAAGTAGTGTAATGATATTATTAACTTGCTTATTGCGAAGTTTTGGTGAGGTCAGAACAGAGTATAAGGGAGAATGCATTGGGTAGGATGAAATAAACTGTCGAAAGCCAAGGACCATGGAGGAATAGGCTTTAAAGACCTTCATATATACAATCTAGCACTACTCACTAATCTGTCAAGACCGCTTATCACTTCATTTCAAAATTGCAACATAACACACAAGAAGTGAAAGCATCATCATCCTTTAATATTTCGAGAGAAAAGTGAAAAGAAATTTGGAGTTTATCTATTCTACTCGAAGTCAGGCATGTTGTTTAGTGAACGACGACCAACTCTAACCCGACCATGGCTAGTCTCTTTACCAGAAAGACCACATCTTCACCATGTTGTTTATGGTATGGAGAAGTTGAAAGCATTGAGCATTCGGTAATTCTATGTGATTCGACGGCTTATGTTAGGTTTAGTGTGTTGGGGATTCATATTGAGAAATTAAAAGTTAGGTCTCCTATGAAGTGGGTGGTAAAAATCATTAGTGACAACTGTAAAACAAAGGAGGATTTGGTATGGAAGGGGAAAGCGAGTATTATGGCGTGGGAGCTGTGGAAGGAGTGTAGTGCCTGTATTTTTGTAAGGGAAACTACCAAGTCCACCGAAGGTTGTAAATAGATACTTTTGTAATCTTAGAAAGACGGAGTACAATGGCTTTATCAGAGATTCGGTCATAAATGAGTCTAGGCAAGCTATGAAGATGAAATTCAAACAAATGAAGAAGGTGGTACAATGGTTGGAACTTGGAAGTGGATAAAGGCAGAGTAGAGACATTGGCCTTCCTGACAGCTAAGGGTAGTGCTAGACAAAAGCTATTTTTGTTATGGATTGCATGTTGTTGTATTAAGCTTTGGTGAGAAGGGCCAATAACTTTCATTGGGCATCCATCCCCCACTGTCTAGAATCAAGCTGCGGATCGGGTAGCTCCTACCTAGCAGAGGAGAATGTATCCATAATTTTCTTATTTTCATCCTAGTATAGCCGGCACATCCTTTGGCACGGAGTTTGAGTCTGAGAATGGTTGAGTATCAATAAAATTCACTTTTCTTGTTGGCCAAAACAAAAAAACAAAAATGAAGACATATACAGTACCATATTTATGTGTTATTTTGACAGAATAAGACCAGATTTGACGAGAAGAATCAAGTATATTAATAATGCGAAAGCAAAAGAGAGTTTTTGAGCATTTGCAACAATGAATACAAGCTCACAATTTACATTTTTACATTAGTAGGAATTCATTCATGCCGCAGCCATAGGAGAATGAAATACAAAAAAGACAGTCCCCTTTGATGAGAGGACAATTCTCCAAAATCGGAATGAGCAGCATTATTTTCTCAACACAATCACTCCTAAAACCAACCTTAGATTACACTACATTTTGCCAATTATACATGCCATCAGGGAATAAAAACATATCTGATGGACTGACCATTAGATTTAACTTCTCTTAAGTGGTCCTAGCAGCCCCACTTAAAAGCTGGTTTGAACTTGTCAATTAGCTTGATGGCACATAGGACAGTTCCAAGCGACCTGTCCATTCTTCACCTGGCTTTAAAGTGATCGGTCTTTCGATTGCTGCCCCATCAACACACAACATCTGTTTGTACTCTTCATCTCCAAGATCGACGATTGATTTTGATTTCTTCTCCCATGGATTCCATACCACTGGAAAAGCACTCAATCGGTGAGAAACATGTTCTTAGTAATCAGAGAACAGAGTGATTAGACCACAACATTTTTGAGTTTTGCAGACTATGTTAACATGAATATTTGCAAGTATCAAGTGCCTAAAATAGCAAAAACCAGGAGCTTCACATGCTCATATTTGATTGAAACCAACCTGTCTATATGCCATGAGAAGCATCTCTAATTGACTTTTATCTATGTGCACATAATATTAAATGCAAGCTTACTCTGTCTAAGGTTGAATTTTATCTTAATAATAGAAATGTCTCAAATTTGACTGAAGAAATTGTCTTAATGTCAACTCTTTCCCAATGAATTTCCTAAAATGCAATCCGGTGCAATCAATGTTGTTTTGAAATTGGACACCAAGGTTGTGGATGTGAACAGCTGATTGATAAAATTTCTGCTTACCAACATCAGCAAGTCCTTCTTTTCTTATAACAAAAGTCCGCTTTCTTTCATGATCAAAGACTGCAACATCAGAGGACCTAAGATATACACGATCAACCTTGCAATATTTAGGGGAATACAAAGTAGCGAGATCTCAGTTTGGCATGTTAATGCAACGGGAATGGGTAATATTACAAAATACTTGCTTGCCAATGTGGAAAATAGACGATTCCTTACCTCAGATTCAAATGTTAGGGCATCACCTTGTTCTGTGAATCGCTCTTTCTGTTGTAGGTTGTCCAAATAGTCAAGTGTTTCCAAACCCTCAACTCTAACCTCACTGCCAGAAATACCATATTAATGAAACTTTCCATCTCCAATGAGAATAACTCCAAGGACAGTAATTTTGCTTGATCAAGTAAAGAGGCTAATGTAGCAACTAGCAGCTGCCAATTACGGCTCAAGTATAGAGCCACCAAAAACTGAGCCCTCTGTTCTTGTCATCTGAGAGTGACCATGTTAAGGCAGTTAAGCATTTCATTTTTTTCCCCCCTTGGTGCCGAAAAGATGCTTTTGGTTTATTTATCAATGTAACAATCAAGCCCATGCTAGTTTTATTATCTTCTCATACTGCAAACATATTTTTGTTACAGCCATAGGAAAGGAAAATATCCTGGTTGCAAACAGTAGCTTATATGAACAGGCGGTACAACTACGTGACAGATCACATGTTGATTTGGAACCTTGTCATTAAGGGCCAGAAGAAACATGGGTGAAAATCGGCTAGCCTAAGTCAGACCATTAAATAGGATTGTGAGGAGAATAAAGTAAAGAGCCTACAGTACTCAACAGTATCTTTCACAAAATGCTTGAGACAATACGATTCTTCCATCGGTGTTTGCTTACCTGATGTCAGAGATGGCAAAGTAAGTGTGGTATGCAATTGAGAAACTGAAAGGCTTGCAATCTACATTCCTTATTCGCGATATCATAACCAGGTATCCATCTGCTGACAAAGTCACCCTAAGCCGAAACTCGAAACTGAAGCATGATGGCCCGTTGAGACCATAAATAAGTAAAATCAGAATCTTCTTTCAATTTAACATGAATCTATGCTTTATGAGAGAAGATGAGATGATTGACTGTTCAAACTTGATGCTAAATGATTAAGTAACAAATGGCAGAGGGACAACAATTGGCAAAAGGCCAATTTACGTTCCTGCGGGCAAAGTGTTATCCATGGGATAATATGGAATGCAATCTGAAGAAAGTGATCAGGAACTTAATGATATCTAAGAATGAAGATCATACCGATGGGGCCAAATCTTCATATCATCTTCAGATGGTTTAAGGAGCAGGTCTACATAGGATGTACCATTGGAATAGTTGGGTTGTAGTGGTGGAGGATTATCATCACAGACCCAGATTTTATTCCTGGCAAAGCCATGTTGCTCTAGAGATCCTCGTTTTCCAAACTAAAGAGCGAACAAACAAAACCATCAGACAACAAATCCCATATTTCTCATGTATAAAATGTATATTGGTGTTAATATCTGTTTACCTGTGGAAAACAAATAGGTATTCCTCCTCGGACTGGATTGGGCGGCTTAAAGGTTGCCTGTCATGGATGGAAAATAATGTACAAGAGTGAAAACTGCAGCTTTCATAAACATTCAATCAATTCAAATTCATCTCGATTCTCAAAAATCCAGAGCAGATAAAATTTGGACATATTCCAGGAAAAGAATCCTAATCATGCAGCAAATAATTCAAAATATCTACAGTATCATAAACAATTCGAGAATCGTATGAATAAACTCCAGATTTATGCTAAAATCTTTACCTTGCTGCTTGTAAACAACAGTTCTTCTCCATGGTCATTCTTCCAAGAAAGAACTTGCCCTCCGTGCAGACTAATCTGCAGAAAACATTACAGTATTCCAACATATAAGCTACAACTGACCCTTGATACTATCACATAGTTCTTCAATCCAATTGAGAATTAAAATTCTAATATGTAAAATTGCAACAAACAAAAACTCGCATATCAAACAAAAAACTGGAAGCGACCGCTAACTTTTGATAAATGCAGACATGCAGGCAATTTTTCAGAACATAAATGAACTGTAATTGAAAATAAATTAAGGTCCTAACCCTGGCTGATGCTCCACGAGCATTATGAAGCACGACTTGATCAATTCCGTTTCGATCCTTTGTAACCTCCACTGCTTTTGCCCTCTGAGTCTGATCAAATGCTACTCCAGAATGATTCATTTCGAAATTGCAGCAAGGATATATGAGTGAAGTAGAAAGAAGATACCTCTCTGACTCTATTCCTTCCTCCTCAATCAATTTATAAGATTTATCTGAAGAACAAAACAGGCTGTAATACATAACAATCACTCAGCTCTCACTTTTTCTAGTATCAGGACTTTCATACAACACTTTTCCTGTGAAGAAACCCAGGTATCTCGTGAATCGACACCAAGAACTCAACTACCACCTAACCACCTTACACTTCTCAATCTTGTAAAAAAGCAAACAACCCACGTTCAATCTCATGTGATTCCTCAAAACCCATCAAACATGTAATAGCCCGACAGGTGTCAGAATTGGTAGCTTTTGCAAGAAAAGACAGAGACTCTGCTAAAAATGGTGTGTTAGCCTAAAGCAGGCATATTTATACTGTTTATTATGTCTAACGGGAAGATACCGGAAAAGGGTCGGCTCAGAGTTTGTTGGATTAATAAATTCCTTGAGCTGAAATCTTCAAACCGCGGTTTCAAACGAAGACATCTAGGACAATCAACGGTTTTTTTTGCCCAACAATACAGAAAAAATCAAGACAGCACAAACACTATTAAGAATGTATTTTATGACTTGTTCATATAATAAATACATGAATTGTAACCGGTCCCATAAACATCAGCCATTATCCACCAATCAAACCCTCAGAAGATAAATTCCAAGTTTTAAATATTCCTTCTTAATAATAAAAATACTACAAAAATTAATAATACTTTTTCATTGACTATTTCCAGTTCAAGCAAAGAAAAGTACCTGGTGAGGAAAATTAGTTATAACTTCAACGTGCTGCTGCGGAATATTCAAGATAACGTTCACGTTTGAGACCCGTCAAATATAAAATATTTCCTCGTTATTTTTTTTTTCTTTTCTCTTTTGGACTTTTTGCTTCCACACGACACACCTAATTTAGACACGAGTTTGAACATTAAGACCATTCTAGTAGTTATTACCCGAATTAACTACCATGGAAAATTTAATACCAATTTCTTGAAAATCAAGGAAACTCATATAAAAGCCCTTTTTGGGGCACAGAGACTCGGTGAAACAAATGTGGATCCATTTTATTTATATGAATTTTCCTCCTAACGTGGACAATTAAATTGACATATTTAATTAATGTTAAAAAAAATACTAAAAAGTTTTAAAAAATTAAAAAAAGAAAGAAAATTATTGTAGAATGAAAAAAGAAAATCGAATGAAATTAATAAAAGGGAGTTTAATTTCTTCTGATTTTCCTTTTTCTTTATTTTCTAGCAATTTTCTATTTTTTATTTTATAAATATTTTAGTATTTCTTAAGATTTATCAATTAAATATGCTAATTTAATTTTTCATATTAACAGGAAAATCTACATATATAGCCAACATATAAACAAAATGGAGTTCATATCTATTTTAAGGGATTCAAGTGTTAACTTTCGAAAAAGTAATTGTTATGTACAATTTCAAAAGTTTTAGGAGGTATTTATGTAATTTACCCTAATTTTTGTAATAATTACCATTCACGTTTTACACACATTATATATACCAAAACTTTATTGATATTTATATACAACACACATATAAATATATATATATATATAATACGGGGCATTGTGATAATATATGATTATATTGGGCATGATGAATGTTTTTAGTAATGTAGATAGGTGATAATTTATACAAATTAGTCTATTAGATTTTTTAAATAAAATTAAACTACGAAATACTCATAATAAAATTCTGCATAAAGGCTCCATCCATAAAAGTAGAGTTGTTAAATGTGTATATCTATATTAAAATCACACTAGAAGACAACACAACTGTGTAATACATATCCAAAAAAATATATAATAATGAAATAATTAAAGGTTAAAATATTTATTTTTCCATCTTTTGAAGAAAACGACCGTCTTATTTTTCCAATTCGAAATTATGCCTAATTGCTTCATCAAATTTTAAGTTATAAAGAAGTTTGTTCAACATAATAATCAATTTTTTTCTTTATTTTACTTTGCTTTTTTGATACATGGAGTCCAAAATTCCCCTTCTTCTTTTTTTCCCCATAAATAACTTGTCAATAATTAATTTATTCAAAATTATCTCTTTGTATTACATTCAAATCATATCTATATGCGATGTGATATCGTGTCAATTTGGAATTTTATATCTTCCTAATCGGAATTAAAATTGGCTCTAATTCACTTTTCCCTATACATAATAGTGACAAGTTATAGTCCAAGAGGCAATAATAAATGAAACAATAAAAGGAGGGTGTAATAATAAGAGTCTTGATAATACATGCATTATATTTATACAAATGCACCTTTCGATATAAATTGATAGCCACAGAGTGAAAATGACAAGACAAACAACACTGTTAATGACGCCCCAAAAATACAAAAGAGGCATGATTCTTGGGTGGATTAATGTTTTTTATTTTGGCTCTTTTGCTCTGGTGGGCTATAATATGTTTTAATTTCAATCTCTGTCATATCCACATTACTCATGTTTTGGCAGACCTTAGAGCTTAGTCTACTTGATTTAAGATGGCCGAAACGAAAGTGTCACTTGATTTTTTCTATAAAAAAGTTTGTCTGATTTCGATATCTTCTACTCTCTTTTTTTTCTTTGGATTATCGTAATAAAAAAATGAAAAATATGAATCTATACCTCCTTTAAAAGGGTTCTATTGAAAAGAAAATTAGGGTTTTTTTTTTTTGGTGATTGAAGAAAGAAAAGTGAATTTCTTGTCCGCTTGTCATTGGAATTATACCATTTGAAGGAATTTGGTTGATTCTTCGATAGAATAATTAATAATTAGTAATAATTTGGAGTTCACCTTGAAGACAGACATATGTCACTTCAAAGTCCAACAAGAATCGAGTCACCATCTACGGGGCTTCACTTTAATCGCACGCCACTAAGATAGACTCCAAAGCAAAACTACTAAAATAATAGAAAATCAAATCCATCAAAATGTTCATGTCATGAGACCCTTTTTTTTTTTTCTTCCTTCAAAAAGTCTCTTCCCTATTTTATTTTTTTTTTATGTTCTTATTCTTTGTGCCTTTCGTTTTATGATTTCTTATTTTGTCTTTTATTATTTTTTAGATTTTATGACTTTTGATTAGGAAATTAGACTAAGCTATAAAAGAAAAATTAAATGATCTCATTGGTAAAAAAAAAAAAATGTCAAAAATAGTAAAAGAAAGTCGGTACAGTTTATGCTTAGAAGACCAAAGGAAAATCTAATTATAAATTTATTAAAGAATTGATAAAATAAAATCTAGCAGTCCTTTTAATACGCCAGCAGTGACGCTTATAGAGCCATTTTTGTAGTCCCCAAAGGCTGATCGTCTTAAGTTCTATGTACCTTTCCGGCAATTGGGATTCGGTTCTGACCCGTAATCGGTCGCAACAATGAGCCCAAAGGTCAGTTGTGGAACCAGCGATTCAAGTGAATTGGCCATCCAATGCCAAAAACGGGAGGAAAATTGTTCTCACCATGGTCCACCAAAATAGGAAAAAGATTCAATGAGTATTTACTTCTATGTATTTTATGTATTAGTGATAAATAAATATAAATGAAATTTAAATATATAATGGTATAAATAATTTATTATCAATACTATATGTTTTAATTTTATTAATACTTAATCACTATAAACGTGATATGTAATATTTAATAATGTATTTTATGTAAAAATAGAGAATAGAACTATTTTGGTCAAAACAAAAGCTGTTTCGCGTGGGGTTAGGGCAAAAGAAGTGCACTCCCTTTTCCCATCCCATTCCCCCAATGAGTATCCAAAGTCAAAGTAAATTTTTTTTTTTTAAGAAAAAATGATTTCGTAGTGGTGGACACACAAATTGAACTTGGAAAATGGGCTAGATGGTCCTTCCATTTCATTTCAGCGTGCATCAATTCCAGCACTACTCTGAATTTAGTTTGACCCAGACTCTTTGACAACAAAATTTGGTTTGAATTACTCATTATTAAAATTAGGGGAGAAGAAACTTCGTTCTTTAGAATATATATATATATTTACATTACGTCTAGCTTGCTTTTGGTATATTGCTGCTACTTCTTCTTGTATTTTAATATTATTTTATCTAAAATGCTAGAAAATTAACATAGTTTAGATAATTTAGCACATACTTTTTGAAGGATACGGGAAAAAGAAATGGACGAAAAGCAAATTAACAAATGAAAGTAAGCAAATATGTAAAAAATTAATAACACGCTTCTAAACTAGTATCTATGGTTGCCTCCTACTTGGGGGTAGAGGCAGCATGCAGGAAATATCTTTACTTACATACATGCGTAGGATGTCGCAGATTGGTTAGAGGAAGTAACGTCGAAGGCTCCATTTGTGAGGAGAGGTAACAGGAGGACGCTTGCAAAGGACTTTGTGATGCGGATATCGTGGCAGACACGGGTTGATATTAGGAGTGTCTATTATAAACACGGTCGTGTATTATATCAGGGAATTTTTAGAAACACACACGACTTCATACACGGTCAGAAGGCACGGCCGTGTGATATACTAAGATGATTCCCAGAAACATACACGGCCGTGTGTCCTGTCAGGATTTTGTCCAGAAACATGCACGGTCTCCATGCACGGCCAGGGGACACGACCGTGTACTATATCAGAAATACGCCCAGAAGCCTATACAACCGTGTATACGGCAGATGACGGACGTATATACATATATTTATTTCCGTGTGTACATTTATATTTCTTTTTTTTATGTATTTTCTAGAGGAGTATATATAGTTGCTAGGTTATTTTAGGGTTACGCATTATTCAACACTCAAAATACACTTTTAGAGAAGAGTTTCTCTGCTTTATCGGTTGTGCGCAATCGAGATTTTTCCAAGTAATAATTCATATTTATTCTTTGCTTGTTTGCGAGACCAATCCTAGAATTGGACTCGTTTCGTTTACGCTTTCCGCACTGCGTCAGTTGGTATCAGAGCAAGGTAATTTCCTGTGGAGATGTCAACTCATCAAGGCGATGACGGTGGTCGTGTTCTTGACGGTGTTCAAGATGCGAGATCACGAGGAGCCCATCAATGGGTTCCGAGGGCAGAGTTTGACGCTATGCATCAGAAGGTCGAGCGTATGGAACGGTGCCTTGATGAACTGATCGAGCGTTTCGACGCCATAGCAGTAGACCCCAATAGGGTTGGGGGTGTTAGGAGGAATCCACCACGGGCAGGTGATGTCTACGGTGGACAAATGGTCTGACCTGTTGTCGAGAACAGGTGGGGACGAGTAGAGGATGAAGACTCCAGCGATGAGAATGATGACCCATATAGGGGTAGACCATAGCGAGGGCGCGGTGGTAACGGTGGTGGCTATCGGTCGGCTCAGTACGGAAACAATCATAGGGACGGTGATTACTGGAGAAACCATGGCGGGTATGATCAAGGAGACAGGAGAGATTACCGCCTGAAGGTCGACATTCCGTAGTTTGATGGTAGCCTTAATATCGAAGGCTTCCTGGATTGGATTGCCGAAGTGGATCGATTTTTCGACTACATGGAAATTCCAAAAGACTGTCGGGTGAGATTGGTGGCATGTAGACTGAAGAGTGGAGCCTCGGCATGGTGGGAGAGACTACAGAACAGGAGGCAGAGAGAAGGTAAGCATCCGGTGAGAACGTGGTATCGCATGAAGCAATTGTTGCAACACGATTTTCTCTCACCGGACTATGAGCAAATATTGTTCCAACAATATCAGCGGTGCCATCAGGGACAGCGGTCAATGCACGAATATACCGCCGAGTTCATGAGGTTGGCTGAACGGAACGACTTGAGAGAGAGTGAAGGCCAACAAGTAGCACGATACGTACAAGGCCTGAAGCTCCAGATCAAGGACAAAATAGGGGTTACAATGGTGAGGAACCTAGTTGAAGCGAAGAACTTGGCCCTCCGAGCTGAATTAGTGTTACAGGAGTAGAGTAGTAGGTACGGAGGTGGAAGAAAGGGATATGTTAGTGAAGCTGTAGGCAGTGGTAGTAAGTCGGGATTTGAGAAAAACAAAGGTGTTGCATACAAACTTAGTGAGGACAGCGCCAAGAAAGAAGAAAAGATTGAGGGAAAGAAACCGATGGAACCTAAGGGAACCCAGAGGCAGAGTAACCCGTATGCCAAGCCTATTTTGGGTAAGTGTTTCCGATGTAATCAACCTGGTCATAGGTCAAATGAATGTCCTGCTAGGAAGAGTGTTAACATTCTTGATAGGGAGATAAGGATGAGATATGCTGTGAGCCTGATGAAGAGGAAGAGTACTATGAGGAGGAGGAAGAGGTAGCAGAACCAACCTATGTGATTAGGTGGATGATGCTAACCCCGAAACAGGAAGAGATCACACAACGACACCAGTTGTTTCGCACGAGGTGTACTATTAGTGGGAAGGTGTTTGAACTAATAGTAGATAGTGGAAGTTGTGAAAATATCATAAGAAGTGAAGTTGTTAAGCAGTTGCAGCTACCTATCAAAAAGCACCCAAATCCATATACTGTAGGATGGATTAAAGCTGCAAAGAGAATCGAAGTGAAGGAAAGATGTAGGGTACCATTCTCAATAGGGAAATACCGCGATGAAGCCTTTTGTGACATTGTAGACATGGATGCCTGTCATATCTTATTTGGTAGGCCATGGCAGTTTGATGTGAACGCACAACACGCGGGAAAGGAGAATGTGTACAGACTGGAGAAAGAGGGTGTGAGATACACATTGTTGCCGTTGAAGAAGGAAGGACGCTCGAAGGAGAAGAGAGCAGAAAGTCGTTCTTTCTTAATCGTCACCCAATCGGAGAAAGACTTGGTGGAAGATTTAAAGGAGTTATGGGTGGTCCATGCTCTTATAGTAAAAGATGTGGCGGCTGGAGAAAATGAAGCTAGTGTGGAAATACCCGAAGCAGTAAAGAGTTTACTGAAGGAGTTTAAGGAGGTGGCTCCTGATGACCTACCTAAGGGTCTACCGCCTTTGAGAGACATCCAACATCAGATAGACCTAGTGCCTGGAGCAAGTCTCCCAAACTTACCACACTATAGGAAGAGCCCTAAGGAAACTGAAATTCTGCAAGATAAGGTCTAAGAGCTATTGGATAAGGGGTTTATCCGGGACAACCTAAGCTCGTGTGCGGTCCTAGCATTATTGACTCCTAAGAAAGATGGGAGCTGGAGGATGTGTGTTGATAGCAAGGCTATCAATAAGATCACCATAGGATACAAATTTCCCATTCCACGCCTCGAGGATATGTTGGATAGGTTGAGCAGAGCCACTATCTTCTCCAAGATAGATATGAGGAGTGGATACCATCAGATTCGGATCTGCCCTAGAGATGAATGGAAGACGGCATTTAAGACAAAGGAGGGGCTATATGAATGGCTGGTGATGTCGTTTGGTCTCAGTAATGCACCAAGCACTTTTATGCGAGTGATGAACTAGGTATTAAAACCCTTTAATGGTCGCTTCATTGTCGTGTATTTTGATGATATCTTGGTGTTCAGTAAATCTGAGGAGGAACATCTTGAACATTTGAGATGTGTTATGTCTGTACTAAAAGAGAATAAATTGTTCGCTAATCTAAAGAAATGCACATTTTTGTCAAGGCGACTATTGTTCCTTGGGTTCATAGTCAGCAGTGAGGGGGTGATGGTGGATGATGAGAAAGTGAAAGTTATTAAAGAGTGGCCTACTCCAAAAGCCGTTACTGAGTTGAGAAGTTTTCTCAACTTGGCTAGCTTCTATAAGAGGTTTATTAAACACTTCAGTACAGTTGCTGCTCCCTTAACTGAATGTTTGAAGAAAGGAAAATTTCGTTGGAGCGAAGAGGTTGAAGTAAGTTTTATAGACCTGAAGAGACGATTGTGTAGCGCCCCTGTATTAACGCTACCGGATTTTGACAGGTTATTTGAGGTGGATTGCGACGCCAGTGGAGTTGGGGTCGGGGCGGTGCTGTCACAGAAGAAAAGACCAATAGCATTCTATAGCGAGAAGTTGTGTGAAGCCAGGAGGAGTTGGTCTACATATGACAAGGAGTTATATGCCGTGGTAAGAGCTCTTAAAGTATGGGAACACTATTTAGTTGGAAAGGAGTTCATCTTGTACTCGGATTGCGGGGCTCTAAAACATTTAAGCAGCCAAACTCGAATAAGTAAGGACATACATGCAGGGTGAATTGAGTTCTTACAAATATTTCCTTTCAGATTGATGCACAAGTCAGGTGTGCAAAACAAGGTAGCGGACGCCCTGAGTAGAAGAGCTGATGTCCTACTCACTCTGAATGCAGACATTGTCAGATTTGAAAGACTAAAGGAGTTGTATGAAGGGGATGGAGATTTTAAAGAAACGTGGAATGAATGTGCCAACAGGGAGCCTTGTGATGACTACCATATTCACGACGGATACTTAATGAAAGGGAATCATTTGTGTATCCCTGAGTCGTCCTTACGGGAAAAACTTATTCGAGACCTGCACGGTGGTGGATTGGCAGGACATATGGGTAGAGATAAGACCTTAGCTGCAGTTGCCAAAAGGTATTTTTGGCCTCAATTACGGAGAGATGTGTATAGAATTGTGGAAAGGTGTTATATTTGCTAGGTGTCAAAGGGGCAATCCTAGAACACTGGCCTGTACACTCCCCTCCCTGTGCCGGCAAACATTTGGGAGGACCTATTGATGGACTTTGTACTTGGTTTACCTCGTACCCAATGAGGTGCTGACTCTGTTTTTGTTGTAGTTGACAGGTTTTCCAAGATGGCACACCTTATTCCCTGCAGGGAAACCACTGATGCTCGAGCAATCGCACGGTTATTCTTTAAGGAGGTGGTGCGCCTACATGGGGTCCCAAAGTCTATTACCTCTGACAAAGATAGCAAGTTCCTTAGCCATTTTTGGAGGACTCTTTGGTATATGTTTGACTCATCCCTAAATTACAGTAGTACAGCTCATCCTCAAACCGATGGTCAGACAGAAGTAACCAACCGGACCCTCGAAAACCTCATTAGAAGCATTTGCCGTGAGAAGCCAAGGCAGTGGGATCAAGCGTTGGCTCAAACTGAATTCGCTTACAATAGTTCCGTCCATCGAACTATTGGAAGATCACCGTTCTCAGTGGTGTACACCAAAATGCCATAACACACGCTGGACCTGATCAAGTTACCCAAGGGTATGGTGGGTGACGTCGCTGCTAAGCATATGGTGGAACAATGCCAAACCACCACAGCGGAAGTCAGACGGAAGATAGAAGAAGCCAATACCCGATATAAAGGGGCTATGGATAAGCATAGATGGAAGGAACTGTTCAACGTAGGCGATCAGGTGATGGTTTATCTTCGGAAAGAGCGTTTCCCTGCAGGCAGATATGGGAAACTCCAACCAAAGAAATATGGGCCTTATAAAGTAGTGCACAAGATAAATGACAATGCGTATATTGTACAGCTTCCCGAAGATATGAACATCTCGTGCACTTTCAATGTAGCGAATTTATCTCTTTTCCACCCCGATGACATCCCATTATATCCCGAAGAGAACTCGAGGTCGAGTTCTTCATTGGCGGGAGAGAATGATGCGGACATTGTGGCAAACACGGGTTGATATCGGGCGTGTCTATTATAAACGCGGTCGTGTATCATGTAAGAGAACTTCTAGAAACACACACAGCTTCATACACGGCTAGAAGGCACGACCGTATGATATACCGGGATGATTCCTAGAAACGTACATGGCCGTGTGTTCTGTCAAGATCTCGTCCAGAAACATGCATGGTCTCCATGCACGGCCAGGGGACACGACTGTGTACTATGTCAGAAATATGCCCAAAAGCCTACACGGCCTTCATACACGGCCGTGTATATGGCAGATGACGGACGTGTATACATATATTTATTTCCACGTGTACATCTATATTTCTTTTTTTTTTTCACGTATTTTCCAGAGGAGTATATATAGTTGCTAGGTCATTTTAGGGTTACACATTATTCAACACTCAAAATACACTTTTAGAGAAGAGTTTCTCTGCTTTATCGGTTGTGCGCAATCGAGATTTTTCCAAGGAATAATTCATATTTATTCTTTGCTTGTTTGCGAGACCAATCTTAAAATCGGACTCGTTTCGTTTACGCTTTCCGTGTTGCGTCACTTTGGCATTGTCTGCTAGAATATTGGTAGAATGAGTGTGCTTGCAGGATCTAGGGTTTGCCTCCATTGATCATTTTTTTTTTAAAGTGTATCTTTGGGTAGGAGTATCTTAGATGTCTGAATTGAATATGTAGAGATGGGAGAAAATCAACTTCATTTGTAAAGTTGGCCAAGTGGCTTATGTATTTGGGCAAATCTAAGTGCCATTTGACACCTGTAACTATATTGGTCTGGGTTTGTTTTATTCACCTTGCTGGTTTTATTCTTGTTTTCTGTTATTTGTTTTTAATTTCTTTACGATTTGCGGATCAAGTAGACTAGTCGTGTGTTGAAACTTTATCATGGGGCATATGGGTTAGAGCTCGCCCCTTTTCAAAACAGCCATCGAGTCCTTGTGGGGTAGGATTTTATGGGGACTTGTAGGCTAGTAAGGTCAAATCTTAGGTGCTGTTCTAATGGTGTTAAGGGTAAGGAGCCCTAGAAACATATGAGCTTAAAAAGGCTAAGTTCATCAGGTTGTTTGCTCAATCGCCGAGATGGGGATGATTGTGAGACTTTTAGGTCGAGTTAGCTAAATAGTATGTGTGTTGGACTTTGTGGACCATTTGGGGGTAAAGTTTTTCTTTATTGGGTGGAACTTGTAGGTTTTAGGAAGCCAAGTCTTATCAGTATGAGAAAGGAATTGCTTGAGGGTCAAGATGCTTTGCAGTTTGTTGTGCGTGGGGTCATGGTGCTTACTCGTTAAGTGGGATGGGCCAGATTTTTCTTTTTGGGGCTTTGCTTCATGATGTAGTATATAAGCCATCGGTGTCGATATTATGTTGTGATTGTAGGTTAGTAGTGGTGTGGGCATTTAGCTATACAATAGGGAGTAATTATTTATGCTTCGGATGATCGAGACATAGTCGTAATTGCTCGCCGTCGTTGACCCTTTGCTACAATAAGTGATTCCTTCTTACTAGCTGCTTGCCGTTGCCTTATGACCTTGAAAGATTGGGAGGCAAGGTGTTTAACGGATTCACCTAGTGGGGATGTTGTATTGGGTCACGGTTAGAGGGAGCGTTTTAGGAAGTGAGAATGACTTGTTTCGACTTTGTGCATATCATAGTGTTTTAGGCGCCAAATGTTGATGGTGGAAATTTATCTAGTTAAATGATGGACTTGAGCTAATTGCAAAACAAAATACAACTAGAATGGGCATTAAAGTTTTCTTCAGTATTGTCATTTCGATGCTTAAGTCAATTTATAGGCAACGAAGATAATAACTACTTAGAGTTTAAGGGTAGTGATTTAGATATGTCTTAATTTCTCATCTCTATTTTTCTTTTCTTTTTGTTTTTTTTCTCCTCCCCTAGTGTCATTCGAGCCTTAGGCCTTTTATAACAGGCCCCTCTATTGCTGGTAGCTTCAATCTTAAGGTGGTGCTTATTTCCTTTTAGGGTATAGGACCAACGTGATATCTTAACATGGTAGGATGTCGTTTAACCAGTTACTCTTACTTTGCAATTTCCTAGGTATATGTTGTCTTTAGATTATGCCCAACACCTTTGGGTTGGGCTCATGGGTCAATTCACATTGAGCTTATGATTTTTGCCCATTAACAAAATCGAACCAAAGTACACTGAACCATAAAATATGGTTCTTCTATATTTTTTGTTTGGTTTATGACTTAATTTGAAGATGGCTTGCATGGTTTGCGATTTGATTCGAAAAGTTAAATTGAGCCAAACCGCTTAAATTTTATTTACATATTTATCTCACCTTATTTACTTTTTCTTTTTTATCAACCCTTTTTCACTCTCAATCTCCATAGTACACTTCTTTTCTTTTACCTTTGTATTTCATCTCTCAAGTAAATAAATGTATTTTTACTATCATTTAAGATATAATATTATCATGACATAATGTTGTATTACTTATATTCTTACACAGTTTTTTTTTTAAATTTGAATATTAATATTTAATTAAAAATTTTTATGACTATTAATATTATTAATTTAAATAAGATATTTTTAAAATCAGTTTAAATAAACTAAATCATATTTTAAGTGATTAATTTTAAAACTTCAAACTATTAAAAGTGATTTAATTTATTAAAAAATTGAATAGAATCATTTTAAAATCAATTGGATTGAATTTAACTTAACTCGAATCGAACTAATATACATTCCTACTCCGAACTTGTAAGTATTAAAATGGTATGGAAAACGTTTTCTTTGAAATAAATACATCCCGATCTCAAATTGTGTAGTGCATTGTGCACTCAATCCACATCACGTGCAACACTACTTAATGAAGTCCTTATCGGTGCATTCGTAGAATTCTACTTCTTCCGGTTTCGTGGAAAACGTCCATGTGCTGCATTGCATGCGGGGTGCAATAATTGAATGAGAGGAGAATTTCCACGGAACTACGATTCCCTCGGCACTATCAAAACTCAATAACGCAAAAAAGAACAAGGGATAAAATTTATATTATAAAATAAAATACAATTTAATATTGCTATTAAGGATCGAATTATAAAAAAATAAAATAAAACTTTAAATACTAAATTATTTAAATTAAAAAATACAGATGTTTTTTTGTGTTTTCATCCCCTCTCTCTCTATATATAAAAAAAAGAGAGATCATATTGTAATAATTCATATTTTTATTATTTTTCTAATCAATAACTGCGCTGATTCTTTGCCGAGTTTGATTTAGAAGGTACAGAGAAGAAAAGTTAAAAAAAAAGAAGAAAAACACGTCTTAATATTATGTAGACTGGTGGGACACGTTGCAGGAAGAATTCCATCAAACCGAGATAGATGTACATCAATGGGCCATGGCCCTTCAAAGAAGCATAACTTGACACGGCAAGTAAAAAAAAAACCCACTTTGACATACAAGGACACCCTGAGTTCCAACGAGAAACGACATTTCTTTTGAGAGTATTGGGAAATGGATTGGAATTCAGGCAATCAAATCTAAGACAGGGACCAATGGGACATGCCCTCCAAATAATGGAGCGTGCCCTCCAAATAATGCATCATTTACTTTAGGTAAGAACATGTTTCATGTTGAAACGTATTTGATGTTAAGTCCAGTCTTCATTTCATGTATGTGCTAATGTTTCATGTGAATCAAAACTGGTGGGTCAATTAGACAAATTGTATATTCGTTTTTTTTTTAATTTTTAATTGTTGTATATCTACGTTTTGTTTTGTTTTTACTTAAATACCGTGTTTCCTTTCATAAGAAAACATTAGTTGGACGTAAAAAGTAAGTACAATACATATGGAGCACAAAAAAGACCTTAAGATTTGCCGAACTTAAAAAATAGAAGAAGAAGAAATTACAATAAGTATACAAAATAAAAAAAAATAATGAAACAACAGATGCGTTGTCTGTAAATAACTCAATCATTAATTTATCAAGTACATATCCTAGATTTGTCTTGATTGAAATATGCCATCAACTCACATCTTATATATTATCAATTCCTAATTCCATTATTTCCACCGTGACTGGAGGGTTGTATATGAAGTCACTTGACACGAAATTTCGGAAAATGAAATGCAACCAAGGCCTATTGGGCCTCTTCTACCTTAAGCCCAACAGCCCATGGATCTCTTTGATAATCTTTGTTGAGCCCACTAACACTAGAAGCAGTAGCAGAAGTTCACTTCAAGGAGCTTTGACAAAGAGAGCTAAAATGGTTTAGAATTTATATTTATATAGCCCCAACCCCAGCCCCAGGCCCAGCCCAGTCTTCACCAATCCTCAAAACTTTTGAAATCCTTCAATTTCACCAGTGATAAATGCATTCTTCCTGGTTCATCCTCTTTCTATCCTTTAGTATCTTCTTAATGCGGTTTTTAAAGTGTGCGTTTACTAAAATAATAGGAATATAAGTACATATAATTCTGTTGGAATGAGTGTTAATCAAAAGAGAAATGATATAGAGGCTGAGAATTTTTGTATACAAGCTTTTCAAAGGTCATTTCCGTACTGATTCCCATATAATGCTATATACCAGTTAAGTCGAGACAACACCGAGTAGTATTTTTCTGTACTTAAATTTATTATGGGCATATACATTGTAAGACCATAGCAGAGGTAAAAAAAAAGAAAAAAAGCAAGAGGATCCCAAAAAGGTGTTTGAACTATAGCCCATCGATCAAGACGAGAAGCTCAATTAACAAAATGGTCATGAAGATGATGGCCCAGTTTTGGTATGAAAAGCACTACTCTTGTGAAGTTGAATACGTTCCAGCTAAAACTTTAAACACAACGCCTACAGAGGTCACTCTAGAAGCTTGATACAGTGTGCACAATATGTCAAGACTCCCCAGGTATATTTGTTGTAACATTATACTTTTATACTAATATTTTATGAAATACTCTGAAATAAGAAAATATCTAAATATTATATGTATCTATGATTCAATTTCGTTTGGCTCAATCTATGGATTGATTCAAACTAAACCGTATTTAAAATTATTTGGTTTAAACCTATAGTGAATTAAACGTTATAACAATTTGACCTTATGAGCTAAACTACTTTAAATGGGCTTTAGCTTGGTTTGATTCGGTGCAAACTACTTCCAAAACACATATTTATTTTGATTACATTTCATCATTCAAAATATATTTATCGTTGTAATTTTTACATGTAGAATTTGATACAAGATGTCAAAATTAAAAAAGAAAAAGAAAAAAAGGTAACTAGTAGACTATAATCCTATATATGTACCTCAAAAGTAGAAAAATTATGGAAAATAATTCCCTACAAGCAAGCTCAACTTGCTACTTAAACCTATCATATAAATTCCTTACTAGATTATCCATATTATATAACTACTAGGTTGAGAAGAGGTAAAGACTATACACTTATACGACATTGGGCCTACTAGTGTAAGGATCGGAGAGAGACTGGGAGATGAGAGTAAGATAATAGGACTGTGAGAAATTGAGATAGGAATAAGAGACAAGAATGAACTTAGTGAAAGTGTAAATTGAGAATGAGATTTTAGTCTTATATGACAAGTTAATGGGTATGATAGCGAAATGAATGAGGAGTAAACACATGGAAACTAGGAGATTACAAAACAATGTCTTTGGGTTAGTTTGATTTCTTTTTTTTTCTTTTTCTGTAGTAAGGTTGTCTAGTTCAACCTTTTTGTTGGCATTTAAAAATCTAGCCATGTCATTTCTTCTTCTTCTTCTTCTTCTTCTTTTTTTTTTAAAAAGAAGTGATTTAGTTTGGTTCAATCCCTGAACCAAATTCTAAACCTTTTAGATTGTTTTCGAATTAAATCGTGAATCGAATTAAAACATAAAAGAATTGCACTTCATGATTCAGTTGGGTTTGCTTTGCTTTGGTTCAAAGTTTAATTTCATTATATTATATGAACAACTTGAATGAATATGTTAATGAATAAATGAAAGCATTAATGAAAGAAAAACGAAAATAAGAACATACATACATGTCAAAGATGCTTGAAAAATGTATATTATAATGGGTATCTTCAAATAAATGATTAAGAAATAACATATTAGGAAACTATATTAATAAAAGGAGTTGACATAATATAAAAATGGGAACCAAATAACTAAGAAGGAAATTGAACGTAAAAGCTACCATAAGATGGGGGCCTATATAAATCTCAACCAAAATATCATAAATATAGCTTCAATAGATTTGTTTTGTTGTAATAAAAAAAAAAAAAAAGAGAGAGGAAAAACTACTCTGGTCAAGTAAGTTTTGTAGAACCCTAATGTTACATTCATGGTTGTCAAAATTGCGATTTTACGTAGAATCGCTAAGGGGTCCGTAGAATCGGAATGTAGAAACGTAAGTTTCTACAACCTATGTAAAATAACTTTCAAATATTATAAATTTACTTACAATAGTCATTAAAAAATATAATTAATAATAGAAATAAGGAAATTAAGTATTTATTTTAGCCATAAATTGCAAATTTGCAATAAAAGTCATAATATAGATAATTGATCATAAGTTGTATAATATAGATATTTTATTTCTAAAATGATAAATCATGTATAAAACAAGTTCCACCTAGTTCTCTATACAAAAGCTAAAAGATAATAGATAAAATTTAAAAATCAATTGTGACTTTAAGAAATTACTAATAAATAAAAATTGATAATGAAGATATATCATTAGAAATGAGTAATATTAAAAAATGACCAAAAGTACATAATAAAGAAGATACTATAAAAAGAAAACCTTCAAAATTATATATTATTAGGTAAATTTTTGCACTATTCGTGATTATTAATTCAAAATATATTTACTTAACAATATCTCACATTTACTTAACTATGAGAATGATATATTGAAAAGATAGAAATATAAATACATTTATACCTTTCTTATAAAATTAAAAATCTAAAAAATTCTTATAAAATTAAAGTTATCTACCATTTATTTTATTTACTATTACAAAAATATTAGTTAAAATAAGGAAAGTTGCAGCAATCAAACACGAGTGCTTTAATACGAACATGATCACAAATAGGAACAAGAAGACTAACAATCGACGAACACAAACACAAAGACTTCAATGCAACGTAACACACTGACAAGAGAGGAGTGATGACCGACGAATATGTTGGGGTATGACTCATACTTCCCTACGACAGGCAGCGCCCCTTGGACGTTAGAGGGCTTTTAACAATTAAGTCCACAGTTGTTTATTAAAAGTTTGGGCTTTGATAAGAAAACACGAAGAAAAATGCTTTTTGGAAGGAATATGGGAAGAGCACGACCGAGTAATTAAATTGCACGGTCGAATGTCAAGGAAACATGCCCACGGAAGCACACATGGTTAAACACACGGTTGAAGGCATGACCGTGTTTTGAGCTTGGAAAATCTACAGAAACACACACGTTTGAGTACACAGTCTGAGACATGACCGTGTTTTTTTTGCGTGGAAGCCTGTAGTTGTAAATATTTGTGGAATCAGTTGAAACGGATAGAATCGCGATTTTGAACGATTTTACTGTTCAAAATCGCGATTTTATTACGATTTTGCTCCTCTCCGATTTTGTATGCGAGTTAACTGGGAATATATATACAAACTTGTAAAATCGTTGAATCGTACGAGTTGAAACGCGATTTTGACAACAATGGTTACATTTGATATGTGGGGGAATGAATTCAGAATGAAATCACAATTTCGAGTACTATTTCTTTTCCTATGTTTCGAAGGGCTTTCTCATGATGGAAGAGCTTTTTAGAAGGTAGAATCATGATTTTCTTATAATCGATGATTTTGGTTTAAGGGAATCGCAATTCCACTTTTAAGGTAATAGAATTGCAATTTTATTATCCTCATCAATTATAATTACTTAAATGACATTTTTAATTCATTAATGTATATTTATTGCATCTATAAATCGAGGGCAATTTTTTTTTTGTATGATAAATATCACTATATACTATTCCATTTCATTCCGTGAATGTTTCCAAACACAAGAATGACTTGACATTCTATTGCTGATTCTATTTAATTCCATTCCATTTCAAATTATTCTTGTTTACGAGATGTGGCATACAATTTCGATTTTAACTCATAGTCTTAAATTTAGAGATTATGAATATAGTAATAATTTTTTATCATAAACTTTAGTAAATCTAAAGTAAATAAATAATATCTTAGACCCTAAAATTTCTTATAGGATTATGGAAATTTAATCTAAATTATGAGATTAAATGATAGAACTAAACCTTAGAAAATTTGATCAAAACTAAGACCTAAATCCTATTTTATTAGATCTAATATTATGAAATTCTAAATTTTAGAAGGAGAGAATGGATTAGCAAATTTCTAAAAAAAATGATAGGTTTTGTTTGTATAATGGAATTTCTATAGAGAAGTTACTAGTTAGTTTTTAAATGATAATTAGAACTAACAAAATATGACCATAAGATAGATAATTGACAACAAATGCCTAATAAGATCATACATTAAGTGCTAGGATTTAACTTAAGAATAAATGCTACACAAAAAGGAGTAAAAGAAAATAGAAAATGTTAACTAAGTTGATCAAGTGGGAAAATCAGATGACCTAATTACAATAAACTAGGTCAACCACTAATAGGATAATACAATTTAGTTTATTAACTTCTCAACTCGTGACCCAATTCTTCTAAATTATTAAATAGTTGTTCAAAATAAATCTAAGTTAATAAGAGAACCTTCTTTTTTTTTCCCGATAAGAAGGGAACTTTCCAAACATTATAATAAATCGCATAACAAATTAAGAATTACTTAAAAACAATTTATTGAATTAATTAAGTGATGAATAGATTATAAGAATATTTTAAGGGATTGAACAAGCAAATTATTAAAGCTTACTAAAAAAAAATAAGGTAAGTAGCTTTTGTCTCCTTTCATTAGTTGATAGGGTTAGTCAACGAATCTTATAAATACTCAGTAAGTAATACCATGGGTAGCTGTTTATACTTATGCTGAGGCAAGTAACGGTTTTAAATAGGTAAGCCATACACTAGGTGTTTGCCATCTATTGTGAGATGGGCATGATCTAGAATGATGTAGCTAATAGTTTAGGTGTTGACCTATCACATGTGATAATTGGATTGTTGATTTGGTTAACTGATACGAAACATGAAGGGTATTATAAAGAAAAATTGTAAACAAGTAAGACAATTAATATGAGACGCTACTATAGACAGTTATACTGAACTAGTTGCTTGATGGGTAATACTAGTGATGAAACCAATATAAGAGGATTTGACTTTAGATTTGGTTATGGGATCTAATGATCCAAAATTGGTATTAGTTTAGATTTAGTTGTAAGGATCTAATGACTCGAAATTGGTGTAGATTTTGGTTCTTGTGTTTGAGTAACAAGCTTTGAGACATCGTGATATGTGTTTATTGCTTCACATATAAGACAAAGGAACTGGGTCTTATGTTTGTTGTATAAGTATTTGTTTATGCATTAATATAGTTGTTTAGATCTATATAGGGCATGATATAAAATATCTATCCTTTATTTATACTTGAAGGTAGAAGTTTTCCTCGTTGTATTTATTTCTTAATATATCAAAGGGAAAATTTCAAAATCAAGACTTGTGCGTTAGCCTTTATGCAACCAACTTACTTTTATCTTTTCTTTTAACAAATGTATCAACTATTTTTTTTTCTCATCATGCAATTTTCAAGTGTGCTGTTAAAATCTCACAACATATGCACATAACACCACAAAATACCTCAAATCATGCTCATAAACAATAAATCTAAAAAAATGAGCCTTAGGTTACCTCTCTTTCATGTGATTTGGACCACTTAAGATTTATAATTGCAGAGACAAAACTAGGGTATCTAATCGAGAGTTTCGTAAAGAGTCTATGCATGATTTGTGTTTCTCTCTCTCTCTCTCTCTTAAGATCACATGCATTGTCATGTAAGATTTTAATATAACACTTCACAATTTTATGACAAAAAAAAAAAAAGTATTATGAGTATGTTAGAAGAAAAATTAAGATGATTTGATTGTACAAATGTCCTGTATCTTCGTATAAATTAATATCAGTTATTGATTTGTAAATTGAGGAAAGAAAAGTCTAAGTATTCAAACTCCATATTTAACATAAACAAAAGTGCATACTCTCGATCATCGGTCGCCTAAACACCTATGTCTCGTTTACTTCGCTGTAATAGGAATTCTATTACAAACCAATTATGCATGGAATAAAGATTACAACGTTTGCTTTAGTAGGTGCACAAAATAGCCATTCGGATTGGAATAGGAATTACTTAATTGATCGAACTCGAATTCTCCTGCAAAACCTCTAAATTGGAATTAGTAGAGGACTCATTTTTTCTTTTTCCTCAAACATCCTCATCCATTGTTGCTTGTGGAGATTAGATCTGGACGAAGCTGTGCAGATCTGTCCATCATCGTTGTCACTTGCTATTCATTGAAACTTGGAGGCGTCACATTTGTCTGTAGAAACGTCCGTCATCATTTGATCTTTTGGTTTTGATTTTTCTTTTTCCCAATGTTGTTGCTATTTTTTCCCCCTAACATTGTCTTATTAAGAGACGTTTCCTTGGTGGAATTTCAAAGTTGGTCTCTATCTCTTCTTCTTGTTTTCGGGAGGTTGGTGTGTGTGTGTGTTTGCACTTGGGAGGGGGTGGTGGAGCTATTTAGGGAGGTCCATATCTACCTGCTGTGTTGGTCAGCATTGGTGAGTATGATTGACGTTTGTATTGGAAGTTAAAGAGGACAAAAAAATGTAAGAAAAGATTCTACCTTTTCGAAAGGGAATTGCTTTTCTTAGTTCTAATAATTATTTTTTTTTAAATCATGATTTTCATCGATTAATGTATTTCTATTCTCCAATTCAGAAAAGATTTTCAGTGAAATAAGTAGAATGAAAGTGATTTTATTATTCCACCTTTATTCCTTTTTTTATTTCCTTAAGCAAGCAGTGTAGTCCCAATTTCATTACATTTAAGTAAATATCATCATATTAATTCACTGCAATAATCATGCCCTAATAATAGTTATTTCATTATAAACTTATTTTATTTAGTGACGTAAATAAGCTACTACTCATTTGTCTGGTTTGTAAACTTTTGAATTGAATCCTCACACAAGAATGCATTCCAACTTTTTTTTCTTTTTATTTTATTAAGCTTCCACTTTTATTTTGTTAGGATATCTCCATTTTTGGTTTTTAACACCAAATCCAAGATTAAGGATTTACTTTTTGAAGTTTTTAAAAGATAAAGAGAGGTTCTTATGCTTTTTGGAGTTCTCCCAAACTTATTATTATTTTAACTATTTTAAACAAGTGTCCCTACAAACTTTCTTCAAATACTTAAGGTGACATCTAAAAATTCTTCCCAACATTTAAGAATAAAGTAAAAAGGTTTTTAAGAAGGAAATGTTATTTAAAAACCTTAAATGAGGCAGGATTGAAGATGGCTCATTTAAAAACGTGGGCGAATTGCAAGAAAAATTGTGCTACTTTTATTGGTTAAAATTGCCCACCAATGTGTTCTAATGAACATATAAAGGGTTATCAATGGAGAGACTAATTTTATTTATTGCTAAAATTGAAAAAAATTAAATTTGTTTGAAGAACTCAAACAAAGACTATTTATATACATCGAAAACTTTTATTTAAGAAATAAATCATTTTATCTATACAAGGAAATTTTTAGAATTGTTGCAACCTATGCACGATGTAATGGAAAACAAAATAACTAATCGCTTTTGTAATCTTTTGCTTATATATTTGGAAAAATTACAACTTTTTATTGATGAATTTTATAAAACTGTAATTTATTATATTTTCATATAATTAGATGATAATATTTATTTTTATATTTATAACAATTTATAAATATATCTTATTAATATGTTAATTGTGATGGATTTTTTTTATAGTAAATTTATTTATTTATTTTTCAGTATATGCATATTGCCCATCAATCTTCATGTTATACACAAGGTTTTATGTAGTGTGTGTGTGAAATTTATTGCATATATAACTATGCATTATTCAAAGCATGATAATTTGAACTTATATAGCGTGATTCTCTATACCATATATGATGATAAATAACAACTTAAGATAAATGTATTGATAAATATACCTTAGATGCGTATTGCATAATTCCATGTATCATGACTAATCTTTAGTAAGTTTATCTTCATATTTAAGCGGTGTAATGAAGATAATTAATTGAATATGTTAAGAAATCACTATGATATAAAATATAATATGTTTCTTTTTATTTTTTTTTCTAATTAATAAGTAAATAATGACTCTAGATAGGATATATTTGCTAACATCCCATTATCATTAGATTAGATTTGCTGTTTCAATTTTATACCATAACGACTTTATTGAAGCTTTGTACTAACAAGTTACATCCACACACCAACAAAAATTGTTGTATGCCATCAATTCGCACTTTTACTTACAAGATAATAATGAAAAGAGAAATTTAAACTAATTAAAAAATTAGCGTTCATATTACTAAAATAAGGAAAATTTGGTATCATATCAATTTTTATAAGAGTAAATTTGTTTATTTATGATTCTTATCTATAAAAACCCTTAACAGTAAAGAGTATTTACATAACTTATGACAAATATCAACCTTATAATTTTGGGTTGATTTAACAATTATTAAATAACCACTTTTATAAAGAAAATAACAAAAAGGAAACTAAAAGATTTGCTATGCTAAAAATAATTGATCAATCTATTTAAATCCGAAAAATAAAATAATCAAATCCAATCAAATTGAAAAAAATCACATCTAATCAAGATAATACAAAATAAATTAAAATCATGCAATAAAATTATCATCCCACATTGGTGTTTTCTTGATCCACATCACCTCTAAAGTAAAGTAAATGAACTATCCATTCTGGTGATAAGGAATTTAGGTAAACTAATCATTGATTAGGTTTCGTTAATGAATGTTATGTGATACTTAATAAAATATTTATATTTAATAAATACATAAATAAATAGTTATACCATTTTATTTGGCTATGACACGTGTTTTTTTGTTCTTGTTAATTTAGCCTTTTTTTTGGCCTAATGTTAATTTAACCAATTTGAAAATGAAACTTCAAGATCACCTCCCTAATTAATAATAAAAAAACAAACAAACAACACACAATAATGTAGACAAAACCAAAAAAATTTAATAAATAAAAAAATAAAAAAAGAAACAAAAATTCTCAGTCCTCAATCCTCATCCAGCGCATGTCCTCTGGGCACATGTCTTCTTCCATACTTTGACGTACCGTTCTTCTTCAAGTCTTCAACTTCAACCAGAACTCTCAACACCAGCACATATTCTCTCTCTCTCTCCCTCTCTCTCTCACATAAGCACTTAGATTCTCTCTCTGTGAAGGTCGGAATCGAAAATGAATGACGCAGATGTATCGAAGCAGATCCAGCAGATGGTGAAATTCATCCATCAAGAAGCTGAAGAGAAAGCCAATGAAATCTCTGTTTCTGCTGAAGAAGTTCGTATACCTTCTGCTTTCACTAATTTCAATTGTTAAACTTTGTGATCCCTTCTCGTTCTCAATTCCATTGCTCTCTCGTGTAGTCTCTCAGTCAAAAGTCGATAGCTTTATCGCTTTTCACGATACTGATCTTATGGTTATGGCTACAATCGGTGATATAATGATTTGATTATTTTGTTCATCGCTCTTTCTTGTTCATGATCACGATCCTGTTCATAGATTATGATTTACGATTGTCGATTCATCGTTCTCTGTGGTCCATAATAGCGAGCTTACTGTTCATTGCTATCTCGTGTAGTTATTACTTAAGGATTGTTAGGTTCTGATTAACTTTGGTGGCTTACGATCTGAGTGCTGCATTCGTCGTTCTTTGTGTTCATGTTGATGATCTCGTGCTGCTTTGTAGCGAAAAATCGATACATAATGCTCTGTTGTTGTTATGATGGCCCGTGGTGTAAAGGAATTTGATCACTATTTTATTATTTCACTTGTTGAAGTTTGTTTCTCGTAGTGACATTTGATTTCTTTCGCGTGCGAGGATTCAGTTTATATGTTGCATCTGTCGATTCTCATTGTTTTTTCTTTCTTGTGAAGCATGTGGTTAAAAAAAGATCATGATCAATGATTGGTGATGTTACCAGTTGATTGCTTCATTCATGGCTCTTTGTTATTCGCGGACAACAATCTTTTGTGGTTTTTAGTGGATAATCGATAGATGATGGTCTTTGATTGTGATGATGATACACGATTTGAAGGACAAAGATTGCAGTTTGATCAGTTATCGAATGTTGTTATTTGAGGATATTTTGTTTAAACGGTGTAGATTCTGATTGTCATTTCTAGGATGCCAAAACGGGCAGACTTGGGCTCAAGTTATTGGCAAATCAGGTTGGCAATGGTTGTGTGTGGAATATGGGATTTCATAAGAAACAAAAAATATCATCGAAGTCATAGACCTCAATAATGTCATAAGCCACAATACCTGCATTAGCCCACATATCCCACACAAGTCCAACAGGAAGTTGTGTCTACAAGCTGGGATTTGCAGATATTTAGAGGGTAAGAAATGATAGGGGGATAGGTGATATTATCATAAACTCAAATGCTTTGTCCAAGAAATTGTCCGCTCGCTTGTAATTCTTCTAAGCAGCAGGTGTTCCTTGTTTTAAGGTTTTGGTTTCCCTCTTGTTAATCGTTTTTAAATGTTTTTTGTATTGGCGTGAATTATCCATACTGACCCTAGTGTTCTCCTTTTGATGCCTTATTTCCTATGAACTTTTGACGAGATTGGAATGAGAACAAGCTTTGTAAACGGGAAAATTGACTCCTCATGTCTGTACCCTTTCATTATTGATACTAATACTTGCTGAAACACCCAAAGGGGGAAAATAACCGGTTCATTCATTATACTTAGTTTTTGTTATCATTCATGCTAGTGGAAAACTAATGCATATTATTATGATTGGAGATGACAGTTTCATCACTGCATTCATGGTCTCTGTTGTTCATGATAACTATCTCTCATAACTATGTCCATTGTTTTTTGTTGTTTATGTTGGCAAATGCTTGTTTCTTACTATCTCTTGCAGTTTGTAGAAAACAATCTAATAAAGTATTATAGTTGAACTTATAATTTAGTTAAAACCTCTACGATCTTTTCTATCTGCATTAAGGAGTTCAATTTCCTTACTATTTCCTCTATTTTCTAGTGGTTGATTTATAGATTATCATCTCTTATACTAATGATGCTACAAGACAAATAAAAATAATCAGAATTTGATTTGTGGAGTTATTGAAATATAGTTTGATTGCTTTGACAGGAATTCAACATTGAGAAGTTGCAATTGGTTGAGGCAGAGAAGAAGAAGATCAGACAAGAGTATGAAAGGAAAGAGAAGCAAGTCGAAATTCGGAGAAAGATGTAATACATTTAGTCTTTTCTATATGGAATTATATCTTTATTGTGGGACTTAAATATGTTGGTGAATGAGTATTAAAAATTTCTATAGGGTTAGGTTTTATGAATATGATAGACAATTTTTTGTGGGTCGTTTAATTTGAGGCCTTGGTCCATTTTGTTCAAAGGGTATTTTTCTCTTCTCGTTTCATAGAGAGCTTTCTCCCATTATAGTTGTTTGAAGCATTATTTTTAAAAGCAAGGGAGAAGAGTTTTCTGCTAAGTTGAAAAAAATTCTTCATTGAGTTTGCCAAATGATAGTGGTTGAATACATGTCTTTTTAAGATCTAAAAGTGAAATCTTCTCTATAAGCATTTATTGCTCCAATTTGGCTTGACATTACTTGTTGATTAATTTGATGCAAGGAGTCAGACCTTTTGGGTCATTGATTTTGGTAAATGAATACGTAAAACAGCTGTTTTGGAATGGTTGAGGGCTGATAGTTCTTGTTGCTGTGGGACTAGGGTTGGAACCTTACGAGTAATAGAAATTTGGTGATGGGCTTTTTAATGCAATTTATGCAAGCTCTGAGGCAAATGATAGAGTTCCTGGTCTGCGCACTTTTTAATTCTGGACAAATGTAGATGAGAAAGTTAAGGTTGCCATTCAACTTTATTGAATTGAATCTGGAGGAATTTGATCAACAATCCCCCTGTTGTATATGCTGATAGGCATGACCATAATTCTCCTTTGAATATAATTTTGAAACTGTTAACAGTTATAACATGCAAACTAAGATCTCAAGCAATTGGTTTTTGTCAGTGAATACTCAATGCAGCTGAATGCTTCTCGGATCAAAGTTCTCCAAGCTCAAGATGATATAATTAATTCCATGAAAGAGGCAGCAGCAAAGGAGCTTCTGACTGTGAGTCATCATCACATTTTTGGTCATCATCATGAGGCGTATAAGAATCTCTTGAATGATTTGATTGTCCAGGTCAGTGAAAGTTGCATCTTACACTAACTTGATTTATCAGTATGGTTCATATCTAACTGCTACATGCTTTTATGTTTGGAGATATGGATTTAGACCCTGAGAAAATCAAGTGGCTCTCTATTGCTTTGCTGTTCAGAAAATATGATTTACATATTTATTTTCTTAGCTTATTCCATGTATTTGCTGATGATCTGTATTATACTTGTCAATGTTAACAATGTGGCTGTGAAAGTAAACTGGAGTATAAACAATTATTCCTGCCATCATAGCAAAAGAATCCTTGTTTCTTAATCACCTGCAACGACCTTCCATGGGTTGCACATTAAACAAGCATGATGATGCCTTTGAAATGAACAAACCTGATAATATGCAGTAGCTGATTTATTCTAAAGCATGCACTCAAGTTACATTTAATCTGGTAGTTGGTTGAAAGATCATTGATGTCTTGATACAGAGTTTACTGCGATTGAAAGAGCCTTCTGTGTTGCTGCGCTGTCGGAAAGAGGACTTGCATCTTGTGGAGTCTCTGCTGGATTCAGCCAAAGAGGAATATGCACAGAAAGCAAATGTTTATCCACCTGAGATAATAGTTGACAAACGTGTCTATCTTCCTCCATCTCCTTCTCATCACAATGCCCATGGTCCTTTCTGGTACTTTATGCACAGAACACCATTGATTAGATAAGTAATTAAGACATTTTAGATTTCCGTACTGAATTAGCCTAAGGATTCACATGCATGAATTTACGATTCAACAATTTCTAAAAGGAAATTATGCTTATTGTAGTATGCTTATTCTGCCCCAGTTATTGAAAAAGATTGATGATAAAAAGGTTTCTTACTGCTGTCTTGGGTTTTCTTCCTCAGTTCTGGAGGTGTTGTGCTGGCTTCTAGAGATGGGAAAATTGTGTGTGAGAACACACTTGATGCACGGCTTGATGTTGTATTCCGGAAGAAGTTACCCGAGGTACTTCTCTAATTTTTCTTTCTCCGTTTCTTTGCTATTATAAAGGATTCACGTTGTCTATATTTTTAAGCCCTTTTCCGTACCTCCTAGCTGCTTACATTTGCTTTTCCCCTTTTAATAAAGGCTGTTTTTTCTTTTTTGCAGATCCGCAGGCGTCTTTTTGGTCAGGTTATAGCATGATTCATGTTGGTTATATTGTTTTGCTTCCCCAGTATTATCTTTAATTTTTGAGGTTATATTTGTCTCGCTATCGGACATCGGTGATCAGATCAGTGGTGTTGCTTCTTGTGTACTTTGGTTCAACGCATTCTTTTAATTGGTGAATTTGTCTCTTGGTTATTCTTGTACTACTGCTGTGTAAGAACTAGAAGTATAGACATTGTTCAAACTGGCGGTTTGCTTGACAGGTACTCCATTGATGCAAAGACAGCGTGTGTGTGGGTCAAATTGCAAATATACCTCCTAAAGTATTGGTGAAATGTGGATAGATTTTTCAAACTCCTAGTGTGATTTCACCTACCTACAGTTTCTGAAAATGTGCACATATGTCCTGCAAACATCGTTAAAACTCCAAAACTGTCCTATATGTGGACCCTTTGGCGATGGTTTTGGGTTTTAGCAATTGTTTTAAGGTTATCTACGTACTTTTAAAAAGTTATAAAATGTGAAGTTAAACTTTAAAAGTTAGGGGGATTTATACCTAACTAATTGTTTAAGGGGTATATTTGCAATTATTCCCTTCTTTGTAGTGGTTGCATTTTGCAAGCAGATTGTGCTGAAGTGAAGTCGTTTCCTTGGTAGTTTGAATAGGACTTTCGTCCTTTCTAGTTATGACGTGCTTGTGGCAGTAGCAATGGGTTCGGTATTGGGCTTGATCGTCAGTTTGTTCATATTACATTTTTCATATTTATGTTTCTGCAAATGCAACAATCTTGCACCGTTAGATGTATGGCCTTGATTTGTTTGTTCTGTTTTGTGGAAGTAACAGGAAGAGAGAATGCCAATATGAAAGGTCTTCTAGACTGTTTGCGCGATCCACTGGGGGAAGTAGTGACCTCCTACTTTTTCAAAACAGAAGGTTAAAAAGAGTTTTAAGCATTGTTCGGTTTATTAGGAATATGATTCTTTAGAATTAAATTTCGTCGATTTAATAATAAAGATATGTTAAGAATCCAATTTCATAATGAATGCTATTTCTTAAATTCCATGGAATCCCAATCCTTTTCTTACCCTCTTAAATTGAATTTCATTTTCTTAAACATACTCTTATCACTTATTATGAAATTATCACTTCACTTTCCAAACTTTGCTTGTTCGCTCATTGTCCCTCCATTTTCTTCTTTGAATGTGACTAATTTTGCCTCTTTACTTATAACTCCGTTATTATAATAATGGTTATCTGTTCTTCATAAATTACCAAATGATAGATTATCAATCAAATTTCAAAGAATTGGATTTTAGGGGTTACACTTAAAGATTGGAAACCAAACAAGTCCTTGAAACCTTGGAATGGTACAATTGACCTATGCTCTCCTTCCTGTTACGACCATCCGGGAGCTTGTTGACGCCGGTAAAACCTCTTTAGGGATGCTCTACATGAAGAACTATTCCAGCCAGGGTGGCTGGAGGAACATACAGCAGAGACACTAACGTTGCATTTCAATATGAACATGCTATTGATGGCATCCATCACATTTATCTACAAGCCAGGCAGCTACCTTTTGTGCAAAGTAAGCTATGGTCGGTACATCTGTGGTTGTGTTGTGCTTGCAGATGTTTGGCCTCCATATTGAATCGTATTTCTAGAGATGGATGGGGACGTTCAGGTAGTCGAAATTTCAACTCATTAAAGGATGCAGGATTATTAGACACATTGAAAGAGGTATCATTGTCTTTGTCTTGAGTTGTTACTTGGGTAGGGCATAGGCCTATGGATTGATTGTCTAAATCGCACTTGGTAACAGTGACACGGGGCCACAGTCCTATACTACTTGCAATAATAAAGGCAGGACACTGAGAAACGTGATTAAAAGATTTCAAATAATAAAAGAACACGCCAAAATCCATCAAATCCGCTCCATCATCAATTAAAAATTTTGATAGTTAATGTTTAACCCTGTAATCTAGGTTGTTTGTAAAATAATAATCTAGAGGCTTCCTCCGATGGTGGATGTTTGTTCCATCCTGAAATTTGTTCATCCAAGCTTGAGACTTGGCAAATCAAGGTCTAAGATGAAGTTGCTGCCTGCTTGTGATGCATGTGCATGGGTATAAATATAGATAAAGAAATCACATGATATTGATTTGGAAGTAAATAACCCTAAATCTTTTCTATTTTGTATCGTTAGATAGATATTAAAAACTACATGATTCAAATCTTTGGAAACATGTTTCTACATGTTAGAGTTTTAAATATACCTTCTTTTTACCTTATCCCCATATTAGAACATATATTTTAAATTAAATAAGATATAGTTCTAGAGTACCATGTATTCATCCTATGAAAATTCTTCATTAAAAATGTTAAACATATCGAAATGTGATGATATTCTTAATTCAACACATACTTGAAATTATGTGATGCTTGCTGTTTCTTGTATCATGTTTTTCATATGATGTTTTTGTACTAAAAAAATTACAATAGTTAAATTGTTGTTTTTATTTACTTTAAACGAGTTTGAAATTTGATTGATAACCTCTGTGATAAATTGTTTGAAATTATATTATTTGGTTCATGGTGTATGCTTACATGAGAGATATGTGGTCTAAATATGTGATTAAACTACTAGGTTAATGAATGTAGTAGCTATAAACGCTCAAAAAAAAAAAATTGATAGATTGTTGGACAATCAATTACATTAATAATTAAAAGGGATGGACAAAAGTTGGTTTTACAATAAATAGTTAAAAATGCCCCATACAAATATATTAAAGACCAAAAATCTCAAATCAATATATCTATTAATTAAAAAAGTCTAATTCAAATGAACATGTTATCAATTTACATTTATAAAAATATAAGTCTCAAAGGATAACTGAATTGAGTTTTACGCAAAAGTTGACATTTGAAAGGAAAGAAACTAGAAATAATATTCAAGGAGGAAGATAAGCAAGAGGGAAAAAGGCAAAGGAATGAGAAAGAGGAGTATTTACCCTAATGGCAAAAGGGGAAAAAGGCCATAAGGTTTGTTCACATGCAAATCTTGCTAATTGCAAATCAAAAAGTGATATACCGTATGCAGTCATAATACAGAGTCCAGCAACACTTTCCATGATTTATATCTTCTACATGCCCTAAAAAATACTGGCCATGCATTATTTTAAAGCTTTTGTCGTTGTTGTTGTTGATGGTTGAAATGGAGCAATCTCCTTTAATGGAATCTCGGGGGTGGATCCTAGGCTGTAGGTAGCGATAAAGCTTTTCCACAATTTATTGACTATCCGACAATACAAATCTTCTCGACATCCTTTCAATTGTTGTTTTTGAAGCTGTCTTCTTCGAGAAAGCTTTCCCCATCATGTTGGCAACCGATCATTATTGATTCCATTTTGTTATGAAAATGCTTTAGGACTGAACATGTCCACACGTTTTTTTAAAAAGTTGATTGTGTCAAAGTTTGTCCCTGTTTTTTAGGAATTAGTTATTCATTCTTTGTAATCGTGGAGCAAATTTCTGATCATGTTGTTAGTGGGTTGTTATTTTTCAAACTTTAAATATTGTCATGTTTTAATCATTCGATGAATGAAGTATTTTTTATTCTTTGCCTCAACAATTTGACAGTTGCAATTCACTGCTTCATTTTTGCAGCAGTAAAACACTTTGCCTTATATCCTGCGACAGTCTTTCAATTCTTTTTGTTTCACATTATCAAACAACAATTGGTATCAGAGCTTTCTTCTTAAGGGATCTGTGAGTGAGTGTGTGAGGTTGCTTTGTCATGGATGTAGAAGCAAGTTCCAGTTTCTCTTCAATTTCTCCACTGGTGTTTGATGGAGACAACTACCAAGTTTGGGCAGTTCGCATGGAGGCGTATATGGAAGCTTTGGATATTTGGGAAGCAGTAGAAGAGGATTATGAAATTCCTGCCCTCCCAAACAATCCTACCATGGCGCAGATCAAATCACAGAAAGAGAAGAAGACAAAGAAATCAAAGGCAAAGGCGTGCTTGTTCGCTGCAGTCTCATCTACCATCTTCACTCGGATTATGACTCTGAAGTCAGCATATGAGATATGGAATTATCTCAAGTCAGAGTATGAGGGAGATGAAAGAATCAAAGGAATGCGTGTGCTAAACTTGATTAGAGAATTCGAGTTGTAGAAGATGAAAGAAACTGAATCAATTAAAGAGTATTCTGATAGGTTATTAGACATTGCAAACCGAATCAGATTACTTGGTTCTAAGTTTAAGGACTCAAGAATTGTTGAAAAAATTCTTGTAACAGTGCCTGAAAAATTTGAGGCATCTATTTCAGCCTTGGAAAATACCAAGGATCTGACTCAAATCACTCTTGTAGAAATTCTCAATGCCTTGCAAGCATAGGAGCAAAGAAGAGCTATGAGACAAGAAGGTGCTGTTGAAGGAGCCTTACCGGCCAAGCATTATGAGAATGTGAGGAACAAGAAGAAGAAGAAGTTTTTTTAAGAAAAATCAAAATCCTACTGGAGAATCTTCAGCCAACAACAAAGCAGGAGTCAAGAAAGGTTTCTATCCTCCGTGTCAACATTGTGGCAGAAAGGGTCATCATCCTTTTAAATGTTGGAGAAGACCAGACGTCAAGTGCACCAAATACAACCAAATGGGGCATGAAGCTGTAATCTGCAAAATTGGAAACCAACAACATGGTGAAGAGGCTAAGATTGCTGATCAAGAGGAGGATGATCAACTGTTCATGGCTACATGTTTCACTGGCAGCAAATAAAGTGAAAGTTGGCTAATTGACAGTAGCTGTACAAATCATATGACCTATGATAAGGAACTTTTCAAAGACTTGAGGCCAACAAATATCACTAAAACCAGAATTGGAAATGGTGACTATATCTCAGTCAAAGGAAAGGGGACAGTTGCAATTGCAAGCTGTTCAGGTACAAAGCTCATTCCCGATGTTCTTTTTGTTCCTGAAATTGATCAAAACTTGTTAAGTGTTGGCCAACTGATTCAAAGAGGTTTCAAAGTTTCTTTCGAAAACAAATATTGCAAAATTAAAGATGCAGCTGATCAAGAAATCTTCAAAGTGGAAATGAAAGGGAAGAGTTTTTCACTCAATCCATTGGAGGAGGAGCAGTTAGCTTTTCCAGCCAAAGGAAACATCACAGAAGTATGGCATAAGAGGCTCGGACATTATCATCACCAAGGCCTGCTGCAACTGAAGTCCAAACTGATGGTAGAAGATCTTCCAGAACTTGATGATCACCTACCAAACTGTAAAGCATGTCAGTTTGGAAAGCAAAATAGGAAGCCATTCCCGAAGTCAACCTGGAGAGCCACTCACAAATTGCAACTCATCCACACGGATGTTGCAGGCCCTCAAAGAACACCTTCTTTAAAAGGTAGTCTCTATTATATTGTCTTTATTGATGACTTCACTAGAATGTGCTGGATTTTCTTCTTGAAGAATAAATCAGAAGTAGCACAAGTTTTTTGGAAGTTTAAGGCAAGAGTTGAGAATGAAAGTGGCTGCAAAATTCAGATTGTAAGGTCTGACAATGGGAAGGAGTACACTTCAGCAAAATTTGACAAGTTTTGTGAAGATGGAGGCATAGAGCATCAGCTTACAGCTCCTTATACTCCTCAGCAAAATGGAGTTAGCGAAAGGAGAAATAGATACATCATGGAGATGTCAAGATGCATGCTACATGAGAAGAATTTACCAAAGAAGTTTTGGGCAGAGGCAGCAAATACAGCTGTATTTCTTCAAAACAGGCTTCCTACAAAGGCAGTGAAGGAACAAACACCATTTGAGGCATGGTATGGCTACACACCATCTCTAAAATTCCTTAAAGTATTTGGTTGCTTGTGTTTCACTCATGTTCCAAAGAACAAGCATGACAAGCTTGATAGGAGAGCTACACCAGGTATTTTTATAGGCTATAGTACTATCAGCAAAGCCTATAAAATTTTCCAGCCACAAACTGGAAATATTATTGTTGGTAGAGATGTTCACTTCGTGGAGGATGAAGAGTGGAACTGGGATGTTGCAGAGAAGAAGGGTCAAACTATGGCAGAACTGAAACTCAAGTTTTCTGGTTCAAGCATCGAAGAAGAAGATGACTGGCGAAATGAAACAGTGGATGATGCTTTCGTAAGAGGAACAAGGTTGCTCTCAGATGTTTATGAAAGGTGCAATGTTGCTGTATGTGAACCTGCCGGATATGTTGAAGCAAAAAAGGATCAAAGGTGGATAGCTGCAATGGAGGAGGAGCTATCAATGATAGAAAGGAATCAGACTTGGATCCTTGTAGACATACCTCAAGACAGGAAGGTAATTGGAGTAAAGTGGGTGTTTAGAACCAAGCTTAACGCTAATGGCTCAATCAACAAGCACAAAGCCAGGCTTGTGGTTAAAAGGTATGCCCAAATCGTTGGTGTTGACTACTCTGACACGTTTGCTCCAGTTGCTAGATTAGACACAATCAGGTTACTGCTTGCAATAGCTGCACAAAAGGGCTGGAAAGTGTTTCAGTTGGATGTCAAATCAGCCTTTTTAAATGGTGTCTTACAGGAAGAAATTTATGTTGAGCAGCCCGAAGGATTTGTGAAGGAAGATGAAGGAGAGAAGGTCTATCTTCTCAAGAAGGCCCTTTATGGTCTAAAACAAGCTCCAAGAGCTTGGTATAGCAAAATTGATGAACATTTGCTGAACTTAGGATTTGTGAAAAGTCCATCAGAAATAACCTTGTATATCAAGCACAATGGTACTGACATTCTTATTGTTTCACTGTATGTTGATGACCTACTGGTTACAGGAAACAATGCAGAGATATTCAAAATTTCAAACAGGAGATGATGAAGATGTTTGAAATGACAGATCTCGGGCTCATGTCCTATTTCCTTGGCATGGAAATCAAGCAAGGGCAAGGTGAAGTTTTCATCTGTCAGAAGAAGTATGCAAAGGAAATACTGAAGAAGTTTCAGATGGAGGAATGTAAAGCAGCAAGCACTCCAATGAATCAAAAAGAGAAGTTGCACAAAGAAGATGGTGCTGACAAAGTTGATGAAGGAAATTTTAGGAGTTTGATCGGTTGCTTGATGTATCTCATAGTAACAAGGCCTAATATTTTGAATACTGTAAGTATTTTGTCTCGATTCATGCACTGTGCAAGTGAATTACATCTCAAGGTTGCAAAGAGAGTAATTCGATATATTAAGGGCACAAGTGATTTTGGCGTTAAGTTCACAAAGAGCAAGGAGTTCAAGCTGGTTGGTTTTTCTGACAGTGATTGGGGAGGTTCCATTGATGATATGTAAAGCACTTCAGGCTACTGTTTCACTCTTGGCTCTGGTGTTTTCTCATGGAGCTCGAGGAAACAAGAAACTGTAGCTCAATCCACTACTGAAGCAGAGTTTATTGCTGCAACAGCTACTGTTAATCAAGCTTTATGGATGAGGAAAATTTTACTTGATCTTGATCTGGAGCAGAAGGAAAGCACAGAGATTCTTGTTGACAATCAAGCTGCTATTGCTATTTCTCATAATCCCGTGTTTCATGGGAAGACTAAGCATTTTAACATCAAGTTATTCTTCCTAAGGGAAGTACAGAAAGAAGGAGATGTGATTCTTGTCTACTGCAAATCAGAAGATCAAGTTGCAGACATTTTAACCAAACCGCTGCTTGCTAGCAAGTTCGAGTTCCTGAGGTTAAGACTTGGTGTTTGCAACTCCTAAAGCAAGGAGGAGTGTTATGAAAATGCTTTAGGACTGAAACATGTCCACACGTTTTTTAAAAAAGTTGATTGTGTCAAAGTTTGTCCCTGTTTTTTAGGAATTAGTTATTCATTCTTTGTAATCGTGGAGCAAATTTCTGATCATGTTGTTAGTGGGTTGTTATTTTTCAAACTTTAAATATTGTCATGTTTTAATCATTCGATGAATGAAGTATTTTTTATTCTTTGCCTCAACAATCTGACAGTTGCAATTCACTGCTTCATTCTTGCAGTAGTAAAACACTTTGCCTTATATCCTGCAACAGTCTTTCAATTCTTTTTGTTTCACGTTATCAAACAACACATTTTCCTACTTTTGGCACAGTTTGTAAAACAAAGTCCAGGAAAGATTAAAAAAAGATAGAAACAACATTGCTTAAGGTGTCTTTTCTGCGAGTTCTTTTGCATGATAATGATATTCAACATGGCGCCATATAGGATATATGTATGATCATCCTTTTTTTTTTTTTTTCTTGCTGGCCAGAGTATAATTATCTGGATTATTATGTAACTACCAAATATATATGTGTCGAAAGAATATGAATTTGATTTATTGAATGGCATTGAAATACAAGTACATATGGTTTTAATAAATAAAAAAAATGTAAACATCTAGTTTAAGAACGGATATATATATATTTTTAAAAAGGATGACATGGACTTAGAAAAAGTTCTAGTATAATCATAGAATAAACATAAAATCTAATTGTCATAATTCATAGGGACCTTAATCGTGACAATCCACTGAATTTTTAATCATAATCAAATACTCACCAAGTGCCTACACTAACTACTCAATCAACCATAACACACACACACACACGTAAATTTTGATAAAAAGTTTGGATACACAAGTTTTGAATATATAGATAAGTGAGTTTATCTAAAAAGAGAATTTCTTACAAATTAGGCCTATAAACAAAAGAAATTTCCAAAAGTGGAAGCACTTCAAAAAGTTATATTACAAAATAGCTCCCAAGTGATTCTAACATATTCACTCCTTCTTACTTTTAATTCCTTGCTTAGAGTACTTGATAGGACTTACTTGAGTAGTTCTTTTAGCAGCGTAATGCAACTAGGTATAACTTTCATAATCAATTACACTAGGAAAATGAGCAAACTATTAGTCAGTATAGGAGTACAATATTCTCATTACTACTTAAGTACAAGCAATTACATGCAAGTTGTCATCCATATGCCATGCATAAACAATTATATGCAATGTGAACAATATATGTGGTTCTTCAATAACCACTATGAAGTCTAGGGTTTATACCCTCATATTCTTAGATTGGGAATTCTCATATATCATAAGTGCCCAAGTGTATCCAACTTATACTCATTTTCTTATTTCTTATACTCAATTTCTCTTAAGCTTAAGGTGCCTTAAATATTCTTTTTAAATACTCAACCCAAAATCATAGGTAGGACCCTTAAATGGGCTTTAACAAACGTGCAACAGCCCTCAAGTTACTTAATTCATAGATGGATGATTAGAAATACTAAAATGATTACTTTTCATGCGTTATATAGCAATAATGGCCTTTAACTTAAATGTAATGTCTTGCATGATGCATGTCAAGTCTTAAATTAAGCGAAACCTTAATTAGTTATGTAGAGGTGACCAAACAAGTTATGCTTAAATAATTTAATCGATCAATTATTCAAGTCATTCACAGTTCGTCACATTTCAATCAATCAGTAATTCAATCCATGAAACACTAATAAGCATTAGATGATCACATGTCATGGGTACTAAATCCAACACAGTTGTCTTTTTACACTTTAATTTTTTTAATTTTATTACTTTTCTTTACCAATTCAATTTCATGGTTATAATTGTAAACTAATCTATATGAGTTTATATATTAAATGTTGATGATAGCTTCGGGTGAAAGAATGAAAGAAAAACAAAATAAAAGAGGGTGTGTTTACCATTTGGTTGGTGAAAATTTACATTGGTTGGTTTGTGCAAATGGAAATTTAGTGAGTGGAGGTTCTACCAGCTAGCCGATCTAGCTTAAACCAGCTAGACAATAGGTTTATTTTGCCTACCATTTAGATACTAATTTAACTACCCTTCGAGTGCTACTTAACATGTTCTTTAGTATTTCCATTATATAACTTCCTTTTTTTCTTCACAAACCATGAGGATCTTAACGTGCTTGCGGTTTTCGATTTGGAGATAGTATGAGGAAGTTATAGATTTTTGAAAATTAAAGGAGAAGCTAAGTACTTAAGTTGTGTTTATGTTTTTAGAGAGATTTTTAGAGATGAAGTTTATGAAACAGTAAAAGGGGAGAGAGAAAAGTTAGCAATATATTTGAGTAACCTAGGTTTGGTTGAATAATTTCCAATTTTGGGTTCATCTAAGACATATATTAATGATCTTATTAAATAATCTAATTATAATATTTTTATACATAAATTTATATATTAACTAAGTAAAACATCTTGAATGTAAATATATACTCAGAAGTCCTATTTAACTATCATAACCTATGATTTTAATTTTATTTATTGATTTCTTAAAATTTATCTAGTGGTCTAATAAAATATCTATTTTTTGTATTTTAAATTTTACTGAGCTTTGGAATGAGGTTTTTATTTTAATTATTTTACTAATTTGATGCTAATTATTGTTAAATATGTAAGGTATTACACAAGCTGGAAAATGTCCCACATAGGGATGTCAAACAAAATAGAAAACGGAAAACCATTGAAAAAAACCTTGATATGGTAATAAGAATCCAATGCAACTTTATTCATCAAATGAAGGAACAACTGTAAATCTTCATATATGAATCGAGACTTCCTCTAGTTGTGCAACAAGAATACTGGTTATATTGGTTGAAGTAGGCAGGCAAAATATAGTGGCCATCGCCCCTAGGTTGTGTTATAGTAAAAAAATCCTAGAAAGGGAGAGGAAGAAAGGGAGTGAGTCACAAATGCATGATATTTAGAAATAAATATTTTGTATTATATACCACTATTGTGTTATGTTTTGTAGATGTAAAATCATATACATATAATTGATGATATTTTGAAATATATATATATATATATATATATATTATACTTAGCTTTTTGAATTTTTTATTTGTTTGTTTGTTTTTTTTTTTTTTAAATCCTGGTTTGGATACATTTCATTTGAAAACTTAAAATTTTGTAATTTGAAATATTCAATATTACTCTTAGGTTAGACAATTGCAGTTTCAACTCTAAACTATGGTTTGTGTAACTACTCTAAAAATTATAAAAGCTAGGTCCTCATCCCCAATTCACACCAAATTATATAAGAGCGTTAGGATGTTTCGTTTAGACTACCTTACGTGCGATGGACATGACTGATGCTGAAATTCTAAAAAAGGAACCTTCAATTTAATGTTAAAAGTTTTAAATCCTAGCCCCTCTTAGGAAACTTCTAAATAGCTATATATTTATAAGGACTGATCATTAATATTACATGCTTGACATTTTAATTTTAGATAGATTAGATTTATCTTACTCGAGACTCCATATTATTGTTATTATAATTCATTAATAAAATTTTAAAAGAGCATAAACCCACAAATACCTATATTTTTTTGTTAAATTAAAATCAATAGAATTTTTTCTTATCGTAAAATTAACAGTATTTCTACTATATAAGGTATATACATGAGATACAAAATAGATATTCTAGTTAGTTTTTACTAAAATTGGAAAATTTAACTAAGCAAGTCAACTTTTCTTGGGTTCTTTAAAGGCTTAAAAGAAGTTAGACCTTTAGTATTTTGATAAGTAGTAAGAATATTTAATACAGTTGAAAATAAACTTGATTTTAAATATGCAAAAAATAAATGTAAATAGCTGATATTACAATAAAAACATGTTAGTTTTACTACTTAAAATGACTTTTTGGTGATTTATCACAAGAAGATCTCAATAGATTCATTAACAAAATTTAGAGGTGGATATTAAATTAGATGAAATCAAATCAATCCATAAATCAACCTGAATTACAAATATGATTTTGTTTCTAATTTCATGTGAGAAAATTTCCAAACAAACACAATTGAATCTTTATAGTTGGCTTGGAGGGAAGAATAGAATAAACTCAAAAAAGAAAAAAAAATGACCGTACCATTAAAAAAAAAGAGTAATTTTAGTTATATTTAAGATAAAGAGAACTTTTTTGTGGTTAAACATTGTTTAACATGGACATAGGCTCAGTTCTAGATCATAATGTATATTTTACTAGTTGAAGTCTTAGAGCATAGGTTAACTTCAAATTTGGATTCTTTAAAGTTGTTTTTTTTTTCCTAAATTTTTCAAAATTTACCCTCTTAAAATGCTATTCAATGAAATTGATAGTTGAGATTGCAACAATGAAAATGATATCATAAGGATTATGTGATGAGGTATTTTAAAAATCCATTTAACATCAACTATTGATTTATAAATTTAGGAAAAGTAATTTAGATCATCCATCTTATTTTCAAAGACACTCATATAACTTGATTCTGAACCATCTTATTTTCTATATTCTTCCACTATACTGTGCACTCGTGAGTCTGGATATTCAAATTCCATTCATCAAGCTTCATAACCAGGGATGAATCTCCTGTGACTGCACTTGAGTACCTTCTCTTTGTACATTTGACCAGCATAAAAGACAGTAAAGTGAATATTTATCATTCAAATGATTTGGAACACAAATAAATTACTGTAAAATCTTAAAGGAAGCAGCAAGATTCTCTGTTGTGTTTGAGTTCTTGTATAGTTTTTTCGGCAAGGAACAACCATGGAAGCATTCTGGAGTGCATTTTGTAGTAGCTCTAACTGTTTAAGTCAAGCTGAAGCAGAGTGCAGCATGAAGATCCCAGGCATCTTCAATCCATTTTCTTGTACCAATCACATCTTGGTCATCGCAATCGGCTCCTTGCTTTTATTCGTTTCCATACTTATCCTGCTTTGCAAGTCATCCCCAGAGAAAAATATGTCACCCTCCAGACATTTTACTTCACTTATGATTTCTATGGCCGGTATGAATGGCGGTTTAGGTCTATGTTACTTAGGCCTTGCTATTTGGAAAGTCTACAGAAATCTTAGTACAAATGGAACAGTTTTACCTTTGCATGAATGGCTTGTGGTTCTATCGCAGGGTGTCACTTGGCTGATCCTATGTTTGACACAGTGCTTGAAGAAGAAGCTAGCTTCTCGACATGCTGCAGTGCCGAAGTCTTGCACCCTGGTTGCCTCATTATATGCTGGATTTATATGCATATCATCGGTTTGGGAAGTCATTGTTGATGATGTAGTTTCTATGAAAGTAGTACTGGATATTTTATCATTCCCAGGAGGAATTCTAATGCTTATCGCAGCTTTTTCGGGACAAAGCGATCCAGATATTGAAGGAGAAAACGATGATGTCTTTTATGAGCCTTTGCTGGAAAACGAAGCAAGTACAATTGACAAAAGGCATGATGGGAGTGATAACATCACTCCTTTTGCAAAAGCAGGTTTTTTCAGTAAGACATCGTTTTGTTGGTTGAATCCATTAATGAAGAAAGGTAAGCAGAAAATTCTTCAACAAGATGATGTTCCTCTTTTAAGGCAAGATGATCGAGCAGGGACGTGCTACTCACGGTTTATGGAGGAAGTGCACAAACAAAAGAAAGAGTCATATGATAAGCCGACTGTTCTGTGGGCTATATTTCACTCCCAACGGAAAGCTACTCTCATCACAGGGATCTTTGCACTTGTCAAAGTTTTGACACTTGCAACTGGCCCTTTATTTCTTATGGCTTTTATTAAGGTAGCACAAGGCCAAGAGCATTTTGAGTATGAGGTTTATGTGCTGACTGCAGCATTGTTCTTAGTTAAATGCATAGAGACATTATCAGAGAGGCAATGGAACTTTCGGTGTAGACTTATTGGCCTCCAAGTGAGATCTTTTCTATCTGCAGCAATATGTAAGAAGCAGCTCCGTCTTTCAAATGCTGCAAAGATGTCTTACTCTCCGGGTGAAATAGTAAACAATATCTTGGTTGATGCTTACCAGATCGGGAAGTTCCCATATTGGTTCCATCAGATATGGTCAACAAGCCTTCAGTTGGTACTTGCATTGCTCATTGTCTACTATGCGGTCGGGTTTGCAATGGTGGCAGCGCTGGTTGTGATAATTTTTACTGTTCTTCTAAGTTCCCCTATGGCCAAATTACAACAAAAATATCAAAGAAAACTCGTGGAAACTCAAGATAATATGTTGAAGGACATCGCAGAAGCACTTGCTAACATGAAGGTGCTGAAGTTGTATGCTTGGGAGACGCATTTCAAAAATGTTATAGAGGGGTTAAGGAAAGATGAAACAGAGTGGACGCAAGCAGTTCTGGATCAAAGAGGATACTATATGGTTTTGTATTGGTCATCTCCAGTCCTTGTACCCGCATGTACTTTCTGGGCATGCTACTTCCTGGGAATTCCTCTCACAGTCAGTAATGTGTTCACGTTCTTAGCAAGTTTGCGTATTGTTCAGGAGCATATTAGGTTGGTCCCAGATGTAGTTGGAGTTTTTGTTCAAGCAAATGTCTCGTTGTCTAGAATTATAAATTTTCTCAATGCGACAGAATTAGAGCATGAGCATGTAACGGACAGGGACTCTGATGAAGTTCCTGAGGTTATAATGAAAATAAAGGCATCTGAAATCTCATGGTCATACGAGACCAGAACAACATTAAAGAATATAAATCTTGAGGTCAAGACAGGTGCAAAACTGGCTGTCACTGGAGCAGTTGGCTCAGGTAAATCAACACTGCTAGCTGCAATCCTCGGAGAAGTTCCACATGTAAATGGGAATGTAAGCCATTTTGAGATAATCTCTCTGTGTGTTAGTTTTTTCTAGTAGTGTCCTGCGAAATGAGATTCTAAGCAATTGCTTATGAAATCCTTAATCCACATTCAGGTGCAAGTATACGGAAAGATTGCATATGTTAGTCAGACAGTATGGATTCAAACTGGGACTATACAAGAAAACATCCTATTTGGATCACCTATGGATCCTGTTAAGTACCAAGAAACAATTCGAAGGTGTTCTCTAGTCAAGGATATCGAGATGCTTCCCTTCGGTGAACGCACTCAAATAGGGGAGAGAGGTGTCAATTTGAGTGGTGGACAGAAGCAAAGGATACAACTTGCCCGAGCCTTATACCAGGATGCAGATTTATACCTGTTGGATGATCCTTTTAGTGCTGTTGACGCACATACAGCTGCTAGTTTATTTAAAGTATTCACCTTTTATGGCTTTTCTACAACAAAAACATTTTATTTGCACCAGACATTAACATTTGTTTCCATCAGGAATACGTCCTGGGAGCTTTAAGTGAGAAGACGGTTTTGCTCGTCACCCACCAAGTTGATTTCCTCCCCAATTTCACTTCCATTTTGGTGAGTATATCCGTTTTGAATTTCTACTCAGCAGGCAATTGCACTTCTATTTAATATGCATTACTGTTTCCAATTTCTTATTCTCAAGTGTGGCTGTGTCCTTGGCAGATGATGTCATCTGGGGAGATCTTAGGCGCCGGAGGTTATGATCACTTGATGGCTTCCTGTCCAGAATTTAGGGAGCTTGTCAATGCACAAAACTTCACTTCTGGTACTCTTGACCAGGAATTAGATTCATTAGGTAGAGGTAATTACTCAAAGAAAGAGATCCAAAAAATATACACTGAGGAACTACTGCAGGCCTCTCGAGGAGATCAGTTGATCAAGCAAGAGGAAAGAGAGATGGGAGACACCGGTATGAAGCCATATATACAGTATCTAAAACACAAGAATGGCCTCCTGTACTTCACTTTGGCAACTATCTCTTACATCATATTCATAGTTGGTCAGTTGATACAAAACTGTTTGATGGCTGTCGACATCAACAACCCTGCCATTAGTACATTGGAATTGAACACGGTTTACACTGCAATAGGTGTCTCACTGGCACTGTTCCTACTCCTTCGATCCTATTTTACAGTTCTACTAGGGGTTGGAGCATCCGAATCGATGTTCAATACATTGATCTACTCTCTTTTCCGTGCACCAATGTCCTTTTATGACTCAACACGTAGGAAGGATACTAAGTCGGGTAAGAATTTCGAAAATCAAATGTATCATGTTTTATGTATTCATGAGAGACTAACATCTTCACATAATTTTGTAGGTATCTTCAGATTTAAATATCATCGATACTGATGTGCCCTTCAAAATGGCCATTGCTCTCGGATCAACAATGATTGCATACTCCAGCTTCCTTATACTAGCACTTCTTACTTGGCAAGTCGTATTTGTCATTGCGCCCATGATATACTTGACCATCGTTATACAGGTATACATCTCATTCAATGATCTTGATGTTCTATGATCTAAATAAGTGAAAATTCTCTATCAATAATTTCAATTCTGCTTCATGATCTTAAAACTCAGAAATACTATCTTGCTACTTCGAAAGAGTTGATGAGGCTTGAGGGCGCAACCAAATCTATGGTTGCAAGCCACCTTTCAGAGTCAATTGCTGGAGCAATGACGATTAGAGCTTTTGGGTTGGAAGATCGGTTTTTCTTGAAAAGTTTGGATCTTATTGATGCAAATGCAAATCCTTATTTCCACAATTTTGCTGCAAATCAATGGTTGATCCTACGTTTGGAATTAGCCTGTGCCGTTGTTCTCTCATCCTCAGCCCTTGCAGTCACTTTGCTCAATCGTGGAGCATCTGCCTCAGGTTAGTTTCCTAGATGTGACCATCAAATTCATCTAAAAGTTTGAGCTGATTATTAGAAGGGTGCTACGACATTAGACACTTCGAGTTTGTCATATCTGATGAATTAATAAGACTGAGAATAATCTACCTTCTAAATATTTGAGCATCCTACATTTCTATTCTGTCCCTTAGCCTTATCTTAACATACCACACTGGTATTCTTATATCTATAAATAAGTTTCTAATTTTTATGCTTGACAACCACTGGATGGCAGGATTCATTGGAATGGCTCTTACATATGGTCTTTCGATCAATGTTTTCTTGGTTCTCGCAATTCAGTTCCAATGTTTACTATCAAATTTGATTGTATCCGTGGAAAGGCTTGAGCAATACATGCATATTCCTAGTGAAGCTCCCGAGGTAATAGAAGACAGCAGACCTGCACAAAACTGGCCTTCTGTTGGCAAGGTGGATATATATGACCTCAAGGTAAGCATATTAATAACAAATCATAGTAAATAAAAATATGTAGGTCGGAACATGCTACCAAAAATAGAACATTGTGGCTGTGTATGGACATTTGGGCAAGTAAATGGATAGGATGAATTAATCATATCAATTTGATAGGTATGCATCTCAAGATAGGATATACTAGGACGTTTATTATCGGTTAAAATGGTATTTTTCGAACTGAATTTGGGGCAGCCAAGGACCAAATAGCAGAAACACAGTCGTGACTATAAAACGAAAAACTATCAATACTTGTTGGGTCCGGGCTGTTTATGTAACATCCAAACACCTATTTAACATTGATAATCGTATGCAATCAACATGCAGGTTAGATATCGACCTGATGTACCACTAGTTCTTCATGGGATAACCTGCACTATACAAGGAGGACAGAAAGTTGGCATTGTTGGCAGGACTGGAAGTGGAAAAACAACTCTTATTAGCACTTTGTTCCGTCTAGTGGAGCCAACAGAGGGGAAGATTATCATAGATGACATCAACATAACAGCAATCGGACTTCATGATCTGAGGTCTCACTTTGGTACTATTCCTCAGGATCCAACACTTTTTGGCGGGACAGTCAGATACAACCTAGACCCTTTGTCAGAGCATACTGATGAAGAAATATGGGATGTAAGTTCTGAAGTCGGAACTATTTATCATAACGTAGCACAAAGTCAAGCATCACACTAGAGATTTTCATAAAGAATCAACGTCAAAATCTGCGGTGCGCAGATTAGAAATCTTATCCCTCCTAATTTAAATTTCTTGTGTTTCCCAAGGTTCTTGGAAAATGCCAGCTTAGAGAGACAATACAACAGAAAGAAAAGGGGCTTGATTCACTGGGTAAGTGGAGTAGACTAACAAAAGCTTATTATCCTGTACGTAAGGTACTTCTGTGATCTAGTTCTAAATTTTCATAGTTGTCAGATTACGGTTTTAATCAAGGAATTTGTTTTGACTGTCGACACTAGATGAAAAATTTCCTGTCTTCAAACGGTGCTCCGATTGTTTCTGCTTCAATCACAAACTGTCATACACTAAAACGGAGATAGATAGAACACCCTTTAGGCCATGCAAATTTTGTTTGCCAACATTCTACTAAGCCTTTTCGGGTTGGCGTAATGTGGTATAAGACCTGATCATTTCAGCATTCTTCCTACTAAATGAACAAACAAATTTGCAGTTGTACAAGATGGCACAAACTGGAGCATGGGACAAAGACAGTTATTCTGTCTAGGACGCGCATTGTTAAGGAGAAGCCGTATACTGGTCCTGGATGAAGCAACAGCATCAATCGATAATGCAACAGACTCTATCTTACAAAGAACCATTCGAAGAGAATTCGCCGACTGCACTGTCATAACAGTTGCACATCGGATACCGACCGTCATGGACTGTACAATGGTGCTTGCCATTAGTGATGGTAATATCAAACTTCCTTTGTTTTAATAACATTTCCTTTTAGTTTATGTTAATGGATAGAGTAAAAAACACTGAATCTTGCATGACAGGAAAACTGGTGGAGTACGATGAGCCCATGAAGCTGATCAATAGGGAAGAATCCTTGTTCGGGCAGCTTTACAAGGAATACTGGTCTAGAAGTGCAAATTCTAGGAATTAGTTGGGTGGTACTAGTGATGCATTGGTAAGTTAACGATTATAACTGGTCTGCAATTTTCGTGAAAGCAATGTGAAGTTTTGTAAAGATTATCCGCGTATTTGAATAATTATCGTGTTTGGTGTGTGAGACATTCTACTTTTAATTTTGTAGAATCTTGGAATTAGTTAAATTATATTGTAATGTTCACTATGGAAGCTCTCGTTATTGTCATTGATTTGAATATAACATATTTTCTTGAGTGAAATAAAGTTGTATTGTATGAGGAATTTAGATTTGATTCTTACTTAAAAACATCTTCTGTTATGTTTCAATTTAAACAACTTTCAAATTTTATTTGGTTTTTGCATGGACACACCCATAGCTTCCTTAAAAAGTAAAATTTTCAACCAAGCCATTAGGGTTCTAAATGCACTATTTGAAAATCAAATGTAAGTACAGTTTCCATAAAGTGAATTTTCCAAAAATTACTTTTTGTCAAAAGCCTCTTTCATCTGTTAGGGTCTAGGTGTACAATTTCAAACAAAGTTGATTAAAGGACTTAATTGTAAGAAAAATTTTAATGATTGCTCTGATATTTTAAACTTTTTATTTTTTATTTTCATGCACTTGATGATCAATATTATAAAATATAATTAATTTCTTTTTCAAATCCATAACAAATGTCTAGGATATGAGTTAAAGGGACAAGAATTACGATTAGAGTCTTCAAAAGTATATATACAATGAAATTAGGTTATATAGTCCTAGTAATAATATAACGATTGATCTACTCCCAATCTCTTCTATATCCCACTTTCTTGATCAATATTTCAATCTCTTGTTGGTAAATAATATGTTATATCATATATTTTGGGAGTAGATTAGTCGTTATGTTATTACTAGGGCAACATACCCTAATTTCATTGCATATATACTTATGATTAATTATAAATAATAAGTTTAATCTATCCCTTTAATTTGATATAGCATTTCATTCCCTTTATAAATTTTTTACTTTCATTGTCCTATATTATCTTCTCTTCTTTCTTAAGATTCGTGTTAACAATACTCTCCAAGAGAAAAACTTCAATGGCACTTACGCTCTGCAGAAACATCACTCATCCCAATTTCGATATACTCATGAACTTCTCAAAAGACAAACATGTATCGCAACCCTTTTATCTTCTTAAAGCAAGCTTAGTATGCATGATTTCGATAATTGTCTAACTCTACTATCTACCATTGAGATTGTTAGTTCACTATAATGTCTCGAAATCACCAATATTAGACATTACATTTGCAGTTTATCTGCTAATATAATACATATATTCTCCCAAGACTAACCATATTGGGCTGCTAAATGGGTTCTCTAATGTCTATTGTCGTGCACATGAGATTTGAGTACTAGATTGATGTCCCTTCTTTGCTTAAACCTCCTTTTATAGCGATTGCTGTATCATCCTAAATGTGGGGTGTGAATTCAAATTTGTTTCTTGATTTCAAAATTCCGTCCACATTTGCAACCTTCAAAATTTACACCAATGGATGACTTCAATATGATTAGAAAAATGTGCTGAGGAAATAATCTAGAAATAACTATAATGAAAGTCTTTTGACATTCTTCTTTTATTGAGTTAACGCAATGTTGTTAGAGCTGAATTGAGGCTTTTATTGGATAAGGCCAAGGAATAAGGGTTAAGGGTTTCGGCTTTCGGGTTTCAACTGGACGGAAGAGGGATCAAACTGGAACAATAAATTTTTTAGGATGGAAATCATGACTGTAATTACCATGTTGACATGGAAATCGTCACTTTTAGTATGGTGTTTTCCTCTAAGCTAGAAGGTTTGGTAGAAACAATTTGTGGAGATAGGAGATTAATGATTTCACAATATAAAATGAATCTGAAGGTGGTTTAAGTTATTTATGATACCTATCCAATTCCATACTAAATCATGAGCAAAATATTTTTCTTTTTCAGCCTTCTCTGCTATCTTACAAGAGCCTATCTAGTTTGGAATTGATATCTAGTAACCTATATGTTTGGGCCTTTTGGCCCGAAGGTGTATGTGGTTTTGAAATTGTAGTAAATTGTTTAGTTACTCTAGCAGCTGGTGATCCGGTTGGTCTTGCCAGCCCCATTTTGTTGCTCAACCGCCCGAGTTGCTGATGCTGTTTTGATTCCCAATTAAACCAGCCGGTCGGTCTGATCCGAGTTTGATATCACTATAGAATTGACAAAAGTTCTTTTTTTTTTTTTTTAATTCCAAAAATGTACCAATCTTTTAACTACATGGATCAAGTTCAGGAAATCATGTGAATAGTTAGTGCTTTCAAAAAGTATAGCTATTAAAATTTCATTTTCATTGGCCTAGCTGTAGTAGAGTGACAACTGATTTCTTACTTAAGAAAATATTTTTATGTGGCAAAGACATCTAAGTACGTTTATCGGAAAAAAAAAAGAAAGATATCTAAGTATTTCCTTTCCCAGAGATTTGCTAATCACCTTAGACACTTCGCAAATATGTGTATCAACTTCCTTTTTTATATTGGCAAATGAAAAACTTCCTTTCTCCCATATCATATCATGCAATACTTATATACAGCTATTTGTTTTGGACTGGGTTATTGTTACTAAGGGACGGTCTAGTTTGATTTGATTTTTTTTTTTCTTTTGAAATGAATATAATATTTCTTTTAATCATCTTAAACTGAACCACACAATTTATTTTAGAAATATTTTCAAATTATAAAATTTTAGTTTGATTGGATTTAGTTGATGAGTTAACTCATTTGATAATAAGATGTTTTGATATCATCTCACAAATTGATGAAATGAATATTTATGTAATTAAAGAATATCAAATGTTTCTTATTAGTTTATTTTATTCATATAGTCTAAAGTTTGAGATCAATCTATATGCATAATATAATAACCTATATATATAGTCTAAATGTTAAATACATTTACTTTAATAGGTATAATTTAAGTACTATGTTACCACAAGAATTTTTTTTTTTTAAATTAAACATCAAATCTTACAATGTTTTGTAAATAGTTTCTTTTTCTTTTTTGCCATTTTTTTTAATGGTTTGGTTTGTTACTTTTCTTAATCTTCCCCTTTTATTTCTTAGATTTCCATTGTTAGTTTGAATTTCTTTTTGCAATTTTCCATAATAATCTACATCTATACATTTCCCAAGATAAACCTAATTAGTAAAGTCATACTTTATTATAGTTAGAAATGAATGAGTAACCCTATCATATAAGGTATTCACTAGTATTAGGCTAGATGGGGTATGTTCTAGGTGAATGTTAGGGGTCAAAGGGTAGGTTCCAAATATAAATTTTTCGAAACCAACTTTCATAAGATAGAGTATGAGTACGAGATCTTCCTATCATGCATCAATCATAGAACCTATACCTATAGTCTAAGGTATATAGAGTATAGGTTCCAAAGTACCCTATATTTGTCCTATAAATTATTATTAAATAATATTAATAAATAAATAGTAAATGATAATATTATACTTTTTTGACAATAATTCTTTTAGTAAAAAGGAAAAAAAAGAGAGAAGAGTTTAAGTCTATAAGTTAGTAAATGTTAAACCTAATGTTGTCCCTCTTTCTTTTCCCTATTCTTTTCTATTTTCCTTTCTAACTTTAGGTATTCCATTCTTTTGCTTTATTTTTTTTCTTATTTGTTAAGTATTAAAATTGTAAAACTTGAAATAATTAAGGTTGAAATATTACTTTATTTAATTTTATATATTTTGTTATGAGTTTCATAAATTTTGTATATAAAGAATTTACAATACTATATATAGATTACTTTTTCAATACAATATAAAATTAAAATTATAAAACTTATAGGTTTTATATGATACCTTGTATTCTATTTGTACCTAGTAGATTTTACATGATATAAAATTATAAAAAGAATTATCAAACTTCCTTTGTTGCAACAAAATTTACGGTCAGTTTACGTTAATGGAGAGAGTAAAAAACACTGAATCTTGCATGACAGGAAAACTAGTGGAGTACGATGAGCCCATGAAGCTGATCAATAGGGAAGAATCCTTGCTCGGGCAGCTTTACAAGGAATACTGGTCTAGAAGTGCAAATTCTAGGAATTAGTTGGGTGGTACTAATGATGCATTTGCATTGGTAACTTAACGATTATAACTGGTCTGCAATTTTCGTGAAAGCAATGTGAAGATTATCCGCGTATTTGAATAATTATTGTGTTTGGTGAGTGAAACATTCTAGTTTTAGTTTTAATTTCGTAGAATATAGGAATTAGTTACATTATATTGCAACGTTGACTATGTAAGCTCTCGTTATTGTCATTGATATGAACATACCATATTTTCTTGTGTGAAATAAAATTGTATTGTATTAGGAATTTAGGTTTGATTCTTACTAAAAACATGTTCTGTCATGTTTCAATTCAAACAACTTTCAAATTTTATTTGGTTTTTGCATGCACACACCCATAGCTTCCTTAAAAAGTAAAATTTTCAACCAGGCCATTAGGGTTCTAAATGCACTATTTGAAAATCAAAGGAAATTACAATTTCCATAAAGTGGATTTTCCAAAAATTACTTTTTGTTAAAAGCCTCTTTCATCTGTTAGGAGGCTAGGTGTACAATTTCAAACAAAGTTGATTAAAGGACTTAATTGTAAGAGAAATTTTAATGAGTGTTTTGAAATATTTGAAACTTTTTATTTTCATGCATTTTATGATCAATATTAGAAAATATAACAAATTTCTTTTTCAAATCCATAACAAATGCCTAGGATATGCAGTAAAGGGACAAGAATTACGATTAGAGTCATAAGAAATATATATATAATGAAGTTAGGATATATAACCCTAGTAATAATATAAACGATTGATCTACTCCCAATCTCTTCTATATCTCACTTGGGAGTAGATTAATCGTTATGTTATTATTAGAGCTACATACTCTAATTTCATTATATATATACTTATAATTAATCATAAATAATAAGTTTAACTTATCCTTTTATTTTGATATAGCATTTCATTCCTTTTATAAAATTTTTACTTTCATTGTCCTATATTATCTTCTCTTCTTTCTTAAGATACGTGTTAACAATACTCTCCAAGAGAAAAATTTCAATGGTGATAAGGCTCTCTAGAAACTTCACTTATCCTAATTTCGTTATACTCATGAACTTCTCAAAAGACAAACATATATCACAACCCCTTTATCTTCTTAAAGCAAGCTTAGTATGCATGACTTCCATAGCTGTCTAACTCTACTATCTACCATTGAGATTGTTAGTTCACTATAATATCTCAAATCATAAATATTAGATATTACATTTGCATTTTATCAAAATTTAAGCAGATTATTTATAACATTTAAAGTTTAAAAGTATATTTATATCATAGTCAAAGTTTAGAAAAGTCATTTACGATATTTAAACCAAGATTAATATTTAGAAGACTATTTATAATTTCCACGAATTTTTTTATGAACTCATATTCGTTACATGTTTTATTATTATCGTAGAAATTTCTGAGAAACTACCAGGTCGCTGAAAGCTAGGTTTGAAAGATAGGTTTATGTCACTTTCATTTGCTCATTCTGCTGGCTTTGTTTTGTTGCATACGATATTGACATAGTGAGCCAATTAAAGCATAGAATAACCCCACTCAGGCTGTATTTTTCTGAATCCTTTGCCCATGAAAGGAGCATGTTTTCGTCCTCTTCATGTCTTTCATTGTTGATACTTAAAGCTAACCAAAATAATAGATATTGTGAGATGTCATAGAAGGGACTAGAGGTGGGCGTAGAAACATGTGAGTGGGGCTAAATTTATCGTACTTAAATCATAAATAAAATTATTTATATACATCATATATATATATATATATATATATAATAGATTTTATAAGCGACACAGTGTTATTTAACACAATACTTTTTAATATTTAATAAAAATTATTATTAATAGAAATATAACATAAAAATATTTAAATAAAAAATTATAAATAGAAATAAAAGAGCAATACATTATAAATATTAGTATTCCTTGATTTTCTTTAGACAATGTAGGGCAAAAATATTTGTAGTATTAATATAATTATTATTTATGATATGCTACCAATAAATAAATTGCAACTTAAGATAATTTTGTTAATTTACTATAATATTGTAATGAATGGAATTTAATACTATTAGTTATTGTTAGGAAAAAACTAAAGAAAGAAGTAAAAAGAGAATGCTATCAAACTAATCGATGCGGAAGTTGAACACTTAACCTTTAATATACAAACCCTTATGCTTACCATTAAACTATATATTATATTTTATTAATAATTGTTCTTAAAATATATATATCATATATATATTTTATTTTTAAAAAATTTTCATAATTAATTTTATTCCAAACTAAAGGGCTTTATTGGTAATGCATTTTGGGAATATTTAAAACCAAATAAATATTCAATAACATTTCTAGAATTAATTACTTTATTTTAATCTATCATATCAGCCAACTAACTTTTTTTCAATTAGTACTTATATATTTTAATACTACAGTTTAGTAATATAAATTTCACTAGTTGTCTGTTAATTAATTTTCAATCAGTAAATATTAAAGGACCATTTTCATAATTTCATAAAATAACTCCTTAATAGTAGCCTTCTATGTAGGAATATTCCATTTGCAATATTAATAGTAATATATTATACAATGAAAACGCGGTTACATTGTTTGATTTATTAGACACAATTTATAAGAGTGATAACTAATAACAAACAAACCATACGTGTTATGATAGCACATAAGTAAATACGCATACAATATAACATACAGGCACGTATCGGTCTGCTTAAAATAAAATGATTAAATTTATTAATGTACGTCAAAAATAGAAACTGCCATCAAAATTTGAAAATCTTTTTAATTTCTTAGAATTTAATTTCCTTACCTAAAATGAAGAGTGATGTATAAGAGTAAAAAAAGTGATGAAAATTTATTAAATTACTAGAATTAACTTTCAACTATTTATGAGATTATGACATGCTTTTATTAAATAGCTAATTTTTGAGATATATAACACTTAAAGCTTATCTTTTGCACCTTTTTTTTTTCCTCCCCCCTATATATATGACAAGTAACTTGGCTATCTTTTGTATTTCAATATTGTAGATTATATATAAGTTGTATAATGTAGATATGTCATAACATATAATACTATCATATAATAATTTCTTAAAGTGTATAGAAAACGAAAATGTACACTAAAAGAGTTAGTGATGTTATCACTTTTTGATGAAGTTCTAAAAATCTTATAAATGTTTAGCATTTGGATAATAAAATTGAACTGCATAACAAAGTGTAGGAAAAAAAAACCATCTGCACCGAATATTAGATAATATTTTGGAACCTTAGAGTTTGGCTTTGATTTGCTTTACTTTATTTTGGTTTTAGCAATAGCCTTTTAAGATTTTTAAATCCATAAATTATTGCTTTTTTGATATTTTCTCTAGACAAAACATAAAACAATTTACATATATTCATAAATCGATTCCGTGATATATACTTTACCTTCTTTTCCACGATTCTTATTTATTTATTGTTTTGGGGGGTGCAATCCCCATTGTTCTTCAATTAACCCTAAGTCTCTGCTTGGACCCCATATTTACCTGATCTATGCTAACCTTGCCTTTTGTTTTTGTTTATTAAGTTGGCTTAGGTAAGTCGTAAACTTCAAGGGTGTTTCCATATCCACGCCTTCATCTTCTTCTTACCGTACTTAAGATTAAGATAATTAGTGATAGTGATATTATAATGATGTATTATTAATGAAATCCATAAGAGTCAGCCTAGTTCATCTGTCTCAAGGATAATTTCATAATGAGTATGATGTATGTATTGAGAAAAGATTCATTAAATATTATATATTATATTATATATGTATAATATAAATATTAATCAAATTTATATTTATATATATATTATATAAAATATAAATAATAATTATTTTAAAATCTATCTATTTTACTTTTCTTAAAAAAAGAAAGAAAGTAGTTCTTGTGTCCCGAGATAGTTCCCTTCTACGCTCTTCCTTGGAAACCCTCGTTCCACCAATAATACACTCCTCCTTTCATCCATATTCCTGTATATAAAATTGTATTAATATTTTTTGGCTCAGTGCACTAATGATTCAAATTGTTTTTTTCCCAGCGATGGGGCGTGCAACAGCCAATCTTATAGCAAAATGCCATGTCAAAATACAGTGAACAGGGAACAAAAGGCGAGGCTGATAGGAGACGCTGCATGTGACGTTCAGCGTGATGAGAAACTTATAGTATGGCCAACCGAAAGTGGCATTGTCCAGGTAGACTATCCAGATTATGTGTCGCATTGATGTTTGGCTAGGAAGGCAAAAGACAGAGAGAGTATATTCGATCATGATTATTCCAAGAAAGAGGACACGTTTGTCTAATATATATAGATATATATGGTGATGTCAATTGAAAATAAATATATAACATATAATATATTTAGAGAATCTATGTTTGACACTATTTGATAGAGAATAAATGTCATCAGTTTAGGCCATAACATGTTGTGCATGTGAAAACATGTATTTTTATCTGAGTATAAATAGAATATGTACTTATGACATATTTACCTCACTTATAATAGGAAGTTAGCAGCATCCTTTAAACACATCACATATTATGAGCTAAATTTTTGAACCACTTACAGTCTATATTTTCTCTCAGCAAAGGAAAACTTCTATATTTTCAATTTAAACTTAAAAGTAATCATACTACTTTATGTTGTAATTAAAAATAAGTATGGTTAACATCTTGGAAAGTTATGTGGGTTTATGTGAGCGAGTGAACCGCAAGTGTAGAAACGTGTGCAATTAAATGGATATTTTCATGGTGTGATGGAGAATGTTCACCAAACCAATAAAATGTCTACAAATGAGGCCAGCAAGAGCACTATCAACAACAACAATCGCAGCATCAACAACAATTTCGACGGATTTTTTAATTTTTCTTCCTCTTGCTTCCATCAATTTTCAGATAAACAATTGATATTATTTTAAATTTTTAACTACCTTATGGCATCATTATTACATTTTCTCATTCTTTATAATCTTGACAATTGATTACTTATAATAAAGTCAAAAAGGTAAAAACTAATCAAAATTGAGAAAATGAAAATTAAAAAAATCCAAATAAAATTTCTACATTTTCATTTCTACTCAAACAACAACTATTCTAAGACAACAAATGTAACAAACATTTTAATTTTAGGAGTTTAGACTATAGACTTTTTTTTTTTTAAGCTAACTCTTAAATTTAGGAATAACAATATCAAGTAGACATGGCAAGTGCCATGGCTCGAGCAAACTCATCAAGATTTAGCGAATAGTTTATTGAATTAATCTTGGCTTTCATAATATTTACTTAAGTAGTTCATGAGCCTAATTGAATTTGAGTTACGTTTAAATATTAGTTGAGGTCAAGTCAAATTTGCATGTCAATATTATTTTAATTGAAAGGTAAATAATTTGTTAGAAAAATAGGCCCCAACTAAGCTTAATCAAATTGAGTTTTAATACAGATGAGTTAGAATTACAAGCTTTGGAACAATTTGACCATTGGAAGCCACATAAGAAAAAGAATCGAAGATTCAAGAATCGCCGTTGAAACTAAAAGATGGGAGTTAGAAGATATTCAAAAATTGTGCTTGAATATTTAAGAATCAAGTATTTCAAGAGAAAGACTTAGTTTATGAATAGTTATGAAGCTTATAATATATCAATAAACACTTATTTACATCCACTTTAACTTAGAGAAAACTGCTATGCCATTTGGTGCAAGGATCAAGGTCAAAATCTTTTATTTTCTAGAATAGAAAAGTCTATTTCATCAATTTATTTGCCTCTTCTATTTTTATTCGGTTTCTTTACTAGTTTTAGGGTTTTTAGTTTATAAATACTTGTTAGATAGCGTTACTAAGGATATGGTCGAATTTTATTATTAATGTGAATTACTTCTTTACTCATATTGTATGTGGTTTGCATTTCATGTAGTGTCAAGCATGAAATAGTTGAGGCTCACTTTTAGTTGAGCTCAAGCTTAAAATTCTAAGCTTGATTAAGTTTGAATTAAGATCGTTGGGTTTAGTATTGTATTGTTCAACTTGACTTGTTGATAGCCTAGGTGTAATATGTATTTCACAAAATTAGTTTGCCATGGATGGTATCAGTCATCGTTAGATTGAGTGTGTTTATTTCAAAAATTATATTATTTGGACTTTTAAATATTTGCTAAAATTGAAACTTTAAAGTTGTTAAATATTATCTTAGTAATTGTAAAAAGTAACAGTTACTAATTAATAACGGAAAGAGATTGTTTAAAAAGATAAAATTACCCATTGAGTGTAAATACTCAAAGAATCTAACATATGATACTGGGCTAACAATTAAAAAAATAATAAAATAAAAAAGAGTCAATCGAATCTATTTCACCATTTAAATCATTTTAAGTCACTAAATGTACACTTTATTGAATGTATAGACTTATTCTAATAATGTAAAATCCAAGAAAAATAGTATAAAATAAAATATAAAAAAGTTAGGGCAAGTAAAGTGAAAAGGGTTTAATAAATGGGGCAATTTGATCATTTAGCAAGGAAAGTAGAAAAGCCATATACTAATCATTATGACTCTTTTACACTTTCTGCACAATAGGCCCAAGAGTAAAGGAGAAAACCCTAGGAGAGGAAAGCAATTGTTAAGATCTTGCACTTTAGTGGATTTCCACACAGTAAGTATATAAATTATCATTCCCTTTCATTTTTTTCGTGTTTGATGTGATTTAGGGTTGGATTCTTTAAAATTGTATTACAAAATGACCCAGCATGAGTAAAAGGTTAAGACAAGATGTTGAAACAACCCAGAGAAGTAAGTGGTTTAATTGGAAGTCATTTAGTATTTTTCATGTTGCAAATATTACAAATTTAGACTTAGAATTGTTAAATTGCGTTTAGATTGAAGAAGATTGGAATTTATGCAATTGAGAAGAGAATTCAAAGGGAAATGGAGGGCTATTTGGTCAGTTACACGTCTCGTGTACTTGCTTGTATTGTGTAGAGGAGGAAAAGTAAGTTGGGAGGTTCATAGTCAAGTACATGCTTGTGTACCTATCTATATACTTGTACACAGTCAAGCACATCACTCGTGTACTTGAGTGTGTAGGAGAGTAAAACCATACAAAAGGGTACAAAGCCATAGTATATGGTCATGTTCCTTACCCATGATCATGTATAAGGCCTATTACATGGTTGTGTTCCCTATAAAACTTCTTTTAACATTTTTTTTAATTTTTTTTTTGTTTTTCTTTAAGCTTAATCTCCTAATATAACTTTAGTAACTTTACCAAAGTAAGAGAAGTGATCCAATAACAATTAGGTAACAAAATAAGATAACTTAGACGATACTCTAGGCCAATACTAAGATTAATTGTTCTATAAATTGTCAGGTTCCAGTATAACTACTAAGTAAGGACAAGTTGTAGATGAGTTAAGAGCCAAGAGATTTGTGAGGGGCTTGGAGCTAAATCTCTAACATGAAGATAGATCTTTTCAGTTGTCCACCTATACCGAGGTGGTGAACAAAGCAAAATTCATGAAGTAGAGTAGAAAAAGAATAGAGGAGCAACTAACTCAGAGGATAAGAGTGGCTTTATGCAAGAGGCTAGTTCCCAGTGTGGTGATTTAGAATAAAGTCAAGAGGGCCTAGGAATTGCAAAGTAACCCCCTTAATTATTGCAGTTCCCCCTTTATAGATCCAATTAGTGCCTTTAGCACTTCCCCCAACAGCCTCAACAGTCTAATGCACAAGATGTTATGGACTCCATGAGTTGAGGGATTGCAAATTGCCAGATTATGTATGCTTCTCCTATGGGAAGCCAGGTTATATCGGTAAGAATTACAATGGGAGATCTATCCCACTGGTTTTCTGTTATGAGTATAAGTAGAGGGGACACAAGGCAGTAGATTGCACCAATGGTCAGTTAGGGAGTTAGACAACCTTAGTTCAACAGACAGTGAAACCTTCAATAAGAGAGCATGTTGATAGATCATAGATAGGAGGCTCTAGACAATGGGTCCTAGCCAGAGTATTTACACTCCAGTAGTAGCAGCACCAAGGCCTTCTAAATATGGACACTATTGTAGGTACACTTCAAGTACACTCTTGCAATACCTATATCTTATTTGATACTGGTTCTACTCATTCCTATGTATCTGATTCTTTTATTCATGTTTATGATTTAGTTTCTGAATGTTTAGATGATTGTCGAAGTGTTAGTACTCCCTTGACTATTAAATGGGATCTTTAGGAATGTCAAGGTGGAGATAGAAAGCAAGGTAATGCTAGTAGATCTATTGGTAATAGAGGTGATGGAGTTTGATATAATTCTAGGAGGTAATTGATTGTCAAAGTACCATGTCACCATTGATTGCTGATAAGTATTGAAAGAACCTTATTTATAATATTTATTGAATATGATTTTGTATGAATTTATTAAGAAAAAGACACTTAAGTGCTTAATATTTGAATTTAGGGTTTAAAGAGTGCAATTTAAGGATTTAAAGAAGGTTCAAGCGAAAACAAGGTAAAATTTGGCAAAATTTAAGAAATGATGATTTACATGTGTATATAACCTTTAACATGGCCATGTTGACACCAATGCTAGAGGGCAAAAAGTAATCAAAATGTATCATGAAATTGTGCCCTAGCTACTGCACAAGCTATGTAGAGAGTAGTGCTGGGAGAAGAAATTTGCCTAGAGAAGAAAATGAAGGAATTCCAGAGTGCACAACCTTGAGCATGGTCGTGCAGAAGGCCATGCAGTACCTTTAACGCTGGAATTTCACTTTATTCTAGAGTACGTGACCTCGAGTATGGGCATGCACTAGGCTGTGCATGCTATCCTCTTTCTTAAACTATAAATACTTGCTTTATTTCGAAAGTTAGGGATTCAAATTTTTTATTACTCACAATCACTTTAAAAACCTTAGGAGAGCAAAATTACGAATTTGGAGAGAGAAATCGCTGGAGCATAATTAGAAATCGCAAAAACATCTACAAGGGTTTATTCTTTTCATCATGATTTCTTATTATTCATCTAGACTTTTCATAATTACTGTAAATTCAATGGAGGAGTAGATTTATATACCTTGCATCTTATGAAACTCTAAATCGTTGATTAAATTATTTACTGTTTAATATAAAGTTTATGCCTTTGTATATATTCATGTGTTTTAATTGTTTTGTGATTAATTTATACACACAAATTAATTACATGTTTGATTCTTATTAGATAGAGAGAGGTATCATCTAATAGGATAGATCTTCATGAATATAAAGATTGCATGTTTTACTTAGAGGTAGGAAAACTTCAATTTTCTGCACAAAAATTAAATATTTATTTGAGAATTATAAATTTAATGAAACCTTATAAGGCGATAGTGAGCGAGAGGTCTCCACTATTCCATGTAGGATTATTAATTAATTAACTTGAGAGAGTAATTAGGTTAATTGAGAATTTCTATAGTGCAAAGTATAAACAATTTTGTTAATCAATACCTTATTATAAGAAAGCTAGGGTTTAGAGTGGATCAAGATGAATGATATATTTTTGTTATTGAATTCATTTATTAAAACGATTATAATTAATCTTAGGGTTGTTAGTTTAGTTAATTAATAATTTAGTTTATTAATCTCACATCAAGATTTAGATTACATAGTAGAAAAATGGTAATATTAGTACTTATTTTTAAGATCCTTGAGGATGACACCCATTGCAATCTATACTACATTAGATAGGTACACTTTCCTAACTAGGTCGTTATATTTCTTTGGGTTTATAAATTTATAATTTGATATGATTGGAAAAGTGACCCATAAGTTTTTTATGCTGTTGTCGAGGATTTGGCAAAACAATATTAAGGAAAACCTTATTATTTACTACCTTAGTTATTTACTTTATTTTTTTATTTCTTTCTACTCTCTTTATCTTTTGAATACCTTAACTCATGACTGTTGCTTTTGTAGTACATGACAAGGACTCTCCCTTTTGGCATTCCTGATATAAACCCTGAGATTAAGAGAACACTTCACAAGATTCACAAGAACATAGTTGTTGGATCATCTAGATAATCGGCAGTTGAGGGAGAAATGCCTATTATAAAAGTCGCGACAATAGTAAAGGAAGAGGAATCAATTGAAGAATCTATAGATAGTGGGATAGGATTACTAGAGCATATTAAAGAGGAAACACAAGAAACCATAGCTAGGATCCACTGAAGACCAATCTAGATTATGTAAGGCCAACCTTAGATAGAACAGGGCCGACTATTGTGAAGCCTCCCATTGGGGTTAACAATTTTAAACTCATGGGTATAGTGATTTAACTCTTGCAGCAATACAATCAATTCGATGGATTACCGGATGAGGACCCCCTTGCTTACATTTAAACGTTCTTAGAAATCTGTGAGACCTTTAAGAATAATGGGATGACGGATGAAGCGATGCGTACTAAATTATTCCCTTTCTCACTAAAGGGGAAGGCTAAAAACTGGCTTCAATCATTGGGTCCTGGAGCTTTAACTATATAGGATGACATAGTGAAGCAATTTCTAGATAACTACTTCCCTCCTTGCAAGACAGTCAGGCTTCGAAATGACATTGCATCATTCATGCAACATGATGGTGAGACCATGCATAATGCTTGGCAAAGATGGATAGAATTGTTAAGAAAGTACCTACACAATCAGCTACCCACATAGATGCTGGTTTAGACCTTTCTGAATTGATTTAATTTGACTACTCGTCAGTCGGTAGATGCCACAGCTAGCGGTACATTAAACTCTAAGATCCTAGAAGAATTCTTGAAACTTTTTGCCGACATGACTAAAAATAATTATCAGTGCGACAACAATAGAAGCAAGCAAAAAGTGGCGGGTAAGTATGAAGTAGATCTCATGGCTACTTTGGTGGCGAAGATAGAGGCTCTCAATCACCAATTTTCTACCCTTAAGAATTTCTAAGGATCATAAACCTAGGTGAGAAATGTTAGTGAGAATATGGACTTCCACAAGTAGTATGAGCAAGTAGATTACCATAAGAATTAGAATAGGCAACAGTATAACCTGTACAGTAACACCTATAATCCTGGCATGAGAAACCATCCTCACCTCTCTTATGGCAATCGGAATGCTCTAAGATCTAACTTCCCACCACCAAGATTCCAAAAGCAACAAATGCCACCTTAACAGCTTATACCCCATCCACTAGTTTAACCACCTTAGCAGGAGAAGAAAACTAGTTTAGAAGATCTAATGAGCCAATTCATTCAAAGTTTTGAGGAAAGACATCGGAATCAAGAGGCTTCTATTCATAATCTTGAAAAGCAAATTGGCTAATTGGCCAAGATGATGTCTAAAAGGCAATCGGATTCCCTCCCTAGTAACATAGAGAAGAATCCAAGGGAATAGGCAAGAGCCATATCCTTGAGTGGGAAGGAATTATGAATTGGAAAAGAACCTGAGAAAAAGCATGAGGATGGTCAAACTTTTGAGAAGGAAAAGGCAGAACCTAAGAAGCAAGAACCTGAAAAGCAATAACTACCAGTTGTCAAGGAGTATGTTTTAAAAATTCCATATCTAGCTCACGCCAATCAAAACAAAGATAAGGAGCAGTTTGGTAAATTCCTTGAACTTTTTAAATAGCTGCATATTAATATTCCATTTGTTGAGGCATTTTCATAGATGCCAAAATATGTTAAGCTCCTGAAGGAACTCCTATATAATAAGTAGAAGTTAGAGGATGATTCTATAGTAGAAGTTGGAGCAAATTGCTCATTTATCATTCAACATAAACTCCTTCCAAAGCTAAAGGATCCGAGTAGCTTCACTATTCCATGTTTGGTTGGTGACATCTTAGTTGATAAAGCCTTGGCCGATCTTGGGGTAAGTATTAATCTCATGCCATACTCTTTCTTCAAGAAATTGGGCTGAGTTGACCTAAAGCCCACTCGAATGAGTTTACAGCTTGTGGATCAATCTATGAAAAACCCCAAGGGGATCATTGAGGATGTCTTGGCAAAGGTAGGAAATTTTACATACCCTGTTGACTTTGTAATTCTAGACATGGATGAGAATAGGGATATGCCTTTAATCCTTGGAAGACCATTCCTTGCCACTATTAGGGCAAGGATTGATGTGGGGGACGACAAATTTACATTAAGAATAGGGGATGAAGAGTTGGTGATTAAAATGGCTATTGACATGAAACACTCCATGTGCGTAGATGATTCATGCTATTTTGTTGATATTGTTGATTCTTCAATAGATGAGCATATTGAAAGATCTCATGCAAGAATAAGTTAGAGCTAAGCCTGACTAGAGGAGAGGAGAAAGACATGGACAAACCTGAGGTCGATGCATTCATTGAGCAGCTTAATGTTGTAGAAGAAGTTGCACCTTAGGGAGGATTTAAAGATTTGAATAAAGGCAATGAGGCGAGACTTAGAACTTCCATTGAAGAGCTACCGATGTTAGAATTATAATAGCTACTAGATTGCTTAGAGTATACCTTCCTAGTAAAAGACTCTAAGCTGCTGGTTATCATAGCCTTATATTTGTCTCAAGAGCAAAAAGATCAATTGCTCACGATCCCGAGAGTACACAAGCGAGCCATCACTTGGAAGATTTCAGGTATCAAAAGAATCAACCCCTCTTTCTATATACATAAGATATTGTTAGAAGAAGGGTTTAAGCTTGTAGTGTAACCACAACGGAGGCTAAATCCCAATATGAAAGAGGTGGTCAAGAAGGAAGTTATCAAGCTTCTTGATGCTGGATTAATATCTCATATATCATACAGTTCTTGGGTTAGTCTAACACAAGTGATGCCAAAAAAAAGAGGGATAACTATGTTCCCCAATGAGAAGAGTGAACTTATACCAATGCGTATCGTCACCAGATGGTGGGTTTATATAGATTACCAAAAATTGAATGATGCCACTAGAAAATACCATTTCCCACTTCCCTTTGTGGATCAAATGCTAGAGAGGTTGGTTGGACATATGTACTACTGCTACTTAGATGGGATGTTTGGATACTTCTAGATATCAATAGCTTTAGAAGACTAGGAGAAGACTACCTTCACTTGCCCCTATGGCACATACGTTTATCGGAGAATGCCATTTAGGTTATGCAATGCGCTGGCTACTTTTCAGTGGTGTATGTTAGTTATATTTGATGATTTAGTAGAGAAAATTATGGAGGTCTTCATGGATGACTTTTCTGTCTTTGGTGATTCTTTTTCTAACTGTTTAGAGAATCTAGAAAAGGTATTTATTCACTGTGAAGAGACCAATCTTGTACTAAATTAGGAGAAATGCCACTTCATGTGCAAAGAGAGCATTGTATTTAGCCATAAAGTTTCACATAGGGGCATTGAAGTTGATCGAGCAAAGGTTGATATGATCAACAAACTTTCTCCACCAAATTTACTCAAGGCTATAAGAAGTTTTTTAGGCCATGCTGGTTTTTATAGACACTCCATAAAGGACTTATCTAAAATAGCCTAACTAATGACTAGACTATTAGAAAAGGATGTGCCTTTCAACATCACTCCTGAATGCCAGCATGTCTTTGATGTGCTCAAGGTGAGACTGAAAAATGCGCCTATCATGATAACTCCTAATTGGAACTCGCCCTTTAAAATTATGTGTGATGCAAGTGATTAAGTAGTTGGGGTTATTCTAGGACACAGGTGAGACAAACACTTCTAACCTATCTACTATGCCAATAAAACTCTTAATTATGCTCAAGTGAATTATACTACCATAGAGAAGGAATTGCTAGCCGTGGTGTTTGCATTTGATAAATTTAGGTCGTATTTAATTTTTTTCCAAGGTTATCGTCTACACTGACCATTCCACCTTGAGATTTTTTTCAACAAAAACAGATGCAAAGCCTAGACTTATCTGGTGGATTATGCTCTTATAAGAATTTGACTTAGAGATTCATGATAAAGGGGGTAGAGAATCTAGCAGCTGATCATCTCTTATGGTTTAAGAACCCTTGCTTAGAGGAGCTTAAAGAGGAAGATATTAATGACTCCTTTCCTAAAGAAAAATTAGATGTAGTTTGCCAGCTCATGAATATGAAAACTCTATGGTTTGCAGATTTTGCAAACTATCTGGCCGCAAGAGTTCTCTCCAATGACCCTAATTATCATGGAAGAAAGAAGTTCTTTTTCGAAGTTAAATACTACTACTGGGAGGACCCCTTTCTTTTTTGGGTTTGTAGAGATTAAGTAATACGAAGTTGTTTCTCACATGAAGAGGGATGGAAAATCCTCAATGATTATCACTCCGACCTTATCGGTGGTCATTACTCAGCTAACAGGACTGCATATAATGTTTTGGAGGCTGGATTTTATTGGCTTATAATATTTAAGGATGCTCAATGTTATTGTGTCACATGTGATAAATGTTAGCAGGTAAGGAACACATTGTGAAGAGATGAGATGTCTCAGAACTTTATTCTAGAATGTGTGGTCTTTGACTTAATGGGGCATTGACTTTGTAGGATCAATTTTTACTTTTTCTGAGAACAAGTATATTTTGGTAGCGGTGGACTGTGTCTAAATGGGTTAAGGCATAGGCTCTGCCCACAAGTGATGCCTGAGTAGTTGTGAAGTTCCTTAAGAAGTTGTTCTCTCATTTTGGAACCCTTAGAGCCATTATAAGTAACAAGGGAACATATTTTTGCAATGCACAATTAGAGAAGGTGTTAAGGAAATATGGTGTGACATATTGAATTGCTATACCTTATCACCCTTGGACAAATGGATGGGTGGAAGTCTCTAATTGTGAGTTGAAAAGAATTATAAAAAAAGGGTATAACATAATAGAAGAGATTGGGCAAAGAAGCTTGATGATGCCTTGTGGGCGTATAGAATAGCTTACAAAACACATTTGGGGACTACTCCCTATAGGTTAGTTTATGGGAAGTCATGTTACCTTTCGGTGGAGATTGAACACAAGGCATACTAGGCAATCAAGTTAGCTAATTTCGACTTAAAAGCTACTGGATTAAAGAGGAGACTACAATTAAACGAACTTGATGAGTAAAGAAGGCAAGCATATGAAGATATATAAGGAAATGATGAAGGACAACCATGATAGGCACATTCGCCATACAAGGGAGTTCAAGGAAGGGGATTAAGTGCTTTTGTTTAATTTTTGATTGAAACTTTTTCCTAGAAAGTTGAAATCAAGATGGTCTAGTCCTTTTATAGTCAAGAAAGTCTTCCCAAATGGTGCAGTGGAGCTCGAACACCTAAAGTATGATAATTTCACGGTGAATGGCCATAGACTGAAACTGTACAAGGGAGACAGAATAACACATAAATACTAAGAGGAGTCTAAGCTTCAAGTACCAAATATTTAGCTAAACAAAGTGAAGGATGTCGAGCCAATGACATTAAAAAAGTATGCTTCTTGGGAGCAATCCATTACTAATTTAGGTATGTTAAGTTTTTTTTTTTGTTTTATTTTTATTCCACCATCCTAAGTCTTTCCTTTTTTTTTTTTTTTGTAGATTTATGGGAAAGGAAGCGAGCTTACTTGAGGGGAATATGAGTTAATCCTTAAGTGTAGGGAAGCATCAATCAAGTAAGAAAATTCAAGCTTTAACTTCTCAAGTGTATCTGGTAAGTCATTTTTATGCTCTTTTAATTATGTCAAGGTGCATAATGAACAATCATATGGATTAAATAGCTTGGAGAATTTTACTTGAATTATATACAATGTTTAAACACTTACACAATGCTCAAGACAGTGCACACCTAAGGGCACTTTTTGGAACCCTGTACAACCTTGAGCATGGTCGTGTAGGAGCTAGGGCACTTCGTACCCCAATAGCAAAAGCCCTCGAATAGCTTTTTGGAACCCTGCATGGCCTTGAAATGGCCATGCAGAAGGCAAGACAATAGAGTACCCTATAGGAACAGCCTTGGATAGCTTTTCAAAACTCTGCATGACCTTGAGCACCCCCATGCACAAGCCTGTGCAGAGTGTCCACATATATATATATATATTCCTGCTTACAGTTCCTCCCTCATGCTCTTTGATTTTATTTCAATTGAATACACTTCTCCTTTGCTTTCTCCCCACGAAATTACATTTTTTGCACTCTACACACTTCTTCCTCCATTTTTACTTCATCCCCTAGACTCTAGACTACAAATCCAAGTAAGGTTTTCTTTTCTTTTCGTTCTATATGATCTGTATACATTATTTTACTTTTTATATTGCTGGGTTCTTGCCATTTTTTCCTTGCGCATGGGTAAGAATGTGGTAGTAATTACTGCTTGATGGGTTTTTAGTTATCATGAACATTTTCTTCTTTTGCCTATTTGTGCTTTTAGACGAGCTCTATTTATATATATTGAATTTCATTTGAAAATTATGGTTCATGAACATTTTGTGAAAGTTCATAACTTTTGGGGCTTTTACCAATTTTGTGCAATTAACTGTTTTTAAAGTTATTTGATACAAGTAGCTTCCGTATTTTTTATTTGTAGTGCTTACTTTGAAAATCTAGGATTCCTAAGTATGCGAAATTGAGGTTTTTGCAAATTTAAGTATTAAGGTTGAAATTCGTGAAACTTTAATGTTGGTTTGAATTCAACCATTTGTCTTAAAACTCATACATGACCTTGTGCATGACCAAATTCCCATGCTCGTGTTGATTTGAATTCTTACCTATTCTTAGTTTTGCCCCACCTTTTGCACTATCATGCAAAAGGTTATGTTAACTTGCATGCTTCACCTTTATGATTTTATCCTTATAAATTGATGCTTGTTTAGTTATATTTTGATTATACACATCTTCTATAGATGTTGAGCATTAATATGAGTTGTTTTAAAAATCCATTAAGTTATGAAAGCTAGCCTTTGATTTTTGTTATCATGAAATCCTATATACATCTCTTATGTAGATGAGGACAAAAAGGGCAGCTAACAAGAAGGTAAAGCAGCAAGCTTTAACATCTCACCAACAACAAGAAATAACCTCTCGCCCCCTCTACAGTAAGAAGTAGTGAATAATGCACTTGTCAAATATTCCGATGAAGAGTGGAGTAAAGATCGATGAAAAAGATTAAAGTCCTTAGCTTTTGGAAATAATGAATTCCTTGACTGGAAAATACTCAAGGCATATGGAATTGATGAAAGAATCCGTGAAATAATAAGTGTTAGGCTAGAAGCTACTTTCTTTAACATAAACGAGTTGGCTTATAGAGAGATTACTTTAGAGTTTCTCTCCTTATTGTAGTTTAATTGTCATTGTCTCAATTTTCAAGTATATATATAGAAACACACTATCCCCTCATATCAGGTTGGGAGATACTTGGGCATGTACTCTGTATTAGAATCAAATGTAGTGGAGTTCCATTGAGTACCAATTACTTGACCTGAAGATATGTCTGCCCAAAAATATTAAGAACAACTTTGTGAGGTAGAAATCCGTTATAATCCTTCTAAGTCCAAGGCATTATCCATTAGAAATGTTGATTTGAAGGTTATTTACCACCTTTTGGCACACACTATTGGAGTTTATAAATTTATAATTTGATACAATTGGAAAAGCAACCCATCAACTACTGTAATATGGTGGTACACTTCAACATGCTTGGAGAAGATTCCTTTAAGTTTAAACCAGAAGTACAAAGATCAATAGGACTACTTACTTATGAATTGTGGGGAAGGAATGTGTTAGTTGCTATAACTGTAGAAGAAGGTGAGTTAGTGAAAATTAGAGATGGTGCTAGTGATGAAAGACTTTCCAAATGCCTTTCTAAAAGACCTATTTGGTTTACCCTTATCTAGAGAAATCTAGTTCAACATCGACTTAGTATCGGATACTGCACCAATATCGAAATCGGCATACATGATGGTACCAGTTAAGTTAGAAGTGTTAAAGAAATAGCTATAGGACCTATAGGATAAAGGGTTCATAAGACTCAGTAAGTCTTTATGGGGCTACACTAGTTCTCTTTATCAAGAAAAAAGATGGAAGTATGAGGTTATGTATAGATCATAGAGAGTTGAACCATGTTACGATCAAGAACAAGTATCCTCTCCTTAGAATAGATGATCTATTTGACTAGTTACTGAGAGCTTAGGTTTTCAACAAAATTGACCTGACATCGGGATACCACCAATTGAGAATTAAGGAGGAGGACATCTTAAAGATAGCCTTCAAAACTAAGTATGGGCACCATGAGTTTATTGTGATGCCCTTTGGCTTAACAACTGCTCCAATAGCCTTTATGGATTTGATGAATAAGGTATTTGAAGGATTTCTTAGATAATTTTGTGATCATCTTTATAAATGATATTATAACATATTCAAAGAGTAAAGAGAAACATGAAGAGTATTTAAGACCAGTGTTGTGTAGATTGCAAGTAGAGAAGTTGTATACTAAGTTCAAGAAATGTAAATTTTTGCTTCAACAGGTGGTTTTCTTAGACTATGTAGTTAACAAGGAGGGAATCTCAATAGCTCAAGAAAAGGTGAAAGTTGTAGTAGACTAGCCCAAACCGAAGATGGTAATAGACATAAGAAACTTCTTGGGCTTAGTAAGTTACTATAGGTGGTTTGTAGAACAATTCTCTAGAATAGCAACTTCTCTCACTAGATGAACTTAAAAGAAGGTAAAATTTGATTTGGATGATAAGTGTGAAGCCAATTTCTAGAAACTCAAGGAAAAGCTAGTATCAGCCTCAATACTAGCATTAGCCTAAAGTGGGGAAGAATTCACAATCGGTGGTGATGCTTTGGTTCAAGGGTTAGGTTGTGTATTGATGTAAGATGAGTGAATTATAGCTCATGCATTTCGTCAACTGAAGCCATATGAAAGGAATTATCCTATCCATGACTTGGAGCTAGGAGCAATAGTGTTAGCATTGAAGTTATGGAGACACTACCTATATGAGGAAAAATGTCAGATTTTCATTGACTACAAGAGTTTGAAGTACATCTTCACACAAAAGGAACTCAATATGATATGCATAGGTTAAAACTGAAGATTTTGACTCAAGAAGTTAGAGTGAAGATGACTAGTTTACACATCCTACCAACTCTGGTAGATAGAATTAAGACCACTCAAGCAAAAGATGTTGGCATTTAGGAGATCAAAAGTAAGTTAGAGCAAAGTAAGGCTCTTAAATTCAATACTGACCTAGATGGAGTTTTAAGATATGGAATCAAATTGTCGGGTAGATATGTACTCGAGAATCTAAAATTGAAGAAGGAAATTTTAAAGAAAGTATATTATTCTGGATACTAAATACATCATAGGAGTACCAAGATGTGTAAAGATTTGAAGTGCCACTATTGGTGGAGAAATATGAAGTAGGAGATGGCTGCGTATGTTTCCAGATGCCTAACATGTTAACAGATCAAGATAGAATAATAGAGACTAGCAGGTGAGTTGTAACCTTCACCTCTATCAAAATGGAAGTGGGAGCAAGTCACAATGGATTTTGTAATAGCTATCCCTAAGATTAAGGAAAAATATGATGCTATATGAGTAATAGTGGACAAATTAACCAAATCAACTCACTTCTTACTTATTAACATTAGCTACACCTTGGGTAAGCTAGCATTGTTGTATATAAAGAAGATTGTGCAATTGCATGGAATTTTAGTGAGAATTGTATCTAATAGGGATACCAAGTTTGTGGGAAGATTTTGGAAAAGTTTGCATAAGGTTTGGGGACTAAATTAAACTTTAGTACTACCTTTCATCCTTAAACAAATGGGCAATAATAATAATAATAATAAACTATATAGATTGTGGAGGACATGTTAAGGGCCCGTGTCATAGATTTTGGTGAGAGTTGGGATGAGCACCTATCACTAGTGGAATTCATCAATAATAAGAGTTATTAGGTGACTATACAGATGGCACCTTATGAAGCCTTATATGGAAAGAAGTGCAAATCCTTGTTGTATTGGGATGAGGTATGAGGAAGATGGGTATTAGGACCTAAGTTTGTATAGAAGGCTATTGATAAAGTGAAACTAATTAAATAGAGCATGTATGCAACTTAAAATTGCCAAAAGGGCTATGTTGATTGAAGGCAATGCCCTTTGGAATTCCAAGTAAGAGAATAGGTATTGTTGAAGATATCACCCACTGAAGGGGTAATCAGGTTTAGACTAAAAGGGAAGTTGAATCCCAAATATGTGGGACCCTTTAAAATTGTAGAGAAGATTGGTAGTATGGCATACCAGTTAACTTTACCGCCTAATTTGATTTGAGTACATGATGTCTTCCACATGTCAATTTTAAAGAAGTATGTGCATAACCCTGATGAAATCACAACCTTAGAGCCATTAGAAGTACAACCAAATCTCATTAATATAGAGCAACTTGTCAAGATTGTGGATATTAAATGACAAGTGTTGGAAAGATGAATCATTCTTTATGCGAAAGTGTAACGGACTAACCAGATCAAAATAAAGGCTACTTAGGAGTTAGAAGAAGAAATGTGAAATAAGTATATAAAACTCTTCCAAGACTTAAGTAACTTCTGAGGATGAAGGTTTTTGTAAGGGAGGGAGAATGTAAAACCCGAGAAAAATAGTATAAAATTAAATATAAAAAGGTTGGGGTGGGGCAAGTAAAGTAAAAAGGGTTTAATAAAGGGAACAATATGGTCATTTAGAGTAGAAAGGATAAAAGGGCCATATACTGATTATTCTGACGCTTTTACACTTTTTGCAGAATAGGCCTAAGAGTAGAAGAGAAAACCCTAGGAAAGGAAAGTAACCATCAAGATCCTGCACTTTAGTGGACTTCCACATGCTAAGTATATAAATTATCATTCCCTTTAGTTGTTTTCATGTGTGGATGTGATTTAGGGTTGAATTCTTTGAAATTATACTACAGACTGACTCGACATGATTAAATGTTAGGACAAGAAGTTTAAACAACCCATACAAGTAAGTGGTCCAATTTGAAGTAATTTAGTATTTTCATGTTGTAAATATTACGAATTTAGACTTAAAAGTGTTGAATTGCATCTAAGGTTGAAGGAGATTGGAATTTACGCAATTGAGAAGAGAATTCAAAGGGAAATGGAGGGGTATATGGTCAGGTACACGTCTCGTATACCTACCTATGCTGTGTAGAGGAGGAAAAGTGAGTTGGGAGGTTCACAGTCAAGTATATGCTCGTGTACCTATCTATATACCTATATACAGTCAAGTACACCACCCGTGTACTTGGGCGTATAGAAGGGTAAAACTATAAAAAAGGGTACAAGGCCATAGTATAAAATCTTGTTCCTTACCCATGATCCTATATAAGGCTTATTACACGGTTGTAATAAAACTATAAAAAAGGGTACAAGGCCATAGTATACGATCATGTTCCCTACCCATGATCTTATAGAAGGCCTATTACATGATGGTGTTCCTTGTAAACCTCCTTTTAACATTTTCTTTTTATTTTTTATTTCTTGTTTTTCTTTAACCCTAAACTTCTAATATAACTTTAGTGACTTTACTAAAGTAAGAGAAGTGATCCAACAATAATTAGGTAACAAAATTAGATAACTTTGATGATACTCTAGGCCAATACTAAGATTAATTGTTTTATACATTATCAGGTTCTAGTATAACTACTAGGTAATGACAAGTTATATTTGAGATTGCCCTTTTAAGTACGTATAATCTTTGTATGTTAATTGTTAAGTTAATTATATAACTAGAATTAATGGTATATCGAAATTGATTATGTTGTTTGCTAGTTATACTAGGCTCAGCCTAAGGACCCATAGTGGTAGAGCCTTAGGGAGCACCCATTGATTGGTATATGATAGTATCTCCAATGGAGTTGCATATTAAAATAATTCGATAGATTTAGGAACTTATAAGTGTTAGGGCTTGTAGTGGTAGTTCTTAACACTATACTATGTATTGTTTATATTTATATGGTATGGTAGAGCCACGAGTACCCCTTTACTATTTGAGGACTAAATAAGATAATAACAGGTTATTTGATTGTCTAATTTCTACATTGATGCATGTGATTTAAGTTATACTTGATTATGCACATGTGCTTGTAGATTATATATATTGGGCATTAGCTTACCTTTTGAGGACCTTCTTTTTTAGCTACAAGTATGGACAAGTATACTACTTATGATGATGATCTAGGTTCTTAAATGGATGGTGGTAATAATTAGGAGTGCTACTACTACCATGATGATTAAGCGAGAGATGTCACTTGAAGTCTTGAAATATTGTTGGAAGGCTGTTTTACTTCTTATGGATGATAGTATTGTTAATGGTTTAGCATTTACGCTATTACTAGCTTATTATATGTTAGGGTATTAAGATAATCTCAAGATCAATTTGTGGATTATAAATGAGATTTAGTTGAACTATTTATTAATGATGTTAGTTGGTTTACATTAATTGTGATTAACAATCATTGCAAGTTATGTGGATTTAGAAGGTTTAAGAGCCTTAACGTGTCTTTGATTTATAAAGACATGTAGAGAGCAAGTGGGCTTATTCTACATATTCAACAATATTAGATCATAGGAATTGATATAAACTAGATTAATATCTGTTTTAAAAAATCATGATCCAAAACAAGTAGAATATATTACTACAAGTCCCGTTAGTTCACTAGCTCAATATTGTGCCTTTATTCTCTCATGGCGACTTATGAAAAGCCGATATCTCTTGATTCCATACGATGGTTTTCTTTTGTTAAATATTTTATGTTCTAAAATAGAAATTCATTTATGATACACAAGATCCTCATATGAGACAAGTGTAGAGCATACTTTGAATTTTGGAAGATTGATCGGGTATCCAAAAAATTTCTTTCTTACATGATTTTGGGAGAGAGAGAGAATTTTAAAAGGCCATAGAGTTTGAAAAACACACTATTATTAATCTTGAGGTTCGATCTGTCTTAACTTACAATACTCCCTCTATTTATAGTGAGAGGGTAACATAAACAGACCACTTAAAACAGTATATAGCAGATACAATCATATCTTATATAGTAGAGATTCCCCGACAAAGGCTAAAGTGAAGATTCTTGATGAGGACTAAAGCTTAAATGGACCACATAAAACAATACATAGTAGATCATATCTCAAACAGTAGAGATTCCCCGATAAAGGCTAAAGTGAAGATTCCTAACCAAAGAAAATAGACACAGACTAAAGCAAACATGGATACATGGACTAAAGTAGATAGTAGGCTAAAGCGAAGATTCCTTCAAATCTAGTAGGATGGAGAGAGATTACTTTCCGGTGACCAATTTGAATCATCACTGTTGTATTCTAGGTCTATTAATGTGGGTATTCCATCATGTGTTTTTTCATTAGAACCACATGCCTCAAGATAGTCTTCGTAAGTGTCTTGATTATTTTGACATAGATCTAAAGCAAGTTTTAGATAAGATTGCTTGGATCTACCTTAGCTTTGCGCATGAAGATCTATATCCATGTCTTGGACTTATCTTTGATAATATTGAGTTAATTCCTATTTTCTTTGTGGCCTTATCCTCTCATAATCTTTACTATAATCCCATGGATACTCTCTCTCGTAGTCTTCTAGCCAAATTTCTTTTGGGATTACCATATTGGCTATGTAAAGCTTCCTTTGAAGTTCTTGATATTGGGAATCACTTTCCCTAATGTCATAGAGAAGACCATCTAATACCACATGATTAGGAATAGGATTGTATGAAAACCTCTTAATCTCAACCCATTCTTGCCATAACTAGATGATTAATCTAAGGCCCTCTTTATTATATCCTAGACATTTTTCTTCCAAGTATTCTACTCATGTTTAGATAATGGACTCACATATGTATATGGGCTAAAACCACTTGAATAATTCTCCTAAGTGTGAGGCCGCCTTTCCTTTCTTGAACTCGATGTTGGATAAGAACCTTAATGCTTTAAGGGCTTGAAACTAAATGGCTATAGTATAGTGGTGCAATAAGAACCAATAAAACCTTTTTAATTCCTCAAGAAATGGACCTTCAAAATGGAATATATGTGGATAAATCAATGGATAGTTTAGATGAAGACCATGTAGCTTGAGATTTAATCCTCCATGCTAACTAAAAATCAAATATTAGTATTCCCAAAATTTTGCTTTAGTGTCTTCAAAGAAATTATCCTTAGCTATGAGTTCCCCCATTTCTAGAGATCTGTTTCCTATGGATACCTTTGTCTGTATTCATGTGATGAAGTTGTCATTGAAGACGAAGAGTTTGCCATGGAGGAATCAGATGTGGCATTTGATAATGTTGTCCTTGATTTCTACAAGGATGAGGGCCTAGCATTTGTGAAGTTCTTGGAATTGCAAGAAGGTCAGTAAATGGCAATCATCCGGAGTGCTCTACTCGTTAACCAAAGGTTATCATGATTTGATAATGTATAAATATCACTTTAAGGTGAATCTTAAGGTAAAGGCCAATTTGATGGACGGATCTACATTTTATTAGAACTTATGGATTCTCATGTCCTTTCTATTGAAACTTGTGAATTTAGCAAGGCTTAATGATTTTGCTAAAGTCTTAAGAGAAAATATGCAATAGAATTTTTCTAATCCGAGATGTGTTTAACCTCATATGAATTTTTAGAAAACCACTCTTACCATCTTAGTAACTATGAATGTGGTACCATCTTTTGCTTAAATTTGAGCATCTTTGGGAAAAAACTCATGTCTATCTCAATTTTGAAATGAGAACCCATTAAGTGATTCTTAAACTTTTAGATGGCATTTTTTACTGCAAGAATTTCCTTAAAAGTGGAGTGATAATGGATCTTAGAATCCTTAAATCTTCTGCTCTTATAGCCATAGACACGTCTTTTTTGCATCGACCTACTCTAAAAGGATAACTCCCTAATATTTATTACTAGCATCAGTTTGAAGGATGAATTCTCCTCTTGAAGGAATTTTTAGTGGTGGTAAATTGGTAATCTTTCCTTCAATAACTAGATAGCTTTGGTTTAGAGTTCACCCTATTCTAGATTATCTTTTCTTAGCAACTTGGAGAGTGGGCTGGTAAGCCTTGAAATCTTTTAAACAAAGTCTTTGAGATAATTGACTATACCCAAGAATTATTGGATTTGCTTGGTGGTGAAATTTGAATAAGGCAACTTAGGTAGTTCTTGTGCAATGGATGGCTCGGGTTGATAGCCACCATCTTTTATTTTCATCCCCAAGAACTCTATTTTAGTCTTGGCTATCTTCATCTTCCTTTCTATTAAAATTACTCCCCTTGAGATGACTATCTCATGGAATCTTGAAAGCAATTCAACATGTGTTTCCTTATCTAGGCTATAGAGAAGAATGTTTTCTATATAGATGATTGAGTGATCAATGATAGGCTCAAAGACTTTTATCATGGCCTTTTAGAAGAGTGAAGGCATAGTCTTAAGCCCAAATAGTAGTATTGTCCATTGATAATGATGATTTGGAATATAGAATCATGCTTTGTGCCTGTCATTAGGATAAATTCCAAGTTACTAGAAGCCTACCTTCAAATTGAATTTGGAAAATATTTTGGCTTGAGCAATGTTCTAGAAAATCATATTCCTATTAGGAATAAGAAATTTATCATCCTAAACAAAATGATTGAACGATTGATAGTTGATCACAAGCTTTAGCTTCCTTTTGGCTTGTTCAGACCGCTTACTTACATAAAAGGCTTTTGTAAGCCCATTGCGATTTTGATGACTCAATCAACCCTTACTGGAGTAATTCCTAGCATTCTTACTAGACTGATTTGGAGTTTTTAGGGTTCATCCCCGAATAGCTTGCCTTAGTTAGGTTGATGTCTTCATTTTTCTTGAAGGGAATCTTTACAAAGAATTCTTCATTTTGCTACAGTAGATGCTTGCATTTGTTGAGAAATTCAGTGTAGTTTTCAGTACAAGCTTTAGCTTTCAATTTTTCTATAATTTCTTGGATAGTGATTCCATAAATGGTGTAAAGTCGAGAAAATTTTGCATAAGGTCTAAAATATCTTTTAAACCATAACCCTTTAGCATCAATTTTGAGTTTTGGTAATTGTTAGAGGATATCTTATCTGACTACACCATCTTTGTTAGGAAGTGGTGATTCAAGAATTGGTATGATGATTAAGCATCCTAGAAAGAATTGAATTTTGATAGGTACACTCTTTAAGTGTATTCTAAATTCTTCATTTAAGCCTGTGACAAAAGTTTTGTTGTAAAACTTCCAAAATTTTTCAGGTAGTACTTTGGAATTGAGAATTCTTTTCACTACTCCTGTATCGATGAATCCTATCACTTGGATAGGTTTGTCAAATTTGCTGGTGATGATCTAGATAGGAACATATGGGGTTTGTTGGATGCCTTAGATCTCTTGCATCCTCTCCTTAGCTGGTTGCATTGAATATGATTCTTCTTGAGAATTTGATAAGTTTAGACTAGAGGTTGGTAAATAAACCTTAAGTTAAAAAATGATCCACTTTGTAGGTTCTTCTTCTTCTTAGAGCAACAACTCCAAATCTTCTTCATCATCGATTTCAAGTCCAGTTTGGTGAAATATCGACTGGATCATCTTTTATGCTCCTTTAGGTGGACATTACTTAGCATAATGTCCCATTTGTTGTAGATGAAGCATTGAAGAGATTTCCTTCCTTTTTTAGTTTTCCTTTTGAAATGTTTCCATTTCATTCTCCTCTTTTTCATGGATTTGTAAGGCCTCACTATTGAAACCTTCTCATGATGTCTTCTTTTTCGAGTGGAGCAATTACATTCTCTGTTAGAATGCTTGCATTTAATTTACAAGTCCTTTTTCTTCACACATCTTATCAAGGATTTGTCCTCCCTTCAGATAATTCTTGAATAGTTGTCTCTTTTCTCACATGTGTCTATTATTCAATGCAAGACTTGTTGAATTTCTCCAATAGGAATGTTTATGATCCTTTGGTTTCTTAACTTGAAGAACTTTTCTATTCCCTTAGAAAGAGGTTGAGGAATAGAAGATAGGAATACAAGTCTAAGAGTTGGGTTTGCTTCGAGTTGATAAAATTGCTACACCATTTTTTTATAATGTAAGTCTAAGTCTTTCTTTTTGTAATAGCAACATTTTCTCCCAAAGAATTCTTTTCATTTTGCCTCTTTTGAGTCTTTTCGATTTCCTATTAGGAAAGTGTGTAAGATTCTAATCATGTAGTTGAAATCCATCTAATCTAGAAAGACATGATGATTTGTGAGATGTATTGAATTCCACCAATCTTTTAAAATTCTCGTGGATCTTGCCACAAATTCATTTGGTATTTCAAAAAGACTATAGTTTGTGATCGGCTAGGCATGGAACTCTTGTAGCCTTTTGAGCCACTTAGAATAAGGGATATCATCAACAATAAATGTGGTATTACTACTGGATGACCTTTTGTTGGTTGTTGTAGGTCAAGGATAAGATGTTTTGATCTTATCTCCTCTTCTTCTCCCTTCATCATGAGGATAGGGGCATCGGTGGCTGATTTCTCAAAGCTAATAGGTTTCAAAGAGTTATCAAGGTTTTGTTCTTCTGTATCCGATCTAGGAGGTTTTCCTAAGTCAAATAGTGACCAATCACCATATGTAGAGCTTCTACTACTTTGTTCACCATTGAATCCCTCTAGTGAATTTTCTTCAGTTGATTCATCTAAGTTGTCTATTGAGCTTTCAATCTTACATTTAACCATTGCTATTCTTGGGGTTGGCTTAGAATGGAGTTGGTTAAAAGTCTCAACAGGATCTAGGGTCCTAAGAGTTTTTACCATGAGGACGTTTGAAGGTTTTGGATTGTGTCTTAAGCTATAGTCATCATTTTCACTACTCAGGTCCTGTGTTTGTTATAGGTCTTGAGGGTTTGGAGAACTAGTCTTTCTATTGTGCATTAAGGAAGATTCTTCCCCAGCTTTCTTTCCTATTTCTTTCCCCTCTTTCTTTTTAATTCCATCCCTCAATTATACTATAGTCTTTTTTTCTTGAAAACTGTTGAGGTTATAGCATAAATAGTGAGGGTCTTAAAGTTCTAGTTTGGCTTTCAATGCTTATTCTTATTATAAGAGTAAACATGTCAAAAGTGGAAGGCACACCTCTTTCTTTTGCTTTGAGCATGCCTATCTATCTTTAGTTTTCTAACCTTTAACTCTCATTGTTCAATGAATTTAGAGAGAGAAATCCCTACAGTGGGTATAGAGTATCTGACTTCCTCTAATCGTTTATGCAGTATGGATACTCTCTTAGACGTTTCATCACCTATCTTCTTTAGAGAGGAAAGTCTTACATGAATGCTTTTGACATTACTCTTGATTTTCCTTAACATTCAATTTTATGCCAAGGCATTGTTAGTTTGCTAGTTAAAAATAGCTTCTACTACACTGCTCTCTTTTTTTAGTTCCCTAAGAATGCCTTTCAGTTAGATTCCCTGTATTCATCATGCTCATACTCTTCAAGGTGAGGAAACTCGTCTTCCTTTTGGTTTCCTTGGATCATATATATTCTCCTAAGTGGAGCCCTTAGATGTTTGACCTTTTTCATTAGTAAACACACTTGTTATCTCAGTGTGGTTTTAAGGACATTTTGAGTGAATCTTCAATGCTTTCCCCACTCAATTCTTCTTTAAATGATATTGAAGATGAGTCTACAGAAACCCATTCATTAGCATATTTGGACATTAAACTAAGTGGATGCAGATGGAGTAGAAGAAGAAGCCTCTTCCTTCTTTTTCTTAGGTACCCAAATCTTTCTTGGTACCTTTGGCATCGAGTTTCTCCTTTTTATCGTGTTCTCCTTAAGAGGTCTAAGAGTCGGATGCTATTCAGCTTGTCTAATTACTGGCTCCTCAATTTTCAACTTAGTTCTCTCGAGTCCTATAAGGACATCTTAGAGAGACTACAAAGGAGATTGATGTTATGGTGGTTAAGGCAGCATATCATCGTCATCATCGGAGTTAGATTCTTCTTATGGTCTTTTAGTAGGGTCACCACAAGAGACCATATATTGCCATCTTCCATAATTCTCTCCAAAAGATCCTATAGTAGGATCCCCTTATTGATATCTTTTCCATAAAATGGAATTAGAACCTTTTCTTCTTTTCCTTTTCTTTGATATTTCATCATCATCATTAGAGAAGTTCCCTTTTATATAGCAGTCATCACATGGAAATTTTGGGTTAAAGAACTTGTGTCCATTGTATAGATTCTTTGCAAAGTACACTAGTTTTCCTTCTTTTGTGAAGGATTGGGTGATCTACTGTATTGTTTTGTTTGGCTTAGAGTTAGCCAAATATGTGTTTGTTGGATGGCAAATGGCTTGAGTAGGTTGTATCATGAGTATAGTTGAGAAGATAGATGGTGTCTTCCTCTCTTTTTCTTCCTTCTTCTTAAAACTAATGGTAGTGGTACCATCACTTTTCTTTATGAATGTTGGATCAGTGGACTGGATAGGGATAGTGCTTTGATACAACTTTTCATATCTCATAACCCATGTTTCGGGTAGGAGCTTGTAGAGTTCCCCTTTTTCAAGTTGTCTAGGAGTATATACCACTATTGGTACATGATTGATGTCCTTAAAGATGAAGAGAGCATCTCTTCCTTCCTTTTAAAGAGCCAACTCTCATGCATAATTTTAGATCCTATAAGCCATTTGGTAATGGAGTGTGGCTGATAGGGACCCATTCATCATCGGTTTTCCAAGTAATTGGATTTTGACTTTCATTTTTTCTAACAGCCTCTTCTCTTTCAAAAGGATGCAATAGTTAGGAAATAGAGTTACAAATACTATTTCAACATTCAACGTTGATTCAATTGTTCCTATGTATGCTTACTCATATTTCAAACATCTTGAATTCAAGAGGACCATCAGAGCAACTACAAGAATACCCTTTCGCCCATGAAGGGTCAAGGTCAGGGCTAACCTTACGATTCGGTAGTGGAGATGAGTATATCCTCGTCCAAGCTACTAGCTTGGTAGTTTAGGAGGAATTTGAAAAGTAACACATTATTCCTCTTTAGTAGCTCTTAGGAAACACGAATCAAATTTGGTGGATTGGATATATTGATTGACTTTGTAGATTGAGGTATGATAAAAGACATTTTGAATGAAAAAAAAAATTGGTTTAGCTTAGTAAAGGTTGAGTATGGATTTACAATAAGTAATAAGGTACTGTCTCTTCCTGGTTCCTTAAGATAGATAATTTCATATAAACTATTTATTTTATTAGTATGAGAAATCTTAAATGAACTATCATAATCTAGATTAAAGATGACCGTACGATGGTTTATTGTGTTTAGAGTGTTAGTGTTATCAACGTTATTGGAGTCTTCATTATTATCCATGAGCAATGTGGTGTGCCTGGAAAAGAAAAGCCAAAGCCAATTGCATGAAGATTTGACAAAAGACGAAAGCTGATATGAAACGAGCGCATGTCACGTTCAAAGCAACGTGAAGCGCAGATACGGCCTACCGAAATAGCGAATAGGCTACCCAGATTATTTGTCGCATTGTTGTTTGGCTACGAAAGCAAGGGACAATATACATGTTCGATAATGATTACAAGGAAGAGAAAACGTATATTTGTTTTTTAAGTGCAAATAAAAGCTACACGAAAGCAAATATTATATCATCTATTATATGTATAGAATATATTGGTTGGGTCCTAAGTTCCGACATAGGACAAACGTTATAAGCTATAGCAAGTTATATATGTAAAAAAATGTATTTTTATCTATGAATATATTTAAAATGGTAGGAATGACAAATTTAACTCAATTATAATAAAACGTTAGCAGCATTTTTTATACACATCACATGTTATAAATTAAATTATACTCATTTTAAACCATTTGAAGTCTATATTTTCATTTTAAACTTAAAAGTAATCATATGTACTTTATATTGTAATTAAAAATATGTGTGGTTAACATTGTGAAAAGTTACGTGAAATTATGTAAGTGAGTCAACTATCTTACGATGTTATTATTACATTATGTCCTTTCTTATTAGATATGGTAGAATCTAAAAGATAAGAAATTAATAGAAATTAAAAGAATGGAAATCTAAAGAATTCAAATCCAAAATTTCATATTTCTCATTTTTAATCGAATAGTAATAATTATAAGACAACAAATATAACAAACATTTTAATTTTAAGAATTCAAACCTAAGACTTGTGCTCTGTTTACTTCACCATAATTGAAATTCCATTACAATCCTATTACATATGGAATAGGGATTATAACGTTTACTTTAGCGAGTGTATGGAATAGCCATTCGGATTGGAATAGCAATTGCTTTACTAACTGAATTAGCATTCCCTAGCAAAACCTTTGTAATCCCTATTTTGAGTCTTTTTGTTTTTCTCGAAAGCAAATCGACATCAGATTTAGACGAAAGGAAGGCTGTAGAGATTTGTTCATGGAGATCATGTTGTTGTTGGTTCTTCGTCATCACTTACTATCCGTTGTCGCTTTGTCCATCGATTAGCGGAGATGTCAGATTTATCAGTGGAAACGTCCATCCAAGAGTTGAGTTGCATGGATGAGCCCAATGTCGCCGGATCTCGCGAGGTGCCTACTGTTTTTTTCCCCCCTACCATTGTTGCTCCAATTTGTCCACTGATTTGCTTTGATTTCCTGATCATTTGCTATGATCTTGACATGATCATGTTGCCACACTGCAACACATGACTAAGTTGTGACCAAATCGATCCTAACGGCTAATCCCTCCCACATGACTAAGTGGGAGATTCTACTTTCTTTCTTGTTTTCATGGCTTTGGTCTACTCTTTAGGTTGATTTATTGCCAGTGTGAAACTTATGGTAAATTCAAGATGCCAACAAAATTCATGCTTTGGGACAAGGACTCCTCTATTTAGAGAAGCAACAAGTTGAAATTTTTTTTACCGAAGCAATTATCACTCGGCCATTAAAATTTAGACACCAACATTGAAGTTGTTCATGCCATCTTGGAGATTTGTTCTTTAATACCAACATTTCATCTTTTGCGCCAGATAATGGCTCTAAGAAAAAGAAATACGGCCAGTCCATTCAATTGAACTCATAAGAGATGTGCACCACAAGATAATTTTCACCCATATTTCTTCTTTTATTCCCTCAAGTAAATAACGTAGTCTCAATTTCATTGCATTCAAGTGAACATTATCATACCAGTTCATTATAATAGCTATTCCCCAGTAATAGCTATTTCATTACAGACTTATTCTATTCAGCGAAATAAATGGGCTGTTGATTTTGTAGCCGATTGTTAAATTTAGGAATAGGAGTTTGAAGTAAACACAGGCATTGAACCATGGCCTAACCTAACTCACTAAAAACTGGTGACTCACAGGATCCTTGGACATGGAACTAAGACAAGCTTATCCCAAGTCTGGTTCAGAGCAAGTCTTAAGGACAAACTAGTCTCACGGTGCTCGTTCATAGGTCTTAGACTTACCAAACCACCTACATTATTCTTTATAATTTTCCATGTATTACATTTAAGAGAACATAACTAATACAAATCAATAATTAATTAGATGGTATTCTCTCATCAAGTGAATTAATAGAAAACCTATTCATTTATTTAGAGAAAAACAAGTAAATATGAATATTATTCCCTTTACAGGGAAATATAAAGCTAAAAATGAATAAAGTAGTACTACTACACCTATATGAAATAATAATAAATGAAAATAGCAAAGTTAGTATAATTTAGAAATTGTTGCAATTTTATAATATTATTATTTTCTATACATTATAAAATTTTACAAGTGCTTCTACAACATGTATAGTAATCAACATTAGCATCTCTTCATGTAGTACTACTTATACATATTGGATTAAAGTAACCATTGTCTTATCTTTCTTAAAACCCTACAATGTCAAAACAAATAATCAGCATCAAGCTAAACGTAGAGGTCAAAAAACAAAGAGATGAAAATAGAGATTACTATGATGTTCCATTGATGTTGATGTCAACATCGTAAAGAACTTGAAATTATAGAGTAGCATGTGAAAAATGTTCAAATTTAAATATGTATTATAATCAATATTACCATGTTTTCTTGTAGTGCTACCTATATCAATTAGGTGTAACTAATTCAGCTTTACATCTTCCATGAATTATTTCCTACCTACTTATATTCAATCATGAGTTCAAACTTTGTCATCATTTAAGTCTTTCTTTAATGGTACAAATATTCAAGTAAGTGACTATACTAGAGTAAATTAAAGAAAGACAATAAAAATGGCAACACAAAAGGATATGTTAAAGTTTGTAATGCCTATGCTATAAAGTATTGTAAAGTGTAAGAATACTTAGAAAATATTAACATAGGAAAAATCTTGAAGAAGGGGAAAAATATATTCACAAACTCTTTTAAGAAGGGTAGTGTTTGAAGAATTTTACAGATGAATGGATGCTTGCATGAGTTGGCTCCATTTCAAATTGAAACTTGATTTTTTTTATTTTATGTTTTGTTCCGTTAAATTATGGTTGCATGAAATAACCTAAAAAGCCTTACCTTTAAGGTTGCGATTTTGCAACCATTTTAGAAATTTGTCTTTTTTATCGTTATTATTATTATGTGTCGGTAGACCTGTGAGGACTAGTGGATCCATGATCATGGGGTGCAAATTGTGCCGGACCTAGGCACACATTAGGTCCCCCTATGGGCTAGGTCTAGATTAGGAACTCGACAAGGCGAGTTTTGTTCGGGACACATGTCCATGTATAATTTTAAGCTTGCCTTTTAAAGGGCTATTTCTTTTGTTTTACGGAGAGTGTTATTAGTTTTTCACATATTTCTCATGACAGACTCATTGTAAAGGATTTGTCTTTTCATCCGATCTTATCAATCAATTGCTCTATGTTGATTGTGATAATCCTTGTTAATTAAATTAATGAGTCATATTGATTAATCTAATTGATTGTTATTTTGTTTTTATTATCATGAGTCACATCAATTGTAGGAGTTCAAGACAACAATTCAATTATGATAGACTTTAATGTTTTACGGACAATTTATGACATATGAATGCTTGTGATAATAACTGTACAACGTGATGGGATGTGTGCTACTAGTTGTTATCGAAAAAGTTTTATGGACAATTTATGATTGACTTTAATGTTCACTTTGGAGACAACAGATGCTTCCTTTGACTAAAAGCATACGAGAGTACTACTGTTGATTAAGCTTTACACGTTGATGCCAAGTACATACATTTTGTGATTTTGGTAAAATCTGCATGTGGTAAAACCAAAGCTACCAAAATCATGCGAGATATGCAGAAATTCAAATCATTTTATTTTCATCTCTATGCTAAGCTGTCTACATCATCAATATCATCGATTTAAGTGTAAATTGGGTGGTCAACAATGAAAAAGAAGAAAAAAAAACACAGAAAAAGGAGGAAAGTTTATGGAAGCCTCGAGGAAACGTGCGAGGTAAAGTACATGAGAACATCATCGATCTAAAATCGTGAATGTTAAGTTGCTCAATTAGATATATTATCCCAGCAGGAATGCCCTTTGTGAAAGGTTGATTCTCTGTCCACGTCTCTGTGCTCATATTATAGCAGACATAGACTGACTTTCTGAATGAGGTTTTCTATTTTAAAGAATGATTAAATGTGAGCAAAATGTAACAATTGATCCTCAACTTTATTAATTTTGATAATTGGGTATTTAAAGTTTAAAAGTATTAATTTAAAATTTAAATTAAATTTTATAATTAATTATAAAATAAAAATAAAAATTAATAATATTTTTATATTAAATTGATATTTTAAAATTTTAAGTAATTAATTATAAAATAGATAAAATTCAAGTATTAAATATCATTTTTTTTTACTTATATGGCATGATGGATTTGCAAAAAGAAATGAGGTAAAAGTAGTATTGTGATTTTAAAAAAATTAAATAAAAATAAAAATTATTATTTATTTAGTTGAACTTAAAATGAAATATATTTAACAAAATCAATATATCCTTATCCTAATTCATGACTTGATTATTGAGTCAGTTTTTATAGATAGATAAAAAAAAAACTAAAAAATAACTATTCATTTAGTTTTACGTTAAACTATTATTTTATAATAGCTTATATGAGATGAATACTAATTCTACTTTATTTTTATGAAACCGATCAAATACTCAATTAAAAAATTTAAACTACATATAATAGTATACTTTAAAAAGATATCAATAACTAGTGTTTCAAAATATTTATTAAGATTTTTTAAAAGTGATTTTTTTTTACAATTTCCACATCATTTACATAATTTATAAAATAAAATGCATAAAAAAGTTCGAAAAATTTCCTTAATTAGTAGTTAAAAATAATTGTCCTTTGGAAGACCCTCGCCATTTTTTTTTTTTCAATTCCGTTCAAAAAATATCCACGTTCTGTGGTGGATTATATAAATCTCTACGTATGCAATAGGAAAAATCTTCATAATAATAACATCAAAAACAAGTGATAGGATCATTATATCTATTTTTAACTGTGTTTTTTTATTAAAGTACAATATAAAGAAATACATTATATGTAAAACTACATTACTCGAAATAGATATATTTATACCTATATCTATTTTTAATGATACTTTTTATTAGAGTATGATACATTAAAAAGAAAAAACCTTTTATAATCTCATGTATAATTCTAATAGAATCCGTTTAATTTTTAATTTTATTTTTTAATTATATATATTAAATTTTATTATTGATATAGTTAAACTATTAATATATAAATTAATAATAAAAATAAAAATTGAGTCTATCTCACAAAAACACGAACAGAGACCAAGAAGATATACTAAAAAATATATATACCGTAAACAAAACGGCAGATACTAATCTATTTTTTTGAATCACCACGTCTCTCATTTCCCCCAGAAAACAGTACGATACTTATCATGGTTTTATCGATCAAACTGTGCATGGATTTCCTTGTTCATGGAGTTGACGATCTGTTCCTCCAACTGCTGCTAATGTGGGACGTTCACGTCACCTCACAATTTACCATGTTCCTTGAGGACCCATTTGCACTTCGCTTGCTACGAGGGAAGTGAACTGAAAAAATATGGAAGAAAAAATTGTAGAAGTATTTAGCTTCTTACCTATCTATATTTTGAATCATCACGTCTGTCATTTCCCCAGAAATGCAGTGCGATATTTATCACATTATTGTTTAGTTCAGATGGTCGGTCAGAGGAATCGGCGATCTGCGTCCCCCACTCCCTGGGACGTTCACGTCGCCTCACAATCTACCGTGCTTCCGAAGGACCCATTTACACTTTGCTTCGTAGGGGCGAATGACAGTGTAAGGGAAAAAAACATTTGGAAGAAGAAGATATGGAAAGGAGGAATAGGAAAGGTGTTTATCTATATATATATATATATATGAGGAAAGAAAAATAAAAAAATATTAAGTTATAATATAAAATTAATTAATATATTCATATAAAATAAAAGGAATGCATATAAAAAAAAAAGAAGGGCAAATTTATAAATACAATATTTTCTCTTCCTTTCCTTTCTTTTTTCCTCTATTTTAAGGGAGGAAAAATTAGGTAGATCCTCAAGAAACAATTTAATTCATTTTTTTAGTCTTTTATACCAAATAATCATATTATAATATTTTCAATTCCATTTCCTTCCCTCCCCTTTCCCTCTTCTCAAATAGAATGTTAAAATCATAGTAATAAATTAATTTATTAAGGAACTCTTTTATTTAAGAATCTCTTTGCCTTATTTCTAAAATTCTAAAAAAAAAAAGAAGTTTCTTAACAAATATTAATATTATTTATGATAAAACTTAAAGAAGAAAACCAGAAGGTTGTAAAACGAGAAAATGAAAAGGAAACAAAAAGCAAAGAGAGAAAGAAAAGGAAAAAGATTTTGTTGTTTTTCTGTTTCAATTAGTTTGTTGCAGTAGGCTTCTGGTATTTATATTAATTACCTCTTATGTGTACACTAATATATATATATATATATATATATATATATATATATATGTAAAACTTAATACATCCCCTCAAGATGGTAATACTGTAAATCGATGAGGAAAGGCACAGAAATAATTAAGTAAAAAGAATTGCTAGTGCACTTAAATGGGCATCCACTACCGATCCCGAGTCCTTAGGATGCGTGGTTAGATGAAACTATTTCTAAAGATACCTTTTGGGACAAAATCAAACATCGGGAGCTTTGTGTGACAGCTTGCACCGATGGTATGCTTCGCTTTACTGGATATGAGCCCCATAATAGCTCAAGAAATGCCATCAACACGAGTTCAATGTTGCACTTTAGGAATGAAAGAAAGGAACTTCCCCTATCAACCATCCAATTTGCATTCCTTAGGCAGCTACCCTTTGGGTAGAAGTTTTAGATAGAACATATCATTTCAAAGTCAGAGTATGTGACTCTTTTAAAAAAGGTTGGCGTCTTCTATGCCATTACTACTTCCACCTACCTATGGTTCCCACATATGAGCGGTTTGGAAGTGTGGTGGGTGATCATTTGTCATTAAAGTACTCAAACTCACACATTCATTACTTCTTGAGGGGAAATAAATCTGACACTTGAGGATGTGGTCATTTTCTTAAACCTGATTGGTTTTAGGCAGACCAATATTACTTCTGCTAAAGTGTCTTATAAGGAGCATAGTTTTCAAATGTCCTTACTAGATGCCTTGAAAACTAGACGCAATAGCAAGAGGAAGTTATGCTTCTCTTCTTGGCTTGTGTACTTTTTTTAGGAGCAAAGGAAGGACAAAATTCGAATTTCTAGCCTAGGTCATGGATAAGAGTAAGTATTCTCATCCATTTTCGAGTATACCTTTATAGTTTTGTACTTATACCTCTCTCACTTTTTTTTTTAGTCATTTTGCAGGTATGACCTTGTAGCTTTTATAACGTATTGGCTATCCTTGTTTGTATTCCTTAGTGGACTAGAAGAAAGTGTGAGCCCCTAGCTATTTTTCTTAGCTGTACGAATTGCTTAAGGTGAGTGCTTTGCACTAGGTCCCTTTTATCTGAGCTCTTTGTATCGATGCTTGGATCTGTATCACAAGGCTTTCATTCGTTCAAAGGGCCACTATGTGAATGTGTCACATGTAGACCTGGTATTTCTCCAACTCTTCTTTTGTGAACAGTTCTAGAAACACTTTACACCTGCTCTCAATAGTGCTAGATCCAACCTTGCTCTTCTTAGAGCATGGGCTTGGGTTGAAGGAACTATTGAGTAGGCACTTTTGCAGCTTATCGACATTGAGTCAAAATTTACATTTCACCCTTATGTGAAACGACTTGTCGATTATGAAGATAAGGTTGAATTATATCCTCCAAGCTCAAAGGATGAGGTAACTTTGGTAGATAAGCGTAAGAGCCTCCACAATTCTAAGGCAAGATTTATTTTATGGTATACTCTAGAGAGTCTACCTTCCCTCCTAGATAACAAAGACTCCTCTAAGTGCTATCTGAAGCAAATGGTTGTAGTATATTCTCTTCATAGGGTTGCATGCCAGCTTGGGTTTAACTAAGCGGTACCTCGTGTGACTAGTATTATTGATAACTTCAAGTTGTGTTATCAGTCACTCTCGCCAGGTGACTATAAAAATATTCATCTAGAAGTGCATCGGTTATACTTTCCTTCTACAAATAGCTCTAGGGTTGCTTCTCCTAGCTGGCTAACATATTGGTTGAATTGCTCGCAAGACTTCCAAGCATATGTTTTCACTTCAGTAGATGATACACTTCGTGTGCCTAATGTGTACTGTTAAGAGTTTTGCCTTAACTTACCACCTAAGCTTACTAGTGATTTCTAAGAGGCTATTGAACTTTTGGATCAGTGATCAACATCTCCCACTGATGTGAGATCAGGGAGATCCTCTAATAATAAAAGCCCATTTCTTCCATTAATAGATGGTAGACAAGCCAAGCATACCTTTGTTCATGATGTAGCATCCTTGTATATTTCTTGTTATTATGTATGTATACGTATCCTTTTTTACTAACTGCCCTTGTCTATTATATACGTGCAGGTTGAGATGGCCTCTAAAGTTTGCTCTAGCACTTCTACTTATTTAGTGATCGTTTCAATTCAAGTTGATGATAATCAAGACTTAGTGGATTATGCGAAATCACCAGTTGAAGATGGCAGAAGCAATGATGGTGATATTGAAGAGCTGCATGACTCCATTGGAGTTATAACACTTACTATTAGTACTGATGAGCCAGTCATTGAGATAGATGAGGGTAATGATAACACCGATGCTAGTGACCATGCCAATGCACTGCTTTGCTTGGGCACATATGAAGATGAGTTATATGTAGCTCCTATTGATATCCTTCCTCCCCTAGTCTCTACGATGTCTCCCCAAAACAAGGAAGCAACTCTAAAGATTGTGATCGGCTAGGCATGGAACTCTTGTAGCCTTTTGAGCCACTTAGAATAAGGGATATCATCAACAATAAATGTGGTATTACTACTGGATGACCTTTTGTTGGTTGTTGTAGGTCAAGGATAAGATGTTTTGATCTTATCTCCTCTTCTTCTCCCTTCATCATGAGGATAGGGGCATCGGTGGCTGATTTCTCAAAGCTAATAGGGTTCAAAGAGTTATCAAGGTTTTGTTCTTCTGTATCCGATCTAGGAGGTTATCTTGAATCGAATAGTGAACAATCACCATATGTAGAGCTTCTAGTACTTTGTTCACCATTGAATTCCTCTAGTGAATTTTCTTCAATTGATTCATCTAGGTTGTCTATTGAGCTTTCAATCTTAGATTCAACCATTGCTATTCTTGGGATTGGCTTAGAATGGAGTTGGTTAAAAGTCTTAATAGGATCTAGGGTCCTAAGGGTTTTTACCATGAGGACATTTGAAGGTTTTGGATTGTGTCCTAAGCTGTAATCATCATTTTCACTACTACGGTCTTGTGTTTGTTATAGGTCTTGAGGGTTTGGAGAACTAGTCTTTCTTTTTATGCATTAAGGAAGATTCTTCCCTAGTTTTCTTTCCTATTTTTTCCCCTTTTTCTTTTTAATTCCATCCCTCAATTCTACTATGGTTTGTTTTTCTTGAAAACTGTTGAGGTTCTAGCATAAACAGTGAGGGTCTTAAAGTTCTAGTTTGGCTTTCAATGCTTATTCTTATTATAAGAGTAAACATGTCAAAAGTAAAAGGCACACCTCTTTCTTTTGCTTTGAGTATGCCTATCTATCTTTAGTTTTCTGACCTTTAACTCTCTCTATTCAATGAATTTAAAGAGAGAAATCCCTAAAGTGGGTATGGAGTATCTGACTTCCTCTAATCGTTTATGTAGTATAGATACTCTTTTAGACGTTTCGTCAACTATCTTCTCTAGAGAGGAAAGTCTTACATGAATGCTTTTGACATTACTCTTGATTTTCCTTAACATTCAATTTTATGCCAAGGCATTGTTAGTTTGCTAGTTAAAAATAGCTTCTACTACACTACTCTTTTTTTTTAGTTCCCTAAGAATGCCTTTCAGTTAGATTCCCTATATTCATCATGCTCATACTCTTTCCTTTTGGTTTCCTCGGATCATACAGATTCTCCCAGGTGGAGCCCTTAGATGTTTGTCCTTTTTTATTGGTAAACACACTTGTTATCTCAGTATGGTTTTAAGGACATTTTGAGTGAATCTTCAATGCTTTCCCTGCTCAATTCTTCTTTAAAAGATGTTGAAGATGAGTTTGTAGAAACCCATTCATTAGCATATTTGGATATTAAACTAAGTGGATGCAGATGGAGTAGAAGAAGAAGCCTCTTCCTTCTTTTTCTTAGGTACCTAAATCTTTCTTGGTACCTTTGGCATCGAGTTTCTCCTTTTTATCATGTTCTCCTTAAGAGGTCTAAGAGTCGGATGCTATTCAGCTTGTCTAATTACTGGCTCCTCAATTTTCAACTTAGTTCTCTCGAGTCCTATAAGGACATCATAGAGAGACTACTGAGATTGATGTTGTGGTGGTTAATGCAGCATATCATTGTCATCATCGAAGTTAGATTCCTCTTATGGTCTTTTAGTAGGGTCACCACAAGAGACCATATATTGCCATCTTCCATAATTCTCTCCAAAAGATCCTATAGTAGGATCCCCTTATTGATATCTTTTTCCATAAAATGGAATTAGAACCTTTTTCTTCTTTTCCTTTTCTTTGATATTTCATCATCATCATTAGAGAAGTTCCATTTTATATAGCAGTCATCACATGAAAATTTTGGGTTAAAGAACTCATGTCCATCGCATAGATTCTTTGCAAAGTACACTGGTTTTCCATCTTTTGTGAAGGTTTGGATGATCTACTGTATTGTTTTTGGCTTAGAGTTAGTCAAATATATGTCTATTGGATGGCAAATGGCTTGAGTAGGTTGTATCATAAGTATAGCTAAGAAGATAGATGGTGTCTTCCTCTCTTTTTCTTCTTTCTTCTTAAAACTAATGGTAGTGGTACCATCACTTTTCTTTATGAATGTTGGATCAGTGGACTAGATAGGGATAGTGCTTTGATACAACTTTTCATATCTCATAACCCATGTTTCGGGTAGGAGCTTATAGAGTTCCCCTTTTTCAAGTTGTCTAGGAGTATATACCACTATTGGTACATGATTGATGTCCTTAAAGATGAAGATAGCATCTCTTCCTTCCTTCTAAAGAGCCAAATCCCATGCATAATTTTAGATCCTATAAGCCATTTGGTAATGGAGTGTGGCTTATAGGGACCCATTCATCATCGGTTTTCCAAGTAATTGGATTTTGACTTTCATTTTTTCTAACAGCCTCTTCTCTTTCAAAAGGATGCAATAGTTACGAAATAGAGTTACGAATACTATTTCAACATTCAACGTTGATTCAATTGTTCCTATGTATGCTTACTCATATTTCAAACATCTTGAATTCAAGAGGACCATCCGAGCAACTACAAGAATACCCTTTCGCCCATGAAGGGTCAAGGTCAGGGCTAACCTTACGATTCGGTAGTGGAGATGAGTATATCCTCGTCCAAGCTACTAGCTTGGTAGTTTAGGAGGAATTTGAAAAGTAACACATTATTCCTCTTTAGTAGCTCTTAGGAAACACGAATCAAATTTGGTGGATTGGATATATTGATTGACTTTGTAGATTGAGGTATGATAAAAGACATTTTGAATGAAAAAAAAAATTGGTTTAGCTTAGTAAAGGTTGAGTATGGATTTACAATAAGTAATAAGGTACTGTCTCTTCCTGGTTCCTTAAGATAGATAATTTCATATAAACTATTTATTTTATTAGTATGAGAAATCTTAAATGAACTATCATAATCTAGATTAAAGATGACCGTACGATGGTTTATTGTGTTTAGAGTGTTAGTGTTATCAACGTTATTGGAGTCTTCATTATTATCCATGAGCAATGTGGTGTGCCTGGAAAAGAAAAGCCAAAGCCAATTGCATGAAGATTTGACAAAAGACGAAAGCTGATATGAAACGAGCGCATGTCACGTTCAAAGCAACGTGAAGCGCAGATACGGCCTACCGAAATAGCGAATAGGCTACCCAGATTATTTGTCGCATTGTTGTTTGGCTACGAAAAAAAGGGACAATATACAAGTTCGATAATGATTACAAGGAAGAGAAAACGTATATTTGTTTTTAAGTGCAAATAAAAGCTACACGAAAGCAAATATTATATCATGTATTATATGTATAGAATATATTGGTTGGGTCCTAAGTTCCGACATAGGACAAACGTTATAAGCTACAGCAAGTTATATATGTAAAAAAATGTATTTTTATCTATGAATATATTTAAAATGGCAGGAATGACAAATTTAACTCAATGATAATAAAAGGTTAGCAGTATTTTTTATACACATCACATGTTATAAATTAAATTATACTCATTTTTAACCATTTGAAGTCTATATTTTCATTTTAAACTTAAAAGTAATCATATGTACTTTTTATTGTAATTAAAAATATGTGTGGTTAACATTGTGAAAAGTTACGTGGGATTATGTAAGCGAGTCAACTATCTTACGATATCATTATTACATTATGTCATTTCTTATTAGATATGATAGAATCTAAAAGATAGGAAATTAATAGAAATTAAAAGAATGGAAATCTAGAGAATTCAAATCCACAATTTCGTATTTCTCATTTTTAATCGAATAGTAATAATTATAAGACAACAAATATAACAAACATTTTAATTTTAGTAATTTAAACCTAAGACTTGTGCTCTGTTTACTTCACCGTAATTAGAATTCCATTACGATCCTATTACGTATGGAATATGGATTACAATGTTTACTTTAGCGAGTGTATGGAATAGCGATTCGGATTGGAATAGCAATTACTTTACTAACTGAATTAGCATTCCCTAGCAAAACCTTTGTAATCCCTATTTTGAGTCATTTTGTTTTTCCCGAAAGCAAATCGACATCAGATTTGGACGAAAGGAAGGCTGTAGAGATCTGTTCATGGAGATCCTGTCGTCGCTAGTTGTCCGTCATCACTTGCTATCCATTGTCACCTTGTCCATCGATTAGCGGAGATGTCAGATCTATCAGTGGAAACGTTCGTCTAAGAGTTGAGTTGCACGGATGAGCCCAATGTCGCCGGATCTCGCGAGGTGCCTACTATTTTTTTCCCTCTACCTTTGTTGCTCCAATCTGTCCACTGATTTGCTTTGATTGCCCGATCATTTGCTATGATCTTGACATGATCGTGTTGCCACACTGCAACACATGACTAAGTTGTGACCAAATCAATCCCGATGGCTAATCCCTCCCACATGACTAAGTGGGAGATTCTACTTTCTTTCTTGTTTTCATGGCTTTGGTCTACTCTTTAGGTTGATTTATTGCTAGTGTGAAACTTATGGTAAATTCAAGATGCCAACAAAATTCATGCTTTGGGACAAGGACTCCTCTATCTAGAGAAGCAACAAGTTGAAAATTTTTTACCGAAGCAACTATCACCCGGCCATTAAAATTTAGACACCAACATTGAAGTTGTTCATGCCACCTTGGAGATTTGTTCTTTAATACCAACATTTCATCTTTTGCGCCAGATAATGGCTCTGATTGAATGGACTAACCTAACTCACCAAAAACTGGTGACTCACAAGATCCCTGGACATGGAACTAAGACAAGCCTATCCTTAGTTTGTTTCAGAGTAAGTCTTAAGGACAAACCAGTCTCACGGTGCTCGTTCATAGGTCTTAGACTTACCAAACCACCTACATTATTCTTTATAATTTTCCATGTATTACATTTAAGAGAACATAACTAATACAAATCAATAATTAATTAGATGGTATTCTCTCATCAAGTGAATTAATAGACAATCTATTCATTTATTTAGAGAAAAACAAGTAAATATGAATATTATTCCCTTTACAGGGAAATATAATGCTAAAAATGAATAAAGTAGTACTATTACTCCTACATGAAATAATAATAAATGAAAATAGCAAAGTTAGTATAATTTAGAAATTGTTGCAATTTTATAATATTATTATTTTCTACACATTATAAAATCTTACGAGTGCTTCTACAACATGTATAGTAATCACCATTAGCATCTCTTCATGTAGTACTACTTATACATATTGGATTAAAGTAACCATTGTCTCATCTTTCTTGAAACCTTAAAATGTCAAAACAAATAATTAGCATCAAGCTAAACGTAGAGGTCAAAAAATAAAGAGATGAAAATAGAGATTACTATGATGTTCCATTGATTTTGATGTCAACATTGTAAAGAACTTGAAATTATAGAGTAGCATATGAAAAATGTTCAAATTTATATATGTATTATAATCAATATTACCATGTTTTCTTGTAGTGCTACCTATATCAATTAGGTGTAACTAATTCAGCTCTACATCTTCCATGAATTATTTTCTATCTAATCTACTCATATTTAATCATGAGTTCAAACTTTGTCATTAGTTAAGTTTTTCTTAAATGGTACAAATGTTCAAGTAAGTGACCATACTAGAGTAAATTAAAGAAAGACATAAAAATAGCAATACAAAAGGATATGCTAAAGTTTGTAATGCCTAGCTATAAAGTATTGTAAAGTGTAATAATACCTAGAAAATATTAACATAGGAAACATCTTGAAGAAGAAGGGAAAAAATATATTCACAAACTCTTTTAAGAAGGGTAGTGTTTGAAGAATTTTACAGATGAATGGATGCTTGCATGAGTTGGCTCCATTTGAAATTGAATTGATTTTTTTTTTTTTATGTTTTGTTCCATCAAATTATGGTTCCAAGAAATAACCTAAAAAGCCTTATCTTTAAGGTTGCGAATTTGCAACCATTTTAGAATTTTGTCTTTTTTTTATTATTATTATTATGTGTCGGTAGACCTGTGAGGACTAGTGGACTAGTTTTGGTCGGGGCACATGTCCATGTATAATTTTAAGCTCGCCTTTTAAAGGGCTATCTCTTTTGTTTTATGGAGAGTGTTATTAGTTTTTCACATATTTCTCATGACAGACTCGTCGTAAATATCAAAGGGATTTGTCTTTTCATCCGATCTTATCAATCAATTGCTCTATGTTGATTGTGACAATCCTTGTTGATTAAATTAATGAGTCATATTGATTAATCCAATTGAATGTTATTTTGTTTTTGTTATCATGAGTCACATCAATTATAGGAGTTCAAGACACCAATTCAATTATTAATTGGAATAGCTTTAATCCATAATTGTTTATATATTGTCTTATTTAATTCCTGTTAACACTTAGGTACCGTTTGGTTACTGGTACTGGACAGAATAAGGAGTACTGGACTGGATAAAAGATTTTTTTGTACCACGTTTGGTTTGTTCAGTACTGGACAAGGATTTTTGTGCTGTCCAGTGTTTGGATTACAAAGTACTAGACTGAACATAGGTAATTTGACTGTTTTGCCCTGGAGAAAGCTTTTGTGCTGTCCAATGTTTGAAATTGCAAAGTACTGGACTGGACAGAGTAAAATTGATAATTTTGCCAATTTTGCTTATATCATAGTTATTTTTATATATTTCATATTATTATAAAAAAATGATTTGAAGGTTTAATATATAATATTAAATATTAAAGGAAATATGTTATATTTAATGAAATAATATATTATTTATGATTTTGAATATATCACTGAAAATATGAAACACTTTTACACTGAACCATCCACATATCCATCAACCACTTTAAACAAGTCATTGAAGGACCTGAAAATTAGAAAATCCATCCACATATTAGATTGATTAGATTAGAACATCAATCACTTTTATATTTGATAAGGACAAGGTATAAATGACATAGATAAGATAATAATCATACGTTTCAATAGTCAAAGTAGTTTATATGATTATGACCTGCCAACTACATCTGATAGAAAACCTGCCAACTCTGTTGTAGGAGATACATGGGGTTACAACTTCTACAAAATCCAAAAACCGGTTTAACCATAGAAGGTACTAAACCATAGTAGAGAGGTTTGATAATACAAAGCCAATGAAAGAAGTCTCAATTACATAAATACTACAAACATGTTTTATATCAACTAATAATTCGCCTAACAAATGCTAGGCGTTGTTCTCCTTCGAGCCTCCAAAAAAAATTCTCATACTGTGGATTTGTCGCCATTTGCATAAGAACATCTAACTCTTCATTTTCCGACAATCCTAACGTTTTCAACTCTGCAACAATATCGTCCCTAGGAGGATTAGCAATTTTTCCTGCAAGTAAAGCAAAATCACTCCTAACATCTCTAATGCTCTGTTGAAACGTAGATATAAATTCTGCAGCATATTCTGCCATCGGACGCTTGCGAGTCGATCGCACAAATGGATCATGTGAGGCATAGCTGGAGGCTTCAGTAGACTGTGGCACTTGTTCTGACTCCATTTCTTCATCAAAAGTATCCTCACCCTCAATTTGCATGTCTTGTATCACATCTGCTGGTGTTTCAGCTCTTTTGCCAGTTGCTCTATCCTTTTCAAAAATTCCTTGAAGTTTTTCAAACTCTTTAAATTCCTTGTTGGCATGATTAGCAACCTTCGGATGTTTCTACAAAACAATAGAAATTGTTATTATAACAACAAAGAATTAACGTATAAAAAATGAGCTTATTTCAAAATAAACATAATGTTGATTTTACCTCTATGTATTCAGCAAGAACTGCATCATTATCAACAATAACACATTTTTTGGCATCATCCCACCCAAATCCACTAGTATTTATCATGTCAACAACCTCTGCCAGTTTCATTGACTACCTCTTCATTTTGTTAACAATTTGCCTGACATTGAGATTGATTTCTGGAATGTGGCTTTTCATTCTTTTTAAAGCTTCTTCATGCGCCCCATTCTTAAAGCTGCCATTTTCTCCTTTGTATCCTTCAACGACTAACTCCTCCAGCACCATCAATAATGTATCTTCCTCAACTTGGCTCCAAGAACGTCTAGTTTTTTTATCTCTATTATCCATGACTGTAAACGAATCCATATTGTAAGGCAAAAACCAAACAAATAAAATGTAATCCATGCATACAAACAGTTGATAGAATATTTCAAGTTACATTACAACATAAAATTGAAAATTGGACAATCAAATGATTTCAATAATATAAAAATAACGAAAAATCAGTATTGACACTGATCCAAGATACATAATCAAAGAAAGTACAACAATTAGTGACATTCTAGTTCCTATGGTGGGCTCTCCATTCATCGTACATCTCTTGTGCTAAGGTATTCCTCATCTCAGTCCATGCCTCAGTAGGTTCTACTGTTTCAATTGCATCAATTCCATTTTCTCCAATTGGAACTTCATCTCCTTCAATTACTGCATGCTCGAATGGGTCCAGTGGCATGTACATTCGAATGAAATTGTGTAATAGACAACAAGCTAGAATCATTCGACATTGTATTTTGATGGGATAAAATGATGGACTCCTCAGAATACCCCATCGTTTCTTCAAAATTCCAAAACATCTCTCAACAACATTTCTTGCCCTTGCATGTCTATAGTTAAATAATTTCTCACGATTTTGAGGCCTACGTTGACTTGTAACCCACTCTTGAATGTGATAACGCCTCCCTCTAAAAGGGGAAAGGAATCCTGGTGCATTGGAATATCCACCATTGACTAGATAATATGAACCTACAACGAAATGTGACCACATAAATTTACATGAAAATTTTCAAGTGGATAGATAAAATTAAAACATTTTTCTTTTTTAAAATGCTTACCAGGTGCAACTCTCAATCCATTAGATCGAATGACTGCATCACGTAATACTCTAGAATCTGATGCAGACCCTTCCCAGCCAGCCAATATGTAGATAAATTTCATGTCACGATCACATACACCCATGACATTCGTTGCAAGATGCCCTTTCCTTGTTCGATACTTAGGTCTATCTGCAACTGGTGTTGTAACTGCAATGTATGTACCATCTAATGCTCCAAGGCAACCCTAATATGTTCCCAAAGAAACAGAAATAAATTTGTATTGTAATATAAGTAATCATGACCATCATTGATTAACTGAAGGTACCGAAAAGATTAATTGTATTACCTTAAACCATTTCCACCGTTCATCAATGCAATCTTCTGGTACTGGGTTGGGTTTTGCAAGTAGGATATCTTGTAACCTTAACACAGCAGCTAACACTTGATGGAAATTTCTACTAACAGTCTCACCTGATCTATGAAATCTGACTTGAATACTCCTATTTTTTGTATGATGTGCAAGGATGTTTAGAAAAATCGCAACTTGTTCTTCAACCGTTGCTCTTCCATTACAACGCATTCCCCCTCGTACCCTAATGAGTTCACAAAGATGTGCAAAACTATTCCTACACATCCTTAACTCCCATAAACAATTTGTATCACTCCCATTAATGAGTGAATCAATCACCTCTCGACGTGTTTCATATCTAGCTATTGCTTGCTCATTCAATACACCCCTCTCTACTCTCCTATTCAAAACAAAGTTTACATAATAGAAAGTAGCTGCCGCCATTGTAAGCATATTGATATAGACTCTTCATCCAAGAAGACAAATCAGAAATCCATGTTGATCCATGATCTATATAAAATATCAAAGGAAAGACCCATAAGTGTAACGTTGGGGATCCAAAGATCATTTTCATAATATAAAACATAATGGACAACATCATATGCTACATAATATCAATAAAGTCAGGATGGCCGAGTGGTCCATTGAGTGTATATATGTTAATTGGGATGAGTTAATGCTCTTAAAGTAGGCTTTGTATCTTCTAAGCGCATCTTCTCAGGTCTACCCAAATGTCGTGGAGAAGGGTAAGATAGACGAGGTTGGAAGTTTCAGTTCCAAGAAGATCCTAGGGAGCAAGGGACAAAAAGGCTTGACGTTGGCATAGAAGATGAAGGAGCTGGAGTTAATGGACTCAAGTAATGTGGAGCATGTCATGGCTGTAGAGGAAGCACTGCATTACTACTCGCAACTTACAAGCCTTGTTTATCTCTACATTGTAGACTGTTTCTTCATAGACATATTGTGGACTGTTTAGTTGCCATCCTTGTGCCATATTGGATTAATTGATCCAAGACATGTTACTATGAGGTTCTCATCACAAGAAAATCTCACGCCCCTCACACACCTATTTATTAGACCTCTGAACTGGTATCCTAGAGAATACTTTGAAAGCATATGAGAAGGGTAAAACAGCTGCTCAGCCTGGAGAAGATCCAATTACTACTTAACTACATATAGGCCCTACAATACTAGAGTACAATTTTAAGACGGAAAGCATCATCCTTGTAATAATACCCTATTAAATATATAGTTGAATATCCAACATCAACAACAAGAGATATTGTAAAACGTAGGCTCCTCTTCGAGAACAGATATAGTTGCTGGAGTGTAATCCAGTTGGCAAGCTCCATGGTTTGAGACAATAATCCCAGCAACGCCTACTTCCACAGCCTCAATTGCTGCAATTGTTGTACAAAATGAATTGACCATGCACACACAAAAGAGCAACTGAGACCCATAAAATTTGAAGTGACAATGTGAAGAAAATACAACCATTCAATGGAAATATATGGATTCTCCAGGATTAAGCAATACCGAGCTAAAAGTTTATGCCTCTTGCAGTATTTGCTACAAAAAGGAAACAGATTTAACTAAAACCTCTAAGATAGTCGAGCTCAACTTGATTGAGATTGAGAAAAGGATTTTTTTTTTCTTTCTAGCTAGGATAATATTTATGCATAAACTAACTGTGGCACTCGATTTACACTCAAATATGGCCCAAACTCAATTAGAAACTTTTGAAGAGCTAATATGAACTTATTTTATCACCCCAAGACAGCAGGTCATGGAAAATGTTGATTTTTAAAGCTAAAGGGATCAACAAATGTACTTGAGGTGCTTCTTATCCAAAAAAATGACGGAAGGTGCTATTAGACCATGTGGACCATGCAAATGGATTGCAATCAGCTTGATCCATTTTGTCCAGCCAGTTTTACACCTAATCAATTCATTCTATATTTAAAAAATTGAATCCGATATTACCAAGTAGGTTTCATGTTCCATGAGCATATCCACCTTGAACCATCAGGAAATGAACCTGCATGAACTGTTTTTGGATGTAATAGATTTAGGACAGCAGTATAGCATGCAATTTATTTCCATATCCATCTTGAGACAACATTCTCTCCATCTCTAGTCTCATGCCATTCTGTTTCTCTCCTTTTCTCTTAATAGAACATCCCAGATTCTTTCCAACATGCATCTGGACAACATTCTCAACATCTCTAATCTCATGCTCTTTTTACTTCTCTCCCTCTTTCTCTCTATATAAGTCTAGGAAAGGTTCATGATGAAGAAAATAAATTGTTAGAGGGTTCTTTTGGGCATTCTAGGATCCTCAACAGTCTAAATATTTTCTTATGAGCAGTGCTAAGTGCTATATAGCTTGTTGATAATGTTCACTCAATAGAAGATAAGAATCTATGCACTCAAGTTATGATTTGTTTTGCACGTCTCTTTGTTTCTTGGGTAATATGATGAAAATCCTGATCAAACACAACATAACATGTATATAATATTATCTCTTGCAACACCTAACCATCAAGGTCACAGCTTAAAACTCCAAGCCTAAATCTTGTCTCCTGTTATGGACATATTTCTTAGAGTAGTAAGTGTCGAGTCTAATTTTTGAATTCCCATTCCTAATCCGATCTAGACTAAACCCTATGCTCATCTAATATAGATCCTCGACTTGAGTTAGGAATTTCGTTTGATTTTTTGGAGTCGCCACCCAACTGTTGTTGGGAAAATTGAATTAAGACTAAAGGAGCGGATTAGTCTTAATTTGGACTACTAGTGGTCGTTATTTCCTCTTCTCGTTTTTGTGAAAAGAGGAAAAGGGAAAACCAGAGTTTCTAAGTCCGGAAGCTAACCTATTAAAACCTTTACGGTTACCACCTAATCTCTAAAATTGTTTCTCCTTAGAAATGTGTTTCATTGTGTTTCTGTTACTTTTTATTATGTTTCTGACTTATTTTGAGAAAATGATTTTTCATTCATTTTATGGGTTGACCCAAATGGGTGCCTACGTACCTGCTACTCAGGATCAAACAAGTCGTAGTTTGCTTTTCTGAAAACTTTAAGTTTGTTTGTGAATTTTAATTTTAAAATCTCTTTTAATTTATGTTCTTACCATTTTTTGGATTTTTCTAAAAAATTCTAAGTTTAAGCTTTAATCTAATTTTTGAAAATGATTTTTAGGGAAAAACATCAATTTTGATTTATTTGAGGAAAATGATTTTTCTAAGTTCTAAAACTCATTTTTTTATTATTTTGTGATTTTTATTATTCTTCTTGATTTTTTTATGATTTTTATGATTTTTTATGATTTTTGTGTTAAGAATTTTATCCTAAGTCATTATCTATCCTATTTTAAAATCTAAAATTTTATTATTATTTTCCTAATATTTTTATTACTTTTCTACATTTTTATATTTTTATTTTATTTTATTTATATTATTATTATTTATTTTATTTATTTTCTACATTATTAAATCCTAGAAAAATCTAATTTCTACATTTCCCTATTTATTGAAAATAAAACATAACTAAATAAATAAATAAATAAATAACAAATTAATAAACAATTTACCAAATAATAAATCAAATAAATAAATAAACAAAATTCGAAAAAAAATAGAAAATCCGGAAAATCCGACTTACCTGGATCCGGGTCGGTGCGCGGGTCGGGTCGGTCGGGTCGGGTTGGATCGGTCGGATGCGGCGGCGGAGGATGCTCGTTCACGATGTTCCGGCGGTCTTTCATCGCGGGTGAGGTGTCGAATCCTAGCTTATTGAGGGTGTTGAGTCCAATGGTGGCGGTGGTTCACTCCCAGATCGCCTCCTGGTGGTGGTTCAACTCCAGTCGGTGCTCGCGGTTTTGGGCTCTTCTCCGATGCTCTTTGATTTGCAATCTTTCCTCACTTTCTCTCAATTGTGATTCGTGTATTGGCTTCCTCTACTCCTCCTCTATTTATAGGCGTCCGGAAATCCTCTGGGATAAGCTCAAATCGGCCGATTTGGATAAATCCGAATTTCTTCCGTTTTTAGATTTGATTTTATCCCGGCGATTTGATGTTGATCTCTTGTTTTTCGTTGATTTATCTTATGGATTTGGCTTTATCTTGACAGTAATCTAGAAGATTTGAAAAAAAATGATCGATTCCACCTTCGTCGGACTTGCTCCGGCTTCTCCTCGCGTCTGTCCGGGTGAGGAAGACGATCACGTGCGACTCGCGTGACTTCCCTCGGCCAATCACATGCTGCCACGTGGCAGCTCCAAGCGAAAGGAAAAAAAATTGCATCGAGTGCTCGGGGGAAGATTCGAACTCGCGACCTCCAAGCCTCCCACACGTTCCCAGCACACGCACGAACCACCTGAGCTGGCCCAATTTCTCGATTTTCTTTATATCGCAAATTGCATATATACAATGCGACTTTTTTCATTTTTTGTATTTTTTTGAAATTTCAAAAATTTGTAAAAATTATTCATTATTTATTATTGCCATTTCTGAAATCATTTTTCAAAATTTATGTGTTTTCTTATTTATTTTTATTTTTTTGGATATTTTTATTATTTATGCTAAATTAGGGGAAAATTGGAAAAATTGGGAAAAATTAAAAATTGATTATTTTTTAGTATTATTGATTCGTAGGGCAAAAATGGGGTGTTTACAGCTGCTCCTCTTTGTAGTAAAGTTTGAAAAACTTAACGACAAAGATAAAAAAGAAGACGCCATTTTTGGCCTCTTGAATAGATAACGTGGTCCTAACAATTTAGAATGATGTTCCCTCCCCAAAAAGTGCTTTATGGGCTGACTAATTGGCGACATGACACATCCCAAGCATTGTGTAGGAATGTATGAGAAATAATGATAGGAAGCGTCTTATCAGACTTGCATCCTTGGAAAGAAAATTTACTCAAGAAGCGCCCTTATGAGCTGGCTACCTATCAACAGAAGCGTCTTGTTAGACTAGCAACTGTTTGGAAGAATATTCCCGAAAAGTGCCCCAAGAGCTGACTAATCGGGAGAATTTAGGAAAGTGCCCCTCATGGGCTGACTAACCTTGAATTGAATGCCTCAAAAAGTGCCCCCTATGGGCTAACCATGAGGTAGATTTTTAGGAAAGTGCCCCCCTATGGGCTGACTAACCTATGATAGAAATGTCTCAAAAAGTGCCCCCTATAGGCTGACCATGAGAACAAGGTTTTAGGAAAGTGCCCCCTATGGGCTGACTAACCTGGAATTGAATTGTCTCAAAAAGTGCCCCCTATGGGCTGACCATGAGAACCAAGTTTTAGGAAAGTGCCCCCTATGGGCTAACTAACCTGGAATTGAATTGTCTCAAAAAGTGCCCCCTATGGGCTGACCATGAGAACCAAGTTTTAGGAAAGTGCCCCCTATGGGCTAACTAACCTGGAATTGAATTGTCTCAAAAAGTGCCCCTTATGGGCTAACCATGAGAACAATGTTTTAGGAAAGTGCCCCCTATAGGCTGACTAACCTAGAGTTGAATTGTCTCAAAAAGTGCCCCCTATGGGCTAACCATGAGAACAATGTTTTAGGAAAGTGCCCCCTATGGGCTGATTAACCTGGGATTGAATTGTCTCAAAAAGTGCCCCCTATGGGCTAACCATGAGAATAATGTTTTAGGAAAGTGCCCCCTATGGGCTGACTAACCTGGGATTGAATTGTCTCAAAAAGTGCCCCCTATGGGCTAACCATGAGAACAATGTTTTAGGAAAGTGCCCTCTATGGGCTGACTAACCTAATGTAAAAATGATATCTAGAAAGGTGCCTTTATAGACTGACCTTGGAAGAGATCTAAGGAAGTGCCACTTTTTGGGCTGACTACCCTATTAAGGGGAATGTTTAGACAAATGCCCCACTATGGGCTGACTCATTTTGTGCTTTTGAATATGCTTTCTACAGCCTGAACTAAATGATGTGATGATATGATGATAGTTATTTATTTTAATATGCTTGCCAGTTTATCGTAGATAACAAACAAACAACCGAACCTTCGTGCTGGTTTGCTTCTGCTTCATCTCTTTTTATCTTGACACGGGGTTGAAAATTTTGATGTGCTCCCTTTCTTTATGCGCAAGGCTCTTTTGACGGTAATGTTATCCTAATGATGCGCTCAGTTCTAATGTTCAAGAATAAATAGAATTATATCATAAACTATATTAAGATTCATTATCATTTCAGCATTTATCTTTCATTGGTGATATGGTGGGTAATGTGTTTAGGAATATTTGTTGTGATGAATTGATTTGAATTTATTGACCATTCAGGAATATTAACTTTGCTTGTAAAAAGTAAAAATTTGACTCGACGAAATTTATATCGAACATTGGCTTTCATAAACATGGGCAAAATTTCGATTCCCTTGCCTAAGGATAGTACATCTTTACAGCATCTGTGTTAATGGGATCTCTCAATTCTGGACCATCCATTTGGGTTAATATCAGAGAACCTCCTGATAAAACCTTTTTCACCACATAAGGGCCTTCATAGTTTAGGGTAAATTTCTCTCTGGAGTCTTGGGCGTTCGGGAGAACCTTCCTTAGTACCAGATCCCCCTCTTTAAAGTACCGAGGTCTCATCTTCTTGTTAAATGCTCGGGCCATTCTTTGTTGGTAACACTGGCCATGACATAATGCGGTAAGTCTTCTTTCATCAATCAGATTCAGCTGATCAAGCCTCTTCTTTACCTAGTCTGATTCGGTTAACTGAGTTTCTGACAAGATTCTGAATGATGGTATCTCAACTTCAACTGGTAGCACTGCTTCTGTACCATATACCAATGAATATGGGGTAGCTCCAGTAGATGTTCTTATTGAAGTCCTATAAGCCATGAGAGCAAACAGCAACATTTCGTGCCAATCTTTGTAAGTTATTGTCATTTTCTCGATGATCTTCTTGATATTTTTGTTAGCTGCTTCTACTGCCCCGTTCATTTGAGGTCGGTAGGGAGTTGACTTTCTGTGGTTTATGTGGAATTGTTGACATAAACCTGTCATCGATTTGTTGTTGAGATTAGTACCGTTGTCGGTGATGATGGACTCAGGAACTCCATATCGGGCTATTATGTCCCTTTTTAAGAAGCGGACTATTACCCCTTTTGTGACATTGGTGTATGATGAAGCTTCTACCCACTTGGTGAAGTAATCAATCGCTACCAGTATAAATCTATGGCCGTTGGATGCTGTTGGAGTAATAGGGCCTATTATGTCGATTCCCCACATGGAGAATGGCCATGGTGCTGATAACAAATGTAGCTCGTTGGGCAGAGCGTTTATCCGGTTCGCATAGACTTGACACAAATGACAGTGCTTGACATATTTTATGTAATCTGATTCCATGGTCAACCAATAATATCCTAACCTCATGATTTTTCGGGCCAACATGTAGCCATTCATATGAGGTCCACATACTCCCTTATGTACTTCCTTCATCAGTTCGCATGCTTCATTTTTTTCCACACATCTCAGCAGGGTGGTATCAGATGATCTCTTGTAGAGAATAGACCCACTTAATAGGAAATGGCTTGCTAACCTTCTGAGTGTTCTTTGGTCATTCTTGCCAGCCATTTCGGGGCATTCACCTTCTTGGAGAAAGGTTTTGATGTCGTGATACCAGGGTTTGTCATCTTGTATCTTTTCCATTGTTAAACAGTAGGCGGGCCGACTTTCGATGTCTATTTTCATCAGTTGAACTTCGGCTCCTCCTGTTATCCGGATCATAGATGCTAGTGTGGCTAGGGCATCTGCGAACTGATTCTGAGTTCTCGGGATGTATGTGAAAGTGATTGTCTTGAATTCTTCAATCAGCTCTGTCAAGTGTTGATGATATGGTACCAGTTTTGGGTCTTTAGTCTTATATTCCCCTCTTGTTTGTAGTATGATGAGCAACAAATCCCCATATACTTCTAACTCGCGGATTCCCCTTTAGCAGGCCATTTTGAGGCCGAGAATACATGCTTCATATTCTGCGATGTTATTGGTATAGGGAAATGTAAGTCTCGTCGCTGTAGGGAATTGAGTGCCATTTGGGGATATCAATACTGCCCCAACCCCACAACCGAATACGTTAGCAGCTCCATCGAAAAACAATCTCCATTTAGCATTCTGCCCTATCCCAAAGTCTTCTACCAGCATATCTTCCACTGTCAATATATTCTCATCCGGAAATTGGGCCTGTAGTTCTTGGGAATCTGTCTCGACAGGGTGTTCCGCCAACTGGTCGGCTAAAGCTTGCCCTTTCATCGAGTTCTGATTTACGTATGTGATGTCGAACTCGGATAGGAGCATTTGCCACTTAGAGATTCTCCCTATCAAGGCTGGTTTCTCTGCCAAGTATTTCAAGGGATCATGTCTTGTCAGCAGTTCAATATGGTAGTAAAAGGGTGTATTGCCTTAGTCGATGCATGACCTAGATTAAAGCACAACACGTCTTCTCCACCTCTGAGTACCTCTGTTCCCCATCTGTGAACTTCTTGCTCAGATAATATATGGAACACTCTCTTCCCTCGTCATCTTTCTGCCCCAGCACACATCCCATGGATTCAGGGAGTATAGTGAGGTATAAGAATAAGGGCTTTTCTTGTTTCGGGACTATCAAGACCGGAGGTTTTGTAAGATAGTCTTTGATTGTTTCGAATTCCTCTTCGCATTCGTCGTCCCATTCTATTGTGGTGTTCTTCTTCAACAGACGGAATAATGGCCGGCATTTGTCGGTGAGCTATGAGATAAAACGAGCTATGTAATTTAATCTTCCCAATAAGCTTCTTACTTCTTTAACGGAGTGTGGGGAAGGTAATTCTAATATGGACTTTACCTTATCAGGGTTGATTTTAATGCCCTTCTGGCTTATGACAAACCCTAACAATTTCCCCGTTGTGACCCCGAAAGTACATTTTTCTGGGTTTATCTTGAGCTGGAATTTTCTCAGTCGTTTAAACAATTTCCTCAGGATATTTATATGGCTTTCTCCTTTTTTGGATTTGGCTATCATGTCGTCGACATATACTTCAACCTCTCGATGCATCATGTCGTGAAGTATAGTGACCATGGCTTTCGGATACGTTGCCCCGGCGTTTTTTAAACCGAAGGGCATGACCTTGTAACAAAAAGTTCCCCACGTTGTGATGAAGGTCGTTTTGGTTTTATCTTCCACAGCCATTTTTATTTGGTTATATCCTGAGAAACCGTCCATGAATGAGAAAAGATGGCTTCCCGCAGTATTGTCTACTAGAACATCAATATGAGGTAGGGGGAAGTTATCCTTTGGCGTGGCTTGGTTTAAGTCCCGAAAGTCTACGCATACGTGTACTTTTCCATTCTTTTTCATGACGGGGACTATATTTGCTACCCACTCTGGGTAGTCGAATACTTCAATGAACCCTACTTCTAGCAGTTTCTTGACTTCTTCTTTGATTTTCAGTAAGATATCAGGCCTAAATCTTCTCAGTTTTTGTTTTTTAGGTTTGACATCTTCCTTTGTGGGAAGCTTGTGAACTACTATTGACTGGTCTAGCCCTGGCATGTCACCATATGATCAGGCAAACACATCTGCATATTCCGTTAGTAGTTTGGTTATCTCACATTTTTGCTCAGCACTCAAACTGGTCCCGATTTTGAGGTTCTTAGGGTTTTCCATGCTTCCTAGATTTACTGTCTCCACAGGCTCGTCGATCGAGATTCCGCTTTGTTCATGTTTTAGCCAATTTTCTTGTATTATTTCGTGGTCTAAGATATTGCCTTCAACAACTGACCCAGCAGGGTTGGAAACGATATCAGCGTTTTTACTTTCTACCTGCGCGAAATATCCCTGATGTTCGATGGTAGGAGATCTGAGTAAAATGAAAGCATATATATATAAGAAGGAAAAAAACAAACTGTAATTGAACTTGATAAAGAGTCTCAATAAAATTTGTTTAATAATTTTTCTCTACTTTTGAGCTAACCTAGCGTTACCGATAAGATAACAAAACCAATTGTTCAGAGCCGGATGCTGGTTGGACGTGTGGGGGGTTGATTTCCCTTTGCTGTCGTCCTCTTCATTTATCCGTAGCTCTTGAATGATGTTTCTCTTTCAGAAAGATTGTTGGAGAGGTGGGATGCACATCTGGGTATTGATTGGCTTTTTCTTCATTCTGCCTTTAACATTTCTTGCCTATGCTTCGTAGTTAGCGCTAGTGTTGTTACAGTTGCTGCTGTTTACCATTTTGATCTTTAAGCGGGTATGTATTGGGCTTCTGGAAGGGTTCGGTTGCTTGGGAGCTATTTTGATACCTGGCGCGCATTTTTCTTCTTCTTTTTTTTTTTTAGTATGATGTATGCAAATGCTATGCATGTGTCACACGGATGCTAAAAATAAAAGGGTTGACAATTGATTGACGATGTAATATTGAAACTTTACTTTTATTAATATTGAATAATTTTTGGAGTTCGACATTCAAACAAATAAAAGATTACAATGATAATCTATTTCCTAGCTCTCTTGGTCTCAAGCTTCTAATTCTTCAACCCTGGCTTTGGTCTTGAGTGGGAGTGATCTTGCGTAACCCAATGAAGAAAGCCGCGGGCTCTATTTCTCATAGGTGGAGCATAGTCCGTACCAAAGGCAAATTCACCTCTATCCTTGTTAGTGAGAGGACGGGACCGATCTTTTGCTAGATGAAGGCCTACTCCTCTGGGTGGTACAAGGTAAACCAATGGTCCAGTACCAATTTTGGGTCCAAAGGTTTGTACACCCGCATTTCTTTGCGGAGGAGACGGTCGACTGCACTGCTGGCCATCTATTTACAATAAGAAATGGCCTAGTTACAAACAGAGCTATGAAAACATTACAGGGAAATGGTCCTGAACTCCAAGGATAAAATAACAAACCATTACATTGTCATCCAATTGTCAACCCCTTATGATGTTATGTATGCAAGTAGGTTGGTTCTAACTGGTTCCCGAGCTCTATGGCCTCCCGCATTCTCGGAGAAATGGATCTCAAGCCATATCGAAGCATAGGGTGGGGTAGCCTAATCAGTCCCGAACGGTGAATCAACTCACTTCGCCCGAAACCTACACAATGGCTCCCCGTCTTAGGTTTCTAGGACGGTCCGGGTTCGACCGCATCTACTCACACAAACATATGTATGCATGCTGAACCCCCATGGCAAAGAAACTAGAATCTAACTAATTCCTGAAAAATTAGTAACAGAATAATAATTGAAGCACATTTAAGGAGAACAATTCGAAGATTCAGGTGGCTTAGCCTACTGGCATGGGTCCCCAGCGGAGTCGCCATCCTGTCAAGTCTAATTTTTGAATTCCCATTCCTAATCCGATCTAGACTAAACCCTATGCTCATCTAATATAGATCCTCGACTTGAGTTAGCAATTTCGTTTGATTTTTTGGAGTCGCCACCCAACTGTTGTTGGGAAAATTGAATTAAGACTAAAGGAGCGGATTAGTCTTAATTTGGACTACTAGTAGTCGTTATTTCCTCTTCTCGTTTTTGTGAAAAGAAGAAAAGGGAAAACCAGAGTTTCTAAGTCCGGAGGCTAACCTATTAAAACCTTTACGGTTACCACCTAATCTCTAAAATTGTTTCTCCTTAGAAATGTGTTTCATTGTGTTTCTATTACTTTTTATTATGTTTCTGACTTATTTTGAGAAAATGATTTTTCATTCATTTTATGGGTTGACCCAAATGGGTGTCTGCGTACCTGCTACTCAGGATCAAACAAGCCGTAGTTCGCTTTTCTGAAAACTTTAAGTTTGTTTGTGAATTTTAATTTTGAAATCTCTTTTGATTTATGTTCTTACCATTTTTTGGATTTTTCTAAAAAATTCTAAGCCTAAGCTTTAATCTGATTTTTGAAAATGATTTTTAGGGAAAAACATCAATTTTGATTTATTTGAGGAAAATGATTTTTCTAAGTTCTAAAACTCATTTTTTTTATTATTTTGTGATTTTTATTATTCTTCTTGATTTTTTTATGATTTTTATGATTTTTGTGTTAAGAATTTTATCCTAAGTCATTATCTATCCTATTTTAAAATCTAAAATTTTATTATTATTTTCCTAATATTTTTATTACTTTTCTACATTTTTATATTTTTATTTTATTTTATTTATATTATTATTATTTATTTTATTTATTTTCTACATTATTAAATCCTAGAAAAATCTAATTTCTACATTTTCCTATTTATTGAAAATAAAACATAACTAACTAAATAAATAAATAACAAATTAATAAACAATTTACCAAATAATAAATCAAATAAATACAAATAAATAAACAAACAAAATTCGAAAAAAATAGAAAATCCGGAAAATCCGACTTACCTAGATCCGGGTCGGTGCGCGGGTCGGGTCGGATGAGGCGGCGGAGGATGCTCGTTCACGATGTTTCGGCGGTCTTTCGTCGCGGGTGAGGTGTCGAATCCTAGCTTCTTGAGGGTGTTGAGTCCAATGGTGGCGGTGGTTCACTCCCAGATCGCCTCTTGGTGGTGGTTCAACTCCGGTCAGTGCTCGCGGTTTTGGGCTCTTCTCCGATGCTCTCCGATTTGCACTTTTTCCTCACTTTCTCTCAATTGTGATTCGTATATTGGCTTCCTCTACTCCTCCTCTATTTATAGGCGTTCGGAAATCCTCTGGGATAAGCTCAAATCGGCCGATTTGGATAAATCCGAATTTCTTCCGTTTTTAGATTTGATTTTATCCCGGCGATTTGATGTTGATCTCTTGTTTTTCTTTGATTTATCTTATGGATTTGGCTTTATCTTGACAGTAATCTAGAAGATTTAAAAAAAATGATCGATTCCACCTTCGTCGGACTTGCTCCGGCTTCTCCTCGCGTCTGTCTGGGTGAGGAAGACGATCACACGCGACGCGCGTGACTTCCCTCGGCTAATCACACGCTTCCACGTGGTAGCTCCAGGCGAAAGGAAAAAAAATTGCATCGAGTGCTTAGGGGAAGATTCGAACTCGCGACCTCCAAGCCTCCCACACGTTCCCAGCGCACGCACGAACCGGCTGAGCTGGCCCAATTTCTCGATTTTCTTTATATCGCAAATTGCATATATGCAATGCGACTTTTTTCATTTTTTGTATTTTTTTGAAATTTCAAAAATTTGTAAAAATTAATCATTATTTATTATTGCCATTTCTGAAATCATTTTTCAAAATTGATGTATTTTCCTATTTATTTTTATTTTTTTGGATATTTTTATTATTTATGCTAAATTAGGGAAAAATTGGAAAAATTAAAAATTGATTATTTTTTAGTATTATTGATTCTTAGGGCAAAAATGGGGTGTTTACAGTAAGTATCTTTAACAGAGATGAAGATCCAATATAAGCAGTAGAACTAGCCCTCCAGTCAAACAGCTTAGCCCATGCCACTGATGATTACTGCTTCCACCTTAGAGCAGACTCAAAAGTGAACTCATTTTACGCATATCTAGCATGGATCCATATTTAAGGCCGATATCACTGAGCATATATGATGTATATATATATATATATACTTAAGAAGTATCCTGGACATCGCGCCCTTTTCTTTTTCCCTTACTAATACTGCATTGCAAAACATACCACTGGCATGAAGGTAATCTGAAAGGACCAATTATCAGTACCTACAGTATGCTTGAGATGCGTCTCCTAGTTCATCAATGTCCTTCTTCACACACTGATTATAGATTTATAATAGCTGCAAGGAACATTAACCTAAACCCTAAAATCAAAATCCATTAACCTAAACCCTATCCCTTAAGCAACCTAAATAACCAGCTAAACCCCATATAAGCAAGAAGCATGCGAGGAACATACAACAAGCGACAGAGAAGGACCAGCGACAACGACACGGAAAAATTGAACAACCATGCGACGAACATTGTTAAGGAATCAATGATTTGAGAAGAGATGGAAGCATACAAACCTGATGGTGGAAGGACTGGCGCCGATGAGCTATCGTTGTTTCTCCTCCGAAGCAGCTGCGTGATGAAGAGAAAAAATTGGACAAGAAAGAATGAAGGGAAAGTGACGGAAATGGCAGAACACTCTGATGCAGAACAAAGAGGGAAGGAAAGTAACACAGGATCATTGAGGGGCAAATTGGGAATTTCACAAAAATTGGGTTGTAGTCCAGTGCCGAATTTTTTGTACCAAATTATACACGGTACTAAAATATCTGATTTAGTCCAGTACCATATTTGTATTTAGTTCAGTACTTGCTTCAAGGATGGTAACCAAACGGAGAACAAAAAATTTTGTCCAGTCCAGTGCCGAATTCTAATACCAACCAAATGCTACCTTAAACCCGTGAAGATTCATTATTTCCATTATTCCAACCTTAATAACATAAAAAGATTCAATCTTTTGTCGATTACACAATTAAATATCGTACTTTAAGGATTGGAGCATATGACCTTTCACAAATTATTATTAATTGTCATTTAAAATTTAGTCTATTTATTGATCAGAGTATAAATAATTTCAAATCTTGAGGCACTAGAATTATGTTATATACTTCTCTTTATAATATGACTTGGTGAATCCAGCTTGTTGCATTTGCATATGCATATGGTAATTTTAGCACTATATATGACATGACATATGAATGCTTGGGATATTAAACTGTACAAGGTGATGGGGAGTATGCCAGTTGGTGTTATGGAAAAAGTTCTATGGACAGTTTATGATAGACTTTAATGTTTTACGGACAATTTATGACATATGAATGCTTGTGATATTAACCTGTACAACGTGATGGGACGTGTGCTAGTTGTTGTTATCGAAAAAGTTTTATGGATTGACTTTAATGTTCACTTTGGAGACAAGAGATGCTTCCTTTGACTAAAAGCATATGAAAGTACTGCTTTGATTAAACTTTACACGTTGATGCCAAGTAAATACATTTTGTGATTTTGGTAAAATCTGCACGTGGTAAAACCAAACCTACCAAAATCATGCGAGATATGCAGAAATCCAAATCATTTCAATTTCATCTCCATGCTATGCTGTCTACATCATCAATATCATCGATTTAAGAGTAAATTGGGTGGTCAACAATGAAAAAGAAGAAAAAAAAAAAAACAGAGAAAAAGGAGGAAAGTTTATGGAAGCCTCGAGGAAACGTGTGAGGTAAAGTACATGAGAACATCATCGATCTAAAATCGTGACTGTTAAGTTGCTCAATTAGATATATTATTCCTTGTGAAAGGTTGATTCTCTGTCCACGTCTCTGTGTTCATATTATAGCAGACGTAGACTGAGTTTCTGATTGAGGTTTTCTATTTTAAAGAATGATTAAATGTGAGCAAAATGTAACAATTGATCCTCAACTTTATTAATTTTGATAATTGGGTATTTAAAATTTAAATTAATTTTTATAATTAATTATAAAAAATTATAAAAATAAATAATATTTATATATTAAGTTGATATTTTAAAATTTTAAGTAATTAATTATAAAAATAAATAAAATTCAAGCATTAAATATCATATATTTTTTTACTTAAATGGCATGATGGATTTGCAAAAAGAAATGAGATAAAAGTAGTATTGTGATTCTTAAAAAATTAAATAAAAAACAATAGTTATTATTTTATTTAGTTGAACTTAAAATAAAATATATTTAATAGAATAAATATATCCTTATACTAATTCATGACTTGATTATTGAGTCAATTTTTACAGATAGATAAAAAAGAAAAAAAAAGCTAAAAAATAACTATTTATTTAGTTCTACCGAAACTATTATTTTGTAATAGCTTAGATGACATAATACTAATTCTACTTTATTCTTATGAAACCGGTCAAATGCTCAGTTAAAAATTTTAAGCTACATATAATAGTATACTTTAAAAAGATATCATTAACGTGGTGTTTCAAAATATTTATTAAGATTTTTTAAAAGGGATTTTTTTTTTACAATTTCCACATCATTTACATAATTAAAATGCATAAAAAAGTTCGAAAATTTTCCTTAATTAGTAGTTAAAAATATTTGTCCTTTGGAAGACCCTCGCCATTTTTTTTTCAATTCCGTTCAAAAATATCCACGTTCTCTGGTGGATTATATAAATCTCTGCGTATGACAACGTGATATCTGAATCTTTCCAAATTTTAAATTAAACATTTTACTTATGTAAGAGGAAAAATCTTCATAATAACAACATAAAAAACAAGGGATAGGATCATTATACCTATTTTTAACGGTATTTTTTTTATTAAAGTATAATATAAAAAATAAATTATATGTAAAAATACCTATATTTATTTTTAATGATACTTTTTATTAGAGTATGATACATTAAATTTTTTTTTATAATCTCATGTATAATTCTAATAGAATCGGTTTGATTTTTAATTTTATTTTTTAATTATATTATTAAATTTTATTATTGATATAGTTAAACTATTAATATATAAATTAATAATAAAAATAAAAATTGAGTCTATCTCACAAAAACACGAACAGAGACCAAGAAGATATACTAAAAAATATATATACCGTAAACAAAACGGCAGATACTAATCTATTTTTTTGAATCACCACGTCTCTCATTTCCCCCAGAAAACAGTACGATACTTATCATGGTTTTATCGATCAAACTGTGCATGGATTTCCTTGTTCATGGAGTTGACGATCTGTTCCTCCAACTGCTGCTAATGCGGGACGTTCACGTCACCTCACAATTTACCATGTTCCTTGAGGACCCATTAGCACTTCGCTTGCTACGAGGGAAGTGAACTGAAAAAATATGGAAGAAAAAATTGTAGAAGTATTTAGCTTCTTACCTATCTATTTTTTGAATCATCACGTCTGTCATTTCCCCAGAAATGCAGTGCGATATTTATCACATTATTGTTTAGGTCAGATGGTCGGTCAGAGGAATCGGCGATCTGCGTCCCCCACTCCCTGGGACGTTCACGTCGCCTCACAATCTACCGTGCTTCCGAAGGACCCATTTACACTTTGCTTCGTAGGGGCGAATGACAGTGTAAGGGAAAAAAACATTTGGAAGACGAAGATATGGAAAGGAGGAATAGGAAAGGTGTTTATCTATATATATATGAGGAAAGAAAAATAAAAAAATATTAAGTTATAATATAAAATTAATATATATATATATAATAAAAGGAATGCATGTAAAAAAAAAAAAGGGCAAATTTATAAATATAATATTTTCAATTCCATTTCCATCCCTCCCCTTTCCCTCTTCTCAAATAGAATGTTAAAGTCATAGTAATAAATTCATTTATTAAGGAACTCTTTTATTTAAGAATCTCTTTGCCTTATTTCTAAAATTCTAAAAAAAAAAAAGAAGTTTCTTAACGAATATTAATATCATTTATGATAAAACTTAAAGAAGAAAGCCAGAAGGTTGTAAAATGAGAAAATGCAAAGGAAATAGAAAGAAAAGAGAGAAAAAAAAAGGAAAAAGAGTTTGTTATTTTTCTGTTTCAATTAGTTTGTTGCAGTAGGCTTCTGGTATTTATACTAATTACCTCTTATTTGTACACTAATATATATATATATATATATGTAAAACTTAATACACCCCCTCAAGATGGTAATATTGTAAATCGATGGGGAAAGGCACGGAAATAATCAAGTAAAAAGAATTGCTAGTGCACTCAAATGGGCATCCACCGCAGATCCTGAGTCCTTAGGATGCGAGGTTAGATGAAACTATTTCTAAAGATAGCTTTTGGGACAAAATCAAATGTTAGGAGCTTTGTGTGACAACTTACACTGATGGTATGCTTCGCTTTATTGGATATGAGCCCCATACTAGCTCGAGAAATGCCATCAATGCGAGTTCAATATTGCACTTTAGGAATGAAAGAAAGGAACTTCCCTTATCAACCATCCAATTTGCATTCCTTAGGCAACTACCCTAGGTGGAAATTTTAGATAGAACATATCATTTCAAAGTCAAAGTATGTAACTCTTTTAAAAAAGGTTGGCGTCTTCTATGCCATTAATACTTCCACCTACCTATAGTTCCCACATATGAGCGGTTTGGAAGTGTGGTGGGTGATCATTTGTCACTGGAGTACTCAGACTCTCACATTCATTACTTCTTGGGAGTAAATAAATCTGACACTTGAGGATGTGGTCATTTTCTTAAACTTGATTGGTTTTAGGCAGACCAACATTACTTTTGCTAAAGTGTCTTATAAGGAGCATAGTTTTCAAATGTCCTTACTGGATGCCTTGAAAACTAGCTGCAATAGCAAGAGGAAGTTATGCTTCTCTTCTTGGCTTGTGTACTTTTTTTAGGAGCAAAGGAAGGACAAACCTCGAATTTCTAGCCTGGGTCATGGATAGGAGTAAGTATTCTCATCCATTTTCGAGTATACCTTTATAGTTGTGTACTTATACCTATCTCACCTTTTTTTTTTTTTTTTGGTCATTTTGCAGGTATGACCTTGTAGCTTTTATGGCGTATTGGCTATCCTTGTTTGTATTCCTTGGTGGACTAGAAGAAAGTGTGAGCCCTTAGCTATTTTTCTTAGTCGTACGAATTGCTTAAGGTAAGTGCTTTGCACTATGTCCCTTTTATCTAGGCTCTTTGTATCGATGCTTGGATCTGTATCACAAGGCTTTTGTTCGATCAAAGGACCGCTATGTGAATGTGTCACATGTAGACCTGGTATTTCTCCAACTCTTCTTTTGTGAACGATTCTAGAAACACTTTACACCTCCTCTCAATAGTGCTAGAACCAACCTTGCTCTTCCTAAAGCATGGCCTTGGGTTGAAGGAACTATTGAGTAGGCACTTTTGCAGCTTATCAACATTGAGTCAAAATTTACATTTCACCCTTATGTGAAACGACTTGTTGATTATGAAAATAAGATTGAATTATATCCTCTAAGCTTAAAAGCTGAGGTAACTTTGGTAGATAGGCATAAGAGACTCCACAATTCTAAGGCAAGATTTATTTTATGGTATACTCCAGAGAGTCTACCTTCCTTCCTAGATAACAAAGACTCCTCTAAGTGCTATCTGAAGCAAATGGTTGTAGTATATTCTCTTCATAGGGTTGCATGCCAGCTTGGGTTTAACTAAGGGGTACTTCGTGTGACTGGTATTATTGATAACTTCAAGTTGTGTTATCGGTCACTCTCGCCAGGTGACTATAAAAATATTCATCAAGAAGTGCATCGGTTATACTTGCCTTCTACAAATCGCTCTAGGGTTGCTTCTCCTAGCTAGCTAACATATTGGTTGAATTGCTCGCAAGACTTCCAAGCATATGTTTTCACTTCAGTAGATGATATACTTCGTGTGCCTACTGTGTACTGTTAAGAGTTTTGCCTTAACTTACCACCTAAGCTTACTAGTGATTTCCAAGAGGCTATTGAACTTTTAGATTAGTGATCAACATCTCCTACTGATGTGAGATCAAGGAGATCCTCTAATAATAAAAGCCCATTTCTTCCATTAATAGATGGTAGACAAGCCAAGCGTACCTTTATTCATGAGGTAGCATCCTTGTATATTTCTTGTTATTATGTATGTATACGTATCCTTTTTTACTAACCGCCCTTGTCTATTATATACGTGCAGGTTGAGATGGCCTCTGAAGTTTCCTCTAGCACTTCTACTTATTTAGTGATCGCTTCAATTCGAGTTAATGATAATCAAGACTTAGTGGATTATGCGGAATCACTAGTTGAAGATGGCGGAAGCAATGATGATGACATGGAAGAGCTGCATGACTCTATTGGAGTTATAACACTTACTATTAGTACTGATGAGCCAGTCATTGAGATAGATGAGGGTAATGATAACACCAATGTTGGTGACCACGCCAATGCACTACTTTGCTTGGGCATATGTGAAGATGAGTTATATGTAGCTCCTATTGATATCCTTCCTCCCCTAGTCTCTACGATGTCTCCCCAAAACAAGGAAGCAACTCTAAAGATTTATGCTGTAGTAGAGGAGACTACATCCTTTTGAGGATTCACCATGCCTTCGCGGTTATTAGATTCATTGGAGTTCCTTGATGCTATGGATAGAGACTTTTAGGTTGAGTCTCTTATGTTAGGAACTGAGCTAGCTTGCACTTTAGTGAAGATGTTAGGGGAGACCGTTTTATTATTGAACAAGCCTTGGAATTCTTTGTTAGAGGTAGAACTCGAGAAGTTGATTAAATGCATTAAAGGGGGTAGCCTTCTAAGATTCAAGATTAACAGCTTAGAGCCTGTTGCTGCTAAAGCCAAGAGGTTATTGAGTTACTTTACTATCAAGAGGTGGGATGATGAGCTCATGAATAAAGTGAAGGAGTTACAAGAAGCAGTTAAAGCAACCGATTTAAGCCCTCAGTAGGCTTAGATTGTCTTCCATAATTTAGCATGCCTATGCTTTTGTTTTCATTCTAAAGCATTGTATTGAAATCAAAAAAGTTATTTTTCTTTATTTTTCTTCTATGTGTGATCATTACTTATTTGGATATACTTGCCATGAGTGATGTTAGTCACAATCACATTATTTAGTTAAGTTATTATGTCGCACATTAGAACAAAACTTTCACTTACTAGCAACAATATGTTAAATGGTTAAAACGATCAGTCGCGCTTAAGCAACGATAGTGATGTTTATTGTGTAGTTCAACATACTAGCATTAATGGTTAAGAGGGTATTACCTAATACATAACCATTTATTCTTTTTTTTTTAATTTGTATATATGTTTTTGCGGGCTAAGTATTTTATTGCGCACCTGGGAGCACTTGCTTTGACCATGTGACAACAACGTAAGAGGTGATATTTAATCATGTTTGTGCACTAGGGAGATGATTCTCTAACTTTGCAGCAATAAGATAAGTGAGTAGTAAAAAGAAAAGCATTGAAAAGGCTCTAACAGTGTGAGCCATGCATATGATTCATGATAATTTGCAAATACATCATTCATTTCACATATGAAATTTTTTAATGTATTGAAAATTGATAGTTGCAGTAACTTTATTAGTTATTGGGTTCGGAAGCTTACAGTAACTACTGTCATGAACCTCATGAATGATGAAGCGGCCTTCCCACTTTAGTGTAAGCTTTGGTGCTAGAATATCTTGCCGCACATGCTCTATTGCGGGAAGTACAACATTACCCTGCTGAAAGGACCGTTTCTTGACCAAATGATTATAAACCACACTTAACCGCTGTAGATAGTTAGCAAGGTGACGCTTGGTAGTGTCTCCTCTCTCTTTTAGAGCTTTGAGATCGAGCATGAGTAAAGTATTCGGTTCTAGTTCAACATTGATGGCCAATTTTCAAATGGGACCAAAACTTCGATGGGCATCATTGCCTCGCATCCATATACTAAAGAAAAAAGGGGTAGCTTGAGTGAGGCTTTGTTTAGATGTCTTGTATGCCCATAGTGCCAATGGCAGCTTGTCGTGCCATTCTTTATGATTTTCATGCACCATACAACTAAGTACTTTTAGAAGAGTGTTATTTGTTGCTTTTGCTTAGCTGTTTCCCTTTGGGTAGTAAGGTGTGGACTTCACGTGATCAATGCCATAGGAGGCCAATAGTTATCGTACATGTGAGTTGATAAAGGGTGTACCATTGTTTGAAAGAATGCACTTTAGGATTCCAAAGCGGTAGATGACATATTCTTTCATGAAGCTTACCATTGCTTATCCTATAGCTTTCATTAACAGGATTGCCTCTACCCACTTAGTGAAGCATTCGATACCTACTAAGATTTAAATGCATCCCCTAGATGGTGGATGTATTAGGCCGATCAAGTCAAATGCCCACATATGGAAAGGCCATAAAGTAGTCAAGCTATGAAGTGTAATGACGGGAGAATGGATGGCATTTCCATGTTGCCGGCATGCGACACATCTCCTGGCAAAGTTGAATATATCATTTTCCATTGTAGGCTAGTAATAGCCCAAGCTCAACAGGTGGTAGTACAACTTGCTTCCTCTTTGATGTTCTCCACCATCTCTGAAGTAGGCTTCAGCTAGTATAGCCTCCGTTTTGAGTGGTGCGACACACTTAAGTAGTTATCCCATGAATAATACCCTGTAAAGCTAGTCTTCATGCATGATATACTTGCTTGCCTTGTATTTTACTATGCAAGCATTAATGCTATTCGTAGGTAAGGTGTCATTTTGCAAATAGTCTATGTAGGGGCATCTCCAATCACTAGCACTTGCCACAAAGTTGCATTCTCCTTAATTAGGAATCTCAAAGCATTTTGGGCAACTCATTTGCATTTGAGAAGCATCTTTGGCCATAGTTGGCTAGTAATACCTTGCGCGTTATATGCGACAATGAAAGGATGGGCCTTCCTATCCATATTAGATTTTGTGGTATTTGTCTAACATTAGGCATGCTTGCTTTTCACAAATACATCATGATAAGATGCCTTCTAGACCCTTGAAGTATAGGATACCATTAATGAGGATAAAATGTTTTAAGTTTGCCACAAAAGCTGCATTAGGATGCACTAGCTGGCCCTTGATAGGAGTGCACCAGTCATTTGGTGTTTCCTCTTCCTCATCCAACAACTGTAGAGTTGTGTACGGAATGGATTTTCTAATAACTTGAATATTTAAACCATCTTCTTTGGCTTAAATAGGAACTTTGGATGCTAAAGTTGCAAGTGCGTCTGCATAATGGTTGGCCGATTGTTTGGTATGTTCATATCTCACTGAATTGAATTTGTTAACCAAAGATTTCACTATAACCCTGTAAGGCACTAGTGTTGGTTCTTTGGGAGCAAATTCACCATTGGCCTATTTGATAATTAGGTCCAAATCACCACGAATGCACAAGTGCGATGCCCCAACATTTTGCACCGAAATGAGTCTGAGTAGAAGAGCCTTATACTCGGCCTCATTATTGGTGCAAGGGAAGTCTAGCTTAAATGCTAGTAGTATCTCTTAGCCTTCAAGGGTTATCAATACTACCTTAGCTCCTTTTTTGGTATTAGCATATGAGCCATCAAATTGCACTTGCCATTCTTCACCCAATTCTATCCTCATGGAATCCTCATGAAACTCTGTCGAGATTGTATCTGTGGTGTAAGTCTTATGTGCCATAGGAAAATGAGCCAGGAGGTCTATTAGAGCTTGAGACTTAATAGCCTTAGGTGGCATAACTGTGATGTCAAACTCTAATAGGAAAAGTAACCATTTTGCGATCCGTCCAGATAGGGATAACCATGATAGCAAATACTTTATCGGGTTAGAGTGAGTAACAAGATTGACTTTATACATCAAGAAGTAATGATGCAACTTCTGTGCAGTAAATATTAATGTAAGACAATGCTTCTCATAGGCTGAATAATTGATTTCACTCCCTTGGAGAGATCAACATAGTTAGTATACGGGTCGCTCCCTTCCTTCGAATTTTTGTGCAAGTAAAGCTCCAATGGACTTGTCAATGGATGTCAAGTAGAGAATCATTGGTAAACCCTTGACAAGCATTGTCATTGTCTATAGAGAAGTGAGTATATCCTTTACCTTCTAAATGCCTTCCTCTTGTAATTGCCCCCATTCAAACAACGCTCCTTTCTTTATGAGCTATTGTAGGAGATAAGAGATCTTGGCTAGGGTTGGGACTAATTGCCTGATATAAAAGACATTCCCCATGAATGTTTTTAATTCCTTTAGGTTAGTGAGTGAAGGTGGATCATATAGCCTACACTTTTGCTGGATTGATATCGATTCCTTTTCTGTGAACTACAAGTCCAAGGAATTTGCTAGACGCTACATCAAAGACGCACTTTAGTGGGTTCATGCATAGCTTATTGATGGGTGTCGAATCCAACAAAAATAAAACCTACTCCTAGACAATTATATGATTTGCATATAGTGGTGAGTAGGGTCGAATCCACAGGGATTGGTTAAAGATATTTCTATTCAAAGGGCATAAAGATGAAAAGAAAACGAGGGGGGGTTTGTTTATGAATCAAAATAAAGTCGAAACAAGATAATAGAATCGTATATTGATAAAAGCCTAGCCAAAGGACTCAAGATAGTTTAATTCAAGGAATTGATCATCGATGCAAATGTTTTCTATTCTTATTCCTAGATAAACTGGTTATGGTTATTAACAAGCTCTAACAACCTATCTCTCCGTACTTCCTCGATAACCAGGAGAAGCTCTTTGATTATTTCTCTTATCGATTAGACAACCCCAGACAAGCGCTTAGGATTTAATCTACCAATAGCATTAAAAACTAGAGAGACCACCAATTCATGCCAGTAGATTATAAGATAACCTATTTAAACATGATCACACACCTCCATAACATGAATTCGATCATCTATTTTATAGCCAAACATGTTATTGTGTCACTGAGACTAGAACAATTAAACAATTACGGATTTGACGTGCTAGTTGACAATATATTAACTTGCTAATTGAGTAGAAGAGCTCTATTCATACCAATCAACAAAGATAATAATGACAAAACGATCAGAAGATATATGAATATCTGAAAACAACGAATAGATTAAATACAAGTCAATTAGACCTCACAATTCATGGAGGATTAAACATCTATGACCCTTTGGTTAGAAAAGGAGCTTAGCTACTCATGTTCATCAACAAAACGAAAATAAAAAGTAGAGACATGATGAACCCGGTTGCCTGCTCTACCTCCAAGATGGTCCAAGGTTCTTCAAGATCCAAAGATTCTAGATTAAAGATTAAAAGTTGTCCTCACCCTCTAGGGTTGGTTCTATTTATATTGTTAGAGGGATGGCATGTGATCTTTTGCTAGCAAGATGCGAAAATATCTTTTCTTTTCCAAGTAGATTTCGAGAAGTGAATCTTCGTCTGCCTGGCACGCCCTACCACACGGTTGTGGGTCAAGCCGTGCCTTCCTCTGTGCATAATTCACGTATCATCTTCCGTGTCCAGTGTGTAGCACGGCTCCACCCACGGCTAGATTTTCAACCGTGCCTTCCTCTGTGCATGATCTACAAGTTCTTCTCCTTGGCACGTCTAGCTTCCACCACGGCTCTAAGCACGGTTTCTCCCACGGCCGTGCCCTAAGCCGTGTCTCTCTCTGTTGAAAGTCCACATTTTCGCCTTCTTGTCCAGTGTGTAACACGGTTTGCACCATGGCCGTGCCTCAAACCGTGCTTCCCCCTAGGCAGATACACGGCCGTGTACTTTAACCGTGTATCTTCCTGTTGATTCAAAACCAAGTACACGGCCGTGTACTTCAATTACACGCCCATGTACTTCCCTCTGGCGGTGTAAATCCTTGTCTTTGAACCAAGTTGTAGATGACTTCTCTAATTTACTTGAATTGGCACCCTTGACTCCATTTAACCTGATTTATCACCATAATAGAATTAAGTACCATCTCCTTATGATTTCTATAAAATCAATAATGAATTAGCACAATTTATACTATAAAAATTAAGTATAAAATGGCTCTATCAAATTCCCCCACACTTAAACTCTTGCTTGTCCTCAAGCAATTGAATCAAATCAATTGAGAAATCTGTCATAGATTATACAAACTTTCTTTTCATCATTCCAAGCATCTATTCATTTGTAATTCATGACTTGTAATTTTAATGTCTACTACTTTAACCAAACTGGTTTCCTGTGATCAAATTACCATGGACAAAATTTAATAGCTAATCTAAACAAAACAAACTTTAATCCTCATGTTTAGCAAAAGAATTTTTATTCCAAAAGTAAATACTTAATCCACTAAGGAAAAACACCCAATTAAACTTTATTGGATATTATCAAGCATATAATCCTTGCAGCATAAAGTAAAAGCATATGGTATAAACTCTTTGCTAGATATTCTCTCTTTTATACATCTTGTTTTATTCAATGAATGTTTACATTCACGTTCTTTTGATCTATTCAAGCATCTATTTTGACGGGTTTTTGCCCGCTTCTTTTCATGAACTTTTGCCTTTTTCGTCCTTATCGTTATAGTGAGTTCATTGAGTCGGCAACATCCCGAGCTCATCACTCAAGTGACCGGGTTTTGAGATACCCCTACGGACTCTTCCTCACTCTAACATTCAAGTTTGAATACTCTTAACTCAATTAGTTGAATCATTGGAGTAATGGCTATGCTTGATTCTTTCTTCTTCTTTTTTTTTTTTTTCACTAAGTGTTATGATTGCTTTACAAACAACTTCAAAGAGTATACAGTAGCTAATATAACCTAGAAGTAAACTTGTTTATTTTTCACTTAGGGACTCGACTTACTCTTAGACTTCCAACTCTAAAGCTAAATACAAGGTAAATTTGTTTCTTAAAGATTTCACTACTTAATTTTAACCATGTATTCTAATCACAGCAGTGGGTGAGTAAAACATTTGAATAAGTCAATTTCACATTTTGTAGATGCTTATTGCAACATTTAGTACAATCTTTAGATGTCATGATAATTTTGAAATTTTTTTGCTTAAAATTACTTAAGGACAAACATTTAAAGTATGGATCAATTCTCAATTCTCTATATTTTATTATCCTCTCCCCAACACTTAGCTTGAACAGTGTCCTCACTGTTTCTAAATTCAGCACAATGAAAGAGGAATTAACAACTCAAGGAACATTAAAGGATAAGAGAAAGGAAATACTGGTACTTCCCTGGTATTGGAATTCTCCCCTTAAACTCTGGAAAGTGTCATCTGATTATGTGTATCCTTGCTGCAGCTGATCCAAAGAGTTCAAAACTATACGAAAATCAAAACAAAACTAAACTAAAACAAAAGCAAAACAAAACTAAAAATTGGAAATTTTTTTTTTTTTTTGACATGGGTTGCCTCCCATGAAGCGCCTTTCTTTAATGTCTTTGGCTAGACGTTCCTGGCTAGATGTTCGGATAAGGATTTTGATTCCAGCTTGGGTGCCTGTGGTGATGGGTTAATAACATCCGCAACAAAAACAGTGGAGATATCGCTAGGATGTTTCATGGCATCATAAATGTTAAATTTAATCACTTCACCATCAAATTCCGTAGTGAGGGTGCCATCATTTACATCAATTTTCGTTTTAGAAGTCTTAAGGAATGGTCACCCTAATAATATTAGTGATGAAGTATGAGAATCACTATCGTCCATGTCAAGCACATAAAAATCAGCAGGAAAAACCAACCCATTGACTTGAACTAAAACATCCTCTAAAACTCCCTCAGGATAAACATTGGACCTGTCAGCAAGTTGAACAATGACACCCGTTTCCTTCAAGGGACCAACATTTAAACGTTGATAAACAGAAAAAGGCATGACATTGATAGAAGCTCCTAAATCACACATGGCTTTAGCGATTCCAAGATTACCTATTTTGTAAGGAATGGCGAACATACCTGGGTCCTTACATTTAGGAGGAAGCTTCTTCTGAATAATAGCTGAAACATTTTCACTCACACTAATCTTTTCATTGCCTTTCAGCTTCCTTTTGTTAGTGCATAAGTCTTTGAGAAATCTAGCATAGCGCGGTATTTGCTTAATTGCATCAAGCAAAGGAATATTTACCTCAACTTTGCGAAAAGTTTCCAGAATCTCTTTTTCTTCCGCTTCATTCTTGGATTTCGCCAATCTAGAGGGGAAAGGAGGTGGTATCAATGTGACCTTTGATGGCTCAACTAGAGACTTGCTAATCTGGTTGCCCTACTGGCTCGGAGTCGAAATCTCTTTCTTGGTCTCCTCCTCAAGATTAGACGGATGTCCTTTCTTATTTGATCCCTGCAATTCTGTTCCTCTTCTCAAGGTAATTGCATTAACGCTTTGCTTCGGGTTTGTAATAGTTTGAGAAGGTAACTTACCTTGAGTTTCTAACCTATTGACAGCAGAAGCAAGTTGGCTTACCTGATTCTCCAAGTTTTGAATGCTTTGCTTTGTTTCCTCCTGAAATTGTTTGGTATTAACAGCGAGAGACTTAACAATATCCTCAAGAGACATACCTGAAGTGGAAGGAGCTTGGGGTACTTTGTGTGGTGGCTTAAGCTGGAATTGTTGGAAATGTTGAGGGTTATTGCCATATCGGAAGTTAGGATGATCCCTCCATCCAGGATTGTAAGTATTTGAATAGGGATCATACTTCCTCTGCGGTTGTCCTGGAAATCCGCCTACAGCATTGGCGTGTTCATGGTTGTCATCTTGCAATGTGGGGCACATGTCGGTCGGATGATTAGGAGCAGCACAAATTCCACAAGCTTTCACCTGCTGGGTATTTCCAAGAGCTAGCTGCTACACAAGGGAGGTTAGGTTAGAAATTTGATGTTCAAGGTTAAAAACACTTACCTCATTTACCTTCCTTGAAGATGTATCATGCCTATACCCAAATTGTTGCGAATTGGCAGCTATAATGGGGATTAATTCCCTAGCTTGACCAGGGGTTTTGTTTACTATGGCGCCTCCACTTGCAGCATCCATCATCTTCCTCTCCATCGGAAGTAGGCCTTCGTAAAAATATTGGATTAGGAGTTGTTCAGATATCCCATGTTGTGGGCAGCTTGCACACAGTTGCTTGAACCTCTCCCAATACTCATGAAGAGTCTCGGTGTCCCTCTGTTTGATACCACAAATTTCTCTTCTTATACCAGCGGCTCTGGAAGCAGGGAAGAATTTATCCAAGAAGAGTCTCACCATATCAGTCCATGTGGTTATAGAACCTGGAGGCAAATAAAACAACCAATCTTTAGCTTTAGTACTTAAAGAAAATGGAAAAGCGCGTAGCTTGATTTGATCGTCGGTTATTCCTTGCGGCCTCATACTAGAACACACTATATGAAACTCTTTCAAATGCTTATGAGGATCTTCATTCTCAAGACCATGAAAGGTGGGTAGCAGATGTATCAACCCAGATTTTAACTCGAATTCCACGGCTAGTTCGGGGTAGTGAATACAAAGTGGTTGTTGATTCACATCCGGTGCAGCCAACTCTCGCAATGTTCTCTCGGGATTTGCCATATCGTCTTCTCTTTCAGAATCAATGGATGAATCAGATAAATCCGATGCTAAGTTCAGTCTAGGGGATGATCTAGCTTCTCGTCGCAACCTCTTTAGAGTCTTCTCAATCTCCGGATTATAAGTTAGTTCACCTGTCTGAGAAGAACGAGTCATACAAGAATAGAAATAAATTTGACACCAATCCCCGGCAACGGCGCCAAAATTTGATGGGTGTCGAATCCAACAAAAATAAAACCTACTCCTAGACAATTATATGATTTGCATATAGTGGTGAGTAGGGTCGAATCCACAGGGATTGGTTAAAGATATTTCTATTCAAATGGCATAAAGATGAAAAGAAAACGAGGGGGGTTTTGTTTATGAATCAAAATAAAGTCTAAACAAGATAATAGAATCGTATATTGATAAAAGCCTAGCCAAAGGACTCAAGATAGTTTAATTCAAGGAATTGATCATCGATGCAAATGTTTTCTATTCTTATTCCTAGATAAACTGGTTATGGTTATTAACAAGCTCTAACAACCTATCTCTCCGTACTTCCTCGATAACCAAGAGAAGCTCTTTGATTATTTCTCTTATCGATTAGACAACCCCAGACAAGCGCTTAGGATTTAATCTACCAATAGCATTAAAAACTAGAGAGACCACCAATTCATGCCAGTAGATTATAAGATAACCTATTTAAACATGATCACACACCTCCATAACATGAATTCGATCATCTATTTTATAGCCAAACATGTTATTGTGTCACTGAGACTAGAACAATCAAACAATTACGGATTTGACGTGCTAGTTGACAATATATTAACTTGCTAATTGAGTAGAAGAGCTCTATTCATACCAATCAACAAAGATAATAATGACAAAACGATCAGAAGATATATGAATATCTGAAAACAACGAATAGATTAAATACAAGTCAATTAGACCTCACAATTCGTGGAGGATTAAACATCTATGACCCTTTGGCTAGAAAAGGAGCTTAGCTACTCATGTTCATCAACAAAATGAAAATAAAAAGTAGAGACATGATGAACCCGGTTGCCTGCTCTGCCTCCAAGATGGTCCAAGGTTCTTCAAGATCCAAAGATTCCAGATTAAAGATTAAAAGTTGTCCTCACCCTCTAGGGTTGGTTCTATTTATATTGTTAGAGGGATGGCATGTGATCTTTTGCTAGCAAGATACGAAAATATCTTTCCTTTTCCAAGTAGATTTCGATAAGTGAATCTTCGTCTGCCTGGCACGCCCTACCACACGGCCGTGGGTCAAGCCGTGCCTTCCTCTGTGCATAATTCACGTATCATCTTCCGTGTCCAGTGTGTAGCACGGCTCCACCCACGGCTAGATTTTCAACCGTGCCTTCCTCTGTGCATGATCTACAAGTTCTTCTCCTTGGCACGTCTAGCTTCCACCACGGCTCCAAGCACGGTTTCTCCCACGACCGTGCCCTAAGCCGTGTCTCTCTCTGTTGAAAGTCCACAATTTTGCCTTCTTGTCCAGTGTGTAACACGGTTTGCACCATGGCCGTGCCTCAAACCGTGCTTCCCCCTAGGCAGATACACGGCCGTGTACTTCAACCGTGTATCTTCCTATTGATTCAAAACCAAGTACACGGCCGTGTACTTCAATTACACGCCCATGTACTTCCCTCAAGCGGTGTAAATCCTTGTCTTTGAACCAAGTTGTAGATGTCTTCTCTAATTTACTTAAATTGGCACCCTTGACTCCATTTAACCTGATTTATCACCATAATAGAATTAAGTACCATCTCCTTATGATTTCTATAAAATCAATAATGAATTAGCACAATTTATACTATAAAGATTAAGTATAAAATGGATTTATCACTTATACAATCGGCACAACTCAAAAACCTTCTGCAGATGTATCAAGGGATATGATGCCCGCCTTAACTTGATAACAATGTCATCCACATAGTCCTCCATGAAATCGTGCATCATATCATGGAAAATGGTAGTCACTACTCTTTGGTAAGTAGTTCTTGCATTCTTAAGCCCAAAAGGCATGGCTATATAGTAGAAATTCCTTACTAGCGTCCTAAAAGTAGTATACTTAGCGTCTCTGGTGGCCATTTTGATTTGATTGTAGCCACTAAAACCATCCATAAATGAGAACAACTCATGTCCAGCTGTGGCATCCACTAACATATCAATATTTGGCAATGGGAAGTTATCTTTGGGCAAGTCTTGTTGAGATCAAGAAAATCTATACAGACTCATATTTAGCCATTTTCTTCCTTACTGGCACGATGTTAGCTAACCACGATGGGTGCTCAATTGGCTTGATGAAGCCAGCTTAGAGCAACTTCTTAATCTCTTCTTTAATTTGAACCTCAACTTCTAGGCAAAAAATTCATTGTCCCAATTTTACTGGCTTAACCTTGGCTGTAATGTTCAATCTGTGTACCACTAGATTGGGGTACAAACCTGACATTTCATCGTAAGTCCATGAACACACATCTTTATACTTCCTTAGCAATTTCACTAGGTGGACCTTAAGCTCTTGCAAGAGATTCTTACCAATGAAGATAGGTCTCGAAGACTCCCCTACTTTCATTAGATCTAACTCTTCAATTTCATCAACTTGTGGCTTGAGTTGATCCTGCATCTCTGGAGGGGCGGGTTGGGTTTCTTATATTGGTACGGGATTTAAAGAAAATGAACAAGCTTCTTCAGGTCCATTTCCTTCAAATCTTGTGGACAGTCATAAATAATACGCCATTTGCCCATCTTCTCTGATGAAACTTTCTATTACCTCATTCCTCCTTTGTTTCTTTTGGCCCCTACGAGAGCCTTGCATTCTCTTCTTTCTTGTAGGCTTCTCTTGAGTCTCTTCCCAAGTAGGTAGTGGTGTGTTAGAAGGTATTGTGATAGCAGTCTCTCCCTTTTCGACATATTCATCAAAGAATGCAGCTTCGATAAAGTTGCCTCATTATGCTCGAATGGATTGTTCGTAGTGGGAATGAATATGCCCTTTCCCTTCCAATAACCCTTAATGCACTTATGCCATGTTGAGGGTATGAGATTGTGATCATGCAATCACTTTCTTCTAACCAGTAGATAGTAAGATATGTGTGCATCAATCATGTGGAATTGTGTAGAGCTTTGTATAGGGCCCACTTTAAAGCTCACATTGACATACACTATTGTGTTTGTAGGCACGTCGATGAAACTATTGACGGTAATAGGTTGTCTCACTAAGCGTTGGTTATCTATCCCTATAGCCTTTAGTTTAAACAACGACACTATGTTTATAGAAGAGCCATTGTCTATGAATGTCCTCTTAATGGGATGCCCATTTAGCATGCTTTTCACATAAAGAGGACGGTTATGATTGGGGTTCTTAGCACATGTGTTCGTGTTAGTAAAGAGAATTTCATTCTCATGCACCTTTTCTATTCTTCGTACCAGCTGTGCTAGACTGCACTCCCCATACTATCTTTCTGCGATTTGGGTAAGGGCAGTTGTTGCTGCAAGATGTGCATCCTCGTTAAACCTCAATAAATTAAAAAGAATTCTAAAGTTAGCCTTCTTCATTAAGGCGACTACTTTTGGCATACATGTGTCCTCATTATTCCTAGTTATAGCCTCTTGTACATTATACACCTCGGCATGTGACATATCTCCTTCTTCGGTGCTAAGATTGTGGCTGATAGTATTTGTAATACCTTGCTGATTATTATGTGTAGGAAGTGGATTATTACAGAAATCATTGTTTTCTATGATAAGTTCCCCATTACAAACCCTATCATTGAAAATCTTTTTCAAAGTCTAATACTCTTTCATAGGGTGACCTACTAATCTGTGATACATGCAAAACTTAAGATCATTATTCTCATTTTGTATTGGTAAACGATCCACTCTTAGGAGCTTAATATTTCCATCTCGTAACCATTGGTCAAACGAAGCATATACCTCTCCCATTGGGCATGGGGAAGGGGAAACTGATGTAGATCTTCGGGATGTATCGTTCTTTGGCTTCTTATTATCTCTAAGGGTCTCAACTTGGGCCGAGCTAGCAGATGTTGCTCATTTCCCAAACCTTCCATTTTCTCCTCATTGTCTTGCAATAGAGTTATTAGTTCTCCTTGCAGTCTTGATTAGTGCAGACTGCAAATGTTGTCTTACAAACGATCTACTGTTGGGAGCTTGATATTTCCATCTCGTAACCATTGGTCAAACAAAGCATATACCTCTCCCATTAGGCATGGGAAAGGGGGAACTGATGTAGATCCTCGAGATATATCATTCCTTAGCTTCTTATTATCTCTAGGGGTCTCAACTTGGGCCGAGCTAATAGATGTTGCTCGTTTCCCAAACCTTCCATTTTCTCCTCGTTGTCTTGCAATAGAGTTGTTAATTCTCCTTGCAATCTTGACTAGTGCAGAAAAGGAACTTAGATTGAGATTTTCTAAGTAAACTGCGTACTTAGTGAACATCCCTTGGATGCAAATCTTCATTGACTCCCCCTCATCTCATACATCTTAGATATCCAGTGTGCGCTTCTTGAAGCGTTCTATATAATCTATCAAGTCTTCCTTGGGTACTACCATGTTCTTCCCATGTCTATGATCATGACTCATTCCTGGGTGGAGAAGAACTTTTCCAAGAATAGTTTACACATAGATCCTCATAAATCAACTGACCTTGTAGGGAGATTGACATACTGAGTGTATGCCTTTTCGATCAGTGATTTGGAAAATTCTTTGAGTTTCAGGTCATCATCCAACCTGTATACTTCCAAGGTCACAATAAACTTAAGTAAATGTTCTTTGGTGCTCCTTTTCTTGCCATTGAATAAGATGAACCTAGGACTAACATAGTCTTTAGGATACGGTTTTTCAATAATGTGCTAATGGTAAGGGAGTCTTAACTCCGGTACTCCTACAGTCGACTTTGCTTGTATTTCTTTTAGGTATATGTCTAAGTCTTCCTTCATTACAAAGGAGATCCTTAGGGTAGATACCATGGAAGCAGGTGTGGGAGGAGGTTGATGGCTAAATCCACTGAGAGCATTGGGAGGTGGAACATCTAGTTAAGTGGTTTGCTCCTGAGAAATGTTCTCCTCATCAATGGGAGGGTTAGCAGGAGGAACTACATGTGATGGAGTTACATAGGCGACACCTTGTTGCATAGCAATGTTGGTGTTTGGCAGAACCACACCTTGTTGCATAGTAACGATGGCAGCCAACCCTGTGACAAGTGGAGCAAGCATGGTTATGAGTTGATTCAAAGCTCTTGTGTTCTCTTGCATAGTCTGCATCATTTGTGCAAGATCTATGGGAGCATCAAGTTGTGAATTGCCTTAACTAGTATTCTGCGATATTTGAGGCAGGTTTTGCTCCATCAATTCAGTGTTAGGATCTTATTCTTGATAAACATTGTCAGATGGACCTCTCTTCCTAGCAGGTACCATTACCCTTTTGTCACTTAACTCTATCCCCAGTGGAGTCGCCAAAATGTAGATGAGAGGTCTCAATAGGAGTGGTCACGTGTGTATCACACAGGTACCACATTGCACGTGAATTTAGAGATGACACATGATAGGATGACTAGGGAGAGAGTGGTCGGGAGGAGGAACAAGCAATCTTAAGTATCTTAAATGCACAAGTGATAAATAAGGAATTAAGGGGACCTTAAGCGTCAACTTTGCAGTTCTTGAGTAATGGAAATTATTTTTTACTTGATCTCTTATTTGATCTTTAAGAGCAAAGAACTCTTGGTGGAACACCATTTCTCTAATCTCTAGAATTCGGGCCAAAAGGTCTCCTAATGAGAAGGAATGACTGAGTATTTATAGACTTTTGGGCCTGATAACATTCATTAGATTATTTTAGCGACCAATTGGTGAGATGGAATCTACTTAATTTAAGATTATCCTAATGAGTTTGCCATAAGCCTAAGATCAATAGCCTTCCTCATAAGTATATGAACCTGCTTGAGAAAGGTTAGATACAGATAAACCGATCTAATGATCTTTGTTCCAAGCCTACCAAACCAATTCTCTCTGAGTCATCCCAATAATTTGATCAAACTTATTAAGTCCTGTCACATAGCCCAATGGATCAAGCGAAATAATTAATGGGCTTAATCTAATATATTTATATAATATTTTTTAGCCCTTTACAATATATATATATTAGAAAGCCCAATTTCTTTAAAAATAAGGGTTCAGTAATAATTCTCTTTTCCATTCTCTAGTTGGAATAATTTCTAATACAATTGATGTGAAAGAAAAAGAATTTTGCATCTATGGCACACAGATGAACACACCTGCACATCTAGATATGAAAATGTTAAGACTGTAAACTTAAATGCAAAATTCCTCCTCCAGATTGATGCGTCATTATTTATGGAAAGATATAGGTTGGTTGGAAAAGATTTATCGGTACTGATGAGATTTTAATAATATATATTTTTTATAAAATAATAGTTATTTTAAAATTCATTAATATATATATATATATATATATTAAAATCTTATTATTATTTACATATTCTATATACAAATATGTAATATAAAATACCGAAGGAATCAATTTTTCCATTGAATAACGTCACCGTCTATTAAAAAACAAAGATAATTAATACAGTACTTTCGCTGGGACATGGGAGCAGTTGGCTAGCTTTAATTGCGCATGTTATGTTAATGTAAAACGACATTAAGTTATCTGCACCTCAGATATGTGTCACTAAAATATAGGCAGCACAGGCTCAATTATAGCATAGAATAGCGGGAATATTTAAATATGTTTAATTTATTTTGCTACTCTGCAGAGGGAGACACATATAACTACTCTGCCTATTCTATAATGAATGAGATCTTAGTTTTCTCACTCAATATATAGCAGTACAAAGATAGATACTCTATCTAAACCTATTAATATGTTCTCAATAACATTACACAACTAACTTATTTGCATATATGAGAAAAAAATTTGCTCAATTTTTTTCTATTTATGAATTAATCGTTGAAAATACATACAATTTTATAAATAATTTTACAATAATATCTACTTTTTTATTATTATTTTAACTATTGATAACACGAGATAGATTATTAAAAAATAAAAAAATATATATAAATCCATGAAATGCGTGGTTTGGTTTCCATCAGCATGTTCTGATCACCCACCACAAAAAATTAATAGCTTGATTAATGTGATTATATATTCTTAATAAAATATTGGATTGTGGAGCTTATTAGACTTGTCTATATATCAGTCTCATATGACCACCAAAAATCTAATTCAATCTACCTCTTCAAATTCTCTGATAGGCTGCTTAGGTGCAACTAAAATTCCACACTAATGAACATGTCCGCATGTCAAGATTGTTTAATCCTGCTACAATAGCAAGTCAACAATGGCATGCATACTCTTGGAATTATATTGCTTGGCTTCTATGGACTTTGGCCAATGTGCTGGTTTCACTTTTCACAGGGTAATGCATGAATCTTATGGTTCATTAAGAAAAGAAAATTCTAATAGAGTCTGTGATTTGTAGACCAGTCGAGTGCAACGTACGGGGTGACTCTATGGACTGAACAGTGCGGACTTTTGATGCAACCTGACGTAACCCAATATGGTACTCAGACCGAAAACTGATACATGGATTCATTGTGCGATATTGGATTTCACAAGATGCCGTGCACTAGGCTCTGATGCCTTTTTGGTCTACCTTCGAAAGTGATGATCCCTTTTTATCCTCATCCTTGGAAAAAATTAGTCTTCACATATTTCATCTCTTCAGCTTTGCTCTTTCGTTCAAGAATAATGCCAAATCACTGTCGCAACTTTTAGCTTTGCAGCCTTTTGTTAGATTTACTACTTCATTTCTATTTATTTATCCCTATACTATTTATTCAATCGATATTTATCTTTTTATATAGTAAATTTAATAAATAAAAAGAATGATGAATTTGCTATTTAACAGTTTCAAACTTCTCAATAAATAAGTTACAAATTTAGATATCAAATTGGAAAAAACATCCTCGTTGGAGGTCATGATCCCTTTATTCAAAGGGAATCTAATTTTTTCCTTTCGTTTTCTTTGTATTGCCTTTTTGCATTTCCATTAAATCATTGACAATCTTACTCTGTAACCCAAGTGCAAGGAAGTGTGATATAGTGAATAGAACCATGGAGAGACAGAGCATCCTGAAGCAGAAACCAATGGTTATCCCCCAAAGACAAGAAGACATGTATGCTTCATTTTTTCTTGCATATGATGCTCCATCAACTACTTCTCACCATTACGTTGACTTTATATTACACGCTCTCATAGTATCTGTTATTTCATCTACTTCTCATCATTTTGTTGACTCAAGTTGAACATATTCTCTTATCTTCAACAAAACAAATGCTCCTAAAGGTTGGATTAGATTTGATCAGATTTTCAAGGAAAATGGACAGCCATGATACGATTGATTTCCTGTGAATGTTTCATATGTACTGCTATTATGACTGCAAACTTCTCGTCGTTCATTTGACTCGTGTGCAAGTAGTAAATTGACCTTTTATATCATTCAAATGATTTGAAACACAAACTAGCTGATCACAAATCCTAGACAGAGCTTGAATGTTCTTCGTTATGTTTGTGTCCCTTGTGCAGTTTTTCCACTCTAGAAATGACCATGGAAGCAATCCGGAGTACGTTCTGCAATACTAGCATGGGGCTAGAAGGCATTATTGATCCATATTCTTGTACCAATCACATTTTGGTCATTGCAATGGACATCGTGCTTCTGTTTATCTTCATGCTTATTCTGCTTTGCAAGTCATCCTCAAAGACGAATGTTTCCACCTCTAGATTTTTTTCTCCATTAACAATTGCTACGGCTGGTTTGAATGGTAGTTTAAGTCTATGTTATTTGGGCCTTGCAATTTGGATAATCTATGAAATACTCAGTGCAGATGAAACAGCTTTGCCTCTGGATAAATGGCTTGTAGTTCTTTCGCAGGGGATTAGTTGGTTGATCCTAAGTTTAACAGTATGCATCAGAAAGCTAAGCCTTCGGAACATTGCGTTGATGAAGGTTTACACAAGTCTTGCCTCACTTTATGCTGCCTTTCTTTGCATATCGTCATTTTGGGAAGTCATTGTTGATGATGTAGTTTCTATGAAGTTAGTACTGGATATTTTATCATTACCAGGAGGCATTCTTTTGCTTGTATGTGCATTTCGGGTAAAAAGTAATTCAGCAAGTGAAAGTGAAAACCATGACGTTATGTATGAACCTTTGCTTGAAAATGGTGCTGATACAGCTGATGTAAACGGTAGAAGTAGCAGCAATGTCACACCTTTTGCTGAAGCAGGTTTTTTTAGTAAGATGTCATTTGGGTGGTTGAATCCATTAATGAAGAAAGGTAAGCAGAAAATTCTTCAACAGGATGATATTCCACGTGTAAGACCAGATGATCAAGCAAGGACTTGCTACTTGCGTATTATGGAAGAAGTGCACCAAAAAAAGAGAGGATCCATAGACACTTCGTCTATTCTGTGGGCAATATTTCACGATGAATGGAAAGCTGTTCTGTTTACAGGGATTTGTGCACTGATCAAGGTCTTGGCACTTGCAACGGGCCCCTTATTTCTTATGGCTTTCATTAAGGTTGCGGAAGGCGAAGCCAGCTTTGAATATGAAGGTTATGTGCTGACTGTAGGGATATTTTTAGCTAAATGCATAGAGTCGTTAGCAGAGAGGCAATGGAACTTTGGCTGTAGACTTATTGGTCTTCGAGTGAGATCTTTTCTATCTGCAGCAGTTTGTAAGAAGCAGCTTCGGCTTTCAAATGCTGCTAAGATGACTCATTCTCCTGGTGAAATAGTAAACTATGTCATGGTTGATGCATACCGAATTGGGGAGTTCCCTTATTGGTTTCATCAGATATGGTCAACAAGCCTTCAGTTGGTTCTTGCATTACTCATTGTTTTCTATGCAGTACGGCTCGCAACAGTAGCAGCTCTGTTTGTGATCATATTGACAGTCCTTGTAAGTTCGCCTTTGGCCAAATTACAGCAGAAGTATCAAAGGAAACTCGTAGAGACACAAGATAGAATGTTAAAGGCCATTACAGAAGCACTTGCCAATATGAAGGTGCTAAAATTGTATGCTTGGGAGACGCATTTCAAAAAGGTCATAGAGGGGTTAAGGAAAGATGAAACGGAATGGACAGAAGCAGTTTTGGCTCAAAAGGGATACTATATGGTTTTGTTTTGGTCATCTCCTGTCCTTATACCAGCATGTACTTTCTGGTCATGCTACTTCTTAGGAATTCCTCTCACAGTCAGTAATGTATTTACTTTTTTAGCAAGTTTGCGTATTGTTCAGGAGCCTATTAGATTGATCCCTGACGTTGTTGGAGCTTTCATTCAAGCAAATGTCTCCTTATCTCGAATTGTAAATTTTCTTAATGCTACGGAGTTAGAACATAACCGCATAAGAAACACTGGCTATGGTGAAGTTCCTGAGGTTACATTGTTAATGAAGGCATCCGAAGTTTCATGGGAGATGGCTTCTTCCAAAACAACTTTAAGGAATATAAACCTGGAGGTCAAAGCGGGAGAAAAAGTGGCTGTATGTGGAGAAGTTGGCTCGGGTAAATCAACCCTCTTAGCTGCAATTCTTGGAGAAGTTCCTCACATAAAGGGCATTGTAAGTCCTAATACAATCTCTGCTTTGTCCTAAAATCTTAACTAGAGGTTCAATGATTTGTGAATTTGATTGCTTATAAAGAATAATTTTTAGTCTCTCAAATACTGTCTGAAATTTTCCAGGTAAAAGTGATCTTCAGCCATCTTAGTTTTAAGCAATCTATGTCGTAAACTAGTATGTAAATATTGGGCTGAAGCAACTGATCGTGATATCATTGATTAAGGACATCAATTGCTTATGAAATCCTTGATCCATATTCAGGTTCGCACTTATGGAAAGATTGCATATGTTTCTCAAGCAGCATGGATTCAGACTGGGACTATACAAGAAAACATCCTGTTTGGATCACCCATGGATCCTTCAAAGTACCAAGAAACAATTCATAGGTGTTCCCTTGTTAAAGATATCGAGATGCTGCCCTTTGGTGATCTCACTCAAATAGGAGAGCGAGGTGTCAATTTGAGTGGTGGACAGAAGCAAAGGATACAACTTGCCCGTGCTTTATACCAGGATGCAGATTTATATCTGTTGGATGATCCTTTCAGCGCTGTTGATGCACACACAGCAGCCAGCTTGTTCAACGTAATGAGTTTTACTTCCCTTCTGCATTTATTCTAATGAAGATATCTTTTGTGCATTTGAAATAAGATTTATTTCTGTCAGGAATATGTCATGGGAGCTTTAAGCAAGAAGACGGTTTTGCTGGTCACCCACCAAGTTGACTTTCTTCCCACCTTCAATTCCATTTTGGTAAGTGTAGCAGAATTTCTTCTCTTGAGTCGATTGCATTACCTAAAGTTAATTAGGAACTCGAGGAAGCATTATCTCCAATACTTAGATTCAGACAGGTTGAGTTTAGCTTCAAACTAAGCCACAACCTAAATGCTTAAGCTGGTAGATGTGGTAACTTTTATATCACATTTATAGGATGAGATTTTGACTAAAACCCATGAAATATACAACTTAGTTAAATAGGAGGGAAATAATGATGTAAGAACTTGAACACAGGATCCTCTGCTTTAATATATTTTTGAGTTTAGCTTCATAGCCAACTGATCTATAAACTTAAGTTTGTAGATATGATTTAAGCTTTTATATTTATTCATAACTAACTGATCTATAAACTTAAGTTTACGGCTAATTTCTTGGCAGATGATGTCATCTAAAGAGATCTTAAGTGCTGGAAGTTATGATGAGTTGATGGCCTTCTGTCCAGAATTTAAGGATCTTGTCAATGCTCATAACTTGACTTCTGGTACCACGAACAATGAATTAGATTCATTGAGCAGGGGTAATTATTCCAAGGAGGAGATTCAGAAATTACATGCAGAGGAAGTGCTACAGGCCTCACCAGGAGATCAGTTGATAAAGCAAGAGGAAAGAGAGACGGGAGACACCGGTCTAAAGCCTTACATGCAGTATTTGAAGCACAGCAATGGCTTCTTCTACTTCACTCTGGCAACAATTTCTCACATCATATTCATAGTTGGCCAGTTAATACAAAACTATTGGTTGGCTGTAGATATCAACAATTCTGCCATCAGTAGAGTAGAATTGAATACAGTTTACACAGCCATAGGCCTCTCGTTGGCACTATTTCTATTCCTTCGATCCTATTTTATAGTTGTATTAGGTGTTGGGGCATCCGAGTCAATATTCAATACATTGATCTACTCTCTTTTCCGAGCACCAATGTCCTTTTATGACTCAACACCTGTGGGAAGGATATTAAGTCGGGTAAGAATCTCTAAGGTCAAATGTATCATGTTTCATGAATTCATGAAACAGTTTAACAGTTTTATTTGATTTTGTAGGTATCCTCAGATTTAAATATCATTGACATTGATGTGCCCTTCAAAATGACCATAGCGCTTGGATCAACAATGAATACATACTCCAGCTTCATTATATTAGCATTTATTACTTGGCCAGTCGTATTTGTCATTATACCCATGATATACTTGACCATAGTTATACAGGTATCTCGTTCACCGAATTCCCCATCATAGCATTCTAGGATCGATGATTTCTAATCCAGCTTCATGATTTTTAATCACAGAAATTCTACTTTGCTTCTTCAAAAGAGCTGATGCGACTTGATGGCACAACAAAATCCACGGTAGCAAGCCACATTTCAGAATCAATTGCTGGAGCAATGACAATAAGAGCATTTGGGGTGGAAGACCGGTTCGCTCTGAAAAGTTTGGATCTTATAGATGCAAATGCAAGTCCGTACTTCCATAATTTTGCTGCAAATGAATGGTTGATCCAACGGCTGGAGATACTTTGTGCCATTGTTCTCTCATCCTCAGCCCTTGCAATCACTTTGCTCAATCTTGGTGCTTCTGCCACGGGTCAGTCACCATCATATTTATCTCATTGTTATATAGGGCATAGTGTTCAGGTGTTAACTCATCTAATGTTTCAACTGTTGATTAGAAGTATGTTGCAACAATTGATACTTTGATTTTTCACGTATGAGACAAGCTAACACGGAAATAATTGATCATCATATTTACCTTGTGATCCTAGGCTTACCTATATTTGTTATTTTTGTATTCTTATATATGAGAAGATTCTGATTTACATATTGTTTAAAATATTATGACAGGATATATTGGAATGGCTCTATCATATGGTCTTTCGCTCAATGTTTTCTTGGTTATCTCGGTCCAATACCAATGTTCTCTGTCAAATCTGATCGTATCCGTGGAAAGACTAGAGCAGTACATGCATATTCCTAGTGAAGCTCCTGAGGTGATAGAAGACAGCAGACCTGCTCATAGCTGGCCTTCTGTCGGCAGAGTAGACATATACGATCTCAAGGTAGGGTGTCAATAAATGATCATACCAAATACACATAATCTTAGCCTAATGTGCTACATCGTGCAGGTTAGATATCGCCCTGATTCTCCGCTAGTTCTTCATGGAATAACCTGCACGATACAAGGAGGGCACAAAATTGGCATTGTTGGCAGGACTGGCAGTGGAAAAACAACTCTTATTAGTACTTTGTTCCGCTTAGTGGAGCCTACAGATGGGAAGATTGTTATAGATGACCTTGACATAACAAAAATCGGGCTTCACGATCTAAGGTCTCACTTTGGTGTCATACCACAAGATCCGACACTTTTTGGGGGAACTGTCAGATACAACCTAGACCCTTTATCAGAGCATACTGACCAAGAAATATGGGATGTAAGTTTCAAATTACTTGCCATGATGTAACACTTACTCAGGCATAGAATAATGAACTTGTGAAGAAGTGTTGCCATTAAAATCATAAGAGTTAAAGAATGTGTTATAGCTAGTAGCACAACCATCTTATCTAAGAGTTTAAGCTTATAGATATAATGGGAACTATTATATTCGTTACTTTATAAAATGCACATAACTGATCAATGTCAAAATCTTCATTTCACACAAGTTAGAAACGTTTTTCTTCCTAATAAAGATTTCCTTGTGTCATGGAAGGTTCTTGAAAAATGCCAACTTCGGGAGACAGTACAAGAGAAAGAAAAGGGGCTCAACTCACTGGGTAAGAGGATAAAGAAACAATGATTATTTCCCTTATGGAGAACATCTACATAATCCAACTGTCTACTTTCATAGTTGATGGATTTATTTCTCATCATCAACCCTTCAACCTTTTGTTTTCGGGATTTGTCAAATGCATTATGGTACCAATGCAACATTGTTCCTGATAAGTGAACAAATATACATGCAGTTGTAGAAGACGGTTCAAACTGGAGCATGGGACAGAGACAGTTGTTCTGTCTAGGACGCGCGTTACTGAGGAGAAGCCGGATACTAGTCCTTGATGAAGCAACAGCATCAATTGATAATGCAACAGATTCAATCCTACAAAGAACTATACGAAGAGAATTCGCAGACTGCACTGTCATAACAGTTGCACACCGGATACCAACCGTCATGGATTGTACAATGGTGCTTGCCATTAGTGATGGTAACCTCAAACTTCCATTGCTGCAATTTCCTTTCTTATTATGGAGAGAATGAAAAGCGACTAGGATTTCTGTGTCACAGGGAAACTGGTGGAATATGATGAGCCTACGAAGCTGATCAATAAGGAAGAATCATTGTTCGGACGACTCTGCAAGGAATACTGGTCTAGAAGTGCAAGTGCTGGTAATTGATTGTATAGGACAACGCGGTTCTATTACAGTACGATCAGAAATTCAAGCCTTTACCACTTGAGCTATTCCGGGTTGGCTAAGTTAAACCGCTTAGTCAGATGCTCTACGACTCAGCTATGAAAACTGCTGTTTATGTTTTTTCCAATGTAAGCGATTTTTCACGTTAGCCTGACAGCATTTCACCGTACTGTCAATTTGATCATCCAAGGTTATGTTGTTGGAATAAACTTGGTGAGGGGAGTGAAGAATTAGACGCGAATGAGTTTCCACAACTTATTATATCCATATGACATGGTTATTATATAAAAGTATATGTGGCATATGACATTCATATATAGCAAAGGTAACATATTACGTATGAGTCTCTCCAATTCTTGCTTTAATATAAGCTCGAGGCAGACGACCAAGAGCCACCATCTTTTTCACTGCACAGCAACAAAATAACAGGTCTTCTTAATGCAGATCTGAAATTCAGCCGTCGTTACTCCATCAAGAAATGAAAGTTGTTCTAGAGTCATGCTTTTAGATCCAGATTTTTTTTCAATAATTTTTGCTTTCATTTTCTTTGTCATCACTATATGTGACTTTTCCAAACTAAAGTACATGGGTTTCATTGTTTGTTTTCTGGTTTAAAGTGACACATATTTTTATATGATATATCATCTTCTCTAGTGGGGAAAAAAAAAAAAGAATTGAGCACATAAGGTTGTAAGAAGTATATACACGATGATAAATAGAAATATAAATAAGTACATATGTCTTTCACATGTAATTACGTACTTTGTATAATGTAAGATTTGATTATTATATATCAATATACATAATTAGTGATATGTGCTTTAATTACTACATAAATCCAACTATATATTTTTATGTAAATTTTACAAAATATACTATATGTAAACGCAAAGGTCTATGTGAGATAAGTCTCACACTTCACGTGGCTTTACAGGAGTGATGTGGAAATAATGCATGGAGGGATGGCTTGGAGAGAAAGAGGTAGAAAGAAGAAACAGTTGTTCTCAAGGCTCCAAGACATCGGTGATATGTAAGGTAGTTTAGAGCATTGAGCTTATTGTGCTTAGCAAAAGTAGAATGTTCTTTGTCTAAAGACAAATCTTATTGGATCCTTGAGAGTAACAACTTGACAACATGGTATTGTTTTTTCTAATTTTTAAAGTGTGTCAAAAGAGGAGGAGCTATTTAGTGTTCATAGAGTTTAGCCATAGACAACGTCAGATCACATTAACATTCGATAGTTGGGATGAGTTTTTTCCCCTTGATAGATTCCCAAGTGTATAAACTTGCCTAAAAACAATTAAGAGTAGATAGACCAATCAATAATCCTTATTTTAAGCTCATCATGCCGAATTTCACCTAGTCATCCCAAGCACATGGATTTGACTATTTAGGTCTTATCATTAATCCAACATATCAATTCAAAGTTAATGTTGGGTTGTAAGCTCAAAATTTTGTAAAATGTAATCCATTTTTTGCACTCTAAATTTTGCCTCATCGACCAAAACTCTTCATACGGAATAGAAGGGTTTGGACATCGATTGCATTCTTCAAGTAGTTAGAGAGGTGTTGTGTGTGCTCATGCAACTAAGAGCTTTTGTTCAATGACCAATTGTATATATGTATGTATAAACTTTTCTCTTCCTTACACATTTATATCAAACTAGAAAAAAAAAATGAATTATTCCCCATCTCTTGTGCAAGGGAAGAAGGATTTTTTTTTTCCTTATGCCAACACAACAGCTTGCCATTTCCCCCTTTTCTTTTATATGTATGTGTGTATGTGTGTATATATTGTGACTTCAAATCATCATTAATCATTTGTTTAGGAAAATATATTATTTTTTTTAAATCCCTAAAATATATTAATTGTAAAACTATTCTAAAAAATATATTACTTAAAATTGGCACTTGAAATATTGATTTTAAATTGGTTTAAAATCGGTACTTGAAGTGTTAATTTCACCTCAAGTATCACAAATGAATGAGATAAATAAATAAATTTGCTTTACACTTTCTTTAAATAAGGAAAATCAACGTGTAATGAGATAAATAAATAAATGAGTGTCGGCTAATTATCTACATATATCATAAATAAATAAATATATTTTACACATTTCTAGAAAGAAGAAAAATCAACGTGTAATGAAACAAATAAATAAATGAGTATCGGCTAATTAAATGAAGGAAAATCAATGGACTTGTGAAATCGGTATTTAAAGTGCCGATTTATGTAATATAATTTTAGAAATAGTTTTGTAAATGATATATTTTAGGGATTTGTTTTCATTTAAAAAAAATCAATTATTATCGCAATTAACCACTTGCCCGTAATTCATGCTTCCGTTTTTCCTTTTCTTTTCATTGTTTCCCTTAGTCAATACTTTCTCTGTTTTATTTTTATTTTTTTTCCCGAAACTTCATCTTATCAAATAAGAAATTACTTCTTTTATTTTTTTTGTGCTCAAACAAATCAATGGCACCTTAATGCAGATTCTTATTGACATTAATTTATTTTCCCTTTATGAATTTTTAATTGATTATGCAATTGACCACTCTCCAATATTAGATTTCGACTTCAATTGTAAATAGCCTCAAATCACAAAACACATTCTATTACAACTATTAGGAAATTAATTAAAATATTACCTAATTAGAATTTTAATTAGAAATTAGTTAAATAAGGAGTTTTATTTAGTAGTATGAATAGTCATCCATGTAATTGTAAAGGAAGATCCATTAATTTCATAATACAATTAAGAATTTATAGAATTCTTTGAGAGAATTTCCTTGTCTCGTATAGAGGAATTTACCGATTTTAATTTTCGACTTTCTAGTTTCCATATTAATGAGTTACAAGATTAACATTTGGTGCTCTCATTGATAGGTTTTGCTGCAAACAAAATCATCTTTTCACATTCAGGCATGGAAGAAATTCATTGCATATTCGTTATAATGCAACAATCCACTAACATTTTATGCATTATTTGATGACAATCAATGCTAAAATCAAATCTTTGTCAGATCAAGTAGCACATGTGAAATATTCTTATAATTGAAATCAAAATCTTACTATTTCCATATTCTATTTTGAAGTTGTTAAGAAGAGTTTGCTAATGAAGAATCAAGATTTTGAAGTCGAGACTACAAATGATGAGAGTTTGCTAATAATGAATCAAGATTTCAAAACTGAGACTATGGATGGCGAGAGTTTGCTAATGATGAATCAAGATTTCAAAACTGAAATGATCACGAATACTGATCTTGATTATTCAACCATCATATATGACCCCAAGATTCTTGGTGAGAATATTGATGAAGAAGCCATGCTAGAAGATATAATAATCACAAATGTATGGGATCATGAAGATATGATAGACATAGCATCAAAGGTTCAAGAATTTAAGATCCATGGTAATTCATTAGACAATAGTCAAGAATTTGTTGCAACGAAAAATTAGGGAAAAACAATAAAAAAAAAAAAACAAGAATAAGATCCTATTATTGAGAACCATTATTTTTGGCAAAAAAAATAAAACTATGAAGGGGCATATTGGTAATTCAAATGATGTTATTATGTTAATCAAGGAGCAAATTGTTCATGATGATCATAAGAAAGCAATGGTCTCAAAGATGCAAAAGAAGATCGGAAAAGTGGATGAATCTTATTTTCTCTTAAATTGCGCTAGTTGATTTTTGTTTTCCTTTATTTTAAACCTTGAGATAAGGTTCATTTTACGAAGGAGAAAAAATTGTTACAACTATTAGGAAACTAGTCAAAATACTAACTACTTAGAATTTTAGTTAGAAATTAATTAGATAAGTGGTTTTACTCGGTAGCATAAATAGTCATCTATGTAATTGTAAAAGAAGATCCATTCATTTCATAATACAATCAAGAATTTATAGAATTCTTTAGGAGATTTTTCTCGTCTCGAGTAGAGAAATTTACTGATTTTGATTTTCAACTTTCTAGATTCCATATTAATGAGTTACAAGAGTTACATTTGTTAGGCTTTCAAATATGCCCAGCCCATTGTCTAATGCTAAAAGAAATATGAAAGGAATTATCCGAACTCTCAATCATATCAAGATACTAAAAGTTAAAGTACTCTTTCTCTCTCTCTCTCAAAGTCGTTCCCATTGTAACAGATTACGGTTTTTAACTCACACTCTCTCCTTTGTGTTTCTTATGGTTATAAGGTAAAGAAAGGTAGCAGATTAGGGTTTTAAACTCGCACTCTCTCTTTCGTGTTTCTTATGGTTACAAGGTAAAGAAAGGTAAGCCTAACTTCTTTGAGTGAGCTAGGGAACTCCAAGGCACCATAATTTCTTGGGAAAAAACATGATAGTCCCCTTCTTCTATTATCTTTCATTTTGTAAGTTGTTTTTGACATAATTGTATTTCTATTACAACATTTTGTTCCCACCTACTGATCTCTATAGTACAAAGACTATTATTTGTAAAAATTACAATTTCAACACTAGGTGAAGATGTATTCTCTATGCCATGCTGGATTTCTTCTTTTAGGTATTTGTCTAGTTGTAACAATTCTCCCCAAACCTCACCCCTCCCCAAAAAATCAACCTTGTCCTAAAGGTTAAGATTAGTGTAGATTTGACAAAACTAGTCCCAATTAGGGCCGGTAATGCGGGCCGTCTGGGCCGGCCCGCCCCGACCCGCACCGGCCCGCGGGTCATCGCGGGTTGGCCCGCACTGGCCCGCAAGGCTGACGGGTCAGAAAAGTCGACCCGCCCTGCCCCACGGGCCAAGCGGGCCAACCCGCAATGACCCGCAATTTTTTTTTTCCCTTGTGCAAAAAAAATTTTAAAAAAAACCTACAAACGGTCTCATACACGGCCGTGTATGGGGATCGTGTATGATTCTGTGGAAATCTTGATCGAATACACAGTCACGATGCACGGCCGTGTATGGAGACCGTGTATGATTCTGTGGAAGTCTACCAATCACTACACGGCCGTGTGTTCAAGCCGTGTGTCCCGTGTCTCTTGTGCCTTCATCATTTGTAAACAAAGTAAATTAGATTAGTTGACATTTAAGTTACTCTCTCTCTCTTTTTCTTACTATAAAAATGATGCTTGAATAGAGACTTCAATTTATATGTACTTAAAACGATAATCAAGCAATTAAGATAAAGTACTTTTCAGTTTTTACTAATTACATAGGAAAACAAATATAATAATGAAGCAAATAAAATTACATATATAAATCAATCATCACTATCATAATCATTAATAACTAAATTGGAGTCTCCTTTAGATGAAGTAGTCGCAGTCCCACCCACACTCCCATTGTCTTCTTCTTGATCTACAATTTATAAGATTACACATATAATTAGGAATATATTATATTATGGTGAATACATTAAAAGAAATTATTGGAAATAGAACAAAAAACAATTACCTTCACATGCAAATCCTTGTAACCAATTTCGTGTACAAATGAGAGCTTCTACATTGGATGGAAGCATAGAACTACGATACTTATTAAGTACACGAGCGCCGATACTGAAAGCTGACTCCGACGCTACAGTAGTAATTGGAATGCTAAGCACATCGGAGGCCATGATAGATAAATCAGGATATCTCTGGCTTTGACTCTTCCAATGTTGTAACACATCCAATTCTGAGTAGAAGTCCATATCCATTACTGGCTCATCTAGATAAATATCTAAAGAAGATTTACCAGAACTTTATACTTCTACTTGACGGTATCGGAATTCCTACAATATTAAGAAAAAACTATTTACATACCAATATATATTACAAAAAAAATTATTAAGGAAATAAAAAATTATTAAACTTACTACTAATGTAGCAAAATCAATCTCCAAGCCCTTTCCAGCTCTATGTGTTGCTGCTCCCTTACTGCTGCTACCTCTAGATATGTCTTGTGTTTGAGGAGATGATCCAACCTGATTGCTTCTACTTCTAGATATGTGATCTGTTTTGCTCTTCTCATATTCTCCATAAAGTTTATATAACTTGCTTTTTATATGAGCCATCTTCTCTTCACAAGTGAGGGGATCAAGTTTGTTAAAACAGAAGCTCAAAAAATCAAATTTCATTCGAGGATCAAAGATTGCTCCAAGTGCAAGGATAACACTATAATCACTCCAATACTTATCGAACTTATGTTTCATTATAATGGACATCTCCCTTATGACATGATCTTCACAATTTAAATTTTCATTGAGCAAGCATTCAATCCTCCATACTTGCAAAAAATAGTGGTTTGATGTTTGGTGATACTATGAAACGGGCTCAAAAACTTGCATATCTTTTCTGCTCTTTCCCACTCATCAATGGTTGGACAGTATTTATAATGACGATCATTCAATTGAAAGCAAGAAAAAGCACGTCGATACCTGAGTGCGCTATCAACATAAGATAAGTGGAATTCCATCTAGTAGTTACATCCAAGCGCAAACCGATATTCGTATCAATGTTGCCAACCTGTTCAACACACTCCAAAAAGTGTTTCATTCTACTCTCAGAACCCTTCACATACTTCACACTTTCCCTTACTTTGTGCAATGCTTCACTACTTATATCCAATCCTTCTTTAACGATCAAGTGAAGAATATGAGCACAACATCTAATATGAAAAAACTCACCACTACATAACAAACTATGTTGTAAATTCAATTGCTCTTTCAGAAAATCTTGCATACAATCATTTGCAGATGCATTATCCAATGTAAGGGAGAATATCTTCCTATCTATGCCTCAATCTTTCAGAAATTCAAATACTTTTTTCGACAACTCAAACCCTGAGTGAGGAGAGGGCATTTTAGAAAAAGCAAGAATTTTATTATTCAATTTCCAATTGGCAACCACATAATGTGCAGTCAAACAAATATATCCCTCACTAGTAGAAGCAGTCCATAAATCAGAGGTCAAGCATACTTTCCCTGGAATTTTTTGCAAAATTTGTTTCAAATTCTCCTTCTGAGTCAAATATAAATTCCAAACATCTGATGTAGCAGTTTTTCTACTGATTGGCTTACAATCAAGATTATATAGCCTTATAAACTGTGTAATCCTCATATATTCAACAAATGAAAATGGCAGATCATGCTCAATAATAGCCATAGCCATGACCTCATGAGCAAATTTAAGATCAGGTTTTCTTGATCTTAACTTCCCCGCATGATCAATTATCATATCACCAACATCATGATATCTAGGAATTTGACTCAAACGACACTTCTCTATATGTCGACGTAAAGATGAAGTTCCATGTGAATGTGTTCTAATCACATATTCCTTCTCACATGCTTTACACTTAGCCCTATTTTTACCATCATTCCCAATACCAATTTTTGTAAATAATTCCCAAACTTCAGAAGAAGAGCTACCTACTCGAGCCTTCTTACCTACACGTTCTTCAGATTGAGAAGATCCTGGTTGTAGATTATCGTTATGCCCACCAACTTCAGATACATGATCCACATTAATAGGTTCCATTGGTTCTATTGTAGCCTCGTTACTTATAGGATCCATTCTGTAAATATAAAAAAATATTATTAATAGTAGTTAAAGTATTTAAATTCAAGACGAATTGGAGATAAAAGCAAGTAAAAAGGGGAATGCTTTGAAGAAAGGAAGTTACACGGTTTTACAAACGGCCGTTTGAAGGAATCAGGAGACTACACGGTTAGGATACACGCCTGTGTATACGACCGTGTATCAGTGTGGAAGTCGGAAGAAGAGTTTGTAGGACAGATCAGTACACGGTTGGAATACACACTCGTGTAAACCAACCGTGCATAGGAAGGAGGACTGGAGGAGTGGAGGACACACGGTTGAGTTACACACCCATGTAGTCAACCGTGTATGAGAACAAAGAAGGAAGCTAGAGGCATACACGGCTATTACAAACGGCCGTGTGGGCTATACACGCCCAGAGTTCACTGAGTCAGAGAGATACACGGTTTTTATACACGAACACCACACCACGCCACACGGCCACCCCACACGGCCACACTACATTGCCACCACACCACACCACACCACACCACACCACACACAATACAGTAGAGGACAATAGTAGAGAAAAGAGAATTGTTTTACCTTAATTAACGGCGTCTAAAAGGTGGCCGGTGGTGGTGGCACAACGTCGGTCTAGCTGCGGAGTATTGGGGGTGCACGGATGGTGGGGTCTGGGGTGAGCTGCCAGCTGCGTTGGACTTGGAACTTATACAACCTGGTCGTGTGGGCTGCTCTCGAGGTCAAGGTGGACGGAGCCACGGACGGACGACGACCTGTGGAGTGTGGACTGCTGTGGTGTGGTGTCTGGTGTGTGTGTGTGTTGTGTTCGACTTCGACAGTTCGCTGTGGTGAGTGGTGACTGGCGTGGCGTGGGCGTGGCATGGCAATTTCAATCGCACCCGTTGGCTCGGCGGCGGCGACGGTGCAGGGCATGGTCGTCATGTCGTCCTCGTCAGTCGTCAGTCACGTCCTGCAGCAGGTCGTCCTCGTCGTACGTGATGAACGTGAGTGTCATCTCAAGCCGAGGTTGCCGTGCCGTGCCGTGCTGCTAGTGCTGCTGTGCAGTATCCGGCGGGTTGGCCCGCAGCTCGCGGGGATTGCCCGCCCCGCCCCGCATATTTTTACGGGCGGGGCGGGTCAACCCGCGGACCCGCCCCGCAATTCCCACGCCTAGTCCCAATGTTCCCATGATGTATCTTTAGGCACCAACCCATTCCATTGAACCAAGACTTGTCAAACTAATTATTCTGCCCTAATAATCTCATGAGTTCCCAAAATTCAAAGGGGCTCAAGAACTAGATGACTAGCAACGGCTTCCTTTGGTAACTCCAAGGAAGGAAGCTAAGGCCCCTAAGCTTTCTTAAGGAATGTGAAAGACATTATGAATCTTACTATAATATGGTATATCTACCTCATAAGCGCAAGCACCAGCTTTCTTCAACACCTTAAAATGGTCCATAATACCATTTCGACAATTTATGGAGCATCCTCTATAAAAATGAAACTTGTTGGTAAGGTTATAGTTTAATAAAAACAAGATCCCTAGGTTGAAACTCCACATCAATTTGATGATTATCAAACAAGAGCTTTCTTCCTCTATTTGGCTACCATCAAACTATTACATAGCATATTTGAGGCTTCATCTTTAGCCACTAATTCCTCATCAACCACCTCTACATTAGATGTTCCTTTGACATAGGCTGAAATAGTGAGAGCTGTCAAACCATATACTTAGATAATCTATCAATAACTACTAATAAAACAACGTAACCTTGTGATTTAGATAAAAAAAAAAAAAAATCCATAATATCTTCCCATATTCTCTCTAGTACTAGCAGTGGTGTTAGTAAACCTACTAGAGTTTAGTTAAATATTTCGTTTGTTGACATTCCATGCAAGCACACACAAAGTCCTCAACTTGTTTGCTCATGCCTTCTTAACCCCGGCCCCACCCCTCCACCCCCCCCCCCCCCCCCCCCCCCCCCCCCCAAAAAAAAAGTAAAATAAATAATAAAAATAATAATAAAGTTAATCACTTGTATGTCTTAAAACTCCAAAATAACCTGAATTGGGAGCAGCATGAAACTCTAATAATAATCGAGGGATCACAAAAGAATCTAATACTAAGAATAGACAATGATGGAAATATAATAAACCATTTTTCTATAAGAGTGGCCATTTTAAGTTCTTACTGGATTCCATTTCAGCAATCATAGTATGAAAACTATTAAATTGCATATACTTCTTCTTAAGAATGTCCAAAAGAGGAAAAGTGAGCATAAAAATGCCCAAATAAGAAGGATCATTATCATGCTATCGTGACGAAGCATTTGTTACCATATTCTCACATTCTTTCTTATACACAATGGTGTAATCATAGCCAAGAAGTTTAGCCAAATACTTCAATTGTTCAAAGCTCTAAATCACTTGACTTAGTATCCACTTAATACTTCGATGATCCGTTTGAATAATAAAATGTTGCTTCCACATTTTTAACTGATTCTACAATAACATGTAGTTCTCAGACATAAGTAAAAGCCTTACATGAATGGGAAGGTAACTTCTTACTAAAGAAGGCAATCAGGTGGTTATCTTGAAGAAGGTTCGCTCCAATACTAGTTTTAGATGCATTTGTCTCCAATACAAATTTCTTAAAAAAAATCAAGTAATGACAATATATGGCCTAAAGTCATAGCCTGTTTCAAGCTATCAAAAGCATTTCTAGCTTGCTTGATCCATTCAAATATGTCCCTTTTCAACATGTTAATTAAAGGTGCAGTTATAGTAGCATTCATAATAACCAGAAAGTCCCAAAGTTCTCAACTATTTCAATGAAACCGATAATGGCCAACTGTGTATTGCTTCCACTTTGGAGAATCTAATCCTACTCCCTTTCTTGAGATAGATTCCTTCTTGAATGAGAATTTACTCTTCTCAAAACAAAAGGTGTTGTTAGCTAACACTTATAGAACTTGAGATAAATGCTCCGCATGTGAAGTCATGGTCTTGCTATCAACAAGGATGTCGTCAAAAAAGACAATAACAAACTTCCTCAAGAATAGCTTAAAAATAGTGTTCATGGTAGCTTAGAGTGTGGCAAGTGCATTGCTTAATCCAAATGGCATGACAAAATTCATAATGACCCTCATGTGCTCTAAAAGCCATCTTTTCTACATCATCCTTAGGCATCCTTATCTAATGATAACCAGACCACAAATCTAATTTGGAAAAGATAGCTACCCTATAAAGTTTGTCTAATAACTCATCAATTGTCAGTATAAGAAATTTATCATTTATTGTGACTTAATTCAAAGCACAACAGTCAATACAAAACTCCAACTCCCATCTTTCTTTTCTACCAAAAGAACCAGAGAAGAAAATAGGCTAATACTTGGTTAAATAATGCCCTACTCCAACATCTCTAAAACCTGCTTTTCAATCTCACTCTTTTGAAAGTGAGGATAACGATATGGCTTGACATTTACTAGAGAAGTCCCATTGATCAAATGAATATGATGTTGAATCTCTTTAAACGGTGACTATGATGAACATGCTTCAAAAAATTTAGAGAATATACCTAATACATGTGATAGAGCAATATGCCACCAAATGAAAGTAAGAGGCAACATCATTAGTACAAATAAGACGCCTCAATTGGTTGTCGGAAATTTGACTAGCTACTCCAATATTATCTCTAGTTAGAGTCACTCCCACTCCATTCCTCATGAATTACATAGAGAGTTTAGTATAATCAATGGTAATAGGTCTTAAACTCCATAGCCACTACACACCCAATACAATCTTTATACCCTGAATCAATAGAACATAAAATGTATCACAAAATGCCACCCTTTGAATGCTCACAGTAACATCAATACACTTCCTTCACAAATGAGTTTGCTACCATTACCAATCACCACTTGAAAACTTCGGGAAGGTAAAATAGTGAGCCCCCAATGTTTTACTAGCTGAGTCTAAACAAAAATATGTACACTACCCGAATTAACTAAAATTAACATTGGGTTATTGTTAATCATGCCATGAAATCTAATAGTAAGAGGCACTCAAGAACCAAATAAGGCATGGTAACTAATAGCAACAAACTCATCATGAGAAATTTCCCAATTATCATCATGTTGTTTCACAGGTAAGTTCAACTCTTCAACTTGATTTTCTGCTATAGTATCAACAAAATCATCATATAATAGTGCAAGAAAATGGGATTTACATTTGTGATTTCTATGAAACTTCTCATCACAATTAAAACATAAACCTTTCTCTTGTCTAGCTTGCATTTCTTGAAGAGTGAGTTTATGAATAGGAATGGATTTGGAATTAAAAGGAAGAGGAGGAGGAGGAAATGAAGAAGTAGTAGAGGTTGAAGGTTTTGTAATTTGGTGGGTTTAGAAATAAGTTGGGAAGAAAAAAAATAAAGGTTTAGAAAAAAAAATTACTCTTGAAATTTGGCTTCATATTGTTTCACTAACCAAATAGCATTCATTAGTAGGTTTAACAATTTGAACATCACATCTAATAGTAGTCTTGAGACCCAAAACAAAACAACTAGTAAGAAAAGATTTAGGAACTCCTACCACTCAATTAGAAAAGGCATCAAATTTGGCTTGATATTCATAAACTGATCTATTTTTTAGTCAATTTGGATAATAAGCCTTGAACATCCTCATATTCCGAAGGTCCAAAACGAATCTCATTTGCTTGCATGAATTCTGACCAAGAAGTAAGACAATGATTGCTATACATCCATTTATAACATTGTAATGTAGGTCCTTCCGTAACAGAAGAAGCAATAGTAATTTGTTGATGGCCAGGAACTTTATGAAATTCAAAGAACTACTAGGTTTGAAAAATCCATCCTAGGATCCATCCTACAAAATTTGGGAATCTCTAACTTGATTCCTTTCAGCAAGTTCTCAGTAACAGAAGTCCCATTAGTTGCAAAAGATGATGAATCCTCACTAGCCATTAAATTTGATGTAATTGTTGATGGGCTCAAATTTTGATTATGATAGTTTTTTATATTATGGACTCTTATTGTCAATGTTTGAAGTTATGCATTAATGTTTGCTAAAGAAATCTCTAATCCTTTATTACTCTATTGCATGGTGATGAACATGCTCTTAATTGCTTCCATATTGACATTGTGTGAGGAAGATCGCAACTTTAGTGCCATGATCAAGACGAGAGCACCAAATTGTTGGGCTTTCCAATAGGTCAAGTTTACTATCCAATGCTAAGAGAAATATGAAAGGAATTATTTAAACTCTCAATTAGATCAGGATATGAAAAGGTAAAGTACTCTCTTTCTTTCTCTTAAAGTCGCTCTCACTATAATAGATTAGGGTTTCTAACTTGCTCTCTTTCTCTCTCTCTTTCACACACGTGCGCATACATGTTTCTTGTGTTTTCAAGGCAAAGAAAGATAAGCCTAACTTCTTTGAGTGAGCTAGGGAACTCTAAGGTACCGAAATTTCTCAAGGAAAAACAAGACAATCCCTTTCTTCTATTATCTTTCATTTTATAGTTTGTTTTTTACTTAACTATTTTTCTATTACAACGTATTATTCTCACCTACTAATCTCTATTGTACAAATACTATTATCTATTGATTATTTGTGAAAATTACAATTTCAACACTATGTGATGATGTAATCTTTATGCCCTTATACTTAAGTTGTAACATTTGGTGCTCTCATTGAGAGCCAACCTCATGAAATGGGCAACTTAGAAAAGGAGCGACTTGAGAGAGAGCTACTTAGGAAAGAGTTACTTGATGAAGCAAAATGAGAGCTGTTTAGAGTGAAAAACTACTCAGAGTTGGTAGTTTAAAGTAAGCTAACATGGGGTTGGCTTTCAAAAGAGGGTGATAATATTATTGTCCCACATGGGATAATAATATGGACTAAGTGTGATACTTAAATCTAAGGGGTTCTCTCACCTATCAGAATAGTCTTTTAGGATTGGCTCTTCCCTTGGACTTGGGTTATAACACATTCCTTCTACACTTAGGAGGAATGAGAGTGAGTAGTGGCATTATTGACATGTGATGGCAAGTTTCAACAAGCCTAAGAAATTAAATGAAATGAGTGATTGGCATGATTCATCACTAAGCATGAAGCTTAATTCAACATCAAGTCCTACATTGGTATCAAGCACAAAGAGAATCACTTGAAGTCCTTTATCAAAGAGGTAGTGGTTAGCAGTCAAAACTACCATCACTTTCAATCTTTTGTTAGAGAGTGGTGATTTCTTCCTCAAGCTTGCTCATCCTAACATAGTAAAAGACAAGGAAAGTTAATCTTTGTATTATGCCAAGAGGCAAAAGTTAGCAAGTAAAGCCATGATCACTATAAGTCCTTAACTGTGGTGGCAATTGCTTCTCCTTCAAAACTACGATCTTAATGCCATATTCTATAGTCAACTCTATTTAGAAGTTACAATAGAGCTTTGCATCCAATGATGGAAAAAGTTACCCTGAGTCCTTTACTAAAGAGGTGGTGATTGGTTCTCAAAACTACTATCACTTTAAATTCTTTGTAAAAGAGGAGATGATTCCTTTCTCAAGCTTACCCATCTTAGCATGTCATCCTAGAGGAGGTGATTAAAGAGCAATTAGAAGCTAGATTTACACTTTGTCAAAGTTACAAGGAAATGCTAAAGCATATGATGTTATTTGTTCTAGTTCTCCATCATAATTGTGTAAATAATACTGCTTCTAAGATTATCTCTCATTGCAAGTTAAAGGATAAATATTTTTCATCGTGTTTAGCCCCATACAAAGACTAGGCATTAGAGAGCAAGTATCCTAAAGGTGATGCACTTACTAACATTCTTCCTTCCCCAATTGCTAACATGTCATGATAAAATAGAGCAGCAATTGTTGATGTAATAGTAATGTTTGGAGCGAGTGTTTTGTATCATCATCTCCTTGTTTACATAAAATTCCCCTTTGGGTGGGGGTAGTGGTTTTAACCTAAACCATTTGGTAATAAGGTATAGCTATACTACTTACTATCTAGTTATGTTGAGAGTGAAGCCATGTTACTATCTGGTGGACCTAGAATCCACTTATTTTTGAGAAAGTTGTAGTGACTCAAAGGGTCTTGTGTCAACTTCTAGGAAACATGTTATCCGTTGTCATTTAGGTTGATATGTTTCTTTATAGCATGCTCTAAGAGCACTAAGGACTTGCTCTTTCTTTGAGAAACATTGTGTGCTTAAAGGCTAGTGGTCCCTAAGTTTAAGGAATAAATGGTAGTAGCTCTTATAAGCAGCAACGATAGATGTCGATGTGTAAGATGCCAACACAATGCTTAGGCTTAAAGCATAAAAGTTGTTATGTCAAAGTATTGCTTGAGCTTAACATATAAAAAGATAAGATGTTAGGGCATTCTCTAGTCTTAAATCATGAAAGCTAAGGTGTTATGTGTTGCTCAAACTTAAAGCATGGAAATTGAATTGTTAAGGTGTTACTTGGGCTTAGTGGGCCAAGGCATAGTTTAGGCTTAAAACATAAGAGCTAAGATGTTAAGGTATCATCCAAGCTTTAAGCATTAGAGCTTAGACATATGGTTGTTGCTTAAGCTTAAAAGACAAAATCTATGATGCTAGATTTTCTTAGGTTTAAAGCATGGAGGCTTAAAGAATGCATGTTGCCCAAGGAGTTTTTTGGTTTTAAAAATGTATGATGTTAGAAAAGATTCTTGGTTTTAAAGAATGCATGATGTTAGGGAAGTCTTCTCTATTATTTATAATAATAGGAGAGACTCCCAGTGTTAAGGATATACATATACTTTGGATGCTAGCAAGTGAGTTTATCCCCCTTATTGGAGGTATAATAAGAGGATTATGCAATCATAGTAATTACACTCAATAATCTTATATTGTTAATATAATACTTATTACATTATATAATGTAATAGGTATTCATATATGTACTAATTAGTTGAGGGGAAATAGAATTGTGATTTTGCCACTCAAAACTCGAAATCAAATTGTCACTTAAATTGGAATGACTAAGTTTAAGAATTATGGTTTCAATTTTTGAACCCACTTCCAAAAATAAGAGCTAAAATGGAACTAAAGTGTAATCCCTAACCATGTACCATATTTAGTCTTTCAATTTTCTAGGCATACATTTTTGTTTACATTATTATAATATAATAAAGGTAGATTACGCAGACCATCTCTAAAAACTTTCAAAATTACACATACCCTCACTTTTTTTCAAAGTTAGCACTTATACTCCCTAAAAAAGCTAATGTGGCTAATGACATGTAAATTTGGCTGATTTAGCGTTGATGTGTACATAGTTTAATATATTTAATCAACTTATGTTTTTAAAAAATGTTAAAAAAAACTTGGAATATCAAAAAAGATACATTGGAATAAAATGAAAAAAAAATTAAAAAAGAAAAAAAAGAAGCTTTTGACTTTGCCAACCACCCAAGGGAAGGGAGTGGTTGACAACAACACTAGAGGGGGTCACGCAACCTCACTAGCGATCGTAAAGTAACAATTTTTTTTTATTTAATTTAATTTTTTTTAATTCATTCTAATTTTTCCTTTCTATTTTTTTGTGTTTTTAGAAAATATTAATTAATTAAATATACTAAATTATGTACAAGTTAGCATTAAGTCAACTAAATATACACATCATTAGTCATATTAGCTTTTTAAGGATGTTAATATTAACTTAAAATAAAAAAGAAAAAAATTTATATAATTTTAAAAGTTTTTAAGAAAGATTCACATAATTTACCCAAATAACAATGGAAAATACTATTCACAAACTTACTATAAACATTTCTCATCTAATTTTTAAAGATAGTATTTCGATTATGTAATTTATTTTTATTATTTTTGTATAGTGCAAGTATTTTCATTTTTTTTTCTCTCCTTATTGACAATTGCGTAAAACAAAGTCAACCCAAACGGCCTCTGAAAACCCACCATTCCCATGCATCTGTTGCCACAGGGTGACTGACCAGTGCTACTCTTTCTTTCCATTGTTTCACTGCGTTGAGCCGGAAGACTCGACCCAAGCTGTTCCTTAAACAATGGCAGGAGGAGCTTCATTCAGATGGATACTTCAACTACACAAGGACGTCCCAAAAGCCGCCAGATTCTATTCACAAGGTCTTGATTTCACTGTCAATGTTTGCACTCTTCGTTGGGCGGAGCTCCAATCCGGTCCTCTTAAACTCGCCTTGATGCAATCCCCTAGGTAACCATACTTTCCATCCTTTACTGCAAGGAAAATGATAACGATGTCGGCAGGACCCTTCCATTCTTTTCATTAATTCTGTTTGATGAAATGCCTGTGAGAATGTCGACACATGCTTGCGATTTTATGCGATAATGGGATTTGATGGAAGAGTTCGTAAATGGGTTATGGTTGATAGGCTAGAATATTTATCATGTGATGGGTTGTCTGTTTCGTTGGTTTCACAGAAGTACATTGTAACTAAAACAATTCTCGTTGATTTGTAATATTCTGTTATACATGGGGCCAATAATGCTTCATTCTCCGTGAAACGAATGTACACCAAATGGTATGCGTTCTTACTGATACCATTTTCGGCAGTTTGAATTGGATGGTTGACTGAGCTGCTTCCATCTATGGAGGGTGGTATGCCGCCCGAGAAGGGCCTGATCAATCCCAAGAGTACTCAATGCACCACGCCAGATGCACGATTATCCGTGGGATAAGGAAAGTTGATCCATGTCCTTTGGGGAGTTGTGATAATGCTGGGTTGCTTGCTAGAATTCTCCATGACATGTGCGTCTTGTGTGGGAGGTTTGTTATGTGTGGTGACTTCAAGATTAAGGAGTGTTCATGGAGGTTCTCCTCATTCCATGCCACCTTACCTATCCAGTGTGAATTGAAGAAGCCATTTGAGGAAGGCTGCTGGGTGAAGCTGTCTTCACTTCCTAGTGGAACATGGATGAGTGGGGAGGTCAGGAATATGTTCTACAACCATTGGCTTTGTAGTCGAGGCTAGGACCAACTCCCCTTCATAATAACACTCTCTACTTTGGCATCATTCTCTAGAGCAAACTCTCTTATAATGTGGACCTGTGGTTGTCCTTTCCTAGTGATGGGCTACTGGGGTGCCATGTGTCAGGCGAAATAGATGTCTTCATACCAGCTCTAATGTTCCAGTAGAAGTTGTTACACATTGGTTCCTTCACTTAAAAAAAAAATTTCTTCCACACACAGGAGCAATCACTGGGGATGAGGGATCTTCATTTGCCAAAAATTCTTTTGACCCATCAGATATGATGTGCCTAACGAAACCAAAGAAGACTATGGCAGGTCAGGAAGCTTATGTTTTAGTTGGAGCTGTGTTGCACTCCAAGTTGAGCAATGGCAAGTCCCTCAGGCCTAACCTCTAATTCCTAGCCTGCATTAGCTTTCCAGTGATCATCCTGTTTGCCCAACCACATATAGTTCCTCATCATAACAATGGTTTTGTTGGTGACCTTCTTTGGAAGGATATAAGTCAACAGCCAATATACTTGTATCTGAAGAAATTGATCCATCATTTTTTTTAAATCAATGATTGATTATTTCAGATATTTCTTATATATTGGAGCTTTGATCATCAAAACTCACTCATGTTCAGCTGTGATCAGAGTATTTTTGTCCAAAGTTGATTCCGTTCTTGTTTGTCTGTGAAAACCAGAGATTAGGTCAAACTGAGTCACAATCATTGTCGTTGAGTTGCCCAGAGCCACAAACCTCACTGGAGGTCTTTTCACCTAAGTCAAAGTTGAAGCCAAGCATTGCTCTTGAAGAACTGGTATTAGAACTCTAGAGGTGCCTTTCCACTCCATATACAAGCAAGGATGATTGCATTCTGAGTATTGGACACTGCATAGGCAAGGACAGTCACATAGACTATTGCAAATCGTTTACACAAGCTGGAAATGCTTTCCAGGCAATTGGTTGAAGCTAAACTGTGATAAATCTACGAATCACAACATGGTGAAAGTTGGGGCAGTAGGGGTTGTTATGGATTGGGATGGAATATGGATTGTTAGTTTTGCTAATATCCTAGAAAGTATTTATTCTGTTGAAGCACAGCTTTGGGGTCTCCTCCTTGGACTTACAAAATTACAAGGAGGGGTGGCCAAGGTCATGGTGGAACTTGATGCTCAGTTTGTCTCTCCCCTTGTAAGCACAATGAGTTCGTGTTGCTAGCTTATGTTATGTATTGAATGGTGCAGTGGTATATTGGGACACTATGGAGTGTGGGTTCACCACACATACAGATAGCCAAATCAAGTTGCTGACTTGCTGGCCAGAAAAGGAAGAGACATGGGAGGAGATTTTGTACTTTTTTTCAAGTCCTCTTGATGGCTGTATAGTTTAGTAGTTTCTCATCATAATGGATTTGCCCATGGCAGAGAGATTTCTGTCTATAAGACATACTGCTTTGATCTATAAAACTCTAGTTAATGGTATGAACTTTGTTTGCATTGGGAAAAAAAAAAAAGGCTTTAAGTCCATAGAAAAAGGGCACAAACAGCATTTTTCGGCTGGAAATGAGGCTGATATTTACATGAAATGGTTTCAACTCCTTCCTGTTTTGGTCTGCATAAAAAATGGACTCCAAGCAGATTCCTGGGTGGTTCCAATGGATCTATAGCAGTCTTAAGGATTTTGAAGATTATCAAGAAGCCAATTTGATTGGCACCTCCCAAGGCATGCTGTAGAAATGATAAGATAATCAGCACTCTTGCAATATTCTTGTAAAATGCAATACTTGAAGAACGAAACTGTTATGGAAAGAATGAAGCGTATGCCCTCATCTGCTAAGTTGAGTAGATCATTTTGGGTTACAAGCAGTTAAAGAAAGGTCAATTATAAGATATGCAAGTTCACATGGGTGGAGGAGACTAATCTTCAGTATAAAAACCAAACTCTTGATTCACAAGTGAGAAGGGTGTTAAAGAATAAATATATTAAGCACCTTGGAGCTATTAGTCATAGCTTTTGAATCAGTTTGTTGTGGATTCAAATTTACCGAAATTTCCCTTGCTAGCAGTTATTTAAGAATTTCATCTGTTCACTTTACAATGGATGAACGTGTTGAAGTTCAAGTGTCAATATGCATGCAAGCTACTGATGAGTCAGGTGATACCAGGAAAAAAGACTTTCTAAAGTGGTAGAGACAAGACATTGTCTGTCAGAGGAAAATGCTTAAGGTAATTTTAACTTGTTTGAGAAGGTTTTGAGAATGTTTATTGAGAGAAATCAGGTATTGTAGTTAGGTGATGCAGCTTTAACACAGTGTTCGAGTTGGAATGGACATGGCTAGAGAGTGGTATGGAGATTTAAGTAAAGGATATAGGGAAGTGGCACATTACTCAATGCCGTTTAAGGATCCGTGAAATAGTTTGTTTAGCTGTTTACCAAAGGAAGTGTTTTTTTCCATGTTTTTAGTGTGATATGAGTGTGAAGGTCCTGCAGTGTTGTGCTTATTGAGATATTCAATTGTTGGCTAGAGATTCTGCAGGAATATGTGCAGGAGGGAGGTGGCATTTGCTAACAATTATTTTTAAGGAAAAACTTAAATATGTTAAACAACAAATATAAAACCCATAAGATATATAAGATTAAGCTTTCAGATCATGTGCATTTTATTAACCCTTTTAATTGATTAGTATACTTGATAGGTTTAATCAAAGACTTAACTCACAAGTGAGAAGAGTCTTAAAAAATAAATATAAAAACCACATTGGATCTACCAGTTTAAGCTTTTAAATCAACTAGCTGTAGATTGAAAGTCAACAAAATTTCCCTTACAATAATATTAGAATTTCTTCTGTTCACTAAACAATTGACACAACTGACATTCAAAGACTACCTGGTCCTGGATTCCACCCTGGCCTGTACATACTGCCTTTACATTTATGTGAAATATTTTAAGTGTGATGACCTTATTTGATGGTGATCTACAAAAGCAATATCCAACATTACACATTATTACTTAGGCTGTGAATTGATGTTGTATTGGAGAGACTGCTCATTTCTGTTGATTTTCATTGTAAATATTTAGAAGCCTTATTTTTAGTCCGGACACAGTGGTAGCCTGTAAAGAAAATGGTTATGGAAAACTCACTTAGAAGGGGCTGAATCACACCAACATGAGTACCATCATGATAAATTGCTAGCTTTGTTTTTTTTTTTTTTTGGGAAGTTTGCCAAGGTTATTCATCATATGGACTTTCTTCTAGCAGTTGGCTCATTCATCATGAAGATTTATGTCAGTTTCCTCATTGCTTGTTTGCTGGATTTATCACTAACTCGGAGTTACTTGAGCTTCTTACTAATCCCTTTTCCAGCAATCATATTGTGCAGCAGGGATACTCTTCACTCCTATCGTTCACTGTCTCTGACATTAACAATACTGTGACAAAGTTGATGGCATTGGGAGCTGAACTTGATGGTTCCATAAAGTATGAAATTCACGGAAAGGTAACTGCATGGTTTTGATGGACATCTTTAGAAGTTCGTTCTCCTAGCGAAGAAATATAAGTATTCTGTCCATTTGTTTCTCAGGTTGCTGCCATGCGATGTATAGATGGTCACATGTTAGGCCTCTATGAACCTGCATGAGGGTTGATAGAGGTTTCTTATCAGTCATCACACTGCTTAGAGCTCCTAGTTCATGGGGGTCCTTGTGAAAGCAGAGAAGACACAATTTCTCATTTTCTGAAATGACAGATGATTTGCTGTGCCTTTCTAAAATTGTTACGGGGGAATAGGGATGTAGCTGCAAATATTGACGAAGACACACTGAAAACCGTGCTTAAATTTTTGCCACTATTTCTTATGTGGTATAATTATCAATTATCTTTGAGAAAGTTGATTGGGAAAATCAGCATCCCTATACAACTGTTATTGTCGGCCATTGGCTTCTTTTTCTTGTTGCTCTTGATTTTAAATTGTATATATGTGACATTGATTGACTGCAATTTTTCCTTGGTCCAGTTGAGTGCTTTGTGGTAGGTGAGAAAGCCCCTGATGCTATTATTGTCTAAGCTCATCAATTTCTCTAAAGCCTTCTAGATATTCGATTGTCACATTTGAACAATGACGTTTGAAGGTGTCAGGTATGATTTTCTTCTAACGACTATCTGGTCAGCATTTAGGTTTCCATAAGAATTGTTGCTTGCCAGAAACCTAAACAGGGGCTGGTTCTCCCATGTTTCATCTTGAAAACTACATGCAAGTATAGATGGATTTTCTGTAGAAGCATGACATGGTTTTGATAAGCCATACCATAAATTAAATTGATTGACCGAGTAGTTATATACACACACAGACACACTGATAAACTAAGTACCGATTTAACCAGAGATGTGATATAAATTTAATTTTGACTTTCTGTTGATCAATAAATAATAGCGGGTGCCAGGTTATAAGTCAATATTGTCATTGTTATTTTTTTAATATAATATTTGTGAAACTAAATTATATTTATTAATGATATTTTATACATGGAATGGACAGTTGTCTACACAATATTAAAAAAAATTACATGATGCCTTCTGGGAAATTCTATGGTGCCATCATGGCACCGTGCTATCACTCTTGGTTACATAAGATCTCTTTGAATTATTATAAAAAGAAAAATCTAATATAAATAAACACCATAGAATTTTAAGAAAAATTCTCCACACAGAGTCTTATTTTTAACAGCATTTTGGAAAGATTTTATAGTAATTAGAGAGTGACAATATGGTGACACAACGGTATCGTAAAATTTATTGTTGCGCTATAATATAGAAATTCTATTTTATATGATAGACGATTTATATCTTTTATCCTATTATGTGAGTATAGGTTCTAAAATTTGGAAACTAGAATATATCTTGGAGTTTATATGATCATGTTGGCTTCTTTTGGGTTTTAGGATCTAATAGTGTATAACACGCTATTTTATTATTTATTACTAGAACTTACTATTTCCCATTAGTATTTATTAAGAGAGATGGTACATGAGCCAAAAAACACGACAATTGCCACCTCAGCAAGATAAATACTTTTTTAGTTGCCAAATCAAATTCATTCCAATAATATTTTCTGAAGTATACTCCATCTAATTTCGGTCACCATTTTAGGTACAAGTTTCACAACAGTAATCTTTTTCCCTTTATTAGTAACTATAGTAACATTTGACTTAGAATAGTAAAAAATAGTAAACATAAATAACGTTTGGAATAAGTTTGCCGCTACACAAGTCTACTCTGTTAATTTTTGATTCAACAAATCTAAGGAGAAAGAGCGAGTCATGTTAGGAGAGGACACACATGGAATGTTCCTAATCGCTAAGTTGATAGTAAAAAGCAGCATTGACAAGACAACAATGTCACTAGCAAATGTTGGTTAAAGAGCATACAAAATAGTCAAATTGTAGCATGAGAAAAACCTCGTTGGACGAAGAGAAAGCGTCTGTTACATCTGGCTAACTATTCGAAAAAGCTAGTATCCATTTTTAGAAATGGGTAAATTTATTAATGCTCTCTTAACAAGTTGCGTGCATGACTACTTGTGTACTTGACCAAAAGCAAAGCACACAGCACACGCCAAGCGCTGGTTTTCCAGGATGGAACTGTACTTGGAGGTAATGGTGGAAACTGCAAATCGCATTCAGAAAATCTTCTAGGGGAAAGAGAACTGCACACGAGAAAGGTTTTATGGTTGCTTGTCCACTCGCAGACGATGTCAAGTTTAAAGCGAGCAAGCAAGTTGGGTTTAGAATATAGCATGTTGTATAGATATGATAATTTATTTTAGTGGTGTGGGTATTCTGAAAGTAGGTTTTATCATTCATGAATAAATTAGTCGAGAGTTAATATTATTTTCTTGATGATGATTATAATAGGTTAAAATAATTAGTTTTTTTTTAAATACATAATAGATCGTGATTAAATTAAGAAAATATTTTTAAAATAAAAAATAAACTTAAAACAAATCTTATAAGGATATGGATTTTCTCGTGTTAGGTTAAGTGAAGTATTTTGATAAATCTTAATAACTCAGGTGCGGAGGGAATAACATGTTCACAGTATACCGTATATACACTGAAGACCTAGGAACGGTTTGAAACCGGTCTGGAATCGTGACCAGCCCGACTAACTATACTTTCGGCCCTGTTCCCCAAACTCGCCGAGTCACGAGCCTTATCAATGGAACGATGACCTGTGCCTTCATGCAAACTTCTTTTCCCCTCATAATTTAAACTTTGTCGCAATTTTCTTTTTTCTTATTAAATTGTACTTTCTCATAATCATTTACATGTAAATTTTAACAAATAAAATAGTTCACTCACTATATAATAAATTTTACAAATTAATTTTTAGAACACATGTTTTATTTTTGCTTACCATCTTCCTAGACAAATTTGAAACATGTTTTACACAAAAATAAAATAAAATAAAATTATTGGTATAAACCACAGACACGAGGAGGGAAACCACTCCTAAATTTTATTGATATCAAGTTAATTAATACAATTATAAGAAAGAGATATGAACCTTACCTTTATTACATGGAAACTAGTAGTAAGCAATAAAATTAAATAAGAAAATATTATTCTCCTTACAAATAATTACTATGCAACTACAAAAAATAAATAAAGTAGAACTATCACCCAAGTTTTAAAATTATAAAGGCAAAGTAACAACATGTAATGCTCAATCACTTTCACCTTGCGTGTGCTTGGAGTTGAGCTATTCATGCTTTCACCCGATACATTGAAGTTGCTAAAATATTCATTTTCTTCACCAGACATGTTATATGGTTCCTATTCTCACTTCACTGCTTTGGTCCAATCTTTAACATAGACTAGTGTTTCAACATTGATGGGTGTTAGCGAGGTCCTTCGGTCATCTAAAATTAGGTTCATGGTGCGAAATGATTGCTCCATAATAACTATGACATTAGAGCAATCATAACTTGTCAAACCATCTAAAGAGGATCAAAAAAGTTTTTTTTTTTTATGTCTTTTCCATCAATCTAAAATGTTGAAGTCGCAAATGCTAACACTATCACTGAACTCGAAAATAGTAATTAAATAATTGTCAAGTTTTATGTAGGTCTCACCACCACCCCTTATGATTCTGACGCAGCGCGGAAGCTAAAACGAAACAAATCCGAAATTGGATTGGTTTCCCACAACAAAGACATACGCTTTGGTGCAAATTAGGTTACGCACAACCCGGAAATTGGAGAAAAACTCTCTCTCAAAGTGTATTCAAATGTATATTAAAACGTAACCCTAATCTATTTGACAAAAGAGTATTTATATGGCCTCGTAAAATATCTAAAAGGGGAAAAATCCAAACGTACACGTGGGAGAAATAATAAAACACGCGTCATACACGGTCTCATACACGGCCGTGTATGTAAGCCGTGTATGACTCTGTGAATATTCGTGGCTAGGTACACGGTCATGTTCCCAGTTGTGTTAGGAGACCGTGCTTGCCTCTGTTGAAATCTTGATCGAATACACGGTCACGATACACGGCCGTGTATGGGGGGCGTGTATACTTCTGTGGAAATCTGACTGAGGACACGGTCGCGAAGCACGGTTGTCTCCTAGCCGTGTAAGGAAGCCGTGTATACGTTTGTGGCTCTGAATTGGATATACGGTCTATATGCACGGCCGTGTGTTCAGGCCGTGTGTCCCTTGTCTCCATCATTTATAGCACAGCCGTGTGTTCAGGCCGTGTGTCCCCTATCTCCATCATTCTCCCCCACCAATGGAGAACTCGACCCCGAGTTCTCGTCCGGATATAGAGGAGTATCATCTGCATGAAAAGGTGACAAGTCCGCTACATTGAAAGTGCAAGATATATTCATATCTTTCGGGAGTTGTACAACATATGCGTTGTCATTGATCTTGCGTACAACTTCATAGGGACCGTATTTCCTGGGTTGAAGTTTCTCATACTTCCCTACAGGGAATCGCTCCTTCCGAAGGTAAACCATTACCTGATCGCCAACTGCAAAGAGCTTCTGTCGTCTATGCTTATCTGCATTCCCTTTATACCGTGTGTTGGATTCCTCTATCTTTCGCTTAACTTCTTCAGTGGTGGCTTGGTGTTGCTCCGCCATATGTTTAGCTGCTACATCGTCCACCATGTCCTTGGGTAATTTGAGCAAGTCCAGCGCATGTTGTGGTGTTTTGTGTATACCACCGAGAATGGAGACCTTCCAATAGTTCGGTGGACAGAACTGTTGTAAGCGAATTCGGCTTGAGCCAATGCTTGATCCCACTGTCCCGGTTTCTCACCGCAGATGCTTCTAATGAGGTTTCCGAGGGTTCTGTTAGTCACCTCGGTCTGTCCGTCGGTTTGAGGATGAGCGGTGCTGCTGTAATTTAGGGAGGAATCAAACATAAACCAGAGGGTCTTCCAAAAGTGACTAAGGAATTTGCTATCCCTATCTGATGTGATAGACTTTGGGACTCCATGCAGCCGCACCACTTCCTTGAAGAACAACCGTGCAATAGCCCGTGCGTCGACGGTCTTCCTGCATGGGATGAAATGAGCCATCTTGGAAAACCTGTCAACTACAACAAACACAGAGTCAGCACCTCGTTGGGTACGAGGCAAACCCAGTATAAAGTCCATCGACAAATCCTCCCAAATGTTTGAAGGCACGGGGAGAGGGTGTATAGACCAGTGTTTTGAGATTGCCCCTTAGACACTTGACAAATGTAGCACCTTTCCACAATCCGATACACATCCCTCCTCAACCGAGGCCAAAAGTATCTGGCGGTAATTGCAGCTAATGTCTTATCTCTACCCATATGTCCCGCCAATCCTCCACCATGCAAGTCCCTGATAAGCTTTTCCCGCAAAGAAGATTCGGGAATGCACAACTGGTTCCCTTTCATCAAATATCCCTCATGTATATGGTAGTCGTCACACGGTTCCCTGTTGGCACACTTAATCCAAGTGCCCTTAAAGTCGCCATCGTTCTCGTACAGTTCCTTTAGCTTTTCAAAGCCGACAATGTCTGTACTCAAAGTAAGCAAGACATTCGCTCTTCTACTCAGGGCGTCCGCGACTTTGTTTTGCACACCTGACTTGTGCATCAACCTGAAAGGAAACCTCTGCAAAAACTCAATCCACCTGGTGTGCATATCCTTACTAATTCGGGTCTGACCACTCAAATGTTTAAGAGCCCCACAATCCGAATACAAAACGAATTCTTTCCCGACCAGGTAGTGTTCCCACACTTTAAGGGCCCTTACCACGGCGTAGAACTCCTTATCATAGGTAGACCAAGTCCTCCTTGCTTCGCACAGCTTCTCACTGTAAAAGGCTATTGGTCTTTTCTCCTGTGATAGTACTGCACCTACTCCGACCTCACTAGCATCGCAATCCACTTCGAACAATTTTTCAAAGTCTGGTAGAGCTAGTACAGGCGCGCTACACAATCTCTGCTTCAGGTTCATGAAGCTCAAGTTAGATTCTTCGCCCCATTGGAACTTTCCCTTCTTTAGGCATTCGGTCAAGGGTGCAGCAACAGTACTAAAATGCCTAATGAACCTTCTGTAGAAACTGGCTAAGCCGAGGAAGCTTCTCAATTCCGTTACGGTTCTTGGAACAGGCCATTCCCTAATTGCTTTTACCTTCTCGTCATCTACCATCACTCCCTCACTACTAACAACAAACCCCATGAACAACAGTCGTCTTGACATAAAGGTGCATTTTTTTAGATTAGCGAACAACTTATTCGCCTTTAATGTAGATAACACACACCTTAGATGTTCTAAGTGTTCTTCTTCGGATTTACTGTATATCAGAATATCGTCAAAGTACACAACAAGAAAACGACCATTGAAAGGTTTCAATACCTGGTTCATTACTCTCATGAAGGTGCTCGGTGTGTTACTCAGCCCAAATGGCATCACTAGCCACTCATACAGCCCCTCCTTGGTCTTAAACGTCGTTTTCCACTCGTCTCCAGGACAGATTCGAATCTGGTGATATCCACTCCGCAAGTCTATCTTGGAGAAAATAGTAGCGCCACTCAAACGGTCCAACATATCCTCAATGCGGGGTATAGGGAATTTATACCCTATGGTAATCTTGTTGATAGCTCGGCTATCAACACACATCCTCCAACTCCCATCTTTCTTAGGAGTTAACAATGTCGGAACCGCACATGGGCTTAGGCTATCCCGGATGAAACCTTTGTCCAAAAGCTCTTGGACCTTCTCCTGGAGAATCCCGGCTTCCTTAGGACTCATTCTGTAATGCGAGAGGTTTGGGAGACTAGCCCCGGGCACCAGGTCAATCTGGTGTTGAATATCCCTCAAATGAGGTAGTCCCTCGGGTAGGTCGTCTGGGATCACTTCCTTGAACTCTTCAAGAAGATCCTTCACCGCCCCAAGAACTTCTCTATCAAGTTCCTCCCCTCCTTCGGTCACTCCTTTCACGATGAGGGCGTGTACTACTCGCGATTCCTTCAAGTCGTCCATCACTTCCTTCTCGGATTGAGTGACAGTTAAGAATGAGCGACTCTCAACCTTCTTCCCTTTAACACGTCCTTCCCTCTTCAATGGTAATAAGGTGTACTTCACACCCTCCTTCTCCAACCGATAGACATTTTCTTTGCCCGCATGTTGCGCGTCCACGTTAAACTGCCATGGCCTCCCAAACAAGATGTGTCAAGCATCCATGTTTACAATGTCGCAGAATGCTTCATCCCGGTACTTCCCTATTGAGAAAGGTACCCTGCATCTCTCCTTAACTTCAATTTTCTCGGCGACCTTGATCCAGCCAATAGTATAAGGATTCGGGTGCTTCTCAACGGGCAGCTGCAGTTGTGTTACAACCTCCCTTCCTATGATGTTCTCGCAACTGCCGCTGTCTACTATCAACTCAAATAGCTTCCCCATGATCGTACACCGTGTATGAAACAATTGGTGCCTCTGCGTGAACTCTTCCTGCTTGGAGTGAACATCATACGCCGAATTACATATGATGGCTCCGTTGCTTCTTCTTCTTCCTCATAGTACTCTCCCTCTCCATCGGGCTCACAGCAAATTTCCTCATCATCTTCCCTATCGAGGATGTTGACGCTCTTCCTCGCTGGGCATTCGTTTGATCGATGACCCGGTTGGTTGCATCGGAAACACTTACCCAATATGGGTTTGGCATAGGGATTGTTCTGTCTTTGAACTCCTTTCAGCTCCATCGGTTTCTTCCCCTCACTTTTCTCCTCCCTCCTAGACATGTCCTCCATTGGTTTGTATGGTGTAACTCGACTTTTCTCAAGTATCGGTCGACTACCACCACCTATAGCTTCGCCTACATACCCTTTCCATCCTCCCCCGTATCTACTCCCTTGCTCCTGCAACACAAGCTCGGCTCAGAGAGCCAAGTTCTTTGCTTCAACGAGGGTTCTCACCATCGTCACCCCAATCTTATCTTTGATTTGTAATTTTAGCCCTTCTACATACCTCGCAACTTGCTGACCCTCGCTCTCCCTCAAATCATTCCGTTTTGCCAACCTCATGAACTCCGTCGTATACTCATGCACGGAACGTTGTCCTTGGCGGCACCGCTGATATTGTTGGAACAATATCTGCTCGTAATCCGGCGGAAGGAAGTCATGTTGCAGCAGCTGCTTCATGCGATACCATGACCTTACCGAGTGCCTTCCTTCCCGCTACCTCCTACTTTGCAATCTCTCCCACCATGCCGAAGCACCACTCTTCAACCTGCACGCCACCAGCCTTACCCGACGGTCCTCGGGAATTTTCATGTAGTCGAAGAACCGGTCCACTTCCGCCAACCAATCCAGGACGCCTTCGATGTTGAGACTGCCATCGAACCAAGGAATATCAACCTTCAACCGGTAGTCTCCGCCATCCCCGTGATCATAACCCCCACGGTTCCTCCTGTGATCAACTTCTCTAGGATAGTTTCCATGAGGAGCCATCCGATGACCACCGCCTCTTCCACCACGTCCTCGCCGCGGTCTACTTCCGTACATATCATCACTCTCTTCGCTGGACTCTTCACTCTCCACACGCCCCCACCTATTCTCAACGACAGGTCGGATCACGCGTCCCCCGAATTCCTCCACCGTACATGGTGGATTTCTGCCAGCGCCCCCAACCCTATTGGGGTCAACCACCAGAGCATCGGAAAGCTCGATCAGTTCATCAAGGCGCCGTTCCATACGCCCGACCTTCTGATGCATTGCGTCGAACTCTGCCCTAGGAACCCATTGATGGTTCCCTTGAAACCTTGCATCTTGAACACCGTCAAGAACACGACCGCCATCAACACCGTCGTTAGCCGACATCTCCGCAGGAAATAACCTTGCTCTGAGACCAACTGACGCAGCGCGGAAGCTAAAACGAAACAAATCTGAAATTGGATTGGTTTCCCACAACAAAGACACACGCTTTGGTGCAAATTAGGTTACGCACAACTCGGAAATTGGAGAAAAACTCTCTCTCAAAGTGTATTCAAATGTATATTAAAACGTAACCCTAATCTATCTGACAAAAGAGTATTTATATGGCCCCGTAAAATATCTAAAAGGGGAAAAATCCAAACGTACACGTGGGAGAAATAATAAAATACGCGTCATACACGGTCTCATACACGGCCGTGTATGTAAGCCCCGTGTATGACTCTGTGAATATTCGTGGCTAGGTACACGGTCATGTTCCCAGCCGTGTTAGGATACCGTGCTCGCCTCTGTTGAAATCTTGATCGAATACACGGTCACGATACACGGCCGTGTATGGGGGCCGTGTATACTTCTGTGGAAATCTGACTGAGGACACGGTCGCGAAGCACGGTTGTCTCCTAGCCGTGTAAGGAAGTCGTGTATACATCTGTGGCTCTGAATTGGATACACGGTCTATATGCACGGCCGTGTGTTCAGGCCGTGTGTCCCCTGTCTCCATCAGATTCTTCAATCTTTATGTCCTCATTTGGTTTGCAATAGGGGTGGCTGCAAAAATACCCCTCTATATAGTAGTTGGAGGTAGAGGTGTATAAGAACAAAAAGTTAGCGAAGAACTCATTAGTTACCTAGGTTAGCTGTTGAAAAACTTATACCACACTAATTGTGTAGGTATCTTATACGTTAGAAATTTTTTTCGACAAGTTCCTTATAGAAATTTAGATAATCACTAAGACCATCTATGTTATAGTATAGGTCCAAAATCATAGCAACAAGATAAACTATGGAATTTCTCTATAATAAAATAACCACCTTACACACATATCATTAACACAAACCTGTAGAAGGGGGTCATACCAAACTTTACATAGTGTCACAAGCATGTTAGCAACTTCCAAAACAAATATGTGTACACTAGGTTGATAAACTTGTGAAAAAGTTTTACAACTATCATGAAAAATCTTAAGTATTTCCAACAATTTGCAATATGCGTCCCAATTGTTTGAGTGCAACGGAATATCAGGGATATGGATTATAGCAAAAATTTCACAATGCATTCTTATATGGAATGATGTTTTGCAAAAGTTCATATGTAGAATCCCACCTATGTTTCACATCCTTTTAAATTTACATGGTCTGAAATGGTTGTCGATACAAATTTTTTCTCTAAGTCATATTTATAGATGAATGATCCAAAATTAATCAATTACTTATTTAATGGGAGACATTTTGAATTCTAAGGTAGCCATATCTTCCTTAACACATAAATTCAAAATGTGATATGTGCAATATATGTGGAAAAAAGTTCCCCTAACCATGAGTTGGTGTAGTGCTTTAGGATTATTAATAAATGCAGTGTTTGCTATAACATTGTGAAAATCGATAGAGAAAATCTTTTCTATCAAGGCATCTTCATCCAAAATAATGCTTATTATCTTGAAAATACTTTGTGTTGTATGCCTTAGTAAATCTTCTAAATATTACTAATCTTTTATGTAAAACCCATTTGTCATCTACCCAATGACAAGTTAGTCCCATGTAATAGTTATCATTCTATGTCTCCATTCATATGTTTGCAAAGATAAAAAACTTGTGTGTTTAAATAATTGAACTTACCCATGAGCTCTCACTTTCCATGATGGTAAAGCTGAATAGTGCCTCTATGCACAATTTTGGAGAAAAACAAACACGATTTAGGATTTAAAGGTTCTTGCTAATAGTTTATATGATAGAATTCTTACATGTACTCTATTATAGGTGTATACCTACTTTATATTTACACAAGCCTAATTTAAGGCAAAAAATTGCAAAGTAGTGGACTTACAGATTTGTTGCTATGATTTATCTATTCTAACTCTATTGGGTTCTTAGCCTACATGTATATGTTTAAAGTATCATACCCATAACTTATTTGGCAATAATTGCAATATGCATGCATATTCCCATTTGGACCTACAATTTTCTAGAGTAAAAATGTCAGATGTAAGTGGTTCCAATGACTTACTACTAGCTAGGGTCACCTTTACCAAGTTGCTAGCCTTCCACACCCTCTTCTACTTGTTTTTCAACATGATTTTCCTCTTGCATCTCCTCTTTTGCATGGGTGTGATCATCGGCATAAAGTATTTAAGCCCAAGTGGATGATAATCTAATACGTCACCACTTGATCTTGACTGAACTCATAGAAGTCATACTCCTCATCAATGTTATGAATTTGCTAATGCTTTGTTTCAATGGCTTTTCCCAAACCTTTATCTAAGTGTCAGTTTTTGCTAGAGTTAGATGCATCACATAAACAAAACTTGCCATTTGTGTATATGAAAGTAAATATTTATTCTAAAAAGAAAAGAAATTTATAGTCTAACAAAAACATTCAAAGAAAAAAATTATCAGTCACTACGAAAAAGTAGTAAGCAAATAATGTGTGAAATTTAGTAAACTAAATTTTTGGAAAGCAAGTTTGTGGAGAGCTGATTATGTGCAAAATAAAATGAAGCAAAGTATGTGTGTATATTTCAATGTGAAGTGAAATGAAGCAAATGAATGCATATATATAGCCTTTCATAGTTAATAATTTTTCTAACACTCTTTGCTCTCTTTCATGTTCAATTCAAAATTCTCACCTACATTCACAATTCAAAATTTTCTTATCTCCCTCTTTATTAATCTTTGATCTCACTTTGCTTTCTCTTTTCCTCTTTCTCTCACTCTCTTTCTTTCTCTATCTCTTTAGGTAGCTATTGCTGACCATTTTAACAACCAACCTTTTTTTTTTTTTCACTTGACTTGGCAGGGTCAAGTACCCTTACCCATCACTGACCCATCTTTCACGATGGGTCATTCATGGGTTAGAACCTAACCATGATGGGCTGAGTTTGGTTCATGATCCTCGAGGCCGATTCTAGATTGAGCCACAATTTCGATATTGTAAAATACCTATTTGTACCCTATCTAACAAGGTAGGTTCTAGTGGGTATTTAAGTTCATAAGATAGGTTTTCAATATAAATTTTTTAAATTCTACTCACATAGAGTATAATACAAGTATAAGGTCTTTTTACGTTATACCCACCTTGAGACCTATACTTTAAAGTATATAAGATATAGGTTTCAAGGTATCTTGTATATACCTTGTAAAAAATTATTAAAAAATATTAATAATAAATAATAGAAGATAATATTATATTTTTAGACCAACAAATATTTTAGTAAATACAAAAAAAAAAAGGAGCCAAGATGCATAAGTTTATAACCTTAAAAAGTTAAACCTAATGCCATATCTATTATGTTACATTTTTCCATTCTTTCCCTTATTCTTCCTCATTTTTCTTTCCAATGGAATGATTTTCATAATTTCTCCTTATTTTTTTCCATTTGCTAAATAGTTATATGGATTAACTTGTAATAATAAAATGAGGAAAAATTATTTTTTATTTCTATAGATTTTATTACAAGGTCCATATGTTCTGTATATAAAAAACTTGTAATATTATATACAAATCACTTTCCTAATATCACATAAACTTAAAATTAATAAAAAAATGATAAAATTTATGTGTTCCATAACATACTCTATACCTTGTAGGTTTCATAAGGTAAAGGATTTAAGATAGTTTTAAGATATTTCAACATAGATTCTAATTTTAAAATTTAATATATTACGAAATAAGATATATATAAAATCCCATACTCTACTTACCCTATACCTACTCACATCTAGCGGCAATTGTCAAATGTTCTTACAAGCTACCAATAACTTATAAATCTCTAGTATCTCGAGCACTTTTCTCTTCTTGTATTTTTCCAAATTTTGAATACCTTTTCTGATGTAAACTAAGTCTTCCATTGGACGGGTTATAAAGCTTACAAAAAAAAAAAAAAAAAAATCCCTACTGAATATTACACATCTCCACACAAGGAGTTCATAACTTAATAATCTAATGCAGTAATAAAACAAAATAACATACTTTGGTTTATTATCTTTTATCAGCCATCAAATATCACAATAAAATTGCTAGATTCAATTTGTTTTTTGGACCCATAATCGGTGTTGATAATTGGTCCTCAGCCCGCCTATATCATACAGCAATATATCTAGCTATTTGTAATTCAATACGCTTGTCTTGTATCCACACCTCCATCCAACGCTTGAGTCCTGTTAATTGCTTTATTATTATTATTATTATTATTATTATTATTATTAGGAACAGCAATAGATGGTTAGATAATGACTTTCTTACTTAGTTCAAATGGTTACGGACATCAAAGCCTAATGACCATTACCATTTCATTCCAAACACTTGACCAACAGTCACATACATTAACCACTAATAGTTAATTATAAATTTAAGTATATATATAACTAATCATAACGACAACTATCAAATAAGGATAGAAAGCTATACTTGCCCAGTTATCCTACATAAACCTGTAAAAAAATATTTATTATTAGTTATTTATGCATAGTAAAACGTTTTAGATCAATTTAAAAGGATTATAAACAATAGACAAGGATAAAGGATCAATGGTCGATTGGCTTATGAGCTTCGTCGACTGACTTGCTGGCTTAACTGACCGTAGATCCTTGAAATCGGCTATTTAAGAGATTAAGTTAGCCTATGTGGTGATTCACCAACTAGGTTAATTTTAGCTTATCAGTGATCTGCTTTCTTTTAGTACCATTATCAATAGGGGAAAAAAAAATCTTTTTCATGCAACAAAAGTGATTCCTTTGTTGGTGAGATTGTATGAACAAATGTCCGGTTGTAAAAAACTTATTCAGTCTATGTACTTCCTAGTTTAATCGCTAATAATTTATTATTCAATCCAATTGATCTTTCGTATTTTATCTGTTAGTACTTGTTCCTAATCCTTAGGTAATACTACAACCAAGATCCATGTTATGTTTTATAATCCAATTCCCGATTTGTATATTTCGTTTTAGTTTTTCTTATAATCTATCTGGATCGATTATCTAATGGGTTTAGTTATTGTGATTAAGTATATCATATACTTACATTGATTCTACATACAAGTAAAAGTCCTTCTTTCGATTTATGATAAGAGCAAAAAGCTAAAATAATCACCTTCTCACTTCAGAAGAACCTTAACCTCTTAATTTATAACTCAAAATATTTTGATTAAGTAATATCTTTGGAGCATCTTATTTAAATAATTAATTTTGACTTCAAATTAAAATTTATTGATTCCAAATGATTTGATCCTAGATATTCTAACATCTAGATATTTTATATTTATTCTAGAATTCTTTTTATCATATGTGATTCTTTAGGTCCAAGTTACTATAACTATGCCACATGACTAGCCAAAAACTTATGGGAATATTTAGTCGATTGTGTTTATTAAGCCATTTAACATTCCTAAAAAGATCACTACAACCTAGATACAATCATGTACTTATGCATGCAATTATATCTCTCTATTTCAATATCTCAAATAAATCATGCATAAGGTGTCATCACAAATTTGATCCTCTCATTTGATTTACCGGAACAACTTAAATGTTCACTTGAATATTGTCATGCACCTTATCTATAAAGTCATTTATGTTTGACCAAGCACATTAGGATATATAATGTCCAAACAGGACACAAGTAGACTCCATCTTTACTCGTTACTACCCTTGTTAAATATTATTGACCAAACCTAATAACTGGCTTTATTACAACCTATTAAGAAGTTGTATTTACCAATATCAAAATGTGACGATCCATTCACATAGTGTATGATGATATTAGATATGAAGATTTATTACACCATGGGTGGAACAAGTGATGCATCAAATCGAGCCATCTTAACCTAGACTAAAATGACCTTGAATTAAAAAAGAATGGTAATTTAGAGTTTCTAACCCCTTTAGTTTATATTAGTTAAATTTAATTAACTCTCTATTTTAGTTTAGAACCAGATGCAGCAATTAAATTGGACTTAGCAAACCAAATTTTGATTTAATTTCTCCCTATGTGTAGTTTTTTTTTTTTTTAATATAGAATTCTAATCTATAGAACCAAACATATGGTTTCTAAAATGTAGAATAACCTTATACTCTGCTTCAAAAATTCTATATTTCTTTAATTAGTAAATTCAATTTTCAAAGGAGGTGTACATTCTCATTTCCTTTCTTTCTTGAAGTGTTCATTCCTTTCTTCAAGAAAACTCCAATTGTCAATTTTTCTAAGCTAACTCCCCTTTCTTTCATCTCTCTCTTCAATTCCTCAATCCTCTATCGATCCTAACTAAGGAATTTGGATGAATTAGTGTAACTTATCACATATTTGTACATTGAAGGCAACATTCTAAGATTGTGATAAGTAATTATATCTCTCTAATTTGGGGGATTAATTTAAGAATTCTAAAATGAAGTTGATTTTTTGAAGGAAATTTTTTTGACTTAGTTCTACAAAAGAACTTAATTTGTGGCCAATTGAGGTATAATTAAAGGTTAGCACCAACAATCTACCTTTTTAAGTCCCAACTTGATTGACTAGAAGGCCCTAACTAAATCCTTTGAGTTCTTAAAACTTATGTAAATGTAAAATGAACCTATAGAGTAAGTAATATTAATCTTGAATATTGTTAGGCATTTAATAATGAGAATCTATACCTATATTTAAGAGCTAATAGTTTGGATTGTTAGTTAAAATATAGCTAGTATGACTTAGATATGTAATTACCATGCATATTGGATGTGCATGATAAGTTAGAAATAATAAACTTAAATATATGGGAGCTTTAAATAATGTGCTACTTGTGTTTGGTGGAGATTAAAATAAATAATATATTGCTTGTGTTTGGTTGAGGCCAAAAGATTCGGTGTACCAACACTTGATTGGGTGCCAATTGACCAGTAACTATGATGTGCCCAATGGAGTGGTGTACCAAAATATATATATATATATATATATATATAGTAGTTGGGCACTAATTTGTTTAATAGGTTGATGATTAGAGATTTATCTAGATACAGTTCATTAGTTTATTAGAAGGAAGCTGCAACCAAATTATAGCAATGGTATATAACGAATGAATAGTGGCTATAGTGGACTAATATTATTAATAGCTAGTCTAGTAACTGCACTAGAATGATATAGCTATTTTATGACTCAGGGATGTTTGGATAATACTCAACACCAAATATATATATGTGTACACTTATGTGCGCCATAGAGACATTAGTTATTCAAGTCTTGAAATGTCAAGTTTTTTTTGTACTAACCCACTTAATTAAAGACAATAATTGGTTTTGTTATGCATAAGTAATATGGTTAGTATGTATGATTTGATCGCATGACATTCGCACGTAGATGTGGTAATGATGTATTGTGTTTTGATTCACCATTTATGAGACTCTCTCTCTCTCTCTCTTCCAAGCAACAAGCAATATGGATGAGATTAATCATTATAACAACCTTATATATGATTTCTACCTTAAATGAGGGGACAACATTAGTAGCTTTAGGTATTATAAGAATAAGTGGACATATGGACCTAGTGATTATGTTTGTTGGTCTTGATTGGAATATGTGAAACAAATGTAGATGTTTGGTTTGCCCTTTAGAATTGTTGCTAGACTTTGGTTCCCTATCAATTTCAAATGAGATACGAATTTTATCATGCGATTTAGAGTTGAGCTCCTATGAGCCACTCAATTATATATTACTTATGGCACTATTGTTATGGGGAAATTAACATACAAAAAAAATTAACATTTGGAGTCAAATTCAAAATGTTAATCAAAATTTTAAATGGTTTAAATAAATTATTAATATTATATTAACTAGTTTAAATAGAAGATCAAGCTTTTAATTGATTAAAATAAATTATTAACATTATAAAAGAGTGCTTCAAATGGATAATCAAAATTGGGGGAATTGTGAAATAAAACTAACATTTCAATCATCTATTTAAATCGCTTATTATAATATTAATAATTTATTTTAATCATGTAAAAGTTTAATCTTTTATTTAAATATTTATTATGATGTTAATCATTTATTTTAATAATTTAAAAATTATTTATTTATTTAAACTTAAATTCAAACGTTAATTCTTTTGTGTGTAAATATTCCTATTGTTATGTAAAATTGATAGATTCTATATATAAATTGTGGTATTTAGTAGGATTATGAGCTCTATAAATATAATGCAGTATAGATATGTACTGAAGTTGTCATATTCTAAGCTCTAGAGCATGACATCTCCCTTACTCATATCACATTATAAATCAATACTAACTTTTCAAGAGTTATATTAAACACTTATTTCAAGTTTTAAAATATTAACTTCTTAAGAAATTCGTAAAGTAGCATTTTATCATTATATTAATATTCTATCAAAGCTAAAGTGCAAGTCGTGACAATTTTGGGAAATCCAACAATGCAAACAAAAAAAGAAGAATAATAGCAAATATATATTATGTACAGTTGAGTTGTGTTACGATATATTTAAGCTTCTTTTTTTTTCACGTACTGGGGAATCTGCAATCTAGTCATCTCTGCAAAAATAATTATCGCCCCCACCAAGACCCAATGTTATGAGATGATTGCTAAGTCTCTTGCTTCTTTGATGTGTCTCCATACCACGGAGTAAGAGTTTTATATAATTTTCCTTTGGCCTGTTGTAGATGCATGCGATATATTGCTATAGTAAAGTGGTAATGTAAAGATTAATAGTATCGCCATCAAGTTCAAGTGCCAGTCCTCCCATTCATCGATTGGATAATTTTATGTTTATTTTGAGGAAAAATTATTTTCAGTATTTCCTATAACCAAAAATCTTAAAATTATCAACTAGCTGTTGATACTTTTTTTTTTTTCCTTTTACTCCTTTAGCAGCATGTAATGGTACGACGTGAAGGCAAAAGCCGACAAATGGTAACAGTGATTAACTATCATGGAAAGCATCTACTGGTTAAATTATTTCTTTGTCTGTATTCGCTTATTGTGAATCACCAACATTGAATATAGCCAATAACTCAAAAGATATATTAGGAAAATTAGTAGGTTATTACTTATTGGTAGGGTCATATCACATTGATTAGTTTGATAAAGTAAAGGTTAGTGGGGGTTATTAATGGATACTACAAATAGTTTTTGTGAATGTAATTGGGAACTCACTCATGCATTAACTCAATTGAAGTAGATCATCATGAATTGTAGTATTCTATCATTCTCTTGCTCTACCATTTTAGGAGACTATCTCGTCTGGAATAGAGGTTCGTAATTTTTATTTACCATATTTCTATTTTCACAACTAGCCAAGCTACGAGCGCAACATTTAGTGCTCTCATTGATCCATCTTCTCCATCGCGGTTCATGACGCCTTTTGCCCATTGTCATTCCTCATCTTCTTGATCCTATTCCAGGAGACCAACAAGTCAGGCATTTCTGATTAGAGATTTCATTCCAACTAGCAGAATGGAAAAATGTTCAAATTGTATGGAAAAACATTCAAAAAGTTGAGAAGAATACTCAAAGATTTTGGGGGGAAGAAAAATGGAAGAAATGGAAAAAATAAAAAATTCAACCACATTTTCCAAACAAGACAATAAAATATCCGATGTAGATAACACCAAGGACAAGGAAGAAGCGAATCCTAGTGATGGAGATAAAGTCCGTAATGACTGGTAAGAGGGCATCACAACCAATGTCAATGAAGAATGAATGAAATTTATGCTATTTAATTAATGATGGCGATAAGAAAAACAATAAGAAACTTGAACATTTATGTGAAAAGAAAGAAGAGTTAAATATCTTTCGATGCATTATTGAGATTGGAATAAAAACAATATGAGATAACTCATTCTTATCATTGATGAAATCAAGAATGTTATTCCAATATGAACCCAATGCTTTCTTTGAGTTCTTCAATTGGCGATTTTCCATGTGGATAGATGAATTTGAGATCATTAGTCATGTGCATTCATCAACAAATGTAGAGATCCGACATTTCTAGACCGGAAAGAGTTGGAAGTATTATAGAAGGAAAAGTTTTCATTGTTATTAATTAGAATTATATAAACATAAATGTCACGATCTAAGAAGTACATTAGTATAATGTTAGTAGAGTCGTATTATAATTAGAATAAAGATTAGTGGAAGCTATTAGTAAATACTATAAATAGTCTTAAGAGAATGTAATTGGAAATTAATCCATTCACCCACCCATCCAAAGTAAATCAAGAATTGCACAATTCCATCTTTCTTTTTCTCTATAATTTCTAGAGACTATTTTGTCTAGAATAGAGGTTTACAAATCCTTTTTACTGAATTCCTATTCTCAAAAGTCAACTGCTACTAATGTTTTTCTCCTGACCTCTAAACACTAAAAGATACTAGTAGCTTTGTTTTTCTTCTTCTTCTTCTTCTTCTTCCTGCCATAAAGCCACAGTCAAATCATTTATTCAAAAACTCAGATAATAGAAAATAGAGATAAATGCAGTTATGGCGCAGAAACACAATAAAGAAGCGAGATGTTGTGAGGTATCTTGACACAAACACACAAGAACATTCTCCATCAAAGACTAGCCAGTTTGCCCAAGTGCGCTAATACCCTAAAAGTAGTAGGCTCAATAAAATTTTTCGCTTGGAGATCACCATCGACGATATGAAGTGCAAATTGCCGGTTAGGTTTTAGGACGAGATACACACCAAAGATCGACGTTATGATAATGGAAATATTTGATTCAACTAGCACCACCATACTGCATCAACCCTAGAGTTCACTAATCAAAATCATTATTATAACATTTAACAATTATAGAAAACTCATCATGGCAATACGAGAAAAGAAAGTCTGAATAACGTTTTGTACAGTACAAATACAGTGACAACAACCTTATTGATAAACGACGCCCGGACCCTGTGCTCTTGCGAATCAAACACACCCCAACAGGTTTATTGGCATAACAAAGTATCTTTTAAGCCAACGAATCACTAGATCTATTCTCTATTAAAGAATAATGCGATAAAATTGCAAAATTAGCTCGAGGACTAAGAAATTAAATCAGCGTTAGTTCCATTAGAAGCATAATTTAATTAAAAACCTTTCCCTTGGACAAACCTGCAAAACCGCAGTTTCAGTGCATGACAATCCCTTTGTAAAAATAATCTAAACGTGATTGTGAACGACAAATCCTAAGGATTACCTTGTTTGTTTCAATGGCAAGAGCAAAGTCGAATTATTAATTCATTTATATCCTATATTAACCTTCTTGTTTGCAGCAGCAGCAGTTCTACCTCTTTATTTTTTTTTCCCTACTTTGTTTGCCCTTTTCTTTTATTTACTATCCATCTTGAAAACAAAGAAAATAAGACTCTCTAACCGGTTGAATATAAATCAACTGATACGGATATTCTATGGTAAATTTTCATCTAATTTCCATATTTTCGTGATATAAATCGTACTATGTAAGACATTGGAATCTTGAACGTCATCGAATGCATAAAATATACATACGAAACAATTTCCCTAAAATATTTACATTATTAAATATTAGAATTACATGTATAGGAACGGAATGTCAATGTTCAAAACCGTAATTATAACAATGAAAAGAAGTTTGTGGCCAATTGCTTAAAAGAGAGAAGCCATGGAATCCCCCCTCAACTCCTACTGGTGAGCAATCCCTTCTTATTAATGTATTCAAACAAGTACTCAAGCACTGCCCTCCTGTACACAACACTCACTACTAATAGTCAAATGAGCTAGATCTGAGTCCTGTTCAAGTACGAGTCAATATTTATTCAAGTTGATAATCAAAATGCCTAATTCAACCACATACTCGAGCATTATCTTTAAATACATGATATTAATGACCGATGATTTAAGTGAGTTATACCTATATACGAGTTATTAAAATACGATTTAATATTTCCTCGATGTTCATCCCTATAATCATATCAAACTAATATTTTGTAAGTGCTTAACTTGACTAGCTTACTAGTTAAACATAAAAGGAGACTAAATGTTACTCGAATCTATAATAAGTGTAGAGAGCATTGTTATTTCGACTAAATTATCTCTCAAATAAATAATCAAGCTTCACTAGATTAGGCTCTATCTCATTGAAAGCCATTCCAACTCGCATACAAAGTCTACAATCAAGTATTGAGATTTTTTTCAATTGAGGTTAAACTTGAACTCAAACTCATGTCCTCCTTCAACTCCTTATAACCCCGTTTATGATGCCCTGCAACAGAATTTATGAAGCATGAATTAGATCGGTTTAGATCAGTGTCAACTAATAATAATATCAATTTTGAATTCTTTCCCAGTCACAGGATTGCCCACAGCAGACATCACATTATGCTATGCACTGATAATTGTTCAACTAAAACCTTATCCCAGACAGCCCTCTGTGGAACTTTCCCATCCACACTGAGCTTGTTACATGATATAATTTGATATTGGTTCGGTGTCGAGGTCAAACAAACGAGAATCGCACACGTTCCTCTCCACCTAAAAGCACAATGGGGCAATTTCTATGTCTCCACTTTAATTTCCAAGCTCAAGGAAAGTATAGGGCGATTTGTAAATATAACATCAAAATTACTTACCTAAACTTACAAAATGTGTCATTTTACCCTCCTATAATTTATAAAATTATGCATCCACCTTTCAAAATATGGTTAAAATCCTAAAATTTGATGCTATATATGTTCAGGTGCATACATTTTTTTTTCAAAATCATACAAAGAAAAAGGCTCCGTTTTGGAATATAAGGAATCCATTTACACACACAAACCGAAATTACCTCCAAAAGACATAACAAGAAGTAGACATCTGTTGCTTATCCTATAATCCCTTCCACTGAACATCAAATCTATCAGGCTTTTGGTGACAGCTAGTGTAATAAGCAGTAAACCCTTGGTTAGACTGACATGGCAACAAACCATGTCATAAGCAAAGCAATGACACTGGAGATTAAAGATTTTAAATAGAATGTGTATACCTTACAAGGTCGTAATATATAAGAACAAAAGAAAATTTCAGTAAGCAAGGGTACTGTAGTGGATCTCAAGCGTTTGACGCTGCAAAAACTCAGATCTACTGCATTTACCCATCCTACATAGCATATAGTTATAAACTTCTTATTGTTTTATCACTCTTTTGCTTCAAACACCCTAGTACTTTTATCATAATAATTTAGTACCACATCGATGGATGTAGATGACTTAGTACTCAAATCTTGAAATTCGGAGCCTGCTGCAATTGTTTGTCGTAATTTTCCCCATAAAACGAATAAAAAACTCATGCTAAGGCACTGTATTATACAACATAGTTAAGAAATTGTCGATGCATAAATAGACAGCTTTTTTCCACAAAAGAAGAAATTGGAATAATTAATTGAATTACTTAATAACCACATCATTTAAGAAAAAAAGTACGCTTAATAACCATATCTAAAAAAGAAAAAAAAAAAAAAGGGTCGAGTTCAACACACATCATGATGGATGTCCAACCTAGGATTCCACCTGAAACTCGATGTTAAATTTTATGATTTGGCGCAGAATTGGAATGTTTAAAATGGTCAAATATTTTATATATAATCGATAAAAATGAAAGTATATATAAAATCATAAAATAAAAACTTATAATTTCATAAAAAAAATCTAAATTTAAATTATTTTAAATACATTTTTTTATTTTAAAAGACTTATAAAATTATACATTAGTAAAATTTTATGATGAACATGCGATTTTTATAACCGTAACATCATCCCTAGCTTTTCAACAGAGACAAGCACTGAATTGATGCCCTGTGAAATGTCTAGGAAATTGTAGCAGCAGATGTAGCAAGGCCCAAGAAATTAAGAAGCAGCTCTTGTCGCCAAGTTCATGCCCTTTTTTCCACATTTCCATATACTTCATGACCTAATTTCATCTAATTGTTAACCATTAATTACTCATGTTAACAAAACGCACAAACAAGGAAACAGACTAAATGATCAATTAGCTGTATGAGGCTGGAAATTTCTGAAATTATATCCAATATCATGAATACAAAACCTAACAATTAGAAACACGATTAAAGAAATAAAATCCAACAAATGATACATAAAATATGGTCATAATATAAATAAACACAATCATAACACTAGCTATGAGATTCACTTCATTTTATATACCCTTCAACTAAATACGAATTCAACATGAAATAGAACATAAATCATCCTGTTAACAAGAATAATCATACCTGTAATCAATATATATATATATATATATATATATATATATATGGAATCGATTTAACTGCTTCTCCAACTAAAAAGATAAAAAATAAATAAACAAATAAATAAGGGCCATCTCAGTAACTTACATGTAATTTAGAAGAACAGTGAAGAAATTAAAAGCCCAAATGAGATATACTCGAATCGAAGATGCACCCTAAGTTGCTGGCTAATTCTTCTAAACCCTAAAGGCAACTTTGTACTACCTTTGCCACATGTCTAAAACCATAAAATACACGGTTTAACACAAATACGAATTCATTTTAAGTTTCAACTTTCGATTCATGATGCTTTTTATACCTTTCAATGTTTGCAGACAAAGTAATTAACATGGCAAGAAAGCTAATATACGCTAAAATAATATTAAAGGTTTACTAGTGGAGTAAAAAGAGAATAAAATATCTATTTCTGGCCATATTCTAGCCCTAAAACTACTAATAGGAAGCATTTTTATTCGAAAAATTAAGTGAAAAAACGTGATTCTACACATGAGGTATATATGGATTGTGGGGGTGGGGGGTGCGGGGTGGTGTGGGGGTGTGAGATTATCCTGCAACCAGATTCACATCATTGATAATTGTTAATCAATTAAGGATAAATTTATTTTATACCTATATAAGCTATTTCTTCGATTTCCAAGATAAAATGAAAGAAACAACTAAAAAGGAAGAAAAAAAACCTAGCAAGTTGTTTATCTTAAGAGAAGTAAAAGCAAAGAACAGAGATAAACGTACTAATTAAGGGAGCTCCCTTCAGTCCAAAGATAGGAAGCTAAAGATTCAATAAGTCTCCCGCATCATTCACTCATTTACTAGGTAATGACACCGGCCTTCTCTCAAATTTTTTCCACCTAAGTATTTGAATGAATGAGTCGGCAGCCAATTAAATCCTACTGCCACCCATTAGTGGACTGAAGAAAGCTCTCTTTATTTATTTATTTATTTATATAAACCATGCTACATATCCAAGCTTTAAAAATAAAATAAAATAAAGTTTATAACTTTGAGAACCCTCTTTCTCACAAAAAGAAGAGAAGAGCACACACGACCGAACTACTAGTATTCTTGAAAGGGACAAGAGAGAGAGAGAGAGAGAGGGGGAGAGAGAGAAGGGTTTTGTTTGGGGTGGGGGGGATGTGGGGGGTGGTTGGTAGTGGAGGGAGAAGAAACAGGATAGGAAATGAAACAAGGGAAGGTGTGGTTGCTTTCATGGATCTAGATGGAAAGAATGGTGGCTATATATATATAGGAAGAAAGATGAGTTCCGACAAAGAATCATACTTAAAGAGAAAATGACACTTCCAAACATGCTAAATCTCCGGGAGTGCGAAATCTCTCTTTAAATATTAAGATTTTTCCCTAAATAGAGCATCCAAAATTTTATATGCATATTATGGGATATGTCCCTTTTAGGGACTAATCATAATCAATCACTAGATTAAATGCTCTTAAGGAAATGATCTTGATTCTCTAATGCATGATAGGGTTTTCAATTTAAAAATATATAATTTGATTAATAGTGTAGGGAGAGCTGAGTAAGCATTCAACAGAATTGATTAATCTTCCGGAATGTAGAAGAAAAGGGTGGGAATAATCTACAAATTTCAATTTAAAGTCGGTTTCTTCTTTTATGACCTAAATTCTAAAAGAAGTATAAATAAGATTTTCGTTAATTTCTATTACAAAAGCCAGTTGTATATACTAGCGCAATATTATGTTTTGACTTTTCTTTTCTTAATTTTTTTAACCGGGTTTTCAAATGAAAAAAAGAAATAAGTAAACGAAAATATACATCTTAAAACAGAAAAATTTAAAAGTGAAAAAGTTAGATCATTTAGTGCATTTTTTCCCATGTTCGTTTCTTAAGCTATCAAATAAGATAAGTTACATTATATGATAATTAATCTCAGCAAATTAGGACACAGAAGATTTTAGATCACAAATTTGAGGAACAAAATAATAAGTTAGAGTCTTAGACTATTATAACACAATCAAGAAAATTTAATAAGTATGGTAACCAAATAATTGGAGATATAAACTAAAAGAAAACCATGGGTTTAGAGATTTTCACTAATAAGAATCGTTAACAAATTATTATTATTATTATTATTATTATTTTGCCAAAATTAACAAATTAATTTAGAGTTTAGTAAAATGGTTATGGATATAGGAAATGATGATAGGTGAAATTGAGGTTGAAGATGCAAAATAAGTTAGACTAATAAAGGTTACCCATTAGTATCCAAAAATAGGTTTTAAAATCTTAAATCCAATGCTTGCGTGTTTTAGATTTGTGATTTTAAATTTTATTTTTTAAATAATTTTTTAAGTATTTATTTTATAAATTAAAAGATAATAATATTATTTTAATAGATTTTCCTAATCGACTAAAACAAGATCACATCTTACACCGTTCCTCGGCACCAATTAAGGCTTCAGTACCCTTCTTCCTGTTTTGCTAGTCTTGTTTAAGTCATATAATGGTCCACCTTTAGCTTTGATTTTACCTAATCCCTAATTTCATTTATTTAGAATCATTTCCCAATTTATTTGTCTGCAATTCTTGACATAAATATCTAAGACCGTATTTTCTTTTTAGTTTACATCTTTCTTTCTTTTTTTTATGCTTACGGTTTCTCATTTCTAGATTGTATTATAATCTAGCTTTAATTATTATGTTGTTCAAATCCTTGTTTTAAAATTTATTAGGGCATAATTTGTTCATATTAACTACTAAACAATTTCATTCTTCTTAAATGCATGTAGATAGATTTCATCTAAATTGCAAAATTCCTAACTCTATAATTTTAATTTCACACTGTAAATTTTTTTACTCATTAGAAGAATCTAAGCTTTTTCTATTTTTTTCATTTTAAGACTTATGACTTCTTCTTTTTTTTTTTTAATTTGTGAACTTGTGTTTTCATAAATGCGTCAAAAAATTCCCGATATGATGCCAAGGTATGTTAAGGGTTTTTATAATAGAGATGGACTAACACCCTATTTTAACTATTTTCTTAAAACCTATATCCTGAAATAATAAAACCATGGGTTATAAAATGAAAAAGTAAAGAAAATGTGTGCTCCTACCATATTTTTCCTAAAAAAGAATAAGTCTTGTTTGGAGGAAAATGAAAAAATAATAATAATAATAAGGTTACCAAACTATAGAATTAGACTTGATTTTCTTTACATATAAATAGAAGAAATAGATCAAGTGGGATGGATAAAGTTTAAATACTTTCTCTCTCTTTGTAATCATCGAAAAGAGAGAGGGAGAGAGAGAATGGTACTATCAATGCATGTATTAGAAAAGAATTAGTGCAAGATATAAAACATGATATAATTAGAGGACTTATTTATATGTGATCCCAATAATTGGAAAAAGAAAAAAAATATAAGCAAAGATAAAATTGTAGCCCATATTAATTATATCAAATATGTCAATTGCTAAATTTTTAATAGAAGCTATCATAAAATTATAATTATAATATAGTAATTTATGTCAAACAAATAAATTTTAGGATAAATATCAATTTTATTCATTTTTGTAATTAATAATCTAAACTTTAAAAGTGTAACTATACTACCTATAAATTTTTCAATGTCATTAATATTACCCAAATGAAGTAGTTGCAAAAATATGTAAAATTTAAATAGTTAATTGCAAAAATGGATAAAAAAGTTAATTATGAAAGAAAAAAGCAAAATTCATGTAGTAAATTAAAATTTTAAAATTTAAAATAGTTAATTATAAAAATCGGTAAAACTTAAATATAAATTATAGGGGCTTGTATTATGAGGTAATTAATGAATATGTTTTGCGTCTAGTAAGGAAACTTTATTAATGATTATTTGGTACCGATTAAGTTATTAGAATATATATGGCAAGTAACGTTTTCAAATAAGGATTATTATATATATATATATATATTCGAAGAAAGATTAACATAATTGAATGATCTTGAAGGGTTTATAGATAATTCAACAAATATATGGGATCAAATTATTCATATCCATAAACATGTTCCCATTTTTATCCTTACCAATTACCTGCTGTTATCCATGAAGATATATAATATGCATCTTACTTTTTCTTTTATGTGCCAATTTAATGGTATGTAATTCAAGCGATAAAATCGTAAACATTATTAGAGAGGAAAAATTAATCCTAAATATGATTACATGGTAAGGATGGTTAGTATTTGGAGTTGAATGAGATATTTTTATATGAAATGATATAGGTATGATAATATTACAGAGCTCTTAGAAATTCAACGGATAAAAAAGTTTTAAAAAAGAAAAGATTAGGATAATGCCGACAGAAAAGAAAAAATCTCTACTTAAAACATATGACGGAGTCTACTTGAAAGCATAAATCTAATTTACGAATTAATATAATGGAAGGTGATCAACATTAGCACACAAAGATGACAGTAAATCTATTGTAAATACTCGATAAAATCAACTAGTAAATCTATTTACATAAAAGCGTAAGACACCAAAAATATTTTATCTTGAATGATATAGATAGATTACGATACATTTGACTGGTTTAATTTAAACCTTCTCCAATCATGATTTTGTGTGTTAGTCAATCTCAACAAGGTGAGGATGAATAGTTTGATATAATCCGTTTGTATGAGCTTATTCCTCTTTAATTTAGATGCTGCTAAAAAGGAATGGGGGAGGTGATCATATAGATTCTGCACTAGGGTTGTCGTGTTCGTGTGTATTCTTGCGAATGGCTATTCCTGGCATTATAGAAAGCCAACTGCACTTCTTTTTCATTTGCTCGAATCACTTTTTTAGGATAAGTTTATTTACTACTTTCAAAATGCAATCTTTCGTTTTTTAGGAATAAGAAAAATAATTGTAATTCGGAAATGGAGATTCCAAGTCTCATAGACACACTGGAGGAATAATAATATATATAGTGATTTATTGGTTTAGAGAGGTAAATATCTAATTAATTCTTGTTAGGAGCTTTTGAGTAAAGTGGATCAAAAGGACCTAGTAATTACTTATTGAGTCTTTCTTTTTTTAGCCATTCAACTTAGAAAAGATTACATCGAATCAATAAATATAAGGGGACCCATAGATGAGAAGTTGGGGGCATAAAAAAAGCAATTGGATAGAACAATTCATCTCTTCAAAAATCAATATATCTCACCTAGCAAATATTATGACAATTCACGGTGGAATGGTCTAAATGGACATCTTGTTTATGGGTGGTAATGTTGGGTTATGGATTATATTCATGTCGACGCTATTATATTAATAGATTATCATAATATGATAATTTAGTAATGACTTGTTATGTAAGGTTGTCAAACACGAGATTTTACATAGAATCGCTAAAAAAATTATAGAATCGAAACGTAAGTTTTGACAATATTTGTAAAATAAGTTTCAATAAAATAACTTTCAAATATTGTAAATTTATTTATAGTAGTCATAAAAAAAATATAATAAATAATAGAAATAAGGAAATGTAATATACATGTTGATCATAAATCGCAATAAAAATCATAATATAGATAATCAAACATAAACTATACAATATAGTTAATCAACCACAAATCTCAATAAAAGTTATAAATTCATAAATCATAATACAAAATAATAACTAAAATAAATCATCACAATTTCTACCATTTCTCCTATCCATATCACCATCATCATCGACATCTTCATCGTCATTGCCAACATCATCATAAGATGTACTACTACCAATGATTTCCATATCTTTTAATTCTAAATCTTTTGAAGTTTCCATTTATATTTCAGCTTCAACATTATTAATATCATGAATCTCTAAATCATATGGGACTGGAGACTTACTTTCAAGACTATCTAAATTCACAAAGGCACTAATTTCCTCATCCCCATTTGATGAGTTAAACATATTTTTTTTCCTTAACTATCCATTCAGCATCAGATGAGAGATTTTCAATAGTAAAAGTAGAAATGTCATCAATGCATATTTCTTTCCTATTTCTTAGTTTCAAGTTATGTATTATAAACACTAAATCATTTATTTTTTGTTGATGCAACCTATTCTTCTTTCTAGTATGAACCTAAAAATGAAAAAAAGAAAGTTATATATAATTATATAAGATTGATAATCTTAATAACATATAAAATCAAATAAAAAAAAAACTATTTGTACCATACCATTTAAAATGCTCTCCAATTACGCTCACAACTTGAAAAATTATAAGTCAAATTTAAAACACGAATAGCAAATTTTGTTAGTTCTGGGCATTTATCTCCATATGAATCCCACCATTTAGCTAGAGCCTTTTTATCTCTTACTAATCTTGTAGTTCCAATACCAAATAGTTCATTAGTATCCTTAAATCTTTCAAGCTAAATATTAATCTTACACATTTCAATTGGATTAGAAACCATACACTCTATGCAACCATAAAATCTAATCTTCACATTAACATCAACTTTAAAATTAGGGCTACAATGGTAATGGGGATTCAAATAATAAACTGTAGCATACAATGATCTATGAAGTTGAAGCTCTCATCTCTTGTCAATAACCTTAAAGATAAGTCCATAACTACATTAAATAAGTATGATTCCAATTTACAAATGAAACTTTAAAATGAACACTAAAGCAAAATATATATATAGCTAATAAGTTGAGATATTGTCTTTTCTTCACATTGTTGAAATTTGCTTTAATTTTCTCCTTGGCATGATCCATTTCTGAATAAATGAAACCCATAGCTGGTTGTTCATCAGAATTTACTAATTTAAGCACTTTAATCATGGGAAATGCACCTTTAAAGAAAATAACAATATTCTTCCAAAACCACCTATTGAATCAACCTTCCATCATATGTGCTCGAATACTTACATGATTCCTAGTGAATTAAGGTGAACATCATCATCAATGTACTGTTCAACTCATTAAGGCAACCTAATGTCAAATAGGAAATGGTAAAATGCGTTGCATCGGGTCTAATCAAGTCTCCCCCTTTAGCATATCTCCTTAGGATTTAGATAATTATAGTATTAGAATAAATATATGTAGTAATTCATCTCCCTTTTGTAATTTTTCCATGATAAATCTTCAAATACTTCTCAAAGTCCTTCAAGATCAAATCAATGTATGTGATGCACAAGGTATCCAATATAAGCATTTTTCTTTTCTCCATCAATTTTTCCCATACTGCTTTATAATTTACAACATTATTTGTGATTACTTGCACAACATTCTCCTCTCCAATCTCCTACACAATATCATTTAACATGGAAAAAACTTTATTGGTTGTCCTGAATATATTAGAAGTATTTATAGACGACAAGAAGATCATTTCTTTAAGGCTATTTACCAAGAAATTGCATATGGAATGCCTCTTTTTATTAGTCCATACATCAAACATAATGGAGCAACCTATTTTTTCCATCTAGCTTTGTAAGAGCAACCTATTTTTTCCATTCAGCTTTGTAATCTTCAATTAATTCCATTGTTTGAGTTATTTCTTTCTTCAAACAAGTCACCCTTAACTTATGATAAGAAGGAGGTTTAAGCTCACAATCATGTCAACCAACCACCTGAAGCATCTTAGCAAACTTTGGATTTTTTACACAGTTAAATTGAATTGCACCAGTGTAGAAAAAATGAGCAATTGTTGGTAATATTCTTTTCTTAGATCTTTCTTCATGAATTGGTTAATTGTACCTTAGTTTACCCGTGTTCCACTTCCACCAATTTTTAATTTTTTTTTTCAGAAAGGAATCCATGCAATTCCTTCCTTTTCTTCCTTATGGATGTCTGCTATGCATCATCATTATCATCATTAAAATCTCTAATGCCATGAATTTGCATTCTTTTCATTTTCAATATTTTTGCTACTTTCAGCACCATTGTTAACATTTCATTTTTTACATCATCTGGGACATTGGTACATGGCTCTACATCTTTATGCATGCACCCCAAGTGTAGAAAAAACAAGCAATTGTTGGTAATATTCTTTTCTTAGATCTTTCTTCATGAATTGGTTAATTGTATCTTAGTTTACCCGTGTTCCACTTCCACCAATTTTTAATTTTTTTTCAGAAAGGAATCCATGCAATTCCTTTCTTTTCTTCCTTATGGATGTCTGCTATGCATCATCATTATCATCATTAAAATCTCTAATGCCATGAATTTTCTTTCTTTTCATTTTCAATATTTTTGCTACTTTTAGCACCATTGTTAACATTTCATTTTTTACATCATCTGGGACATTGGTACATGGCTCTACATCTTTATGCGTGCACCCCAAGTGATTCTTGAATATGTAAATGTATCCACTAACAACTTTGTTACAATATTTGCATTTTACCTTTTTTTCTCATTATTGTCTACATTAATTCCATGCTTCCAACCAACATCAAATCTACTCCTAGGTGCATTCTTACTTTTGGAGCTCTCTTTAGATAATTTAGAAGATGACATTTCAACTTAGCCAATACTTAAAATCCTATAAGGAAACAAAAATAGAGAGTAAAGACAAAGTATATAATAGACAGAGGGCCACACAAAAGTAAAATAGATAAAGCAAAGACAAAGTATAAAATAAAGAGTAAAGCCACTAGGTATCTTTATCTATGTGGATTGAAATCAACTTATCATATATGTGCTTCTTCATGTTTCATTTGATGTGTATTAATGTCTGGATGTGCAACATAGTGCATGGTTACTGTGTGTTGTGAATGAGGAAGTTCCTCTAGTGCATGGTTATTGTGTGTTTATCTAGAAGGTGCAAGTTCAATATATAGAGTCAATGGTAGACAACTAGTTAGGGCACACAAGTAAGGCTCAAGCTAAAAAAGTGGAACTTACTCATCCCCATATAAGTTTTTCTAAATATGTCCTGTGAGCTTCACCTTTTTTTGGCAAAAGACAATAAAGTTGATGTATATTTATTACATTTATTTCCTCAATTTACTTCATGTAAGTTTTATGAGATCTTGCCTTCAAATGAAGATAAATTAGCCCATTACCCTATCCATTCAGATTCCATCCCTTGTAAATTCAAATTCAACTTAGTGGGGACTAACTACTGTGCCAACCTTTGAACATATAATCTATAATCTAGATTATCGATTCAATTCCACAATTATAAGATTATCCCACAATAGCGCTTAATGTCATAATGTCCTTGTCAATGTCCTCACTACTATATAGTGGCATTCCATCATTTTATCTTAAACTTCTATCATGATTCAACTAAAGGGGTCACCCACAAGTAAAACATGTTATCCCTTTCTATTTCAATTTTCTATCATATTTTACTAAGGCATATTCTTCGAGAGCTGAATATTTAACCACATTTAGTTTCAATGTTAATTAATTCTTTGCACACCAAATAATTACTACCTCAATCATATCAAAATATCATGCAACTTGGCAAACTTCCACATGTGTTGCTTCTCAAGTGAAATAAAACTAAAAATATGTAATAAATAAATGTGACTGCTTGTTGGAAAGGATTGAAACGTCGGCTCTAATCTAAACTTGACATGGTTCATCTCGGTTCCCTTATTTGTTTTACCAAACAGTAAGAAGGCACTAGTCTCTCTTAGCATGCTTTAAATCTCAAGAGTAAACAACACAATAAAATCAGAAAATCTAGATGACTAGGATCAATTAATTAGATCTAAAAACAAATCGATGAAACAACATTCATAAGTACAAAGAAGAAAACCAAACATTACTATTAATTAGGGATGTGCATAGAAGGAACCAAACCAAGCCAAGAAGAAGAAAAAAAAAATCCCCATCAAATTGGAAGCATGCCCACTTTGAAATGGGGCTTGCTATTAACACTTGAGCTAAAATGGAGACTTGAACCTCACGCTCTCAACCCTCTCATTTCAAATGCTCAACCTAGCGTAATTATGAAGACAAATTAATTGAAACCAAATGTTCCATCTGATAGAGAAGAAGAAACTAACCCAGAAATAAGCATTTTTAGAAGTGTGTCATAAGCATTTTTTGAAGAAATTAACCCAAAAATAAGTGTTTTTGGAGGAAATTAACCTAGAAATCTGAAACATGACCATAGTTCATTGAAAGTCTAGCTAATTGGATCAAAATCCACTAGAGACTACATCAACGATGCTTCTGTTACTGTTAGCAACCAAACAAAGAAACCTTCGTATGGAAAAAGGAATCGAGAAATGGAATCACGAATCAAGTACAGGCAATTAATACTACAGTCAAATAGAAAATACCCATCACAATAACAGGAAATAACAACCTCGGATTTAACATCATAATCGAAAATCAGTTACAGACCCTAATATGATCATCAATCCAATCCATATAGACCATACCCACTAAAAATAAAATAGAAAAACCAAGTAAAAGAGTTCAACCAAGAGAAGGACAAAACCTAATCACCTAAATTAGAGATGCAAATGTGAAGTGAACTGCGAGTTTATGACTGTGAAGTGAGTTTGTGACTGTGAAGAACAAAACTTGATGCGACTATGAGTCTATGACTATGACTTGTGACTTGTGAGAACTAAGAAATTAAGAATTAAGAAGTAAGAACTAAGAAGAATAGAAGATGAGAAGAAGAACAAAGGTCATAGAACGCTGAAGACGAAAATGAAATCACCTTTGACCTAATACGTAATGAGACCTGGGCTAAGCTTCTTTCAAATTTGGTGGCCCATTGTAGTCTTGGATCGAAAAATTACAGTACCTAGTAGAATTGAATCGAACGGATTTCAACTCGTGATTTTAGCGATTCCACAAGTTGAATCACGATTTTATTACGATTTTACTCTCAAACCGATTTTGTATGTTAGTTGATAAGAAATATATTCACAAACTCGTAAACTTGTAGAAACATATGAATTAACTAGTGAGTTTGACAACCATGGTTATGTCGATAGCCATATCTTAGTCCATTTGTTAATGGGTTGTGTTAAGATCAATTCATCTTGGCCCTCAACTTGTTTGGCATGTTATTATAATTTCTCTTTATGAGCTCTTCTTGGTTCTTTTTTATTAAGTTTATTGTTTATTCCAATAGTGTCATTCAATCGTATTCATGCTATACAAGTTAGTTAGCAACTCCAAATTATTTCTCATAACAATTTTTTAAAAAGATTTTTGAAAATTTTCCTTAATTTTGACCGAGCAATTTGCACTAACGATGGCAATTCAAATGGTGTGAATTAGTGATATGGAAAGTTGATTCAAACGATGGTAAAATGATTTCTTTTGTTTTCAATAATATGGACATAGATTACACCTTTGCATTTCTTTTTCTTTTTTTTTGTGTTTTCCATGGTTTTGTATCTATAGTTTTGTTTCCATTTGGCTAGTGTGTGATAAGAGTCTCTGATACTCTAGATCTTGGGATGCTAAGATTCTATTATATGCTATACCTAAATAATTAATTTAATGAATTTTATTTGTAATATTTAATAGTTAAAAACCTGTGTGCAGTTTAGCATATATGTGCGATTAAGTGCTAAGTTTCATGCCTTAATTTTAGGGGATGATTTGCTATGTGACCCATATGATGCGTTGGAGTTTGACTTGTACGAAGGTGACGGGTGGAGGCTAGTTGGTTGGATTCAATTAATATGTAAGCCGATCTTCAAAGGGATTTATAATTGATTTATGACACGCATATGCTGCTAGACTCTTTTAGCTAAAACGTTTTAGAGGGAAATATTAGACATTTCTTTTGGTCATTTGATGTTAGTTCCGTGAGAGAAATTGGAGATTTTATGTAGAAGTTTAATTTGTGGTTAACTGTGGTTTTTGAACGTATTTCTACTTTTAATAAAAATATATTGCTCAACTGTCGCATCCCTAGTCTTGGCATATGGGAATATCCGTTAAAAAGTTTTGCTTTACCAGATTGTTTGGTGAAAATCGAGTATACATTTTCTTAAGATAAAGCAATCTATAATTAGAGAAACACAGAGAGTTAAATGAAGAAAATAAATCCATCAAATAAAAGAAAAGTACGACTATCTCTTCCGTTTTGCCTGCTCGAACGAAATATGGGAAACCCCGACTTTAATTTTGTCGGGAAAAAAAAAAACCTATTTCTGATGCCTATTTAGCTAAAATTAGTTGAACATTACTTATAAACACAACATTTTTTTAAGTCAGATTCTTAAACCAAATGTCCAATTGGTTTTTGGATTAGCGGTGCATCTGGCTGTAGATTTAACGAATTGGTTAGTTTGAGTTTTGACTTTCGGTGTATTATCCATTTTTTTCCGTTGTCTTGTTTGTAATTCTAGTTAATTATGGTTTTTCCTCTTATAATTGAGTTCGTATCATCAGCAAAATTTAGGGTTTTTTTTCCATTTTGTTCAATCTTCAATTGATCGATGATTGAGCATCTTAATTGTAAATAGATAGAAATATTTGATTTTTATAGAAATAATTAAAATTTTAAAGTTTGAGAGTTAGGATTAAGATTAGTTAGAAGAAGAAGAATATCAATTTTTTTTTATTTGTCAACTACCCATCTTTCCACGTGTGGCTTACCCAATGTTGTCAAAATCGTGAGTTAACTCGCACATTTCTATGATTTTACGAGTTAGTGAGCACATTCTTAGTCAACTTACATGTAAAAACGTTTTTGACATAAAATCATAGTAGAATAGCGATTCCATACGTGGAATCGGTAAAATCGCAAGTCTACTAGCGTTTTTGCGTTTCTACTACAAAGTCTTATTTTTCAATTGCCCAACACGTTTTCTCCACTACACAAACAGAGTCAGAGGAGGAAAAAGGAAAAGCTAATGGATGAACTCCTAAATCTGTCGTCTCTTGATCATGCCTATGGTGTCTTCATGTAGATTGGTGGTTGCAGGGTATGTCGTATGTTCATTGTGTCTGCTGTGGTCGTTGTGTTCATTATTCCCTGCGGCTTTTGTTATGTCTTCGTCTCTAGTCGTCATTGTTCTCGTGGTCACCTAGATCCATCATGTCTTTAGCTAAATCTACAAAGATTGTGTTGGCGTGTGTTCATCGTTTGTGTCGTGTGGTCGTCGTGTTTGTAGTCATCCATCAGCCCTGTTCGCCATCAAACATTAGCCCTAGTTGTAAACTTCGGCCAGAACTATCATCTATGAGGCCACATCTGCTGTTTAGAGTGCTTACGTGTGTTCATCATGTATGTTACCTGCTGCTTGTGTTCATTCTCTTCACTAGGTTGGCCATGTTTGCTGTCAACCTATTCCTACTATGTTTTCCTCTTTGTTCAAGTTGTACAGGTGTTGAGGAAAGAGTGCGAAGAAGCTGGACATTGTTGTTTCAAATAAATGGTCTTCTATGTAGTGCTGATCGTACTCGGTGCATTTTATGATACAATTTCCGAATACGGGTGACATACTGAGTTTATCTATGCAATCATTTATATTATCTATTATCAAACCGGCTCAACCAAAGTAGGAAACAAACATGAAAAAATCCCAGCCAATGAAGCACGATGTTCTAGTGATATGAAGTGGAGGCAAAGTTGGTTAGTTTAACCAACTCCTAGCTCGTCATTTGGCACATACTACTACAGTGTAGACAATGGTTAGAGCAAAAGTTAGTTAAAGTAAATGGTATTTGAAACTTTAGTATTATACTTTGATAAGTGTTGAAAGAGCCTTATTTCCAATACTTATTAAATATAATTTTGTATAAATTTTATGTAAATTTATCAAGAAAAAAGATACTTAAGTGTTTAATATTTGAATTTAGGGTTTAAAGAGAACAATTAAGTGCTTAATATCAAGAAAAGGACCTTTTTTATTATTTATTTTTTGTTAGTAGTTATTTGTTATTTTTTTTATATTACTCCTTTCTAATGGTATATCTCCGTTATCAACTTTAATTTATTAATAATTTCTTAAAGTCACAATTATTTTTAAATTTTATCTATTATCTTTTAGTTTTTTATATATAACTAGGTGAAACTCGCTTTATACATGATTTATCATTTTAGAAATAAAATATCTATATTATACAACTTATACTTGATTATCTATATTATGACTTTTATTGCAAATTTGCAATTTATGATCAAAATAAATGCTGAATTTCCTTATTTCTATTATTCATTATATCTTTTAATAACTATTGTAAGTAAATTTATAATATTTGAAAGTTATTTTATATAAGTTGTAGAAACTTTCGTTTCTACGTTTCGATTCTATGGACCCCTTAGCGATTCTATATAAAATCACGATTTTGACAATCTTGAGCTTACCTAATGTGATATGTCAAGCTCCGATTCAGTCTCATTGATAACTAGGATGGTGAACCCTAACATATAAAAGAAGCAATGTTGACCTCAAAACTTGCGGTTAAGTGCTGCATATAATGACTTTGAAATTTATGGAGTAGATTGAATTTAAGCTTGAAATTTATATCATATTTTCGATATTGCTTAATACTCACATTATCTTGGGTAAGAAGAAGTATTGAAAGTGAGAAAACGGTGGGAATTGAGAATAGGATGTTGGATATGATAATATATAAAGGGGAAGGAAGTCTTATTTTAATATCAAGTACCATATAATTATAATCAATGTCATATTTGATATATAGGAATAATATAAAATGGATTAGAACGAAACCAAAATAAAAAATCCATTTCAAAAATTCTCTCTTAAATGTAAATTCGACGATTTCAAAAAATTATGATTTTGATTTTTAAAAGAAAATTCAAATATAATAAATAGAGTAGAATTTGAAATCATGATTTCATTGTAGATTCATTCCTGTATATTAAATATATTGTTAATATATTAATTAAAATTATTTTACTTATACATGACGATACTTTGTATAAACTACTCTATAAGCACCCATATAAGTTTAAAAAACGGAAAAAAAAAATTCCTTCCAAAGTTGTATTATGTGTGCCTAATAAACGGTACTAATTAGGCATATGTTTGACAGTGGTTGACGGCTTTTCTCTACCTAACCTAGAACATAAGTAAGAATATTAAAATTTTCCCTCTACACACGTTTTGCATCAAACATGGGTCGTAGAATGATACCCTATGAGGGAGAATCAGTTACCGTGTATGCAAGTCTAAGTAGAAAAAAGTTCATGAAGACGGAACTGGATAATCTATTGTTTCCTGTTCATGCAGCACGTAACAATTATTACATGATACTGTTCTGCTTTGGCGGAGTTCTAACGAGTATTATAGATATAGTTTTTTTTATTCTTTTCCTATTAATTATCTGCGCATATATATAATAAAAAAATATAACTTCTTATACATATTAAACATTTTTTTTTTATAATGATTTGCTGATTATATATGAAACAGATAAAAATACCCTTTGGATACGGAGAAATTTAGTCCCGTTTATGTATAATATGTATGAATTTATATAATGTTTATAGTAAGGTTTTCCTGGAATTTACGGCTGTAAATATAACAATCCAATTAGAATCTCATTGTTATTCTATTACTTGATTTGGCCTATTTTATAATACAGGTTCCTCATGACATATTAAGTAAGTCCTTGGTTTATGCACCTTGAGCCAATGATGTTGTAAGGCAAACCCCTTGTCGGGAAAAATTAGCTAATACCTAAACTTCTCCCACGCCCACAAATCGATGTTGCAAGGCAACATGATGTGTATGGACACGGTCTTCAAGAAATGGGATGCACTTATAAAAGTTAAAAAATGAGTTTAAAATAGATAATAAAGTACTCTTTGAAGATATGGTGGAATGGGATAAAATAAAGACTAAATATGCTACTGTCGAATGGGATTAAATAAAGACTAAATGTGCAACTGTGTAGTAAGCAGATAGAACTTATATAACTATCATTATTATTTTTTAACACAAGATAGGGTTTATATTATTCTCCTTCAATATTTTATTTGAACTCATTTGACAAATAGTATCATTTGTCCAAGCTATATTAATCTTTCTTTAATCTTAACTATGCAGGACTAAGTTCATTTTGATTCAATATATATAGAAATCAAAATGGAAGAATTTAAATAAGGAAAATGTTAATGGGTTTGTCAAAACACTTATAAAAAATATTAAATAAAATGACTGTTCATTTTTTACATACTCTTTCCCATAAAGTTCCTAATCAGCATTACTAAAAAAATCCTTTAAAGCAATCTGAAAGCATCTTTTAACCTAACCTTCAAATAAATATTATAATAAATAAATTTTACAAGCATAAGATCGATTCACAATAATAAACTCTAATGTGTAGTAGGGTTCCTAAGTTCTAACAAAAGCAAGGAGTGGCACAAAGAATCCAACTATTATTATCCTAGAGCCTCTTCTCTCCATCTGAATTGAATTCTGATTCTCCTCTTGCTTTTCTTGGCAGAAAATAAATATAAATGGGAAGAGATGTGAAAGAGAGAAACAGACAGAGGGGGGTGGGTTAGTCATAAAACGGCCAATAAGATTATGATGAGAATGACGAAATTATTTATAAACAATAATTACATATAACAAATAATTTGTGGAGGACAATCACATCAGATTCTCCGTCACCACTGAAAAGGGCAATGGGAAACGATGTCTTGTCAATCAAAAAGGCAAGTGTATGTATTATTGGTCAGATTCTCTTCGCATTCTTGATCAAAACAAAAACTTTGTACAGGACACAACTGCACAACCTCTGACACTGTAGCAGTTTCTGAGGTTAGAAGTAGCTTTGTGTGTTTTTTCTTCTGCCATCAACACGAACAATGATTTCCTGGACGCAGTTAATAATCTTCACTTGACTCAAAGTTGTCATTTAATTTTTTGAAAGAGGAAAAGATTTGAAAAAAAAAAAAAAAAAGGAAAGAAGGAAAAAAAAAATCAAATAAACAAAATTTTTTATCTTTATATAATTATTTTTTTCATAAAATAAGTAATATTGAAAAATATGGGGAGTTCTATTTTTAAGACCCGTTAATGGGAAAAAGATTAACCTAAAGGAAAATATTTATAAATTAAATGAAATTTGGGTTGCAAGTCCATTCTTTTTATGCCATGGTGCACTTATTGATGGGATCAAAAAGAGTATACGTGGTGGGTAATGATGATGGATGATATATTTATTGAGTTTATAATTTATTTTCTTTTAATAAATTTTTATAATTATTTTTACTGTTAGAATAATAATAGAGTTCTTTGGTGCAAGATTAGATGTTATCTTTTAAGATAAAACAATTAAATTCGTAAGAAAGAAATTATTTATAAATATCCATTTCAACACAAATACATATAAATATACTTTTATACAAGTAATTACTATCCTGGCTTTTAGGCATTTTTCTTCTATTGTGAGAGTTTCTTAGCTGTGCTACGTACTTTCTCGTTGGAGTATCATTATATTCATTAGTAATTAAAGGTAACTATATTTGTATATAGATAAATATTTACTGTTTTAAACTTTATATTTTTAACATTTTATCACTAATTACATTCAAATATTTGGACCAAAAAGTAATACATGATCATAGAAGTTTATTCTACTAAAATAAGTATCTACATATGATAAGAAAATAATGCATTTGGATTAATCTTAAAATATTTTATAAACATCCTAAAATAGTTCACATAAAAATTAAAAGTTTGCATTAATGTCACCCAGATGATACTTTAAATAACCTTGACTCGGATTCACATTTGCTATCTCAATTCCGTTGTATCAATAGTGTCCCGACCGATAGTAATTAAACATCTAGTAGTTTAGATAATATATATATATATATAGATATATATTAGTTTGCTTAAGTGTTAACCTATGATTGATGAAGATATAGTTAAGATGAGACTTTAGGACAACAAATATCCATACAAAAAATGGAACGGAACCATGCTTAGAATTTTTCCAAAATTTTAGTTACAATACCAGAGATATTCATGGCTTTGGAATATGAACATAATCTACTCTATCTTAGCACTGAAGCACATAAAACAAAACTAGTTATAAAACATATGCGTTAGAGTAAATAAAATGAATGGCATTTTATATTCTTACACTACTAGAATACATGTCATAGGTTTTATGCATCGTTAAGATTATGACACTCTTAAACTTCATTTTCTTTCTCTCTTTTTATAGCTTTTATATAATATTTCAGGACGATTAATTATGATAACGAAAACCCTTTATTTTGATCCTACACGAGTGGTATCCCAACTATAATGAAATTAAGGAGCCCCCCTTGGTGGAAGTGGAACCTCACATTATGGATTAATTTTTAAGATAGGCTATACAATGTTTAAGCTTTTTCTCTAAGGATCATCAAATTAAAAGATTGCTCTTATCTAAATAAAGAAGTTAGAATATAGTTGTGTTCCTCAATTTTGATTTATACGTAGCGTATAAAGTGAAGAATAACAAGGTGTTTAGTAACGTCTCGTTTGGTACTTGCACTTCCATGTGTAAGATGATGATGAAAAGTTAAGATAAAATCCTGTATTAAAAATGTATGACCTACAAATGTTGTGACATATGAATAGTCATAAATTGTGGGAAAAGGCAGAATACCACATATCCCTTAAAAATCATGGACATGTTAATCTGTACTGTACAATATAGTCATAGAGTAGCAAATCTATAAATAGTTTTGTAAACAATGCATGTTATATAGTTGAATGTATTTATATATAGTAAAGGTTTTATTAATGGATATCTTGAATGCTTTTTAAGAGCTTAAAAAAAATCTATTAAATCTTTTAAAAATTGATTATATACATTAAAAAATAAATAAATACTTCAAAAGATACAAAATCTCTTTATGAAATTCATTAACAAATGTATTTAGAGACACTCGTTAACATTTATCTTCTGATAATTCTTTTTTAACAAAATTCACATGAATTCTTCTCTCTTTACTATTGATTAGTCCCATATATAATGAAGTTTTATCTTTGCATCATATATTAATTTTGATACTGTTAATTGTATATTCAATATTGGCACCCATGTGCATCTTCTGGAATTTGGTTATCTCGTTATGATTATTATTATATAGCTAGTATCATCTAGCGGATCTAGAACTTTCAAACTTCTATCCATTAGCTTCCTGCTTGCTCTCTGTTTTTTTTTTTTTTCCTTACTCCCATAACGATTAGTAACTATAAATCTTTTCTACAGTAGTAGTGACCTTATTAAACAAACATTTCTAGCAAGCACTCACTCTTCACACTTGAAGAAAAGGAAATAATCCTTGAATAAACTTCTTGAATAACAGCAGCCAATTATGTGGACCTTGAGAGCTCATCACTCTTTTGCTTAATGTTCCTTTTAGCTTTCTTATTGGTGTTTCGAGCTGATATTATTATTTATAGATATAGTTTATCCCATTAGGATTATAATATTTAAGTTTAAAAGTAGTTAATAATTAAATCAATAAATAACTAATAAATTATTTTAACTATTTAATTAAAAGTTTTTAAATAATGTTGACTTTGCAATGTCACTACATTAAGCCTTATAAACCACTACCTAAAAATCATTTTAGAAGTCTGCTAGGAGGCATATCTCGTCAGCGCTCCCCATCCTCTTTGGACTTTCTTCTCCAATTTAGGTTAAAAAAAAAATTAGCGTCAACATTAGTTTATCCTCAAATCATCCACCAAATAGTAAGGGTTGCCACTAATAATACTCTCCTGCAATTTATATGGAACATTTTTTATATGAAGTATCACAAGATACATTTTATAAAGCTTTTCTAAAATAAATAGATTTGGGTATGTGAAGAAATAAAGGAGAGTTAAGATAAATGAGAAATTTAACAATCCATTTACCTTTCTTTATTATTATTATAAATCAACAATGCAATGCATGTAAGAAAAGATAATATAAACTTAAATATTGTGTTTTTTATCCCTCACATTCTAGTATGTCTTATCTAGTTTGGTTATTTACTTATGAGAAGACTCTAAATTTGTGTGAGAAGGAAAGAGAAAAGATGTGAAGGGAAAAAAAAATCTTAAAAGTTTTTAAACTTCAATAATTTTCATCATTTACTCATGTACATCTTACTCAATGAAAGTTAAACTTAACTACTAATGATTAACTTAGAACTCTAGAATTTCTAAAAAGTAGGAATGACAAGTTACTTTATTAATTCTCGAGTATAGATAATTCACTAAAGATACTGGGTAGAAAAATAAAGATTTCTATTATGCCCATTTTGTCCTCTGATTTTCTAAAGGCTAAATATAAAATAAAATCAAGGAATTTTGAAAAAGACAAATCTTCTTCTTTCTATTAAGAGTATAGATAATATTGGCATATAGAAAACAAATGATTCCATTAAACCGAACAGAACTCTATTATATCTCTATATAATAGTTTTTAATAGATATACTATGTAGAAGAATCACCCCTTCTACTTATAGTGTAGGTACAATGCAAGCTAAGGCTCTAACGAAGGTCATATAGGGTTTCTATTTTGCGTTATCAATAAACAAAACGGTTTATTTAGAAAATAATAACATGCAAACTTATTTTTTTTCTCATAAATTAGCTATTTAAAGACTATATATTTAAGTCCTATATTGTTTTAAAAAGAATTTTTAGTTACAATATATAATGATAGAAGGACAGGAATCTGACACCATATGAATACAAGCTAGACTTACCTTTTCTATAGCATGTGTTGTTATATGTAAAATATTTATATTGTTATTAAAGCACAAATCCTAGGAAAAATGTTGGGGAATTATGGACCTCCAATCCGGTGCACATGTCAAATAACGGTACACAAAATGTTTAAACAAAAACAATCTGTAATCATTGTATTTAATTTAAAGTTAATAACTTTGGTGTATATCAAATATTGGACTATGATATGGAACTCCGAATGATCAAATGCACCATATCTTTTCATGCACATAAACTAATATTTGTGTAATGATGGGCTGAAGATCTATATATATATTTGTCTAAGTCATAGTTATCCTCATAATTCCCTATTTTAGAGCCAGTCCTGTGGTATTTGAACTTATGGAAAGCGAGTATTACAAAACGTAGTTAAGTCTAAGTGTCAACTATTGCTCAAAATTTTTTTTTTTTTGACTCATTCACTTATATATTCAACACTTAACATTTTATGTGGAATCCTTATTTTACTAAAACAGTTGAATAGAGTATCATGACCACGCATGCCCCTAGGTAGCTATTAGTTAACTATTTAGGAGCTCTTTCCATGACTGTTTACAGATTAGCTAGCTATTCATAGGGATGAGAAAAAAACCATCTAATTCACAAATTGCATCACACCAAACTAATATATATATATATATTTAAATTTAGTTAAAAAATTCTTAAACCAAACTAAATAAAAAAAAATTATTGTTAGTTTGGAAAAATAAAACAAATCAAATACTAAAATCAAACTAAACCATTTCAAAAAAAAAAAGTAATATTTTACTTGTTGTAATATAGTATTTAAAAAAATTTAATTATTATTTATTGAAATAATCATGTATTTAACTTTTGTTATTGTAATTTAGAAATTATATATATATATTCTCAAAATTTATATTATATGTTAACTTTATGAATAAAATTAGTTGTTAATAAGTATTTAAAATTTCTTCATCACAAGAATATTGGCTTCATCAATATCTTATAAGATATCATTACTTATTGTTATTGAACAAATTTAATACGTTTTATACAAGATTACATGTTATATAAATATACTTTTATAAATTATAAAATATGGTTAAATTTGTAAATCAAACTAAACTACATTGATGTTTTATATTTTGAAAAAATTCCTAATTCAAAATATATAATTTGGTTCAAAGTTATAAAAAATCAAACTGTATTATTATAATTTAGTTTAGTTTGAAGTAAAAATGAACTAAATCTAACTAAGCCCACCGCTAACTACTTATAGATACCAACACTAGAATTATTGCCGCCATAACCACACCAGAACTATCACATCTATGGTGAAATAAATAGCAATTTTAAATACTAATAAATATAAGTAATTTAAATTTAAATTACAATATTATATAATATAATATTATAACATAATATTTAGTATTATATCTTTATGATATTATAATATATATAATTAGATAAATAAATATTATTAATACATAATGAAATGATAATGCAAAAAAGCTACCCTAATATGATGAAATTAGAGTAATGAAATGGCTCCCTTTGGAGTTGTAAAAAAAAATGAATATAAGAAATAAAAAACAGTCACCATATAATTATGATTATATGGTAATACTTAATGACTATATATAATAGTGCGCTTTTTTAAATTCCATCTCTTATAATCAGCTTAGCAAAGAATGATAACGATTCCATTTCTTACACTTTTGATTAAAGTAATAGTAATTCAAGCTTCTCCATAACCTTATTTAATCTCTTTTCGCTATAAATTTAGTCATTTTATCTAAATGATGTTGACATTGATGTAATGTGTATTCATCGTGTACATGTCCAATCCCTTTTACTATTTGTATTCTGGGATTACGTATCTAGAGAAAATCGAACAAATGTGACAATATATCAGCTCCTAATTGAAATATGGGGACATGATAGGGTTTGAAGGACTTGACTTGCCTCCTTGATTTAAAAAATGTTGGTGTACGAGACAAGCAGAGGAAAGCACGCAAAAGGGAGCGTCTTGCTTTATAGGACAAGACAAGATGTGTAGCATTGTACCCTAACCTTATGAAATGAGGTCGTGATTGACCTGCTGTTTCCACGTTTTTGTCCTGTACCGTTTGTAAGCAATTATTAGAATAAGTTGGCAATTGGTGAATAAAAAGAAAAAAAATTAATGATAAATATTTTTAAAAGAAATTTAAAGAAAACATCACAGAAAAAATTAATTTATAAATTATTTAAAATTTTAATTAAAAAAAACCATCTACACTATAGCATTCACCTTTTCAATCTTTCATGCCATTTTATCGATCTTAATACATATATCTTGTCACAACGCGTAGGCAGAATAATTCTTCACGTGGGATGCTTCTATTTCATCATTATGATTATTCCTCCGGTGGTCAGTCCCAGTTGCTGCAGGCAAGATTGCAGTGGATACGTAATAAGGGGATTTCCCTGTGGAGAGGGAAAGAGAGAGAGAGAGAGAGAGAGAAGAAAAAAAATTGTGACATGAATTGTCGACAAGACATATTAAGCACAGCCAGTCTTACGGAAGCCAAGAAAATGTAGTACCATGCCCTATATTTTTGCGAGGAAATTGTGCTATAGCATGGATATTTGACTATATATTTAAAAAGTTACTTTATTAAATTAATTATTATTGATGATTTGTTTATCTCACTCATCTTTAAACTCGAATTGGGCCATCGAAAACATTCAAATGTGATATAGATAAGAGGATAGCAGTTGACATAACAACTTCCTCAATCCTATGATTTTCTTTTTATGATCAATTCTCTAACAATTAGATATTCGCAAGAATTAAAGAAATTAAAGTCAATTAAGGGAAGATCATTTAGCTGCCATTTTCTTTTTTCCTTGCCCATAAATGCTCCTCAAGCATATTGGGATTATATCTTAATCAACCATCTTTCCTTTAGGTCAATTACATAATAGTTCACATACCCAAAACGAACCTATTAGGTTTATGATCAACTTTTTAATTGGATAATTAGGTCTTTGATTTTTGATTATGTATAAGTATTAATCTATATTCTACGTTAGAATTAGGTGTTGATTATAATTATGATATTGGTAAGACTCTAAAGATATTACAAATACATAGTTGATATTGTGTGATATGTGTGCATGTTTGATGGTTGAAGTGGACCAATGGATATAAAATTATGATAATGTGTATAGTGATTATGCATGACAATTTAAACCTATGTGTATAAGTCAATGACGAGCAAAGGGTAGTATTATGGCTCCTAATTGACTTGGCTAGAAGTAAGGTTAAGGTTGCTACGATGACTTAGTGTGTCATTGATATAGATAAAGCTGAATAGGAATGAAGTTACAATAACTTGAATTGATGGTCTAGGATAATAATTTGAGCATTATAGATAGACTATGCTCCTAATGGTATGGTATAGCTAGTGAACTCAATATACGATGATTAGGTACTAGTAGTGAGAAATAAAATCACTCTTTGCAAATTATTTGTCACAGACAACGAGTTTATGAATCATGTCATATTTTTGTTGCAAGTGATATGTTTAGAAGTGGAATTGGAGTGTTCTTAACATTAGTTGCTAAGGTTGTGATTTTGTGAATCACCTAATAACATAACTCAATGAATATGCTAGCTGTAGTTAGTAATTATAGGCATGTGTGGGGTATATGGCATATGATTATGTGTGTGGACAATAGTTATGAACTTTATTTTGCGACTCATCCATTAGGGATTTTCATTTCATATAATGAGTTTGACTTAATCACTAGACTAAGATGGGAACAATATTTGTACAGATGCTGGATGATAGGTGAATTTAGATAGATTTAGGATGTCTAGGTTTCTATGGTATTTATATATATTTGAAAATTGTAAAATCTATAACGAAAAAAGTGAATCATTACAAGAAATCAAAATACTTACTTAGATATTTATTATGGATATAATAGTAGCAATTGATCCTTGCATGTCTCTAATGAGGTATGAATATGCAACGAGTTGATCATATCTTGCAAATGAGCATGACATTAGTAATATTCCTAGAATTCCATCACGAGAGAAATATATAAATTTCTATATCATTTTAAATTGAGAAAAGTACGTATTTAGTCTTAAACATTTAGTATATTTTCTATTTCAATCTTAAATTTTTATTTTTTTTTTCTATTTTAGTTCTTATCATTTGTAAAGACATGCAAAAAAGTCTTTCATTAATGTACTGTTAGTTTTGTGACATGTGTTAAGTTTAGATTCTTCTATGTAATTTTATTAAATAAATAAAAAAGAAAATGTTAAAAAATAGATAAAATAATAAAAATTAAAAAATAGAAAAAATATTTTGAAAAATAAAATATATGCGTATTATATATATATATATTTACTAAAAATAATAAATTATATATATATATATGTATATGTATATATATATATATATATATAATTTATTATTATTGGTAAAAATATGACAGTAAGTTTTTTCAATCATTTTGAAAGGGTGAAGGACTCAGTAACTAACAAATTAAAATGTGAATGACTCATGAAAATTGGTAGGGTGGAAAATTCAAACGGAAAAATTGAAAAGGTGAATAACTTAAAAGAAAAAAAAAAGATTAAAAATTGAAGATTATATTTGCACTCCCTATCCTTAAAAATAAGTAAATAATCCAAAGATCATGTTAGAATATAGTGTTTTTGTCCATGCAATTTCTCCGTTATTAGATCCACAACCCCGTCCAAATGTCTCTGCAAACTATTATGTGAATACTGACCTTAAAAATTTTTGTATCCAACCTGAAAGAAAAATATCTCAAACAATGATATGACATGCCCACCCAACAACACTTGGAACTATTTTTGAAATACCGTGTCTCAATGCTTGAGTCTTCTTTGCTTTATATAGACCTGTTTGTTAGTCGTCAGATCTCGATTTTTTTGGGTGAAAATCTTTATTTTCGAGGTCTTCCAGCTGTTTATATTCTTGCTCTTAATCTTGATATGGAAAAAAATCTGATTAAAACAAGTTTCTAACATCAGAAATAATTTAAAATCTATCTCAAACATTAGACAGACAAATAAATCTAATTAATCCATAAGCAATTTGAGCTTGGCTTAATATTTGTTTGATTCATTTTGATTTTAATTGAGTCAAACTTGGTCATGAGCTGCATAAATAACTTATAAGGCTATTGAAACTTAAAACTATTTGATTAAATAAGTCTAATCGAGCTCAAATAGAACTTAACATATATATTGAGTTTTATTGAATTTGATGTTGGTCCAAATTTTAATATATATTCAATTAAAAGAAACTTCTTTAAAATAATCAAGTTTACCTATACTAGTTTAATTAAATAAAGTTAAGCTTGTTAAGTTATTAAATATCACTCTAAGCAAAGCTCAAGTGGAAGAATTTAAACTAAATGGATTTCATGTTTTGAAGTTTTAACTTTATAATTAAATGCGAGCTCAATCTCTATATCATTCGATTTTGATTAAGTTGATTTACATTTGACACTCAAAAAAACTGTACTCTCCATTAAATATTACCATCCATTTAACAAAGGATGTGAGGTAACTTGGTTGCAATCGTTTCCCTACTTTTTGCATCGAAATGATTTAAGAGACAAAACATTGAAGCGGAGTACGGATGACATCCCACGTTGTTCGAGTTCATCCGAAGCCCAATGCGACAGCACTGGGGAAAACTGCCGAGAAGAGCATCCAACGAGCGCTCTCAACTTTCCTTTCCTCGTCTTATAGTTTCCTATCCTCGTTTTGAGGCCCCCGACAAACACATACATACTAGCCAGCACAGATGGGACTTTAGTGTCTTGTGTGATCTTACACTAACAAATTGTGGCAATCATTTTTTTTCATACCAAACTTCCTTGGCATTGCATTATGGGTTTGATTTGGTCCTCTTCTTCCGGCCAATGTTTAAGTTGCTCCTTTAGGATGAATTTGTAAACCGTAGGTTAGTCTATTAGGATATTTATTCTTTTACTTATATAAATAAAATTGGTTATCAAGAGAAATTTACACAAGAAAATGAAGATGATAACCTTCCTTTTTTTTTTTTTTTTTTTTGAAGATTTCAACTTTTGACAATATTGCAATTGTTCTCTAAGGTTGTAAATTTCTATTCATACTTCACAACTATCCACAGGGCTCCACAACGACCACTTGTTTTGCAAATATCTATGTAAACATAACAAACAATTTCATATTGGAACAATCTTGTATGTCCCAGAATTTGTCTCTAATCCTTTGTCATGCCTAGAGAAAAAAAAAAAATCATTCATCTTTGTAATTCTCCTTTATTTTTTTTGTAAATTTCATTTATTAAACATGAGGATAAATTACAAATTTATCCACTTATATTTGCTTTGAGTCCGTTTATTTTTATCCATTAAACTAAATATTTAAAATCTCAAAATTTTGCAAAAATGTGTTTTTAGGTCTCTTTTTTATTATTTTGTTATTGAATAAAATAATAAAAATATATAAAATTAAGAATAAAATAATCATATAAAAGTTTAAATGAACTTTTTTTTTAATTTAAGATATAAACGCTCATTTTTAAATATAAAAGAGTTATATAAAACAATAAAAGGATGTATTTCAAATTTATCCTTAATATAATTGTCCACATAATAGAATATCATCTACTTAAATGCCTTACTCTTACAAATTGTTTACTGTTATATGTAATTGTTCATTATTTGTAATTTTCAATGACTTCTTTACTTTTTAGTAAAATTACAATTCATAGAAAATTTTGTGACATCCTCTTTGCTCCCAATACAGTGAAATTTTTTATGAAGTTTCATGTAATTTGGAACTTCAAATCGAGTTATGGCTGTATGGACATGAGCTGATAATTCTCTCTATGATTCGGCCCTAGAGCTGCTTCAGCATTGTCCTATATGATTGTGATTTCACATGTTAACAGAAAAAGATGCCATAGTCTAAACAGTATAAGTCTTGTCATGGTTTTAGCAAAAGCGAAAACATACAAGGTCCCAAATGGAAGATTTCAGAAGAAGAAAGACTTCATGTCTTCATGGCAGTGTATCTCCCCAGGCTATATGAACAATAAAGCGATGGCAGGGGTAGGTATCAAAAACTTTCGAAAACCAAGAATCTAAAATTTTCATTCATTGATACATTACAAGAAATATCAATACATATATATACACAATCCTTATCCAGTCGGTATACCAATTTTTACCTAATCCATTATCAATTATCACGTCCAAAAAATAAGAGGGGAAAAAAAAAAACTATTTACAAGAAGATTACATACCGTGACCCTCCCTTAAGTTTTTAGGTGATATAGGAGTGGATATTGGGCATAGTAGTCTCTTGTGCTTTCTCTAATACACTTTTAAATAGCAATAAGGAGATTGGTATTATCTATGGATGTTTCGAGTGCCATTAATTTGTAAGGAAGCATTAGTTCTTACCATGATCTCATTTCAGAGCTTGAGTTGGCTTCATGGACCTAAATTTCAGGTTCGGAACAATTCCTCTTTTACAATAAACCTATGAAAATCATGGAAATCATGACTAGAGGTCCATGAGGCTTCTTGATGTTGTAAAATGAGTGTAAAAAGTTTCATAGATGTCCACGAGGCTTTTATTGTTTATCACTTGTGAGGATAACTTTTTTATCATATGTCTAGTAGTGAAAACTACCTTTGCCCAATAGGATTTAGGAACATTCTATTGGAACATTAAGGTTTTGGTAGTCTTAACCATATGTGCATTCTTTCTCTCAACAATCCCATTTTGATAGGATCAGTTAACACAAGATGAATTATGAATAATGTCCTTTCTTTGAAAATAAGGTGATAAAATTTTATTACGGTTATCTCTATCATTTTCATACCTAAGATTTTTTATTTTTTATTTTGATTGCAACTTGGTTCTAAACCATAGGATAATGGAAATGAAAAATGAAATTGAAAACATCTAACTTTTGTTTAAGTAGAAAAATCCATGTAATTATGTGGAATCTTCAACCAAAGAGCCAAACCAAAGAGACCTTGAAATATTTGCAATAGTTGAAGGTCCTCAAGTATCACTATTAACCAAATGAAAAGAGAAAGAGATTTTTTTATTATTGATCAGAAAAGATCATGGGTATGTTTTGCTAACTCATAAGCCTTACAATGAAACTTAGAAATATTTAATCTTTAAAATAACTTAGAAAACATAACTATTGAAACTTTATATGAAAATGTTGAAGCCAAGGAAGATCTTTATTTGAAGGAGAAATGGCATAGATACATTACTCATGGTATCTCAAGACAATTCAAGGTGATAGAGCCTATTTGTTTCCTTAGCAAGTCAAATCTTCCACCCTTATGCCTCATCCAAAAGAGCACAATGAGACATAGAAAAAGAACATGACAATTAACATTATTTAGGCTTTTGAATAGAAATTAGGCTGGCTATCATTTTTGGCACATGAAGAATATTTTAAAGGACAATTGAAGGGGTAATATAGACATCTCATCATTGTGGAATAATAGCTAGGGTGCCAGTTGGTATAAAATTTTCCTATTGCTTGCCATGGGTATATGAATGGAAAAATTGTGCAAAGTTGGTCATATGGTCTATGGCTACTAAGTTAATGATCCAAGAGTTGATGTAATGCTTGTCTAAGGCATGCATTTCTTAAGAGATTAGATCTTAAGCTGATAGAGTTAATGAACTTGCCTAAAATGACTTTTAAGAAATCTTAGCAAGTTCCAATTAACTTTTTAATCTCATTAGTATTAAATCCCTTTGTCTTGAACCTTCTTTAGTCTTCCCTTGCTCAGTCAAGTAAGCTTGTGTTCTATAGTTGCTAGTAGGGGTGGTTCTAGAAGTGGACATGATGATAGGTAATGGAAAAAATAATCGAAAAGTCATTGACAATGAAGACTACAATTAAGGCTCCATGAACAATCCTTAGAGGAGAAAAATGAAGAGGAATAATTGTGATGAAGGTTGTACAAGGAGGTTCTAAGAAACAAGGAAAGAATGGGATAGAATATAGAAACCCAGAAAAAAAAAATCCCTAAAAAGATAAGCAAAATCGATAAAGAAGTAATAAAAAAATCCCATAGACATGTAACAATGAAAGTAGCTTAATGATGAAGAGATTTCATAAAAAAATCCTAGGGCTATTAACACCATGTCACAAACTTCAAAGAAAAAATGACTTGTTCTTTTCAATGTAGTGAGACCCAATTTGATCGGCCTAATTCAATTTATCCAACTTTAACCCTTGGCTTAGGATGAGCTAGCTTGAATAAAAAAAAAAAAAACCATATTGGTGAAGGTATGTTTAGACCCAATTGACCCGCACAGTTTGACCTCTACTCAAATGACCTGGACAAGTTGAATGAGTCATAATATTACATAAATTTTTTTAGAAATATTGAAAAAATATTATACAAAAGGAAAAATAGTAAAATATTATATATTAAATATACATAAACATTGAAATTCTAAATTCTAAAATTAAACCATTTTTTCCCACTTGGTACTATTAAAGATATAAGGAATGATTAGCAAGAATTGAAATTAAGAGATGACGATGATGATTTGATCAAACCATTGATCCAAATATATAAATTGGTCTTTTCTGTTGTATATTTATATTTCACTATAAGTTCATGGATCTATTTAGATATGTATTAATTGATTTTTTAAATTTCCATTTAAATTTATGTAAGGTTTGAATAAGTTTTGATATATTCGAGTATATGATTTGGTTGAATTTATTATTTTACACACATTTAACTAAAATATAAATGATATTATAAAATTTAACAATTCTAGTTGGATCCTTCAACCCTTGACTTCTAATCTTGTCCACTTCAAAGTTCAATTTGGGTTTAACTACCTTGGTTTTTTTTTTTTATTAATTAATGCATTAAAAGAACCATTAATGTATATAGACAATATATACTTAGTGTACCCACCTCTAAGTAATACATCATTAAATTTCCTATCTAAAAGATACTAGGGGAAAAAAATAGTTTGCAATATTATTATAACTCGACAATTGGGTTACGCAATCTCAATATACTTGCATGCGCTCTCAGGGATCTTATTACTAGAAAATAATATGAACAAATCAAATCTAGGTATGTTAGAAACCGAACCTTTTAGTGGTTCAAATTGATTGGACAACTTTGGGGGAGGGGGTGATGGGTTGGAAATTTCTTTTGTATACTCTCTCTTCTTTTGTTTTTTTTTGTTTTAAATGTATTTTGGATTGTGATTTAAAATTAAGATAAGGTTTTTTTGAGGTAAGTGTATCGTCATATATTTTTAAGATTTATCTTGCCCATTTTGTAATTTTTTAGAATTTTTTTCTAATCAATTCAGCTTTTTTTTAGTCAAACTTAATGAACTTTCAATTGATCAAAATTGTATTACATTACACAACGGTGCATTAATAGAACATCACAAAGCATGAGTACTAACTATGTTGGTTTCTTTTGCTGCTGTCGGCAATAACAATAATGCATAAATCTACTCTAATCTTCCCTCTAGACCATCCCCAACATAAACTTCATATTTGATCATTTTGGGGCTAACCACTTTGTGAATGCATTATTTTATCTTCTTATTATGTGTGAAAGCGATAGAGCTAAAATTTCATCTAAAAAGCACGGTGTATTCGGTACTTGGAATTATACTCTTATTAGCTGATTTTGGACTTTGAATTGAATCTATAATTGATATAAAGTCTGATTTGTTACCAATTTGCATAATCCTCTCTCTAGTGCAAAGCATACCTTCTCATGAATGGCTTCCTCCTTAGCTCGCAACAGAACAAGAGCCCTGCCCGAAGATAAAGTTCACCATGTAGATAAGGATTTCCTGTTCCCAAAAGGTGCTTTTGTTCCTATCACGATACATAACAATTTTTCAAATTTTTAATCATATATTGCATCAAGCTTTTATCCAAAAAAATAATATTTGAAAAAAAAAGGGAGACTTTATCCAACTAAACAAATAGAATCAAGTATTTTTGTGGCATCGAATAATATGGATTCTTAGATATGAGGATGCCAGATAGGATATATCAATCTAGTTTGTGTCCAGTAAACCATGCGTGGTATTTGAAATGCTCCATAATTTTTTATGGCTTCATTCACTATTTCCTCAACTAGAACTGTTTTTCCACTTGTTTTTCTTTATGGGAGAGTCATGGATGTGGGTTAAGAAGAATATCCATATATATAACAATAAAAGATTCATTTCACCCGTACGGTCTTCAAATGTGTAGACTTCATCTTTATGCCACTTTTTTCTCTTCTTTCCACCCCCCCACCCCAAAGTTTCTTTATACTGCTTAAAGCAGCAAAGCTTGATGCTGATGCTTATTGTCCTAGCAAGAAAGTACAAATCGTGATATTAGCTGAAAAGATTCACAAATAGGCACCATTCTTTTCTAATGAGCACATATGTCCATTTTTTTTAGAAAGATGGAGAGTGGTTCTGGTTGGCATTTACTTTATTCATATCCCCTTCTCCCATATGTTTCTTTATCAAGGAGAGATTTCAAATCAAAGTCTTAAAATAATTAATATTCAATTTGTATATATATATTTTTATAATATCGATTGAATATTCTTGTGCATAAATTCATTTGCGTCACACACGCTTTAGACACGAAGAGCGGACAAAGCCTTATCCAACCTCATGATGGAGTAAAAACAGGAATCAAATTAATTGCTAAGATTAAGTGTTGGGATAAGTATGTTCTAAGTATTATATGTTTGGTTTAACTTTTAAATTCTAATCAAGTTTTCAATATTTCAAGTAAGTTACTCGAGTTTTATATATTTTGTTAAAGCCCTTGTGGCTCATGTGATATGTGTCCAATTAGTTGTAGTTGTATAACTTTAAGGGGAGAAAATATATCCTCGATTTCTTATGTTTTCTTGTTTTCCCCCTAACCTTAACATTTCCCTCAACCTTTGTGTATATATCTAGATCACATATATAGCTTGCCTCATAGCTATCTAGTATGACTAAGATAAAACCCTTTTTGGCGATGTCTTCAGTTGGAACTATGCTGGACTCAGTATCTTTGTTGCCACTTTCTCTCCAGTGAAATTTCAATCAATGTCAAGATGTTTCCATATGCTTATGTAGAATTAGGACTCCTAGACAGATGGTGATCTATGATCATAGTACATGGGAAATCTAGCTGTTATTGTATACCAAAATCTTTAAGCAAGCTCCTTAATCGCAACTCTCAAAAGGACTTATGTAAACTTCAAAACAAGTCTAGTACTAAATTATGATGCAGTGCAGTTAGTATAAACAAGCTTTACTGATAAGATCCTCTTTTCCAGTTCATATTTTCAAGCCAGATTGTTTGTTTGATGTTGTACATATGGACTTATGGAAATCCTATTTTACTAATTTGTCATGTGGTTAACATTATTCTTTCTAAAAATATACGATGGATTCTCAACACTCTTGGGTGTATCTCCTTGAAAATAAGTCAATCAAGCATGCAGTAAAGTTCCATGATTGCAATATTCTTCTTAATTAGCCAGTTTGGTTTATCCAATCTAAGACAATTAACCACACAGATGGCCTCGAATTTTCCTTACCAAACTTCTATAATGAGAAAGGCATTATACATCAAAAGTCTTGCGTTCAAATTACAAAAGAAAATGGAGGAGCTGAATCCCGATATCAACATATCTTAAATGTTGCTAGATCTTTGATGTTTGAGCTTCTTTACCCTTATATTATTGAAGAAATGTCTTATTGATAGCAGCCTTGTGACAAATCTTGTTATTATGATTTTGAATATTACAAAACCATTTCTTTATCACTAATTATTTGCTACAAGCATTAGGAGAGTAACTCACGAAGCAAGTTGATACAAGCACGGAGTCGAGTCAAGAGATTTCAAATGGAGTCTAATGATTTCGTGGACAAAGCGATGAGAACCATTAAAAACTATTTTCAGTCAACCTTGGTAGCAAGCACGAGTTCAAGCAATTTGATGTTGATCCAAGTGGAGCAATCAACATTTCACTTAGAAGATGCAACCCCAACTCACAAGCAATCAACTTGATGGGTCTATTCACTCATAGGCTTGGTCCAACACTTAACCTAATAAGTCCTTTGAAGAGACATCACTCAAATACTCAAATATTGCCTCTCTTTCTCTCTATTAGGTAGCAAACCCTAATTGTACTTATCTATTTATATCTATCTCTCTTTGATTGTATTAACTTTCTCTCTTTGCATGTTTGCAAAACAAAATCGTGGATGAAGGAGTAAGATGAGAATGACCTTATTCAAGTCAAGCCTAACTCTAGGAGACACCAAGTTTTACGGATTGTAAAGTCCTTGATCTCATTCTTTGTCTATTCTCTTATATATGTTGTAATACAATTTAGTTTGTTTCTAACTACTTTTCCCTCCTCTAAGTTTGTTATTATTTTGAATTATAAGTACTATTCTAGCTATACAATAGAATCTATTTAGTCATGTCTAATGTAATCCTTGTGCCATTTGGGTGCACGTGTAAATCTTTTGGGTTTAGTTGTAACATTTAGCTCCTCCTCTAGAAAAATGACCTTGTCCTCAAGGTCAAATGTAAGATGAAGTTGTTTAAAAATAGACCAATCTTCCCACGTCATGTCTTCTAAGGGTACTTCTAACCATTGAACCAATATCTACTGTATTTGTTCTGCTGTATTTGTTGATCTCGTCAAACTATAGTTCTAGTGTCAATAATAGCCAATGGAGACACTAAAGGATGTTTGTAAACAAGTTCAATAGGTAGTGATAGAGTTAGAATTGTAGTACCCTAAGTTTTCTTAAGCTAAGATACATGAAAGCAATTATATATCTTAGTATAAGAAGGTAATTCCACTTCATATGCACATGTACCTATCATCCTCAGTACCTTGTACGAATTGTAATACCTTGTAGATAACTTGTGAGTTTTATCTAATGAAATAGACGTCTACTTGTGAGGTTGTAAAAATATAAAAACCAAATCTCTTTCATGGATTTCAACCTTTGTCAAATGCTTATTAGCATATAGTTTCATTTTTTCTTAAGCTTGAGATAAGTACTGCTTAAGTTCTTTCAAAATCTTGTCCCTAGATTTGAACTCTAAATCTCATCTATTCGTAACATACCTCTATCATAAGAAGGAATAGAGAGTGGTGGTTTGCTATAAACTACTTCAAAAAGAGTAGCCTTGGCTCCATCATGATAAGAAGTATTATAGGCATACTTTACCCAAGGTAGAAATTTGGCCCATAAAGTCGGATACTCCATTACATAACTTTGAAGATATTGTTGAATCACCTTATTTAGTACCTCAGTTTGCCCATCACTCTAAGGATGATAAGAGCTACTGATGGGTGTCGAATCCAACAAAAATAAAACCTACTCCTAGACAATTATATGATTTGCATATAGTGGTGAGTAGGGTCGAATCCACAGGGATTGGTAAAAATATTTTTATTCAAAGAGAACAATAAGAAAAAGGAAAATGAGGGGGGGGGGGGGGGGGGGGGTTTGTTTGTGAATCAAATAAAGTAAAACAAGGTAAGAAAATCAGATATTGGTAAAATCCTAGCCAAAGGAATCAAAATGGTTTAATTCTAGGAATTGATCATCGATGCAAATGTTCTCTATTCTTGTTCTAGATAAATTGGTTATGGTTATTAACAAGCTCTAACAACCTATCTCTCCTTACTTCCTCGATAACCTCGGACAAGCGCTTTGAATTATTTCTCTTATTGATTAAACAACCCTTAGACAAGCGCTTAGGATTTAATCTATCAATAGCATTAAGATCTAGAGAAACCACCAATTCATGCCAGTAGATTATAAGATAACCTATTTAAACATGATCACACACCTCCATAACATGAATTCGATCATCTCTTTTATAACCAAACATGTTATTGCGTCACTAAGACTAGAACAATCAAACAATTACGGATTTGACGTGCTAGTTGACAATATATTAACTTGCTAATTGAGTAGAAGAGCTCTATTCATACCAATCAACAAAGATAATAATGACAAAACGATCAGAAGATATATGAATACCCGAAAGCAAAGAATAGAATAAATACAAGTCAATTAGACCTCACAATTCGTGGAGAATTAAACATCTATGACCCTTTGGCTAGAAAAGTAGCTTAGCTACACATGTTCATCAATAAAACAAAAATAAAAGATAGAAACATAATGAACCCGGTTGCTTACTCTGCCTCCGCGTTTCCTTCTTCAAGATCCAAGATTCCAAGATCAAAAGTTCAAAAGTTGTTCTAACCCTCTAGGGTTGGCTCTATTTATACTATTAGATGGATAGCATGTGATCTTTTGCTAGCAAGATACGAAAATATCTTTCCTTTTCCAAGTAGATTTCGAGAAGTGAAGATTCGTCTGCCTGGCACGCCTCAACACACGGCCGTGGATCAAGCCGTGCCATCCTCTGTGCATATTCTTCAAGTCTTCATCCACGCCCAGTGTGAACCACGGTTCGACACACGGCCAGATTTCAAGCCGTGCCTTCATCGGTGCATAATCTTCAAGTCTTCATCCGTGTCCAGTGTGTACTACGGTTACACCTACGGCTAGATTTCAAGCCGTGCCTTCATCTAGTTGATGTTCCACACTTTCTTCTCCTTGGTCCTGGCTTCCACCACGGCTTCAAGCACGGTTTCTCCCACGGGTTCCACCACGGCCGTGCCTTAAGCCGTGTCTCTCTCTGTTCAAAGTCCTCATTTTCGCCTTCTTGTCCAGTGTGTAACACGGTTTGAAACTTGGCCGTGCCTCAAACCGTGCTTCCTCCGGTGGTGTAATTTCTTGTCTTGATCCAAGTTGTAAATGACTTCTCTAAAATACTTGAATTAGCATCCTTGACTCCATTTAACCTGATTTATCACGATGATATAATTAAAGTACCATTTCCTTATGATTTCTATAAAATCAATAATAATTTAACACAATTTATACTATAAAGATTGAGTATAAAATGGCTCTATCAAATTCCCCCACACTTAAACTCTTGCTTGTCCTCAAGCAATTGCATCAAATCAATTGAGAAATCTATTATAGATTATACAAACTTTCTTTTCATCATTCCAAGCATCTTATTCATTTGTAATTCATGACTTGTAGTTTTAATGTCTACTACTTCAACCAAACTGGTTTCCTGTGATCAAATTACTATGGGCAAAATTCAATAGCTAATCTAAACAAAACAAACTTTAATCCTCATTTTTAGCAAAAGAATTTTTATTCCAAAAGTAAATACTTAATCCACTAAGGAAAAACACCCAATTAAACTTCATTGGATATTATCAAGCATATAATCCTTGCAGTATAAAGTAAAAGCATATGGTATAAGCTCTTTGCTAGATATTCTCCCTTTTGTACATCTTTGTTTTATTCAATGAATGTTTATATTCATGTTCTTTTGATTTATTCAAGCATATGTTTTGACGGGTTTTTGCCCGCTTCTTTTCATGAACTTTTGCCTTTTTCGCCCTTATCGTTATAGTGAGTTCATTGAGTCGGCAACATCCCGAGCTCATCACTCAAGTGACCGGGTTTTGAGATACCCCTACGGACTCTTCCTCACTCTAACATTCAAGTTTGAATACTCTTAACTCAATTAGTTGAATCATTGGAGTAATGGCTATGCTTGATTCTTTTTTTTTTTTTTAAAGTGTTATGATTGCTTTACAAACAACTTCAAAGAGTATACAGTAGCTAATATAACCTAGAAGTAAACTTGTTTATTTTTCACTTAGGGACTCGACTTACTCTTAGACTTCCAATTCTAAAGCTAAATACAAGGTAAATTTGTTTCTTAAAGATTTCACTACTTAATTTTAACCATGTATTTTAATCACAACAGTGGGTGAGCAAAGCATTTGAACAAGTCAATTTTACATTTTGTAGATGCTTATTACAACATTTAGTACAATCTCTAGATTTCATGATAATTTTGAAAAACTTTGGCTTAAAATTGCTTAAGGACAAACATTCAGAGTATAAGTTAGTTCTCTATTCTCTATGTTTTATTATCCTCTCCCCCACACTTAGCTTGAACAGTGTCCTCACTATTCCTAATTCAGCACAATTGAAGAGGAATTAACAACACAAAGGACATTAGAGAATAAGAGAAAGGAAATATTGGTACTTCCCTGGTATTGGAGTGCTCCCTTTAAGCTCTGGAAAGTGTCATCTAATGATATGTATCCTTGCTGCAGCCGATCCAAAGAGTTCAAAACTATACTAAAATCAAAACAAACTAAACTAAAACAAAACAAAACTAAAACAAACCAAAACTAAGGCAAAACAATTTTTTTTTTTTTTTTTTTACATGGGTTGCCTCCCATGAAGCGCCTTTCTTTAACGTCTTTGGCTAGACGTTCCTGGCTAAATATTCGGATAAGGATTTGGATTCCAGCCTTGGTGCCTGTGGTAATGGGTTAATAACATCCGCAACAAAAACATGAGATGGGTTAATAGCATCCGTAACAAAAACAGGAGAGATATCGTTAGGATGTTTCATGGCATCATAAATATTAAATTTAATCACTTCACCATCAAATTCCATAGTGAGGGTGCCATCATTTACATCGATTTTCGTTTTAGAAGTCTTAAGGAATGGTCGCCCTAATAATATCAGTGATGAAGTATGAGAATCACTATTGTCCATGTCAAGCACATAAAAATCAGCAGGAAAAACCAATCCATTGACTTGAACTAAAACATCCTCTAGAACTCCCTCAGGATAAACATTGGACCTATCAGCAAGTTGAACAATAATACCCGTTTCCTTGAAAGGACCAACATTTAAACGTTGATAAACAGACAATGGCATGACATTGATAGAAGCTCCTAGATCACACATGGCTTTAGCGATTCCAAGATTACCTATTTTGCAAGGGATAGTAAACATACCCGGATCCTCGCATTTAGGAGGGAGCTTCTTCTGAATAATGGCGGAAATATTTTCACTCACACTAATCTTTTCATTGCCTTTCAACTTCCTTTTGTTAGTGCACAAGTCCTTGAGGAATCTAGCATAGCGCGGTATTTGCTTAATTGCATCAAGTAAAGGAATATTTACCTCGACTTTACAAAACGTTTCCAGAATCTCTTTTTCTTCCGCTTCCTTCTTAGATTTCGCTAATCTGGAGGGGAAAGGAGGTGGTATCAATGTAACCTTCGATGGCTCATCTAGAGACTTGCTAATCTGGTCGCCCTGCTGGCTCAGAGTCGAAGTCTCTTTCTTGGTCTCTTCCTCAAGATTAGACGGATTTCCTTTCTTATTTGATCACTGCAATTCTGTTCCACTTCTCAAGGTAATGGCATTAACGCTTTGCTTCGGGTTTGGAATAGTTTGAGAAGGTAACTTACCTTGAGTTTCTAACCTATTGACAGCTGAAGCAAGTTGGCTTACCTGATGCTCCAAGTTTTGAATGCTTTGCTTTGTTTCCTCCTGAAATTGTTTGGTATTCACAGCTAGAGACTTAACAATATCCTCAAGGGGCATACCTGAAGTGGAAGGAGCTTGGGGTACGTGGTGTGATGGCTTTGGCTGGAATTGTTGGACATGTTGAGGGTTATTGCCATATCAGAAGTTAGGATAATCCCTCCATCCGGGATTGTAAGTGTTTGAATAGGGATCATATTTCCTTTGTGGCTGTCCTGGGAATCCGCCTACAGCATTGGCGTGTTCATGGTTGTCATCTTGCAATGTGGGACACATGTCGGTCGGATGATTAGGAGCAGCGCAAATTCCACAAGCCTTCACCTGCTGCGTTTTTCCAAGAGCTAGCTGCTGCACAAGGGAGGTAAGATCAGAAATTTGATGTTCAAGGTTAGACACACTTACCTCATTTACCTTCCTTGAAGACGTATCGTGCCTATACCCAAATTGTTGTGAATTAGCAGCCATAATGGAGATCAATTCCCTAGCTTGACCAGAGGTTTTGTTTACTATGGCGCCTCCACTTGCAGCATCCATCATCTTTCTTTCCATCGGAAGTAGGCCTTCGTAGAGATATTGGATGAGGAGTTGTTCGGATATCCCATGTTGTGGGCAGCTTGCACACAGTTGCTTGAACCTTTCCCAATACTCATGAAGAGTCTCGGTGTCCCTTTGTTTTATACCACAAATTTCTCTTCTTATACCAGCGGCTCTGGATGCGGGGAAGAATTTGTCCAAGAAGAGTCTCACCATATCAGTCCATGTGGTTATAGAACCTGGAGGCAAATAAAACAACCAATCTTTAGCTTTAGTACTTAAAGAAAATGGAAAAGCACGTAGCTTGATTTGATCGTCAGTTATTCCTTGTGGCCTCATACTAGAACACACTATATGGAACTCTTTCAAATGCTTATGAGGATCTTCATTCTCAAGACCATGAAATGTAGGTAGTAGATGTATCAACCCAGATTTCAATTCGAATTCCACGGCTAGTTCGGGGTAGTGAATACAAAGTGGTTGTTGATTCACATCCGGTGCAGCCAACTCCCTTAAGGTTCTCTCGAGATTTGCCATGTCGTTCTCTTTTTCAGAATCAGACAAGTCCGATACTAAGTTCGGTCTAGTGGATGATCTAGCTTCTTGTCGTAGTCTCTTTAGAGTCTTCTCAATCTCCGGATTATAAATTAGTTCACCTGTCTCAGAAGAACGAGTCATACAAGAATAGAAATAAATTTGACACCAATCCCCGGCAACGACGCCAAAATTTGATGGGTGTCGAATCCAACAAAAATAAAACCTACTCCTAGACAATTATATGATTTGCATATAGTGGTGAGTAGGGTCGAATCCACAGGGATTGGTAAAGATATTTCTATTCAAAGAGAACAATAAGAAAAAGGAAAATGGGGGGGTTTGTTTGTGAATCAAATAAAGTAAAACAAGGTAAGAAAATCAGATATTGGTAAAAGCCTAGCCAAAGGAATCAAGATGGTTTAATTCTAGGAATTGATCATCGATGCAAATGTTCTCTATTCTTGTTCTAGATAAATTGGTTATGGTTATTAACAAGCTCTAACAACCTATCTCTCCTTACTTCCTCGATAACCTCGGACAAGCGCTTTGAATTATTTCTCTTATTGATTAAACAACCCTTAGACAAGCGCTTAGGATTTAATCTATCAATAGCATTAAGATCTAGAGAGACCACCAATTCATGCCAGTAGATTATAAGATAACCTATTTAAACATGATCACACACCTCCATAACATGAATTCGATCATCTCTTTTATAACCAAACATGTTATTGCGTCACTAAGACTAGAACAATCAAACAATTACGGATTTGACGTGCTAGTTGACAATATATTAACTTGCTAATTGAGTAGAAGAGCTCTATTCATACCAATCAACAAAGATAATAATGACAAAACGATCAGAAGATATATGAATACCCGAAAGCAAAGAATAGAATAAATACAAGTCAATTAGACCTCACAATTCATGGAGAATTAAACATCTATGACCCTTTGGCTAGAAAAGTAGCTTAGCTACACATGTTCATCAATAAAACAAAAATAAAAGATAGAAACATAATGAACCCGGTTGCTTGCTCTGCCTCCGCGTTTCCTTCTTAAAGATCCAAGATTCCAAGGTCAAAAGTTCAAAAGTTGTTCTAACCCTCTAGGGTTGGCTCTATTTATACTATTAGATGGATAGCATGTGATCTTTTGCTAGCAAGATACGAAAATATCTTTCCTTTTCCAAGTAGATTTCGAGAAGTGAAGATTCGTCTGCCTGGCACGCCTCAACACACGGCCGTGGATCAAGCTGTGCCATCCTCTGTGCATATTCTTCAAGTCTTCATCCACGCCCAGTGTGAACCACGGTTCGACACATGGCCAGATTTCAAGCCGTGCCTTCATCGGTGCATAATCTTCAAGTCTTCATCCGTGTCCAGTGTGTACTACGGTTACACCCACGGCTAGATTTCAAGCCGTGCCTTCATCTGGTTGATGTTCCACACTTTCTTCTCCTTGGTCCTGGCTTCCACCACGGCTTCAAGCACGGTTTCTCCCACGGGTTCCACCACGGCCGTGCCTTAAGCCGTTTTTCTCTCTGTTCAAAGTCCTCATTTTCGCCTTCTTGTCCAGTATGTAACACGGTTTGAAACTTGGCCGTGCCTCAAACCGTGCTTCCTCCGGTGGTGTAATTTCTTTTCTTGATCCAAGTTGTAAATGACTTCTCTAAAATACTTGAATTAGCATCCTTGACTCCATTTAACCTGATTTATCACGATGATATAATTAAAGTACCATTTCCTTATGATTTCTATAAAATCAATAATAATTTAACACAATTTATACTATAAAGATTGAGTATAAAATGGCTCTATCAGCTACTCATACGCAATTTCATTCCACTCAAAGAGCTGCTCATATGCAATTTCGTTCCACTCAATTTAAATAACTCCTTCTGGAACTTTTGAAAATTAGATCCCCATCTAAAACAATAGATTTTGGGTATCTGTGGAGTTTAACAACCATATTCACAAACAAATTGGCTACCTTAGTAGCATTAAAATGAGCATCCAATGGCCCTAAGAGACAATACTTAGAAAGTCTATCCACGACAACTAAAATAACTTTGAATCCTTGTGACTTAGGTAAACAAGTCACAAAATCCATGTTAATGTCTTCCCAAATCTATTCTGGAATAGTTAAGGGAGAGAGAAGTCTAGCTGGTGAGTGTGTAAGATACGTCACTTGCACAAGATTCAATTTGTGTCTTCATTCCCTCCAAGGAAAAAAAAAATCCAATAGCAATTCTCTTAAAAGTCTTAACCACTCTGAAATGGCTTGAAGTTGGTGCATCATGAAAATCATGTAGAATAATGGGAATTAAAGATGATTGATGCACCAAGAAAAGTCTATTGTTGTAAAACAGTAAGTCATTATGCCAATTTAAAGGCCATTTCTGAAATTGTCCTTTATGAACTTCCTCAATCACAGTTTGAAAATGCAAGTAAAGATTTATATTCCTTACACAAATTTTCCATCAAATGGAAACTCATAACATAAATGCTTAAATATGTAGCTAAAGCACTGTCTTGTCTTGAGAATGCATCCACTACAGTGTTTTCACTACCAAATTTGTACACCATTGAATAGTTATATCCAAGTAATTGGACTAGATATTTCTACTATTCTGGTGTTTGGATCACTTGAGTTAAAATTTCTTTTAAACTCTTATGATATATTTGAATCATAAAATGCCCCCCTAAAAGTCACTATCTCCATTTCTTAACTACTTCCACTAATGCATACAATTCTCATACATAAGCTAAAGCCTTTTGTAAATGACCAAGCCACTTCTTATTGAAATAAGAAATAGGGTGGTTCTTTTGTAACAAAATTGCTCTTACCCCACTACTAGAAGCATCAGTCTTGACTATAAAGGGATTAGAGAAATCTGATAAAGCCAATATGGGTGCATGAATAAAAGCCTCTTTTAACTTGTCAAAGGTAGAAAGTGTAGCTTACAACCATTCAAAATTGTCCTTTTGCAACATATCTTCTAAAGGACTAGCGATAGAGGCATATACTTTGATGAATCTTTAATAATATCCCGACAATCCTATAAAAGCTTTGAGTTGCTTCACATTAGAAGGAATTGGCCAATTCTTCACTACTTCAATATTGGTTTACTCAAGTACAACCTCACCATTGGTCACTACATGACCTAAATATTCTATTGTAGATAGATTAAACGAACATTTAATCCTCTTCAAATAAAACTAGTTATTAGCTAAAGCCTACAAAACTTTAGCTAAATGTTCCAAATGTAATTTAAGAGAAGCACTATATACCAAAATATCATCAAAGAACACAATCACAAACTTCCACAAGTTAGGTTGAAATAACTTGTTCATAATAGATTGGAATGTAGCAGGCATATTACATAATCCAAAAGGCATAACTTTAAATTCATAATGGCCTTCATGTGTCCTAAATCTGCTCTTAAATCCAGCTTAGAAAATATTGAAGCACCTCTTAAGTCATCTAATAACTCATCAGTAGTGCGTATTAGAAATTTGTCTTTGATTGTGGCTTGATTAAGTGCATGATGATCAATACAAAAGCGCCATGTCCCATCCTTCTTTTTGACCAACAATACCAGAGATGAAAATGGACTATTACTATATTGTACTAGTCCTTGCTTAAGCATTTCCTTGACTTGTTTCTCAATCTCCGATTTTTGAAAATGTAGGTAATGATATGGTTTAAAATTTATGGGAGGAACACCTTTTATGAAATGAATTCGAAGTTGGATATCTCTTAAAGGTGGTAATGATGAAGGTGTCTCAAATGCTTAAGAAAATCTACTCAATAGTTGCAAAATAGTATCATTGTTGGTAGTACTCTCTAATATATTAAACCTACCACTCTGAGATAATATTTAATAACATGAAGCAATAGCATCAGTATTCTATAGTTGCTTTAATTGATGATGTGAAATTTAACTTAGACTATCAATGTTAGACCCATGTAACTGCACATTTTCTCTATTAGAACAAAACTATATCGTTAAAGTGTTATAATAAATAGTAACAAGACTAAGATTTTGCAACCATTAAACTCCTAAAACTACTTCAGCACCTTGAATAGGTAATACAAAGAAAGTTTCCTTAAAATCAAAGTTCTAAATGTTTAGAGGCATTTCAAAACATTATCCTTGACATTATAAACTGTCTCCATTACCAATCATCACATTGAACTAAACACTAGAAATAGTGGTTAAATTGGGTCTTTTAACCACTATTTTGAATGAAATTGTTAGTACTACCACTATCTACTAGTATCATAATAAGTTTTCCATTAATAGTACTTTGAAATTTTAATGCTTGAGGTACTGTTGTCCTAGCCATGCATGATAACTAATTGATAAAGGGGTTTCCCCAACTTCAATATTGGACTTCACCTCTACGACTTCTTCTAGTACATTACTGTCTTCCTCACTTAGCAGCGATAAAAATTTGGATTTACACTTATGTGATTATGATGAAATTTCTCATCAAAATTAAAACATAACCCCTTTTCTCATTTGGCCAACATTTGAGCTTATGTAAGTTCATGAATGGGTATAAAAGGTTTATTGGTGGAAGAAGTAGAAGTAATGGAAGAAAAGTGGGTATAGACGGTTTAGAAAACTGTAATGGTGGTTTCAAAGCAGAAGAAAAAGGGGGTTTAGGAGAGAAAATTGGAACAAAGAACTTAGATTCATATATTTTAGTAAGCCAAATAGCTTGCATTAACGAAGTGGGTCTAGCAAGTTGAACTTCCCTTTGAGTATGAGTTTCCAAGCTAGAAACAAAATAACTAATTAGAGTTCTTTTCGACAATCCAGTTACTTGATTGGATAGAGTCTCAAATTTTGTCTAATACTCTGTAACAAATGTTGTTTGCATGAGTTTAGTTAGATTCCCTTCAACATCTTCATATAAAGATGGTTTAAAACGTTCCTCTAATGATTGCAAAAATTTGGTCCAAGAAGATAGTTAATTATTACGATCCATCCATTGTAACCATTGTAATGCTTGATCTTCCATAGCAAATAAGGCAATTGTGAGTCATTGTTCAATAGGTAAATTATAAAAATTCAAGAACTCCTTTGTCTTAAAGATCTACCCTTTAGGATCATTACACGAAAATTTAGGAATTTCCAACTTTATGCCCTTTAACAAAGAATCTCCAATTGAATGTAATGAACCTTAAGAATCTGAAACTACTTTCTTTGTATGTTGTTCATTTGTATGAAGGTTCTGATTCATGGATATATTGTCAATATTTTCTTGAATACTTTGCATAGAAACTTGTAAATTCTGATTCGAAGTAGAGATATTATTGATAGATCTTGAACAAAATAGAATCTTGCATTTGTTGTTGCATTAACAAAAAAGAATTAGCTAATGATGAAACTACTACTTGTAACTTGTTAAATTATGATGTTTACATGTTTGAACAAGTTCCTCCTGCCATAGATGAATAAAAAAGACAAGGGCACCAAATGATGGGCCTACTGACTCTTAGGCTTAGTCCAACACTTAACCTAATAAGGCACTTTGAAGATGTCACTTGGATACTTAGATATCGCCTCTTTTTCTCTCTGTTAAGTAGCAGACCCTAATTGTACTTATCTATCTATATCTATCTCTCTCTTTGATTGCATTGATTTTCTCTCTTCATATATTTGTAGATCAAAGTAGTAGATGAAGGAGGAAGATGAGAATGACCATATTTGAGTCAAGCCTAACTCTAGGAGACACTAAGTTTTATAGCTTGTAAAGTCCTTAGTCTCATTCTTTGTTTATTCTTTAATATCTATTGTAACACAATCTAGTTTATTTCCAACTACTTTTCCCTCCTCTAAATTTGTTTTTATTTTGAATTGCAAGTACTATTCTAGTTATACAACAAAATTATCTAGTCATGTCTAATGTACTCCTTGTGTCATCTAGGCATAAGTATAAATCTTTTGGGTTTAGTTTTAACACAATCATGATTGGAATTAAAGCCCATAATCAAATTTATTTCTCTACACCTTTTTTACACAAAACACACAAGATATATATAGGAGATGTTGTTATCATTTTTCTCCTATTAGAGGCTTTGGCTTAGTTTGGCAAGTGGGTTATAGAAAACAACTTCTGCAAAACAAGAAATGTAAGTTATTAGGACACTCAAGTTAGAAATAAGCACATGAAATATTAATAATGGAAACAACAACAATATAGAAAGAGTATGAGAGTTTTTCCATCCCCTACATTGTAGTCTTGATTGTATATTTATAGATACAAAAGATAGAGATTAAATTTGGAAAATGTATCTTGCCTCAAGATATTAATACTTATCATATAGAGATACAGTAAAATGTATCTAAAAATTTAACATACTTGCCTAATTTGGATCACTTATCCTTGCTAAGGCTAATTTAGCCATGTGATAGGCCTATTGAGCCGGGCTTTAAAACTCACGGCCGAAAGACCTATTAACACTGGAAATCATCATGTTTTAAAGAAATCAAGTAAAAAATCATATTAATTCATGAACACTAGGACACATGAGAGCACCAAAATCTATTTGTCCTTCTCTTTGTGCAAGGGATGTGTTGACATCTCCCTTGATATGACTCATCCCAACATTACGATCACCTATCTCGCCCTTAAGGTCACCTATTTGAGGCGTTGGAAACTCAACAACAAATTAGAGATGTGGTATCGCTCAAATCTAACTGATCGTTTAAGTTTTAAATTTATAACCAATAAAATCTACTATTGAGCTAGGTAGTGTACCTATCGATTATGGTATAGGTTTAGTAAGTGTCGTCTTCTAGGATCTAGAAAACAAGTACTGGTATTACCTTTCTCTACTATCTAGTCTAAATTATGACGTAAAAATTATGAATTGAATTAAGAAATAACAAATCCTAGTAGCCTTAAAATTGAATAATATTGTCTAAATAGTGTATTCAATCACAAAATATACCCCTCATCTTGTTCCACCTTAACCCTTAAATTCTCAAAATAAGATATCGATTAACGAATCAATTTACACTTTACATTGCAGGAATTTTCAAGTAAAATCAATTACTCCCTCGAGTTAATCGATTCATAATCATGCATAAGATAATAGAGACCCCTCCCTCACAACCGTTATGCAAGATCTCATTAAGTTCACAATTCCAATAAATTGTAGAAAATCAATGTTTTCCTACCTCTAGGTAAAACATATAATCTCTCTATTCATGAAGATCTAATTTATTAGACGAAATCTCTTTCAATCTAATAAAAATCAGGCATGCAATCAATTTGTGTGCATAACTCAATTACAAGAACAATAGAAACACATGAATAGATGCAAAGATATAAATAATTCATTAATCAATCAATGATTCAACATGTGGGTTAAGGTTTCACAAGATGAAAGATATAAAGAATTACTCCTCCATGGAGTTTTCAATAAAAATAGAGAATCTAGAGAAATAGAGTTGATTTATGCTAAAAAGAATAATCCATTGTTGTTTTGTGATCTCTAATGATGCTCGAACAATTCTCCTCTTGAAGTTCATAATAAATCTTTCCTAGGGTTTCTAGAACGAAGCTAAAAAGAAAGAAGTCCTTTTAAAATAAAACAACTCGTCTATTTATAGTTCTCGTGAAAACAGGGTTCAGCACAGGTGTCAATATGGCCGTGCTAACTTCGGAACACGTTATTTTTCACTGCCCAGTTCAGCACAGCCTCCAGCATGGCCGTATTGGGGGCAAGGTTGAAAAAAAAAATAGCTACTGGTCATTTTTTTCATCTAACACTAGTGTTTGCATGGGTTGTGCTAAAGGTTGTACTAAACTGAAAATCAATTTTCTTCATTTTTCTCCAAATTTCACCTCGCCTTTGCTTATATCATCCTTAAACCTTTCTTTTGTCTCTATTGATGCCTAAAATTAAAATTTAATCATATAAGTACCATTTTCTTCACAAATTACATGAAATTCATATAAAATTATAAATAATAAGCACTAAAATTAAGGGTTTTCTGATACTTATCAAATCTCCTCACACTTAACTATTTGCTTGTCCTCAAGCAAACACAATAAGGATAAAATACATTTTCTCTCATCAATTGTACTCATTGTTAGACTTTAAATCACAAGTAGCATCATCTATTTAATTCGATCTTAGTGATTCATTAGTACCTACCACGATTGTACATGTACCTGGTATACAAAAAATTAGAGTTTACAGATTAATCCAAGTAAGTTAAGCTATTACCCTTTCCATTTAAGAAATGCTTTCTAAGTTACGAAGAAAGTCAAACAAAGCAAAAGTGGCTTGGTTATATCTCACCACTTACTAGAGAATATATAAACTGTTCAACTACCTCTTCCAAGCACAGCAACCTCAAGTGAAAGTTTATGGCATCCATCCTTCCCTTAGATTTTCTTCCTCTTTTTGTTAAACCTCTCAAATTTTTTTCCAAGTTTTCCTTCTTTTTTTTATTTATTTCAGTTATTAAGATCTTGCAACCTATGTAACGAATCTTTAGCCGATAATCCCGGGTTCATCACCTAAGTTAACAGACGTTATCCCCTCAATTGAAGGCATCCCTACAGACTTAATTATTCTAGTTACAAGATCCACTAAACTTTGCCCTTTTTGTATCCCATCTTGTTATTATAATATCATTAGTTGACCGATCCCAAGCTTGATGACCTTAGGTAACCGGGTTTTAAAAAGACCCCATCAAACCTCCATTATCTTAACCTTAGGGATTCATAAAGATACTCTTAACTTAGAGAATCTAAGTCATTGGAGTGGTGGCTTATTATTTCTTTAATTGAGTGATTAGTTAGCAGCGGAGTCAAACTTCGCTCTTCTAAAGGACCAAAGCTCACCCATACTAATTAACCTTTTCTCATTATTTCTCAATTAACACATTAATTACTAAATTTTCAAGAGATTACTTAAGAAGAATCACCAAGTGATAGATTTCGTATGCACCTTTCACAAAAAGTTAGAAGAGCTATTAAAGCTTTTGAAAAGTAAATATATTAACCAATAAGCTTAAAAATGCAACCATTTAACTTTAAACTAAGGACTTCTATCTATTTTACAACTCAAGAATTAATAATTAAATAGCAAGTAAAATTACCCTACTTAGATTTCATGATAAAATTCCAACTAAATATATCAAGTCTAATAATAGGTGAGAAAGAGACATGGAATCACTAACTTTTATAAGCAAGTAAGATTACCCTACTTAGATTTCATCATAAAATTCCAACTAAATATACCAAGTCTAATAATAGGTGAGAAAGAGACATAGAATCACTAACTTTTATAAGCATAATTTCAAGAATCTTGCCCTTTTAATGATTAAAAATCAACATTTAAAATCAATTGCAAATTTGTAAATGGGAAAAATTTAATAAGATAGTGCATAAATAACACAAGTAAAGCAAGACCCAAATTTCTCATCTTTTTTTTTTTTTTTTTAATTTCCCTATACCCCTTCCCTACACTTATTGATGACATTGTCTCCAATGTCTTCCTAAATCAAGCACATGAAAGGGAAAAGGAAAAAAAAAAAAAAAGAGAGGAAAAGAAAAAAAAATGAAAGAAAAAGGACACTAAGAACTTCCCTGGTTTTATATGTAGACGGTTGCATGTAGAGTTCAAGACCGGGTATAAAGCAAATCAGTAATGGTGTGTCATCATTGGAGTTGGGAATCCAAGGTTCATGCTGCATCATCTTGTCATTGGCTCTTCTCCACACTTAGAGATTACTCTCGCTCTCTTCAAATAAGCTTAGAAACTCCCCTTAAGATCTGCAAATTTCTAAAATTAATAGACTTGGGATAGTGACAACAAAAAGAAAATAAAAGAAATGCTACGTACCTAAGTTAGACATGGGTTGCCTCCCAAGAAGCGCACTTGTTTAATGTCATTGGCTCGACGCTCTTCACGTTCTTTAACTAAGTCTCTAGCAGTTGGATATCCAATTCCTCCCTATCTTCGGCACCACTTGCATTGGACTAACCTAGCCGCTATCAAATATGGTGTAAATAAGTCCAACTTTAAGAAGTTTGATCACCTCCTTCTTAACTACTTCCTTCATATTAGGATTTAGCCTCCTCTGTAGTTACACTACAAGCTTGAATCCTTCTTCTAATAAGATTTTGTGAGTAAAGAAGGAGGGGTTGATACCTTTGATATCAAATATTTTCCAAGTGATGGCTTGCTTGTGTACTCTTAGGACCGTGAATAATTGGTCTTTCTACTCTTGAGACAAATTTGAGGCTATAGTAATCGGCAGGCTGGAGTCTTCTATAAGGAAAGCATATTCTAGATACTTTGGTAATTGTTTCAATTCCAACCCTGGCGACTCTTCTATAGAAGTTTTAAGTCTCGCCTCATTTTCTGTTCTCAACTTTTCAAACCCATGCCGAGGTGTGACATTTTCTGAAGCATCGAGTTGCTCAATGAGTATTGTAACCTCTGGGTTATCAGCTTTCTTCTTCTCTTCTAATGCCAAGCTTAGCTCTAACTCATCTTTGCTTAGAACTTCCTTCATATGCTCATCTACTGACATATTGACAACATCAATAGAGTAACAAGAGTTGTCAATGTACATAGTGTGTTTCATAGCAGTAGCCATTTGGATTACCATCTCTTCATCACCAATTCTTAAAGTAAGCTTGCCTCCTTCCACGTCAACCATTGCCTTAGCAGTGGCTAGGAATGGTCTCTTAAGTATCAAAGGGATATCCCCATCTTCATCCATTTCTAGAACTATAAAGTCAATGGGGGTAGATGAAATTCCCTACCTTTACCAAGACATCCTTGATTATCTCCTTAAGAATCTTCACAGAGCGGTCAACAAGTTGCAAACTCATCTTAGTTGATGTTAGGTCAGAAAGTCCTAACTTCTTGAAAAAGGAGTATGGCATTAAATTAATGTTGGCCCTAAGATCAACTAAGGCCTTATCAATTGAAGTATTACCTATGACACACGGAATTGTGAAACTACCTGGATCCCTTAGCTTTGGAGGAAGTTTATTCTGAATGATAGATAAGCAATTTGCATCAACTTATACGGTAGATACATCCTCCAACTTTTGCTTGTTAAATAAAAGCTCCTTTAGGAACATAGCATATTTTGGCATTTATGAAAGTGCCTCTACAAATGGAATTTTAATGTGCAGTTGTTTAAATAGATCAAGAAATTTACTAAACTGCTCCTTGTTTTTGCTCTGGTTGAGGCGAGCTGGATAAGGGATTTTTGGCACATAATCTTTGACAGCCGGTGGTGATCCACTCTCCGGATGTGTTTTCTCAAGTGTCATTTTCTCCTTTTCATTAAGTTGATTATCCTTTTGCTTCTTTTCATGTTGTTGTTCAAATGGTAACTCTTTCCCGCTTCTCAATGTAATGGCTTTTACCTATTCCCTTGTATTGTTTTCCATGTTGTTGGGAAGAGAGTTGGGTTGTCTTTCAGACATCATCTTAGCCAATTAGCCAATTTGCTTCTCAAGATTATGAATCGAGGCCTCCTAATTACGATGTCTTGCATAAGAGCTTTGGATGAATTTGCTTAGAATGTCCTCTAAGTTACTCTTTTTTTCTTGTTGAGGTGGTTGCGCTAGAGGAAGCGGTAAAGGCTAATAAAGTAGCGGTTGTTGCTTTGAATACCTTAGTGGTGGTAGATTAGCTCTCTGATAGTCCCGGTTTCCATAAGATAGATTCGGATGGTTTCTTATCCCTAGATGGTAGGTGTTACCATACTGATTATACTGTTGTTTGTTCAAATCCTAAGATAATCTACCTGCTCATATTGCTCGAATAGATTTACACCATCCTCAGGGTCTACTTGATGTTGTTATTGTGGTCCTTGGGTATTCTTGAGAGTTTCAACGTGGTAGCTTAAAGCTTCCATCTTAGCTACCAAAGTAGTCATTACATCTACTTCGTACATTCTTGTCGCTTTTTGCTTACTCTTACCATGACCCCACTGATAACTATTTCTTGCCATATCAGCAAATAACTTTAATGATTCTTCCGGAGTCTTAGTATCATCTACCAAGTGACGTGTAGCAGGATTTAACCCATTCAAAAATGTTTAAACTTGCATCTATGTGGGAAACTGGTGATGTGGGCACTTTCTCAACAATTCTGTCCATCTCTGCCAAGCATCATATATCATTTCATGCTCTTGTTGAGTGAAAGATGAGATGTCATTCTAGAGCTTGGCGGTCTTACATAGTATGAAATAGTTATCCATAAACTCCTTGACCGTGTGATCCTATATAGTCAAAGCTCCAGGACTTAATGATTGAAGCTATGTCTTAGCCTTCCCTTTTAATGAAAAAGGGAACAACCTTGTGTGCACTGCTTCATATGTCACCCCATTGTTCTTGAAAGTTTCACAAATCTCTAAGAATGTTTGAATGTGAGCATGGGGATCTTCATCAGGTAGTCCATCGAACTGACAGTATTGTTGTAGCAGTTGAATCACTACACCTTTAATCTCAAAATTATTGGCCCCAATAGGAGGCTTAACAATGGCTGGACCTGTGCCATCCAGTGTAGGCCTTGCATACTCAATATTTGTCTTTGGTGGATCCTCAACCATTACTTCTTGTACCTGTAACTCTATTAGCCTTTCTTCTTTAACCTCTGTTGCCATTGTTATATTATGTTCTCCCTCTTCACTAACTGACTATCCAGAAGATTCGACAGTTGTATTCCTTCGAAGTCGGTGGAGTGTTTTCTCATTCTCAGGATCTAGATCAAGAATGTTAGAGGGAAGATTCCTTGTCATGCACTGCAAAGGGCATCCAAGTGTGAATTAGAACTTTTCAAAAGATGGAGAGAGAAAAAATAGATAAAAAAATGACTAAAGTAGTAGATACTAGGGTTTTTCTTAATATTGCCTTGCTAGAGCCTCGGCAACGGTGCCAAAAACTTGGTATCGCTCAAATCTAATTGATCATTTAAGTTTTAAATTTATAACCAATAAAATCTACTATCGAGCTAAGTAATGTACCTATCGATTATAGTATAGATTTAATAGGTGTCGTCCTCTAAGATCTAGAAAACAAGTACTAGTATTACTTTTTTCTACTATCTAGTCTAAATTATGACATGAAAATTATGAATTAAATTAAGAAATAACAAATCCTAATAACCCTAGAATTGAATAATATTGTTTAAAGAGTGTATTCAATCACAAAATATACCCCTCATCTTGTTCCACCTTAACCCTTAAATTCTCAAAATAAGATATCGATTAACGAATCAATTTACACTTTGCACTGTAGGAATTCTCAAGTAAAATCAATTACTCAATCGAGTTAATCAATTCATAATTATGCATAAGATAATGGAGACCCCTCCTTCACTACCGTTATACAAGATCTCATTAAGTTCACAATTCCAATGAATTGCAGAAAATCAATGTTTTCCTACCTCTAGGTAAAACATATAATCTCTCTATTCATGAAGATCGAATTTACTAGATGAAACCTCTTTCAATCTAATAAAAATCAGACATGTAATCAATTACAAGAACAATAGAAACACATGAATAGATGCAAAGATATAAATAATTCATTAATCAATCAATGGTTTAGTACATAGGTTAGGGTTTCACAAGATGAAGATATAAAGAATTACTCATCCATGGAGTTTTTAATAAAAACAGATAATCTAGAGAAACAGATTTGATTTATGCTAAAAAGAATAATCCATTGTTGTTTTGTGATCTCCAATGATGCTCGGACAATTCTCCTCTTGAAGTTCGTAATAAATCTCCCATGGGGTTTCCAGAACGAAGCTAAAAAGAAAGAAGTCCTTTTAAAACAAAACAACGCATCTATTTATAGTTCTCACGAAAATAGGGTTCAGCACAGGTGTCAATACGGCCGTGCTGACTTTGAAACACGTTATTTTTTACTACTCAGTTCAGCATGGCCTCCAGCATGGCCGTACTGGGGGCAAGGTTGAAACAAAAATTAGCTACTGGTCATTTTTTTCATTCAGCACTAGTGTCTGCATGGGTTGTGTTGAAAGTTGTGTTGAACTAAAAATCAATTTTCTTCATTTTTCTCCAAAATTCACCTCGCCTTTGCTCATATCATCCTTAAACCTTTCTTTTATCTCTATTGATGTATGAAATTAAAATTTAATCATATAAGTACCCTTTTCTTCACAAATTACATGAAATCCATATAAAATTATAAACAATAAACACTAGAATTAAGGGTCTTCTGATACTTATCGAGATGCATGAATGGATTACTATTTTAAAAGTTTAGAACAATGTTGTCCATTTCATGACTACATAAAGACGTGTATGTCAATGACTACAAACGATTAAAACCAAAAAAGAGAATACCATAACTCTACATGCTAACAAGAACACTATGCTAAACACAAGGTATTCTATCAAGTTCCCACTTTAATTGTCCACAAAAGGAAAATAAAAATAAAAAATTAAGCTACATGTGCTTACATGAGACATTTGCAACGTAATGGACTATTAATATTAGATTATCGTTGAAGCATGTTCTACTTTTTACTAGAACATGACCATGGGAAATTAAAAAAAAATGAAATAAAAAGTAAAAATAACACCTTAATTGTCTAAGCATGACTTCAACTAGTCATGGGCTTTACAAAACATTTATACTATAATGAAACATACAAAAATCATGAAGGTACAAATAAAACTAAAACATGAACTAAAATAAGTTTTACCATTAGCAACTTATCCCAATTGTAATTGCTTAATGCTATAAGTTCAAAGTTTCAACTTCAACTACTTTCTACTAGGCCCTAAAACACTTGAGGGAAGGGAGAGATGAGGATAATTTGTGGAGGTAGAATATAGAAAAAAAAAAAGAAAAAAAGAGAGAGTTAATTTTAACCTTTATTTCCTTTTTTTTTGTATGTTTTTTTTCCTTTCTTCCAAGTTTTGTAATAATATCATATTTTAAAGAAAAAAAAATTATTTGACCACCAATTGAACTTTATAAAATTGTTATGATTGTTATGAATTAGATAGGGTTATTAGTAAATAGTTACAATTCATCACAATGAGTAATATTACTTAACAAATTAGTTGTTATAGGAAGTAATACAAATAATACTTTATAAAAACAAAATGGAGACATTCCATGCATAAATGAAAATCAATAAAGGTTTCTTCAAAAAAAAATCTTCTATATGAGTTTGTTTTTTACTCTTATTAAATATGATTTTGATCTTTTTTTCATTTATTCATATTATTCAATTAGCCTAGCTGAAAGCGCGTTTTAGGTCCATGCTTTCACTACCTATTTTACAAATTATTTTATCAAGTACTCCATTTTGTGATTATTTTTTAAAAATTACATTATTTTAGTGGATTTCCCCAATTATTAGCTATTCATTAGTGAAACTACTTTTATTTTTAATTGTGTACTTATTGAAATTAACATATTACAATCATATCTTCATATACAACGATTATATATATATTATAATGTTATAATATAATAGATATACACTATATAATATATGCCATTATATATTTTTTGTTATAAATGTGTGTGTAACTAATAAGGTATCTACATGTAATATATTAATATAATATTTATATTTTTATAAAGTTAGCATAATTTCTATCACACACGAGTATATTTATATATTAATATAATATTTATATTTTTATAAAGTTAGCATAATTTCTATCACACACGAGTATATATACATACATACATACATACATGTATGCACGTGCGCGTGCATTGTGCTATCTTATAAAATAATATAACTTTATATATAACATGTGAATTTTTGTTGCAATATAATATATTGCTACATAGTTTATAGCATTAAGTATGTATTATTATATATGTTCTGTTCTATCGTAATATAATATATTGTTGTCTATATATATACTATATTATTAAGGTATTCATATGTAATATATAATTATAATGTATATTGTAACATTATAATACTATATAGAATATGATATTACGCGTATGCTCCAATATGGCACTTAAGGATTACAAAAGCTATTAGGAGTGCTAAATTAGCCTACAACAAAACACACACACACACACAATTAGAGAGAAAGTAAAGAAAATTTTTTTGGGGAGAATGCTAATTCACTATAAAATAGATAATTTACAAATGAGGGGAGACCCTTATATATACAAAAAGTTTCTCAAATGAATGACAAAAATTACCTATATATCACCATAACTACCACAATTACCTAATTCCTATTATACATTATCATATCTACTTCTACTATTATATATTGAATATGAACAACTTAATTCCTAGGATTTCTTAGTGGACCTCCATTTTAAGTCACTATTGATTGGGCCATCTTCCATAGGCTTTGTTAGGCCATGACTTGGAGTCCTTCTTGATAAATTTGTGACATTTTCCCCCATCTAATCCAATTGTAAGTACATGAATTATATATATATATATATATATATATATATATATATATATATAATATTAATAAAAAAAATGCAGCTAAGAATAAGACGGTAATTAAAATAATAGGACAAGGGTCAATGTAATCATTATACGGTCAAGGTATAGAAACCCTTCTATGACTTAGGGTTACACCTTTCTTTCTTTTCATAGTTGCAAGTCATAAGAGTCTCATAGAACCTTAAGACACCCTTTGCAAAAACCTAAGAGAGAAGAGGACAATCAAGTGTTACAATTCACCAATTGAATCAAGGTGAGTAAATTGATCAATAATGATTGATCATTAAATTTGCATATGTTGCAAATCAAGGAATAATGTATTAGGATTTCTACCTATCAAATTATGCTACGCAATGTTTGGGACAAGGATTCAAGTTCTAAGATGACTCGATCCGGTAAGTAGTTAATTTAAGCCTAATTAGCAATTTTTGTGAAAAAAATAATGCATAATGAGGATTATAATTGTTAGATTTGATTTAGGGTTAGAAAAGAATTAGGAATTTCGAAATGGTTGTGCTCATCCAATGACAAAATATAACATACACAAAAAAATATATGGCCTCTCAACATGACTGTATCAAGGCTCATGTTAAAACCTATACTACTCAGAAAGGTACACGATCTATCAACATGATCATGTCTTGCCTGAGTCAAAAAAAAAAAATTGTACATAGCCTTTGGGATGGTTGTGTACTACCTTGTATTCATCTACACAACCTCTAACATGACTGTGTTAAGTTGAAACACGTCCATTTCATTTTAATGTATTGAGATACAATTGTAAGATCATGTAATTGGGATTATGTATAGGTTTGGAGGGATTGTGAAGTTATAGACGTGTAAGAGAAGGTTAAGATTTGCAAAGTCAGGTACATGTATACCATGTGTGTTGTTTATGCTTGTTAAGTTAGATATTGTGTGTGGATTAATTATTATTATAATTGGATTGGATTGTTTGCACATGTTTTTGTGATTTGTTGGTTTGAGAAACCGAGCGTGGGTCAGTGTTCTTGGGGTGGCATCCCGATAATCGATATGTGACGTTGTCTGTAGTGGAGTCGTGTACCAAAATGATCCAAGTAATATATGGAAGGATGTTGTGAAAGGACTCATGTTTGTGGAAAGATGTTGTAAAAGGACTCTGGTTTTGAAAGAATGTTATGAAAGGACTCATGCACTCATAGACAGTGGAGAGCACCTATTGTTATATATATTATTATTATTATTATGTATGGGAAATAGACTCATGGATAAAAGGGAAATACTTATATATTGTTTGTGGAAGGATTATGAAAGGTCGTTGTGAAAGTTATGTGTGATTATATATCGGTCAAAAGTTGTGAAAGATAAAATAAAATTGTGTATAAATATTATGCTGCATCATGCTTGTGTTATTGCTTTTGTAATGGCATACGTATGTGCTTGTCAGTATACATAGTGCTGGGCATTAGCTTACCCCTTGTGGGAACATTTTTTTAGTTCTAGGTGCCATAGGAGAAATTGTAGGGTATGATGACACCTTAGTAGAGACTAATTAGGATACTGAGGAAAATGTGAAATATGTGTACTATGACGAGTAGTATCTTGTTGAAGAGAAAGGAGAATATTGAATATTTTGTAATTATAACTTTGACTGTTATGTTATTTAAGCTTTCAAGTTTTGAAAGCTTCCGCTGTATTTAGTTGAAGAGATTGAATAGGAATTATGTTTTGAGGATATATATATATATATATATATATATATTTCCTTCGAAAGTTGTTGTAGTGTTGATGTCTATGAATGCTTTTGCTGTAATAATTTGAGAAGTTAATCATCATATTGAATACTTGAAAGTTAATGTTTAGAGAATTGTAATGTTTGAGCCTTTGCGTGTCTTCACAAAATGAGGACACATGGCGAGTCGTAACGTTACTAGGTTTCAGGGCATTACATTAATGATGCTCTTGTTGTTATGAGTTAACTTTTACCTTAAAACACTATCATTGTTATGCTTCTCTATTCAATGATGACACCCCAACATTCCTCTATCTTCTATTGTAGGGATATGCTATCCTTGTCTTTCCCCAGCTATCTTCCTCTATTGGGTCTTTCATCGATGTCAACAAGACTCTAATTAAATATTTAAGCAATTATAACTAATCATATTACATATAATCATATAATAAGAATATAACTATAGATTCCTATGTTCTACGGCTAACTACGATCGTATAGAATCGAAATCCCTTACTAAAACATTAAAATGGAAAATGTATATAATTTTTATAAATTTTGTTCCTACATTGAGTTCCTAAAAAAAAAAGTTTCATCTAAGTAATCTAATAATACACATTTTAACAAGATCAATTAACCTATTCAAATACAATAATTTACAAAATTGAATGCCTCTCGCATTCCAACATTCCATTCAACCTATTCCATATTCATTGGAATAGATCACAATAGTATCTCAAGGGTAGGCCTAGTCTAGGTTCCACCATAATGCGGACTGAAAGTCTCACATAACCAGATTAAAAATAATTACAAACATCTGACCACTGAAACTTACATGAATCTATAGAAGAAGGTCATTCTAACTTTCACTCTTACATCTTATCCCATCCCAAGATTTGAAAAATTCCTACAAAACAATCTATAGAGGGGTGAGCATACTATAACTCAGTGAGAGTGCAATACTCTCAATACTATACACGCACAAGCAATTTTAAGCAAGTTTTCAAATCATATGCTATGTATAGGCAACTATATGAATACAACATCGCAGGCGGTCTTCTAGCAACTGGTGTAAATTTTAGGATTTATACCCCCCTTGACCTTAGGTTAGGGGTTTGGATTATACCATCAGTGCTCGGGTCTCAAACTCAATTAATTACTCTTATCTCTTTATTAGAGATCGTCTCTTAATTTCAATATCATGAGCTCAAGTGTTACTCACACACCGAGCAATAAATATCCTCAAAGAAAAACCGGACTTAGAACTATCAAGGTGCGATAATCCATTAATCACTTAGTTCGCACTTGGTGGAACAGTATCCTTTGATTACTTCTAATGTGCCCTATAATAGTGATGGACTTCAATTTCATGCAATGTATACTACAATGCATGTTCGGTTTTAGTTAAGTCCAATCCTTTAATTAATTGGTTCGGGGTGATTAAACAATATATAGTTACGAGCTAATCTACATTCAAGACAATAAACTATTAAAGCATTTAAGGAACACAATTCTAAGGGCAAGCAAAAGAAACTAAGTCAACCTCACAAGCAAAATAATTCATACTTTATATTTACATTCACCACTATAAGAAGAATAAAGCATTACACATAATGGATAAGTAAGGTAAGCCAGACCAAACAGATAAAATCAAGTGAATGAGATAACAAAAATCATAAAGAAATAAATTTTTAAAATGAATCAACATTCGAAGCTAGATCAATAATAGTATAGTACAACCCAATCTCATCAATCATCAAATTAACCACCTAGGATTGATCTACAGTTCTTATTCCTTGACACAATCGTGTCATTTCACTTCTTAAGTGTTTAATTCTCTACATTCAAGAGCCAAATAAGGCGACCAAATGTGCCCCCTTGTAATATTCTCAATTATCAAAATCCCTAAATTTGTAAAAATTAGACTACCAATATACACTACATAATTATCGATCGCAACTGCTAAATTTATATCGTTATGATCCAAACTCTCATTCATGACTTCATTGTCTTAATCAACAACTCTACTACTACTACTACTACTACTACTACTACTAATTATTATTATTATATTATTATTATTATTATTATTATACCAAGTGAAATTGATAATTAATTCAAAACATTGTATCAAATTATACTCGTTTATCAACTCCAAAATCTTATATACACTTTATTTGTATTTTATACATAAACTTATTGGTTTAGGAAAAAAATATATCTATATACAAATAAATGTAATTAAGGAGGTTTTGATTAAGAAAAGAAGACAAAAAAATAAAAATAAAAATAACTTAGGTAAGCTTGTCTTCTAATTTCCTTATCATTTCTTTTTTTTTTTTCCATAGTGATCAATAATTTAGAAATAATAAACTTTATAATAATAAATATATATGTATATAAATATACATATATGTTCATGCGGTCAATAATTAATATATCTATGTATATGTATTCTTTTTTTTTTCTTTTAGATACGTACATATATTTTACATTATACTTACATTTTTTCTTTTCCTAAGCTATTATTAAATATATATATATATATTGTACATACATAGATGCATTGTTGGAAAAGAAAATGAAAAGAAAAGGAAAAGAAAAGACAGGAAAAGAAAAAGAAAATGAAGAGAAAAAGAAAAGAAAAGACAAGAAAGCATGCATAGAAGACAAGGAAAAGAAGGAAGAAAAAGAAGAAAAGAAAAGAAAGGAACTCATAAGAGAAAAAGGGAGATAGAGAAGGAAAAGAAAAAAATTATAATATCACAGTATCTAAACACAACATATTACACATATATACACTATATTACAAGTAATATTTTAGTATATCATAGAGTTTTTCACTTATTTCGATCTTTTAACTTTAAAACTTTAAATAACTATCAGGAAGCCGCGTGAATTCTGACTTTTCACCTAGTAATAAACTTAAAGCTAGTTCTAATAGTTAAGCTCACCAAAACTTAAAATAAATATTAAATCTACACACACACACACACACACATATATATATGTTAATTCATATGAATTTTAACCTAAATTTAAAGTTTGAAATTTACTTAGCAAGTATAGTCTTGTTGTAAAGTACTCCTTCCAAGGATTGCAATGGCTCTTATGGTTTTTAATTTGGAGTTAGTAAGGGGAAGATATGGATTTTTAAAATTTTAGGAGGAAAATAAAAAAAAAATCGTACCAGAGAAGAAAGTGGAGGACAAGAAGAAAAGAAAGGAGAAAGAAACAAAAGAAAGAAAGGAAAGCATTGTAGAGGTCTTTGACCGTGCGAGAGAAATGGGAAGAGAGAGAAAAGAGAAGAATTTATAGTGAAACTGGTTGGTCGGTGGATAATTATTTAATTACGGGCTTGGTTAGTACATGTATTAATATTTAATTATATTATTTAAATTATAATATTTTTATATGGTCGTACTTTGATCGTGTTGAACCCTAAACATACCGAGAGATATACAGCCTGTTTACACGGTCGTGTTCCAACTGTGTTGAGTCCAAAACTCTCCAAAAAATACATGGCCTTTGACATGGTCGTGTTTTAGCCTGTGTTGAGCTACATAGCCTCCAACATGGCTATGTAGTGGTAGATCACTAAGGAGCACCCTAGTGATCCTTGCGTGAAGTTGTACCTAGTGGAGTTGTGCTTGGAAATGAACTAGGTTGAATGTTGGATTAAGTGTTTAAGTGGACATGGGTATGGGGCCTGTAGTAGCAGTTCCCATCACTAAGATTAAGTGGTTTAAGTGAATATAGGTGTAGGGTTCATAATGGTACTTCCCATTACCAAGTTTAAGGGTTAAGGGATGACATAGAGTAACACGTGAGATTAAATATGATTTTTATCATAAACTGTTGATTCTATGAATACCTAGTGTGCGACCTTCAAATATCAATTGATTCTATGAACCCCTAGATATTTAGCATCTAAATTCAATAATTTTATGAATTCAAGAATTTGGGAGAAAAATAAAGCAAAGATGGCTCAAAATTTCAATAATATTCAATAATTCTCTATTCAATGCCTTAGGGCATACAACTAATAATAGGCACAAAGCTGCCAAAAATAAAACATAAGAATTTTCCAAAAAATGGAAACGCCTAAAATTTGCCAAAAATAGAAATGCCTAAAACTTAATGACACATAGAAAATTAAAAGACAAATACAACACTATAAACGACACTCAAAATAGAAGTATCTATAAAAAATTATAGGTAATATAAAAGTTACCAAAAATAGCAAATTTGACTGTTTAAGGGATTAAACAAAGGAATTTGCGACCGACCCAATTTTGTCCAATTTCGCCATATACCTGTTTGGTAATATCTCCACCTCGTCAAGGGATCACGGGTATGGGGCCTGTAGTGGCAGTTCTCATCACCAAGTTTAAGGAATTTAAGGGATCATGGATGTGAGGCCTGTAGTGGTAGTTCTCATCACCAATTCATGTTCCAACGTGTTAAGTATGTTAAGGCGGTCATGAGTACACTATTGTTGCTTGTGAACTTAAATTGTATTATGAAACTGTGCTTGTAGATAAGTACTGCATAATGCATATGATACATGTTCATGTTTGTTCATGCGTGTGTATTTGTGTTATACGTACTAGGTATTAGCTCACCCTTTAGGGAATATATATATATTTAGATGCATGTGTTGAGGGAGATGATAACCTAGAAGATAACCTGGGTTTGGGAGAACTACAAATAGAGGAAGAAGATGGTGATTAGAAATTTGGGGAATTCTGTTAATTAAGTGTAATAGATAGTATCCTTTGAAGAATGTTAATTTAGAGTATTATATACTTTTGCTACGTTAGATGTTGAATATAGATTTATGAAATTGATTTTGAAGCTGTGAGATGTATTAAATGTCTTTATACAGAAATTTTAGAATAAAAAGGTATCAGAGTTTGTCTAGTGCCTTAATGTGTTATTATGAGATAAGGACACGTGGCGAGTAGTAGCGTAGCCCATGTTTCGGGGTGTTACAGTTGAGGTGGTTATGATATTTAGGTTTATGATCTTTAGGGACTTTAGTTTGAATCTATAAATGATAGGTTGACGATCCTCAGGACTTAAGACTTAATCTCTAGAGCATAGGTTGCTGATCTTGAAGAGCTTAGGTAACGATCCTTATAACTAAGTGATGATCAATAGGCATAAGTAAACAATAGAGCATAAGGTATGATCTTTAGAGAAATTAAGCACTTGATTTGTAAGATAGTGATACATGAAGAGAGTGGGTAAAATCATGAGATGTTTATTTATTTATTTAATTATTTTCTTGTATTATTATTTTATTTATATTCCTTTCAATTGTTAAGTTATTTGTGAGTAAATCGTCATGTGGAAAGGTATATATATGTATATATACCAACATGTACTAATCCTAACATTAGTTGATGCTAACCTTAAGTACATCGAGTCATCTCTTCTTAAATAGAATGCCTCCAAGAAGAATCACCGGATTGGGAGCTAGAAGGGGTGCTAGACGTGATAATCCTAATGAGGAGGAAGTTTAGAATCCACAGCTATAAGGGGGAAGAGGCTAGATGGCTAAAGCTGTTATATACTGTGAACCACTTGGTGAGATTACTGGCACAACAACACCAAGCCCTTAATGTCCCATAGCACAAGAATCTTAATGAACCCATAAGCTTTGATAGGTTCATTAGAGTAGCTAAAGAATTTAACCTTAGAGTGGATAACCCAATGAGGTTGAGGATTGGGTATAGGAAATTGAGAGACATTTGCTGCTTTTTAGATACCAGAAGATAGAAAGGTAAATTATGCTGCATTTATGCTGAAGGGAACTGCAACAAAATGGTAAGCTTTGGTTCCCAGACTTGTAGGAGAATGCATGAAATGGGTTGTATTTAAGGAGCTGTTCTATCAGTGGTACTTCCCCGACAGCTCTAAAGATAGGATGGAGAATGAATACTATAACTATGAGCAAAGGGATCGCACAGTTAAAGAATATGAGGTAGAGCTGAATCGTCTTATCTAATTCCTTCTTGAAAATATACATAACAATGATAGGTCCCGAGCTAGGAGATTCTTAAGAGGTTTTGACTTAAACTTACAACTTGCAGTAGAGGCCTTTTAGCTAGATATATATGCTGAAATGGTTGATAAGGCTAAGTACCTCGAGTAGAATAAGAAGATTATTGAAAAATGGAGGAGCTACAGAACATCAATAGCTTTGGGGAAAAGACCTACCTTTCATTAAATGGAGCAAGATAGAGGCAAAAGACATCATGTGTAGCAAAGCAGAACACAGAGTACTATAGCCCCTCCTCTGCAAATTAGACAAGTGCCTTTGGCACTCCCCTACAGTAGGCCCAAACATTAAATGTACCAAATGCTATGGGCCTCATGAGTTGAGATAGTGCAGATGGCTAGAGGGGGCATGTTTCTCTTGTGGGAAGATTGGACACATTAGTAAACATTGCACCGAGAGGTTAGTCCCCTTAATTTTCTGTCATGTATGCAATCAAAGGGGACACAAGGTAGTCAACCGTCCTCAAAGTCAAATAAGAAATCAGGTAGGCCCAATCCAACATGCAGCCAGACTTCTAGTGAGAAGATAAGGAGGTAAACCACAGGTAGGGGGTCCTAGACAAAGAGTTCCTACAAGGGTGTTTGCCATTCACCAGCAGCAACACTAGGATATCTCTGACATAGACAACATTGCAGGTATGCTTCTAATACACTCTTACAATGCATATGTGCCGTTCAATACCAGTGTGTCTGTATCCTACGTATCTAAAAATTTTGTATGCACATGTGCATTGAATGTTGAAATCATAAATGACTGCTTAACTGTTAGTACTCCTTTGAAAGTAGGAGGAAGAATAAATAGATTATGCAGAGGAGTGAGAATAAAAATACATGATAGGGTGATGCCAACAGACCTTTTAATAATGGAAATGATAGAATTTGACATTATTCTTGGTGTCAATTAGCTGTTAAAATATCATGTCACCATCGACTGTCACAACATGGTTGTGAGATGTGGTGAAAAAATGTGCTGGCAACCATATCTATTGAAGCCAATGAAGAAGGATGGAAGGGGTATTAGTGGTGAGGGAGTTTTTGGACGTGTTTCTAGAAGACCTTCCTGGTTTACCCCTAACCAGGGGAAAGAATTTAACATTGACTTAGTATAAGGTGCGGTACTCACATCAAAGCCAGTCTACAAGATGGCATAGTGGAATTGGAAGAACTAAAGAAACAATTACAAGAGCTACAAGATAAGGGTTTCATAAGACCCAATGTCTCTCTTTAGGCTGCACTGGTCTTGTTTGTGAAGAAGAAAGATGGAAGCATGAGACTCTGTATAGACTACAGAGAGTTAAACAATGTCACAATTAAGAACAAATATCCTTTTCCCAGGGTAGATGATATGTTTGACTAGTTGTAGAGAGCTTAAGTGTTCTCTAAAGTAGACTTGAGATTATGCTACCATCAACTAAGAATTAAAAAAAGAAGACATTTAGAAAACAACATTTAGGATTAGATATGGGCACTACGAGTTTTTGGCGATGCCCTTTGGACTAACGAATGCACTGGCTGCATTCATGAATTTAATGAATAGAGTATTTAAGGATTTTCTAGATAAATTTGTAATTGTTTTTATAGATGATATCCTAATATACTCTAAAAGCATTGAGGAGTATGAAGAGCACTTGAGACTGGTATTGGGTAGGTTATAAGAAGAAAAGTTATATGCTAAATTTAGTAAATGTGAATTCTAGTTGGAACAAGTAATCTTCTTGAGTCATGTGATTGATAGATATGGGATATTTATAGACCAAAAAAAGATAAGAGTAGTAGTAGACTGGCACAAACCATAGACAGTTACAGAGGTAAGAAGCTTCCTAGGTTTGGTAGGTTACTATAGGAGATTTATAACGGGGTTTTCCAAAATAGCAACTTCTCTCACCAAACTGACAAAGAAGAACGTGAGATTTGAGTAGGATAACAGATGTGAAGTAAGCTTTCAGATGCTTAAAGAGAAACTTGTGTCAGCACCAATTTTGAACTTATCCAAGAGTGAAGAAGAGTTTATAGTGTATAGTGAAGAACTACTCAACTCATGACTTAAAGTTGGCAGTTGTGGTATTAGCTTTGAAGCTATGAAGAGAAAGGTGCAAAATCTTTATTAACCATAGAAGCTTGAAGTACATATTTACATAGAAAAAGTTAAATATGAGACAGAGGAGATGATTGTAGTTAATCAAGGATTACGACCTGGAGATACAATACCATTTAAGAAAAGCTAATATAGTGGCAGATGCCCTTAGTAGAAAGAAATAGGGTAATGTAGCCTTTCATCACTTCGTAGAAGGAGATATTAGAAAACATGCATAAACTAGAACTAGAAATCTTAATATAAGAAGTGGGAGCAAAAATGGCTGCCTTAAGAATATAGCAAACCATAGTGGATAGAATTAAAGTTGATGAAATATAAGATAGAGATATCCAAGAGATCAAGAGCATAGTGGAACAAGCAAGGCTTTAGAATTCAATTTAGATGTAGAGGGGATCTTAAAATACAAAATGAGACTATGTATGTCAAAAGATGCAGAATTGAAGAGGAAGATAATGAAAGAGGCACATTATTCTGCCTATACAATACACCTTGGAAGTACCCAAATGTACAAGGACTTGAAGAGTTATTATTGGTAGAGAAATTTGAAAAGAGAGATAGTTGAGTATGTAGCTAGATGCTTCACATGCCAGTTGATTAGAATAGAACATTAGAGACCAATTGGAGAATTATAATCTCTTTCAGTACTAGAGTGGAAATGGGAGCATGTGACAATGGACTTTGTTACAGCCTTCCTAAACACCAGGGAGAAATAGGATGCAGTTTAAGTTATAGTGAATATATTAACTAAGTTTGCTAATTTTATGCCTATTGGAGTAGGATATAAGTTGGAGAAATTGACTCATATATACATATAGGAGATAGTTAGACTACATGGAGTGCCAATGACCATCACTTCTAATAGAGACACAAGATTTGTGAGTAGATTCTAGAGCAGCTTACATAAAGCCTTAAGTACTAAACTGTAATTCAGCACAGCATTTCACCCTTAGATGGACAGTCAGTCTAAAAAGACTATACAAATATTGGAAGATTTGTTTAGAGCATGTGCAATGGATTTTAGAGGCAACTGGAATATGCATATACCTTTGGTGGAGTTTGCTTATAATGATAGTTACCAAGCAACCATCCAGATGGCTCTATATGAAGCTCTTTATGGAAGAAGGTATAGATCCCCACTACACTGGGATGAAGTGGGTGAAAGATAGATGATGAGGCCAAAATTAGTATAAGAGGTCGTAGACAAAGTGAAACTGATCAGGGGGAGAATACAGACAACCCAGTCTCGACAAAAGAATTATGCAGATAAGAGAAAACCCCCTTTAGAATTCTAAGTGGGAGATAAAGGTCTTATTGAGAATTTCTCCAACAAAATGAGTTATCAGATTTAGGTTGAGAGGAAAGCTAAACCCAAAGTATATAGGCCCATTTGAGATCTTGGAAAGAATAGGTACAGTGACTTACAAGTTAGCTCTTCTATCAAATTTGGCTGATGTACATGATGTATTCCATGTATCTATGCTAAGAAAGTATGTACCCGACCCAGCTCAGATAGTAGCTTTGGAACCACTGAATATCTAGCCAAACCTGTCATTTGTAGAGAGCTCGATAAGAATTGTGGATACTATGGAATAAGTACTAAAATAGAAAACAATCCCTTATGTTAAAGTGTAATGGATTAACTAAACCGAAAGGGAAACAGTGTGAGAACTGGAAGTAGAAATGATGAAGAAGTATCTAGAACTCTTCCAAAATTAAGTACTTTCGAGGACGAAAGTTTTTATTGGGGGGGAGGGAGAGAGAGAGAGAATGTAATACCTGAATTTTTAATGATTTATCAATATATCTATATTATAACATAAAGCTAAAGCTAAGGACGTAAAAATGTACCTAAAATGATGGGCGAATGGGTCATTTCACATTAAGGGTATAAATACCCTAAATTAACCTAGAGAGCCTCTTTTGTCATTTTGTCCAATGAAATCATAAACAAAAGGAAAAAGGCTCTCAAAACAACTTAAGGCGACTGAAGGGAATTTATTGACATTCGATTTAGTCATGCCATGTAAGGATTTTTATAACTTACGAAAAAGACATGAATAAAAAATTGAGGTTAAACTGACTTACTACTACATGATGTCACTAGAATAGGATTGAAGAGGGAACGTAAAGAACAGGGAAATTCACGGATCAAGGATTCGATTTGCAGAAAGTTCGATGTAAGTATTCCAAATTATGTAATTGAGGAGAAAATACATGTTTTAGGGTTAAGTTAAGCTTATGAATAAAGAGAATCGAATTAGGAGAAATTGGAATAAAGAAATTAGGGTTCATGAGAATTTACCGAGGGATGCATGGCTGTGTTTCAACCATGTTGAACCTTAAACATACCAAGAGATACATGGCTTGTCTACACGGCTGTATTTCGACTATGTTGAATATAAAGCTTACTGAAAGATACACGACCTATTTACACAGTCGTGTTTTAACCATGTTGAGCCAAAAACTCATTGAAAGATACATAACCTTTGATATGGTCGTGTTTTAGCCTGCGTTGAGTTACACGACCTCCAACATGGCTGTGTTGAGAGAAATATAACTTAATTATATATCTATTTAACTTCTAATTAAGTTAATTTCCACATAACCTAGATAGCTAGTATGACCTTAGAAAAATTAAATGATTAAGATTAAGAGAGTTAAGAGATGATATCAATCTTAGATTAGTACTAAGAAGGAATTGTTGATGTTATACAGATTTTAGATTAGCTTTAAGGTTAAGACTAGAAGTGCTTCAAACTAGGACTCAAGGTACGTATAACTTGTATGTTGTTTTGTGCTTGTTCTAGCTAGAATATTTGTTGAAATCGATTAAGTTGAATGATTTGGTTTAAGTATTTAAGTTGTATGTTGTATATGCTTGACTCAGCCTAAAGGCTCGTAGTGGTAGATCCCTAAGGAGCACCCCAAAGATCCTTGTGTGACATTGTCCCTAGTGGAGTCGTGCTTGGAAATGATATGGGTTAAATGTTAGATTAAATGTTTGAGTAGACATGGGTGTGGAGCCCGTAGTGGTAGTTCCCATCACCAAGATTAAGCGGTTTAAGTGGACATGGGTATGGGGCCAGTAGTGGCAATTCCCATCACCAAGATTAAGTGTTTAAGTGAGCATGGGTGTGGGGCCCCTAGTGGCATTTCCCATCATCAAGGTTAAGGGTTAAGGGACCATAAGTGTGGGGTTTGTAGTAGCAGTTTCCTTCACTAAGTTTAAGTGATTTAAGGGATCATGAGTGTGGACCATGGGTGTGGGGCCTATAGTGGTAGTTCTCATCATTAATTCATGTTCCAATGTGTTAAGTATGTTAAGGGGATCATGAGTACCCTGTTGTTGCTTGTGGACTTAAATTGTATCATGAAACTATGCCTATGGATAAGTACTGCATAATGTATGTGATACTTGTTTATATTTGTTCATGTGTATGTGTTTGTGTTATACGTATTGGCTTTAGCTCACCTTTTCGGGAATATTTTTTTTAGATTCAGGTGTTGAGGGAGATGATAACCCAAAAGATAACATGGGTTTAGAAGAACTACAAAGAGAGGAAGAAGATAGTTATCATTACTATTACAGTGATTAGAAATTTAGGGAATTCTATTAATTGAGTGTAATAGATAATATCTTTCGGAGAATGTTAATTTAGATTATTATAAACTTTCGCTGCACTAAATGTTGAATATGCATATACGAAATTGATTTTGAAGTTGTGGGATGTATTGAATGTCTTTATACAGGAATTTTAGAATAAAAAGGTATCAAAGTTGATTTAGAACCTTAACGTGTTCTTATGAGATAAAGACACCCAGTGATCAGTAGTATGGCCTAAGTTTCGGGGCGTTACAAGTTCTAAGATGACTTGATATAGTAAGTCATTAGTTTAAGCCAAATTAGCAATTTCTATGGAAAAAAAAATGCATAACGAGGATTAAAATTGTTAGATTTAAGGTTAGAAAAGAATTAGGAATTTTGAAATGGAGAATGAGAGTTTGTAGTGAACAAAAAGATACACAGCCTCCTAACACGACTGCGTCGTGTCTTGTGTCAAACCCAGGTCATATAGAGAAATATATGGCTTCCTAACATGGTCGTATCGTACCTTATGTTAAAACCCATAATGAATAGAAAGGTGTAAGGCCTCTCAATACGAATGTGTTGTATCATGTGTTAAACTCAAATTAAATAGAAAGATACAAGGCCTTCCAATATGGTCGTGTCTCGTCCAATGATAAAATATAACATACATAGAAAGATATATAGTCTCTCAACATGACCGTGTTGAGGCTTATGTTAAAACCTAGACTACTCAGAAAGGTACATCATCTATCAACATGATTGTGTCTTACCTGAGTTAAAAAATAAAGAATGTACTTAGCCTTTGGCATGGTTGTGTACTACCTTGTGTTCATCTATATAGCCTCCAACATGACCGTGTTGAGTTGAAATACATCTATTTCATTTTAATGTGTTGAGATACAATTCTAAGATCATGTAATTGGGATTATGTATGGGTTTGGAGGAATTGTGAAGTTATAGACATGTAAGGAAAGGTTAAGATTTGCAAAGTCAGGTACATGTATCCCATGTGTGTTGTTTGTGCTTGTTAAGCTAGATATTGTGTGTGGATTAATTATTATTGAAATTAGATTGGATTGTTTACACATGTGTTTGTGATTTGCTGGGTTCGAGAAACTAAGTGTGGGTCGATGTTCTCGGGGTGGCACCCCGATATTCAGTATGTGAAGTTGTTTTTAGCGGAGTCGTGTATCAAAATGATCTAAGTAATATGTGGAAGGATGTTGTGAAAGGACTCATGTTTATGGAAAGATGTTGTGAAAGGATTCATGGATTCATAGATAGTGGGAAGTATCTATTGTCATATGTATTATTATTATTATTATTATTATGTATGGGAAATAGACTCATGAACAAAAGGGAAATACCTATATATATATATGTATGTATATATATATTGTTTGTAGAATGATTGTGAAAGGATGTTGTGAAAGTTATATGTGATAATATTTATAATGTGATTATGTATCGGCTAAAGGTTGTGAAAGATAAATAAAATTATGTATGAATATTATGTTACATTATGCTTATGCTATTGCTTTTGTAATAGTATATGTATGTGTTTATCGGTATACATAGTGCTAGGCATTAGCTCACCCCTTGTGGGAACTTTTTTTTAGTTATAAGTGCCATAAGAGAAGTTGTAAGGTATAATGAGACCCTAGTAGAGACCGATTAAGATATTGAGGAGAATGTGGAATACGTGTACTATGACAAGTAGTATCCTAATGAGGAGAAAGGAGAAGATTGAATATTTTGTAATTATAACTTTGACTATTATGTTATTTAAGTTTTAAAAGTTTCCGCTGTATTTAATTGAAGAGATTGAATAGGAATTATGTTTTAAGGATATATATATATATATTTCCTTCAAAAGTTGTTGTAGTGTTGATGTCTATGTATACTTCCGCTGTAGTAATTTGAGAAGTTAATCATCATATTGAATACTTGAAGGTTAATGTTTAGAGAATTGTAGTGTTTGAGCCTTTGAGTGTCTTTACGAAATGAGAATACGTGGTAGCTCATAGCATGGCTAGGTTTTAGGGCGTTACACCAATGATGCTCTTGTTGTTATGACTTGACTTTTACCTTAAAACACTATCGTTGTTATGCTTCTCTGTCCAGTGATGATACCCCTAACATTTCTCTATCTACTATTGCGAGGATGTGCTATCCTTGTCTTTCCCAATCTATCTTCCTCTATTAGGTCTTTCACCCATGTTAACAAGCCTCTTAATCTTAGCCTTTATAGGGTTTTGATGTCGATTTCCCCCGAAGTCTCCCTCACTTAAGATAGACCTTCCTTAAAGTATGCTAATTTGTTTGTCTCCTTATACGAGTTGCACTACTATGATGAACCTAGTGGCTTTGCTAATTTTTCTTGTTACTAGTATAACACATTGGTTCTTCTTGCTAAGTACGCAAATACAATTAGACCAGTGGATGATAATGACATCAATTCAATTTAGGAAGTTCATACCTATGAGAAGCACAAAGTCATATATGAGAACTAACTCTATGTTTTATTGCCTATGCCAGCTGTGGATATTAAAGTTTACCATTTTAGCCTCTCCTAAAGTTAGAATTCTTTTGAATTTACTATCATAAGTTAGGCTTTATTCTTTTCCAGCCTTAACCTAAGCTTTTTAGCAAAGCTTCTGTGTTTATCATTAGATTCATTTTCCTCCTAGCTAACTTGACTCCTACTTATATTGAGCTTTTTTACTCCTTATTGTCTTAAGACTTCATGGCATAGAAAGGTCGAAGTGTTCTAAGTTGACTCTTCTCATCTTTATCAAACTTGTCCTCCACAATTAAAGCACACGAATGTTCCTTCTTTGGACAGTCTTTGGCATAATGGCCTATCACAAAAGTTAGCTTTTGGGGTATCCTCTTCTCAATTCCCTTTCCCTTTAAGATACCTCTCCTCTTTGGCAGACTTAGGGATCTATTGCACTTAATCATCCTCACTTCATCCCCTTCCTCTATACTACTTAAGGAAGATGTACCATACATCCTGCTAATGGAGATACACTAACTATTCAAAATAGCTTTAGAGATACTCTCTACTCTATGTTATTTTAGTTCTAGCTTAACCCATGGTTTTAACCCATCTAAAAACAAGACAATAGTATCATTTGGACTAAGATCTAGAATTTCCAACATAAATTAAAAAAATTCTTGTATGTACTACTTCATTATGCTCTTTTAAGTAAGTTATTAGAGTTTAATGTTGGCTTCCCTTTTGGTATTTTGGGAGGAGAATTAATCCCTAAGCTCTGGCACAAAATCTACCTATGATGCAATCTCATTAACTCTTCTCCTCTACTAAATTATCACAATGTCTTTCAAAAGTAAAACTATAATTCGTACTTTACTTCATCATCTATAAGCCTTACAATCATGTTGTACCATTCTACAATCCACAGGAAGTTATCTACCTCTCTCGCAAACTGTATCCCCTTGAAGTACTTAGGCTTTGACACATCTAACCTTTGAGTTAGCTAGATTGCTACTCCATTTGCTAGTCCAATCCCACAAGTTGCTAATTGAGCTTTGATGTCCTTTATCTCCTTCTTTAATGCTTCTATAGATGCATCTATTCTTTCCTCTAATCGCGCTATCTTATCTTCCAATTGATTGATCCTAGCCCCTAAGTATACCATTCAAGCTTTAAAGGCATTATCTCGACTAACTAGACTTCCTATAGTGTGGTTGAATGTCCCCTATAATTCTCCATGAAGATTCTCCACAATCTCATGATGTAGTCTTATGACTTCTCCAACCCCTCTTTCACTTTAGCAACACATAACTTTACATTTTCCAATCCGGTGCCCATTGTTAACAAAATGTCCCTTGATCAAGCTTTATGCTTAGCATTGAAGTGGTCCTCATAGGCAGTTTCCCTTACAAAAATCTAAACGTCGTTCTCTACACTAGAAGACATTTTTGCTTTCTCTCGTTGCAAAACCCACTTTAATACCAATTGTCATGGGGGTTTTGTTTCAAGGTGCACTCATGTAGCACTTAGGTACTCTAAAGCCTATTAAAGAGTGCTAAGTCACCTTGTACATACACATAATACAAAGTTAGAGAGATAAAGTAGAGAAAAAAGATTTAGGAAGAATAAGAATTTACTATATAATAGATAATTTACAAATGAGAGGAGATCCTCTATACATACAAAAGGCCTTATGGATGGCTAAACTTACTTTAACATAATGGTTAAGATTAAGTCTTACTTACCACTATAGTTATTACAACTTGATTCTTAAGATTTTTAGGCAGCCTTCATCTTAGGCCAATATGGGTTGGATCCCTTTTGTAGGCCTGCATTTGGCCACAATTTAGGCTCCTTTTGATTGGTTCACAACATGGGCATATGTGGTTTGTTATGTTATAAAATAATATAGCATTACACATTATATATGATTTTTTGTTGTAACATAATTATATGTATATATAATGTTGTAATATAATATATTACTATGTATATATACTATATTATTATGTGTTTACATTTAATATATAATTGTAATATGTATATTATATGGTTTGCAATTTTATTTTATTATGATTTTATAATTGTATATAGGGACATTATAGTACCTTTTTAAATTATCCAGTGTTGTTCAAGGAGTTATTATAACTATAATTCTCTAATAATAAATATTATATTACAGTTTTATTCTATTTATTCAAGTAAATAAATAATTTTTATTTGGAAGCATGTCATATTTATTATTTTTAGTATTGCTTTTCTTAGATTTTTCTTCAGTAATTATTATGATGTTATATTGTAAAATAGCTTTATAATTTATTATATGGATGGTTGTCAAAGAAATAATTAAAATTCAAAATATCAAATTAATTAATGAAATGTCCGTTTTATGTCTTTATGTATATTATATTTTATCCGTTTTGTACACTAATTTAAGCATAAAAAGATAAGATTGGTAGTAACTTATTATCATATATCATGACCAGACATAGCTAAAATGCTTAAATATTTATTTTTTACAAGTTTAGTTATTTATGTATTATTTCTAATCATATTATTTATATTTTATTTTTTTAAAAGCACTTGAAATAAAAGATAGAGTAGGGACCGGACCAAGCACTATTTACCGATTCAGGCATCGACCTTCCTCCTTTCGTCTTCCCCAAATCCATGAGCCCCCTCTGTGTTCACTATCTCACACTGCATCAGCTCCCTCCCTGCTCCACCTTCTCTCTCCAATCTCCGGGTAAGTAACTTCTCTGTTACTAGGGTTTCTTAATTTCTCAAAGCTGCATGCTTTTTCAGATTTGAGGTTTTACATTTTGAATCCGTTATCCTAGGGTTTTAGGCCGTAAAACCAGAACACAAGAAAAAGCAATAGACTGAAAATGTCAATCCCTAAAGAACTGTACCCATCGCAAGACGACCTCCTATACGAAGAAGAGCTATTACGAAACCCCTTTAGTCTCAAACTATGGTGGCGTTACTTGATTGCACGATCCGATTCCCCATTTAAGAAACGTTTCGTTATATACGAGCGTGCCCTTAAGGCACTGCCTGGAAGCTATAAGCTTTGGCACGCGTACCTCCGCGAACGCCTCGAGGTAGTCCGGAACTTGCCAATTAGTCATTCTCAATACGAGACTTTGAATAACACTTTTGAAAGAGCTTTAGTTACTATGCATAAAATGCCCAGGATTTGGATTATGTATTTACAAACACTGACTGAGCAGAAATTGATTTCGCGGACACGGAGGACATTTGATAGGGCACTCTGCGCATTGCCTGTAACGCAGCATGATAGGATTTGGGAGCCTTATTTGGTATTTGTTAGTCAAAAGGGTATCCCGATTGAGACTTCGCTTAGGGTTTACAGGAGGTATTTGAAGTATGACCCATCACATATTGAGGATTTTCTCGAGTTTTTGGTGGATTCCAGCCTCTGGCAGGAGGCTGCTGAGAGGTTAGCTTCAGTTCTGAATGATGATCAGTTCTTTTCCATAAAGGGGAAAACGAAGCATAGGTTGTGGCTAGAATTGTGTGACTTGCTTACAAAGCATGCTACAGATGTTTCAGGCTTGAATGTTGATGCAATTATAAGGGGAGGGATTAGGAAGTTCACAGATGAGGTTGGCAGGTTGTGGACATCACTTGCAGAGTATTATATTAGGAGAAACTTGCATGAGAAGGCGAGGGATATTTTTGAGGAGGGTATGACAACTGTGGTTACAGTGAGGGATTTTAGTGTGATTTTTGATGCGTATGCACAGTTTGAAGAAAGCATGCTTTCTTATAAGATGGAGAATCTGGACTTAAGTGATGAGGAGGAGGAGGAGGAGGAAGGCCGGGAGGATCAGTCACGGGAAAATGGAGTTGACATGGATGAAGATATCCGTTTGGATGTGGATATGTCAGTAGCTAAGTTTGAGAAGAAAATCCTTGATGGGTTTTGGTTACATGATGATAATGATGTTGATTTGAGGATAGCACGTTTTGAGAATTTGATGGTTAGGAGACCGGAGTTGGCTAATAGTGTTTTGTTGCGACAAAATCCACATAATGTGGAGCAGTGGCATCGAAGGGTGAAGTTATTTGAGGGTAATCCAACAAAGCAGATACTTACTTACACTGAAGCTGTGAGGACTGTTGATCCCATGAAAGCTGTTGGAAAACCTCACACCTTGTGGGTTGCATTTGCCAAGTTGTATGAGACCCACAAAGATATTGCCAATGCTAGAGTTATTTTTGACAAGGCAGTGCAAGTAAATTACAAAACAGTGGATAATTTGGCTAGTGTCTGGTGTGAGTGGGCAGAAATGGAATTGAGACATAATAATTTCAAAAAAGCATTGGAATTGATGAGAAGAGCTACTGCTGAGCCATCAGTTGAAGTCAAAAGAAGAGGTACTTTCCGCTCTTTACTTGTTGATAATAACTATTTTTCCCTGTCTTCTCTGCTTTCAGTACATTCCTCATTTTTTCCCAACTCTTGATTTTTTATTATGATGAGAGCTGTTCATTGAAATTCATTGTGCACAAGTTGTAGATTGGTTCTCCATTTTTGTTTTTTCTCAAAGTTTGAAACTTGAGAGATTAGTATTCATTTTTTTTATGGCCTCATTTTCTTTTTCTGTATGCTTACAGCTTTATTTATCTCTTTTTTCCTGAATATATTTTCACTGATATCTCCATTTCCTAATCTTTCATATTTGTCACTGTATTGATTGTATGCTATCTTTACAAAGTTAATTAGAATTGTTGGAATTTATGGTACTTTGTGAGTTTGACAATTATTTCTCAGTATACATGTTGCGTTGTTTCCCAGCAAATGCACTTCTTTTTTATATCTCCTTAATTATACGAGTAAATTATGGTCAAAACTCATGACCTTATTAGGTACTAGATAAAGCAAAACTGTTATTTGATGGCTCTTGGAATTTATGGAACTTTGTGAGTTTGACAATTATTTCTCAGTATGCATGTTGTTGCATTATTTCCCTGCAAATGCACTTCTTTTTTATATCTTCTTAATTATATATATGAGTAAATTATGGTCAAAACTCATGACCTTATTAGGTACTAGATAAAGCAAAGCTGTTATTTGATGGCTCTTTGGCTTGTATGAATAATTGCAGTGGCTGCTGATGGAAATGAACCAGTTCAGATGAGGGTGCATAAGTCATTGAGGCTTTGGACCTTCTACGTTGATTTGGAGGAGAGCTTGGGTACCTTGGAGTCCACTCGAGCAGTATATGAGCGGATACTAGATTTGAGAATCACTACTCCACAAATTATTATCAATTATGCAGTACTTTTAGAAGTGAGAAAACATCCTATAATCTTTGCAAGATTATTTTTCAATTTCCTTTTTGGATTTTTAATGTTGACAATTGTCTCAATTGCACTTTCGTAGGACAATAAATATTTTGAAGATGCATTCAAGGTATATGAAAGGGGGGTCAAGATATTCAAGTACCCACATGTCAAGGATATATGGGTCACATACTTGACAAAGTTTGTGAAGCGTTATGGGAAGTCAAAGCTGGAAAGGGCTCGAGAGCTGTTTGAGCATGCTATTGATATGGTATCATAACCAAGTCTATATTTCTCGTTGGCAAGTGTGCTGGCCCCTCTTTTTTGGTCAATTATGTAAAAAATTTGTTGTTCATCTGCATGATTGCTTCAATTTTACAGTTTGAACTGGGGGGGAAGCAGTAGCTAAGATTGCTTCATTTTTACATCTAAGAGGAGAAATATTGTTAAGTTATTTTTTGGTGTTGTCTCATCATAAGTTATTCTGGAAGTGGGTAATGTCCTCTTTTCATTCCAAGCGGTAATTAGGGAATTGAAGAAGGTTGTGGGGCTGAAAATACAAGATTATCTTACATATAAATAAGATGGATAGGATCACTAAAAAAAGAAGGATAGAAAGCATTATTTGATTGCTTATACATATTTTTTATAACTTACACATTCTGTATTGATGGATGGAGCTTAAGTCAAGGACAATCATAAATTTAATTGAAATAGCACGGATGTTCTTGACTGTATCTGATTGGTAATCCATCCTTAATCATCTGCATAACTGAAATGTTGAATTTGGTATAAGTGGGCAAAGAATAAACTCACTCTTTTGTATATTGAGTGAGTTGTGCTCTCTCTATTTGGACATGATTTCTCTTCATACTATGTCATAAAACTAACTTTATGTTCTTCTGCTTAGGCACCTGCAGATCAAGTTAAACCTCTGTACCTACAGTATGCAAAGTTGGAGGAGGATTATGGTCTTGCAAAGAGGGCAATGAAAGTTTATGATCAAGCTGCTAAAGCTGTTCCCAATAATGAAAAGTTAGCAATGTATGAGATTTATATTGCGCGGGCAGCTGAGATATTTGGTGTGCCCAGGACAAGGGAGATTTATGAGCAAGCCATAGAATCTGGACTTCCTGACAAAGATGTGAAAACAATGTGCTTGAAATATGCAGAGCTAGAAAAGAGCTTGGGAGAGATTGATCGTGCTCGTGGTATCTATGTATTTGCTTCGCAGTTTGCGGATCCACGATCTGATGTAGACTTCTGGAATAAGTGGCATGAATTTGAGGTACAGCATGGCAATGAGGATACCTTCCGTGAGATGCTTCGTATTAAGAGGAGTGTTTCCGCTAGTTATAGTCAGGTATGATTTTTACTTGTGTCTATGCTAAAAGTAGTTTATCTTTTTGAATTCGTATTCTAGTTTTATATCTTCTGGGGAAAGCATTCTGTTTTCATCTGGTTATAGGGATGAATGTAGAAGAGAAAGTTCCTTTTGAACAAATACAGTAGTAGCTCATCCTGTTATGAGAATGATGCATTCACATTATTCTTCTAGGTTTTCTAGAGAACATTAGATCTTTTTTGCATGCATTAATACTGAAATGAGTTTGGGCAGCAACCTTAATTCAAAAAAATATGTTGCAAAATTGGAGAAAAATATAATTCTGTGGACTATAAATTTACTTTATCTTCTGTTTGTTTTGAGCCTGAAATATGTATAGCATGATATTGCCGTATTTTCTGGAGTTTCTTTTATATATTTGGAATGGAATCTGTAGGGCATGCAATTACTGTGCAAAATTGTCTTTAGTTTTTCTTAAAATGTAGTAGTTCTGTTAAAGATTGGCAAACATATGTTTATGCCAACTCCACTTAGGGCCTGTGTGTACTGCATAAAGGGCTGCAATTGCTGTCCCTTCTGATTATATAGGTACATTTCTATATGCTATGGAGACTTTCTTATCTTGAAGTTTCTCTCTCTCTTTCTCTCTCTCTCTCTTCTTTTGCTTTTCTTGATATATTAGTAATGCAGTGCTTTTCTTAAGCTTCTGGTGCTATTGTGGTATTATTTTCACATCTTAAAGGAACATCTCAGTTCTCACTGTAAGCATCTTCATTTGCCAATTGCATTCTTGTATTGAGGATATAGATCATTTACTTTTGGCTTTATAAAAACTTAGGTCTGAGTCATTTGTTAAGCTATGAAGCTTATCATGATATTGCTATACGCCACATTGTTGGGTGGTGTGGAGATCCTAAATTTGGGTGCACAGGTGCCTGGGAGCCTTTGGATTAATAGGGCCCATATCAATTGGAACAATGTCCTACTGGTCTAATGGTTCTCAAGTTTATGGAGTACCTTCTTTGATATTCTTAAAATCTATACTTCAATTTTGGTGTCATATTGTTTATGCTTTTTATGTTTGCAGCATTTATTCTTTCCAGACACATTTTATCTTCTTGTTTGCTGCAGAGTAATTTTTTAGCCAGTTTGTGTTATTATAAGTTGAATGGCCTGACTTCTATCTACTGTTTCTCCAGACGCACTTCATTTTGCCGGAGTACCTTATGCAGAAGGACCAGAGACTGGATCTTGATGAAGCAAAGGACAAATTAAAACAGGCCGGCATTACGGAAGACGAGATGGCTGCTTTGGAAAGGCAGCTGGCACCTGCAGACACTGATGATACAACTAAAGATGCAAACAGGAAAGTTGGCTTTGTAAGTGCTGGCATAGAATCACAGGCTGATGGTGGGCTAAGGACCAATGCTAATAATGAAGACATTGAGCTGCCTGAAGAAAGTGATGATTCAGAGGATGATGAAAAGGTTGAGATTGCTCAGAAGGATGTGCCTTCAGCTGTTTTTGGTGGTTTGGCCCGTAAAAGAGACGAGGCTGAGGAAAATGGAGAGGATGGTACCACCAATTTTAAAAGCAATGAGAGTGACAACCGTCTTGGTGCCTTGGAAAGAATCAAGAGGCTTAAGCGAGGCTGAGTCATTATCAGCATTGAAACACAGAAAATTTTGAATTAGATGTAGTTGTAACAAAAATGTTGATGTATTTGCAACTAGGTTTAGCCTAAATCACCCCCTGTAGTAAAAATTCATTTTTTCTGTATAATTTTCTTCAGAGGTTATAGATATTTGAAGAAATTGAAATGAGAGTAAAAGCATGGTATAATTTTGCCTCTGCAAGTTGTGCACGGATTACAGGCTTCTTGTTTGCATCCTCATATTCAAACAGCATTTCCATGCTCAGATCGCTGGTCATAAAACTACCAATCTAATATCCTATTTTCACTATTTTCTGCAGGCATGCAGTGGCAACCTGAGAGTTGGGTAGGTCTCTCTCCATTTTCATCTTTCACTATGAATGCTTCATTGTTTTTCCCATCTGAGAAGCAGTACGGAATCTGATTTCCTCGAATCCGTACGGAGGGGCCTAATCCAAAGTGAATAGGTGGGAAATGGGCACCGCAGGGATTTTTGGTTTACATTTTTGATAGCTGTTGGGGACCTACCCATGTGACACTTCTAACAGTTGACAGTAGGAATGGATGCATTCAGGACTGTTTTGAAGAAGGTTCCCGTCAACAATTTACTTAGGCCCCTTTACAAGATTGGATTTTACATTGTATGGCTGAAAATGGGATTCTAACAAACAGAGCAACCCGGAATTAGTGGGAAGTTTAGACTTGTATGTCGCAAGATTATAAGTTACACAACAGAACACAATAAATTTGGATACAATTCTTCAACTTACATGTTTGAATCCGGTTAATGTCGCTTGGTTTAGTGCAGTTTTATGCGCAGATTTTGTTAAATTAACTTGTTGAATAAGGGTGAAAATTTTCTTAACGATTTGGATTACATGACTTGTACTGAATTTTCGGTTCGATTTATAGTTTAGCTTGTTCTGATTCCATCCTCTATTTAGTCGTTGTGCCTACTCAGCATTACGGTAAAACTGACGTGATGTTCCTTTAATGTACGAAGAACAGAACCCCTGAGGATCTGTTTGGATAGCACATGTAGCTGCAATGAAAGCAAAGGGAATGAAAATAGAACAGAAAATTAAATTTTAGTAGGGCTAAATCTATTAGAGGTTATAAACGTCTAATGTTTATTCGGTGTATCAATGTTTTACGTGAATTAAATCTAAATCGATGTTTTGGTCTGTGCTCTTAAACAAATGTTTAAGTGAATAAACAATCATTGGCAATACTTCATATGGGTAATTTTATCATGGCATCGATAATTTTCCAACATTTAAAAAGTATCTTCTTAGCAACTTTTGAAATAATATTATAATATTATTCTCTATTTGAGTATAATAGAAATGTTAAGATTCTTTTTCAGACTCATCTACATTTAAATATGTTTCTCAATGTTAAAAACCTTACTGTATTTATCCAAATTTATTTATTTATTTTGACTATGGAAGAGAAAAAAGAACAAAGAAATAATTACTTTATGAAATTGTCAAGAGACGAAATTACTTCATGAAGGCACAAATGCTCTAAGTACCATAGGATAACATAGGAAAAAAATATCACCGAATATAATCGTCAATTTAAGAATAACTTAACTCGAAGATTTTCTTCTAAACTTTTATCCCTAAGCATGCAGAATGCCTCCATCTTCTCCTGCCATGCCTCTGCTAAGCCCAACTTCTCACCATCTTTAAGCAGTGCACCATAAATCAGGTTCCCTCATTATACTGCATTTACAAGCTATTATAAAACAAAAAATAAAAGATAAAGAAAAGAAAATCGAGTAAACTATTTATAAAGGTTTCACCTTAAGCGTTAGTTCTCTCTTTCAGTTCTACTGTGGGAATCTGGTTTTTTATAACGATATCATTTCACTAATCCAAAACAAAATTGAGATATTACAATCGGTTTACCAATACCTTGACTTTAAAACACCTTACTCTTCCTATCTAGCCTATCTCTAAGCTACCCACAGATCTACAAAGTTATAAGTAACCTTTTACTAATACACATATCAAGTTTTCAAGAATTATCAAAAGCAAATGAGGAAATAATAATTTGTATCCTCCAAAAATTAATTCAAGTGTAATAAGAAGATATGTAAAAGATAGAGTAGCTTTTGAGTTAGTTTCTAAGTTTTGATAATGTTCTTTTTAGATAAAAAAATGTTGTATTGTTTTGTATTGTAACTTGTGACTCTCGAATCTTTGAACTTTGGCTCTATTTATTTATTAAAGAGTAACAGCTACTTTGTTAATTTGTTTTTAGCTTGAAAGTTTGTTGTCATGATCTTGCTTTGAATGTTTGAGAAATATCTCAAGAGATTGAAATTTATCAGCTGAATTTTGAATTTAAATATGACATCTTCAAAATATGATGTGGAAATTCTATCAAATTTGTTGTTGAAAATAGTCTAAATATATCCTTACATTGTGATATATATCATCTACACAAAATCTTTTGATGAAATTAACTACTCGTTGATTTTGTGGAGCATCCAATAACTCTTTCTTTTATCATTTAATTCAAATTTGAATTTTAAAAACTTGTGATTTCTAAAATATTTAACATAATCATTTTAATACTGATCTTCTTGCAGTGGAACCAAATATGTGGGATCAATCATGAGTTTATCACAACTTAACTAAATCTCTTAATTTCAAAATTAATCACTTAGATTTCTATGGATATTTGTCCTACTTTAGTGAAACAAATTGAATATATTATCAAAATATATTCAATAAGTAGAGCTGGGTTTTCGAAATTGATAATTATTCAACTTAAATTTATAAAGTTGTTCTGTTCATACGAACTCGTAGCATTAACACCTTTTGACTTTTCTTATGAGTTCTTGTTATTCCTCATAATGAACACCTTCTGACTTATCTTTTGAGTAATTTAAAACAACTTAACTTTTCTTCATTTATTCTTTGATCTTTTGATTCTTAATCAAATTGTACATATAATTATTCCTATAGACGAAATGAACTCATTAAAAATATTTAACACATTTTATTATCTTCAAAATACTTTAGAGAGAACATAACACTCTCTATCTCTTCCAAGCATTGCATGAGTAACACTAAGATTCTATTATGGGAGGAGTGACATCATCAATTGCAGCGAAGTTCACATTCTTCCCGCTAGCACCCCCATCGTACATGGTGGTTATAGAAGGAGAGAAGCTAAATATACTAGAGGTGAAGTGTAGGACGAGAGAGGATATCAAAGTAGTGAAGCTAAGAACAAAGAAAGGGAACAAGATAGTTGGGGTTCATGTAAAACATCCAAAAGCAACTACTAAGATGTTGTATTCACATGGAAATGCAGCTAATTTAGGTCAAATGTTGGAGCTTTTTATCGAATTGAGTAGTCAATTGAGGATCAACATCATGGGGTAATTTCTTAATTTTTGATATTCAGGACAAGAATGATAAAGTTGTGTTCATTTCATAGATTGGTGATTTGAAATTTGTCACGAATGTGATTTTGGAATCTTTCACTTTTGCGATTTGTTATTTTCGATCACAGTCCAATGTGAAGGAATATGCTTACTTTAGGAGTACTTTGTGTCATGGATATACCCCTTTTGTTGGATAATTTATCAATTTGGATGGAGCTATGAAGTTGCAAGTTTGATTTTCTTTTTGTAGGGGTTTGGATTTATTTTTATCTCCTATTGGTTTGACTAAACTTTTTGGGGGTAAACTTTGTGTTAATGCTTCTGCTAAAAAATACCATAATATTCACTTTATTCTTTGTTCATTTTTTTTTTTGTTTTTTAGAATCCTAAGTGCCAACATGGGCTAACCCGTCCCATATTGATGATCGCTTCTTTTACATTGGAGGGACTGGCTCTATAGTGGTATAAGTGGATGTTTTGGAATAACTAGCTTTCTTGTTGATCGGCTTTTACCAAGGTGTTGGAGATTTGTCTTAGTCCTTTAGAGTATGGGGATGTTCAAGGGTTGTTCTCCAAGTTGGTTTAATGTAGATCAGTTTTGAATTATTAAATTGAGTTTGAGTCTCTTTCTAATCACATTGTTGGGGTTCCTAAGTCCTCTCTCATTAGTTGTTTTGTTTCTAAATTGAAGACTAGTATTCGATAGGATGTGCAAATTGCTAAGCCTACTTTTTTTATGCATGCAAAATGGTTAATGAAGTAGTATGAAGCTAAATTCCAAGAGCAACTTCTTTTTCATTCTACTCTTTCACCTCCCACTATTTCTGGCAAACCCTTTACCTTGCCATTTTCTAAACTAACTCCTCCTTTCTCTTCGTCCCTTCCATCTTCTCCTTCTTCCCATATTCCTATTAGCAAGCTTACTGTTAAAGAAATTCAGCTTTATTGTCAGAAGGCCTTATGTTTTAATTGCAATGAGAAGTTTCATCGCAATCACAAATGCAAAGCTAAATTCTTGTCTTTGCTTTATGAGGACCAATAGGTTTTGACTGGTGATTCAGGTGTCGGTGTTGCTTCTCTCCCTTTGGATTCTTTTTCTAATTTTGTTTCTATGGATGATGATTCTATTGCCATCAATTATCATGCTCTTTCTAGTGCGTCTTCATCGTGCACTATTCATTTTTGAGGGGTCATTAATCATCACAAGGTGTTTATTTTGGTAGACTCAAGTAGTACACAAAACTTCATCTAGGAGAGATTAGTTAAACATCTGGGTTTCAATATTTCCCCTTCTCTTAGCTTTTAGGTGATGATTTGGAATGGTAGTAAGTTGTTATGTGAGGGGCATTATTTTGATGTATTGATGATTATTCAAGGGGTGGATTTTACGAACACCTTCTATGTATTACCCATTCATGGCACGGAAGTGGTTTTAGGGGTGCTGTGGTTGTAGAGTTTAGGTTTGATTACTATTAATTACTCTACCCTCTTTATGAAGTTCGTGTGCAATGGGATTGAGGTTATGTTACACGGGGACCTATCTTTTTCATCCTACTAAATTTCGCATCATCAATTGTGAAGGCTCATTCGGATAGATGTGATTGCATCTTTTTATCACTTAGTGGTTTAGGAAGTGAGTCCTTGTTTTACCATCATGGATACTACCATCAACCCTCTTTTATCTGAGTTATTAGGTAGATCATGTTAGGTTTTTTAAGTCACCCTCATAATTACCACCACATTGTGATGTTTAACATGGCATCCACCTTGCACCGGGCAATTCTCCTATCGGCGTCAAGCCCTATCGTTATCCTCATTTTCAAAAAAATGAGATTGAGCGGCAAGTTAGGGACATGCTAAGTCAAGGGATTGTTTGGCACAATAGTAGTCCTTTTTCTTCTTCGGTTTTAATCGTCATGAAAAGGGATGGGAGCTAGTGTTTTTGTATTGATTATAGGGCACTAAATAAAATTACCATCAAGGATGAATTCCCTATCCCCACTATTGATGAACTCTTGGATAAGCATTTTGGGGTTAGTGTTTTTTCGAAATTTGATTTACAATCAGGATATCATCAGATTCTTATGCATTTAGATGATATGTCAAAGATTACTTTTCAAACACATGAGGGCCATTACAAATTTTTGGTCTTGTCTTTTGGCTTATGTAATGCCCCGACCACATTTTAACTATCATGAATAGGAATTTTTAATCCTTTTCTACAACAACTTGTTATTGTTTTTATTTTATTTTTATTTATAGGAAATCTATGGTTTCTCATGTAGAGCATTTTACACAAGTGTTACAAGTGCTTACTGATAACACTTTCTTTCTAAAGGAGTCTAAGTGTTCTTTTGGATAGTCTTCTATTAACTATTTATGGTATGTTGTCTCTAGGGATAAGGTGTGACCTGATCTATCCAAAGTTGTTACTGTTTTGACTTGGCCAACACCATCAACATTAAATTAGTTGAGGGCGTTTTGGGGCTTATTAGGTTACTATTGCTGCTTTATAAGAGGGTATACTTTTATTGCTACACCTTTAACTGATCTCTTAAAGAAGGATAGGTTTCTTTGGTCAGATGTAGCTATAGATGCTTTTATGCTACTCAAGTTGTCTTTACTTTCAACTCCTATTCTCATCTTGCTTGATTTTTCTTAGCAATTCATTATCGATACTGATGCTTCAAGATTAAGTTTGGGAGCTGTGTTGTTATAGGGGATTCATCCCATTGCTTTCTTTGGCAAGAAGTTCCCTCCTCTTTCGTATAAAGCCTTCACTTATGTTCGTACATTACATGTTATTGTGGAGGCAATTTTAAAGTGGAGGCAATATTTGTTGGGCTCACATTTTCTTATTTGTATGGATCATTGTAGTGTTAAGGAATTGTTAACTTAGGTCATACAAACACTAGAGCAGTATAAGTACTTAGGTAAACTTCTTGGTTATAACTACACTATTGTCTATAAGAAAGGCATTGACAACATTGTTGCTAATGCTTTTTCTCGACAACAAGAGGTTGATTCTAAATACCTAGATTTTTCTTCCTTCACTATCTCTCTTGTGGATTCATTGAAACATGAATACGCACATTTTCTTGAGTTTCAGACTATTATTTCCGACTTGGCCATGGGTCATCCTTTGAAGTGGAAACTTTCTTAGAAGAATGATCTTTTGTATTTTCACACTCGACTATTTCTTATAACCCAATCTTCTCTTATTCTGTCTATTCTTAAGGACTTTCATGAAGCCCCTAGTGTCAGCCATTTTGGTGTGCTAAAAACCTATAGACAGATTGCTATTGATTTTTTTTCTTTTGGGAGGGTATGCATACACAAGTTGAAGAGTATGTTCGTACTTATGTGGAATGCCAGCAACTCACGTATTTGACTCGAGCTCCTATTGGATTCTTAGCTCCGTTACCTATTCGTAATTGAGTTTGGGAGGATATTTGCATTGGTTTCATTACTAGTCTACCTAAGTCTCAAGGGTATATGGTTATTTTGGCTATGGTGGACAAATTGCCCAAATATTGTCGTTTGGGGGCATTGGACACTCATTTTACTACTATTATAGTAGCTTCTTTATTTTTGCACATGGTTGTTGAATTGCATAGTTTTCCTGAACTATTGTTTTTTATCAGGATGCAATTTTTATTAGCCAACTTTAGAAGGAACTCTTTTGCTTCAGTGGGAGTCATTTAAATTATAGTAGTGCTTATCATCTCAATTGGATGGACAAACAGAAGTGTTGAACCAGACCATTCAATAGTATCTATGAAGTTATGTGATAGACCGATTGAGTGATTGGGTTAAATTCCTTTCGTAGGCAAAATTTAACTATTATACTTCTTTTTGTGCTGGAGCCAATACTACTCCATTTGAAATAATATATGGCCAATCACCTCCAACCATAGCTTCCTATGTTCAAGGTTCATCTCCTGTGGAGGCAGTGCATAGGGATTTATGGGACAGGGATAAGGCTTTATGCTTGTTGAAGGATCGTTTATTGGTTGCCCAACAGCGGATGAAGACATTGGTTGATAAACATTATACTGATGTTGAATTTCAACTAGGGGATCTTGTTTTTGTGAAACTCTAACCTTATTAACAAATTTCTTTGTCTTAGAATGGTTTTCACAAATTGTCCAAACGGTTTTATGGGCCTTATAAGGTTTTATGGAGGATTGGGGCATGTGTTTACAAAGTGGGGTTGCCTTCTTCTAGCAAAATTCATAACGTTTTCCATGTTTCAATGCTTAAGAAGGCTTTTAGATCTTAGGTTCCTACTTTAGACTTGTCTACTAATGCTATTCGAAATCATCTTCTTCTCAAGCCCCTTTCTATTGTGGATACTAGGGTTATTCTTTGAACTGGTAAATTTGTATGACAAGTTTTGGTCTAATGGTGGGGTGTCTCAACTAGAGAACACTTCTTGGGAAGATTGAGACTTATTCCTGCATCAGTATGTGTGCCAAACATGTAGTTTGGAAAATAGAGCAAATTGACTTTTCTTGCAAACTAAGCTTAGAGAGCTTTAAAAAGGTTGCAATTGATCCATATTGATGTGTGTGGACCCATGAGGACACTGTCATTGAATGGAAATAATCATTTTTATAGTTTTTATAGATGATTACTCAATGATGTGTTGGGTTTACTTCATGAAACAAAAAATTGAAGTGGCTGATGTGTTTTAGAAGTTCAAGGCTATCATGGAAAATTAAATAAACAATAAAATTAAAGTGATAAGATTTGACAATGGCACTGAATATACTTCGAATAAATTCAGTAATTTTTGAGCTAAAGCAAGAATAAAACATTACTTCACTATTGCTTATTCTCTACAATAAAATGGCGTGACTAAGTGGAATAATAGAGCCGTGATGGAGATGGCGAGGTGTTTGTTGTTCGCAAAGAAGATGCTTAAGTATTTTTGGGCAGAAGCTATCAACACATCTGTTTACTTGCTAAATAGACATCCAACGAAGGTCGTTAAGATCATAACTCCATTTGAAGCATCGAATGGAGTAAGACTAGGAGTTGATCACCTTAGTGTTTGGGAGCTTATGCTACATGCATGTACCAGATGTGAAAAGAGAGAAATTAGATTACAAGGTTGAGATGGGAATCTTCATGGGATATAGTTACTTCTCTAAAGGATATAGAGTTTTTAATTTGACAAGTAAAAAGATATTTGTAAGCGGAGACATCAAGTATGATGAAGCCGCCATTTGGAATTGGAAAAAAAAAAATGAATTAGAGGTTTGTAGATAGGGGGTCTTCGTAGGAGTAGTCACGTGAGTACCACACTGCATGTAACTTTAGATAAAGTGATGTAGAGATAGCACAAAATGAGATGATTAGGGAGAACGTGGCATGGAGGAGGAACAGGTAAACTCGAGTGTCTCAAATGCACAAGTGATAGACAAGGGAGCTAAGGGGACTTTAAGTGTTAACCTTGCAGTTCTCAGGCAATGGAGACTGTTCTTCGCATGAACTCTTATTTGATCTTTAAGAGTAGAGAATCCTTGGTGGAACATTGTTTCTCTAATCTCTAATATCCAAAAACTAATCCTATAATGAGGAGGAATAGCTGAGTATTTATAGACTTTTGGGCTTGAAGACATTCGTCAAATCACCTTAGCGATCAATAGATAAGATGGAGTTTACTCATTTTAGAGTTATCATAATGAGCTTATTATAGGCCCAAGGCAGTAACCTTCCTTATAAGTGCATGAGCCTACTTGAGAAAGGTTGGATGTGGATGAATTGGTTTAACGATCTCTATTTCAAGCTCACCAGACCAATTTTCCTCGAGTCATTCCTAATAATTAGACCGAACTCACTAGGCCCTGTTATCTATCTCAATGAGTTAAGCCAAATAATCAATGGGCTTAACCTAATATATTTATATAATATTTTTAGCCCTCTACATTTTGTCCCTTGACCAAAGTCTTTTAAATGAAGTCAAAGGAGTTTGGGCATCAAATAAGCTTTTCTAATGGCTAGGAGATCACTTGGTGCATACGCACTTGTGGAATAGCTGCATTGCTGCCGTATATATGTCTGTGCAATTCGTATTACAAGAGCTTGGTGCTAGCACTGCATATAATTTATTTATTTATTTATTAGTGCACAAGCTTGCAGCACTTTGTAATTGCACATATCACCTTTAAGCTCATTGAAGTGACATCGTCCCTAGGGTAACATATGCATAAATTTTCTTTAATAGAAAACCTTTTTATATATATATATATATCTTGTGAAGTATTCAACTCATTAAGCTGTCTTCAATTTGTTGATTCCCTATTAATAACTTCAATTGACTTGTTGATTTCAATACGTGGAAATGAACTAATAAATCCATATATTATGCGTATATTCATTTTGACATAAACAAAACTTTGGATAATGGCAACTACCTCATATTTGGTATTGCCTTAACATGCCATATATCTTTGATTTATTACCAATAGATTTTCAAAATATCATACCATATATCTTTGATATTACACCAAATATGCTTTAGAGTAAATATCCTAACAAAATCTATTCAATAGAATATCTTCATGATACTTAATAAGTGTTCCATATACATTCTTGTACTCAATACGAAATCATTTAGAGATGTCCTTTTTTTTTTATTTCTTATATATATATATATGTATTTTATTGTGTATTGAAATCATGCCACATAATGAAGCTCCTTTATCAATTTGCTCTAGAGTAACAAATTCACTATACTATCACTCATCATGCATATCTTTCTTATACATATTTCCTATATATTTTCGAAGCAACAAATCTTTCTTATAAATTTTCGAAGCAGTAAATTTTTCTTTTATCTTTATCTGTTGTATCAAATTGGACGTAACTTTATGGATTTCTCTCTTTTTTTTTTCATATGTAACCGAAAAATAACATTACATTCATCTATTGGCATATGAAAGCACATTGAAACCCATTCAAAATTTTGAGCTTGTTTAACAGACATGTCAGCCCGGGACATTAACATGTCCAACGTTACTAGGTTAGCAAGTGTCGCTACATCCCAATACGCACGACAAGACCCCATTTCACTTAAGAGGAAACAATAACCGATGAAGGCGGCACGTTTAATTTTTAGTTGCACTACGAAAAGTCCCACAAATAGAATTTACCATTCATCATTAAATATTGGAATCTTTTAACAAGTGATTAGCTTGTTTTATAAGAAAAAGGTTCTAACTATAACGTAATGCATGGAATATAAGGAATAGGATTATTGTGCCAGTTGTTGTTTCATCGGCCGTAATCTATGCTAGAAGTTTTTTTATATACGAGAGATCATGAAGAATCTCACGGTTCCAGTATGATGCAATTATTTGTTTAAAATGGCGTGCTTTCTCTTTTTAAGATATACAAAACTTGAATTGCCCATACATTGTTGATGAATTTGGGTGACGCCAACTACTATATGCATGTTCTGGTGCCTTTAGTTAAACAAGAGAAGTCATGGGGAGGCCTAAATGTTCTCCTCCACAAATAAGCACCGAACCGGATGCCAACCAGTTGTCCCTTTACTATATTTTATTTGAAATACGAAACATGTATTATATTCCTATAATTCCCCAGTTTAGAAATCATCCATAACCAAATCAGTATTTGATTACTGGACTTTCTTAGTTGTCAAGTTTTCTGTTTTATATATAGACGTGATATTATCTAAAGAACAGCTTCATGAATGAAGATATGTATAAATATTTGATAGTAACTTAGGTCCTAAAAATATTAAATATACACACGGCAACGAACACTTGACCAGTAATACATATTATTTTTATTTATAAATAAATAAATGTGTAAAAATATAACGAGTGGTAAGATTGTAAATGAACATGTGGGATAAGAGACAACTTGTCTTTTCCTAGAGAGATTATATATAAGCAAACTAACCTAGGTTTTTCTTTTTTCTGCACATTCTTACAATAGTAGCCTAAAGAATTCTAAAGAGAGAAAAGAAGAGAGAGCAGCTTCAAGAAAATCTAAAGAAATCCAAGAAGGTAGCACGGTGTAGAACAGGTAATGGTTTGGGAATTATTGCAAGACCCACTCTAACAGCGATGACCCAATCACGGAACGATTTTGTTTGTATACAAGGATTTATAGGAATTGAGTTTAAAGGCGGATTGAACAAGTACAAGAGTGGTTGAATTTGGAGTTTCAAGTGAAATTTGAATCAAGTAAGAGTAACTAACTCGTATTTTTGGATTTATTTAAGCTTAGGATTTGAAAATGAGAAGATTGGATGAATAAATGTAGAAAAAATTAGGGTTCGGATGACATACTGAGGGATATACGACCATCTAATACGGTCATGTTGCCTTCGTGTTAAAATGAGAAGAACACGGCCTCCCAACACAATTGTACTTCGACCTTGTTGAGTCCAAAAGTCATGTCGAGAAATACATGGCCTCCCAACAAGATCGTATTCCAACCGTGTTGAAGCTAAATCTCACCAAGAGATACATAACCCCGAACATGGCCTCCAACATGGCCGTGTTAAGTGATGGACATGATCATTGTATATCAAATTATCTTCTTAATTAACCAAGTTCCACACAATCAAGGCAATTAGTATAACCATAGATGACCTAATTGATTAAGAGGAATTAGGAGAATTATACTATAATTGGATTAGTACTAAGAGTAATGTGTTGATGATTATATAGATATTAACTTAGCTTAAGTTTGGGACAAGAAGTGTGTAAGGCTAGGATTCCAGATACGTATTTACTTTGTCTGTTATATATGATTGTTGGGAAGCTATATAATGAGTTGTATATGAAATAATGAAATATTGAGACATAATGTGAATCATGTGGTATCATGAAGTAATGTAATGTTATGTGAATGAAATGAGATATGTTACTTGTGCTTGGCTCGGTCTAGGGGCCTGCAGTGACAGATCCCTATGGGGCACCTCAATGATCGATATGTCGCATTGTCCCTAGTGAAGCTGTATATCGAAATTATCTAAGGTAGATTAGGGTTAGATGGGGCTTGCAGTGGCGGTTCTCATTAGGGTTAGATGGGGCTCGTAGAGGCAACTCCCATTAGGACAAATGTTATGTGTATCGGGGTCATTAGTACCCTTATATGTGATAATTCATTTTGGTATTGATGTGTGAATTGAATTGTGAATGAGTTGTGAATAAATGTTGTATATATGCATGTGATATTAATGTGGCGTGTCATGCGCATGTGGGTGTGGTACTCATGTATTGAGCTTAGGCTCACCTAACCCGCCCCCCCTTTTCTCTTTCTTACTTTTTTTTTTTAGTTGTAGGCGAAAATGTTGAACTAGAGTATGATGGGAACGAAAACTTGATGGGACATTACATGGATGAGATGAGAAGAGAACACTATTACTATGTGAAGGAAGAGTGACAAGAATTATGAATTATTGTAAATTGATGTTTTATTGTTAAATTGAAATTATGAAGATAGATTGTAACTTGACACTTTATAGTTATTAAATAATGAAATTTGGAATGGCTCATCTATGGGTTATTCATTTTATTATAGTTATAGTAGTATGATGGATAATGTGTATGGTCATTCATTTTATTATAGTTATAATAGTATGATGGATAATGTGTATGAGCATGTTTGAAGTATGATGGAGTTTTAGAGCCTTACCGTGTCGCTTGGTAGTAGTGACATGTGGCGGATTGTGATGCTCCAAGTTCTGGGGCGTTACATGACCAATAAGGAAAAAAGCTAATATCATGAGAATGTGTGTACAAATATAGGATAATTTACTATGTTTCATGACTTATCTAACCCTGCATAGCACAAACATGCCATAATGAGTATCTTATTATTATTTTTTTTAATGATTTTGTTTTCAAGGGAAGAATGCTTGTTATTTAACTAATATATCAATAATATTAAAGTGCATGAGATTGGTATTTTTTGTATCACACATTTAGAAAACTAATATTCTACCAATAAGTTAAATCAGAGTATGCCTTTATTTCACTAATAATTGAAGGTAATTTTCGCAGACTGATAAATTTTGTTTACTTTGATAGTTTTTATTTTTTTATATATCATAATGAGAACTTTTAATAAGAAGACAAAATTTCAACAAATTGGATATTTTCAATATATATTATATTTGATTTTTTTTTATTTTAACCATACACATGGCATGTACGTGTTCATTTAGTATATAATACTTTTTATTATGATTCTAAATTTTGTTTCATTTGAGGGAATTTAATCTATGATCTAGAAGAAGTTATGTGAAAAAAGGGGATATAACATAGACTTTCATATTGTTAGATAATATTAGGTAACCTTGTTTTATATATAATAATGTGCTAGCATCAAAAAATTTTTATTTAAATTTAAAATATATAAAATAAACATTCTACAATTTTGTCGGTAGAACTATCTAATTCATAATCTAACTATTAAATTTTTTAGTAACTTAACTTTTATAACAGTTTCAATGAATAATATTAAAATTATAAATATGCTTGATTAAAATAATATATATCCCCGATTTACCTGGATATTTTTCCACAAAAATCTCATATTTTGGCACTTTACTTTTGCAAGAGTTCAGCTGGCTAGGAGTGTATTGACTCTCTCTCTCGATCGGAATCTTCATTTCTTCAAATTACTAAGAAAAGAAATAAACATTGGCTGATGGTAAGAAATCGACGACCTAGCCCTCGGAATGGCAGGAGCTGCGTGCATGTTCTCCAATTGTAGCGTAATGACATAACCTCATAAAAGCAATCCTACCTACCTAATTACTTCATCCCCCACTCTACGAAACATTAATCACATCTTTTCCCTGTCGACAAAACATACAAACAAGCGGAGGAAAAACCGGTGCGAGCGCTTACAAGCTATTAAATTGTTGTTATATTGGAGATTATTATATGATTTTCATTTTTTTTTAAGTCATCAATATTTGTATTACTATATTATAAGTTTTTTAACACTTGTTTTATAATTTTATTAATAGAACCATACACAAAATAATAAAAATACATTTTTTATTGAACTTTTAATATATGAAAAAATGATAAATGATTTTGATTATTCTATTTATTAAGGGTTATGAAAGAAGCATTCGAAGTTAGAAATATCTTATTAAACCTGTCTTCTATTCAAAATGAATCTATAGTTTTCCTTATATACAAGCGTTTATTCGCTCAGTTATAGAATGTGGGATTGAAGCTTGATTAACTCCGCATCTTTTACATGATCTCTATTGATAACTTTAAAAATTTTATGTATTTTTAGTCTTTTTAAAAGCTAGCGTTTACACTTTTTTGAAAAATTGACATGGTAACTGATTGTAAGTTTGGTTGACTTGGAGGTGGCATGGCATTTAATTAGTATATTTAATTAATTAATGTTTAAAAAATATTAAAATTTTATAAGTTTGTGTAATTTATTTTATTTTTTTATTGATTAATAGCATATTGTATGGCATTTTTCATAGAGGACAAATAGTTTTGGAAGAAATGAAATGACAATAGCAGAAAATTTTGAATTAGTACTACCTTTTCATTAATCATTTCTTGTCTTTATCCATATATTTGAGATATTAAACAATTTAGACTAGAGGCTTCTTCTACATTTCTCTTAACACATATGTACATAGAGTTAATATACAATTTTTTTCGGTAATTAACAGATGCATTACTAGATTGAATATATATAGAAGTCCAACAAAAAGAGCAGAAGTTAATCGCCTAAGATCAAAGCATTAGAGCCATATGCTCCCATCAGTCTTTGAAGATCTACTCTCCTCAATTTTAGGTTAGATAATTGGCTTAAAAGAATAATAGCAGCTCTACAATCAATGTTGATCTCAACATGTAAAAGATTTTTTTTTGTAGGCAAAAATGCAAGCCCTAGTATACTGCCAATAATTTAGCTGATAAAATATTATTTTGCCTACTTTCCTGCAAACCCAATCTCCACTTTCCTTGATTATCTCTAACAACTTGTCTAATAGCCGGTTGACCTATCAAAGTAATGACCGATCCGTCTGTGTTTAGCCTTACCAATCCCTCATGGGGAGCCTTCCAACACAAGTTTTGCATTTCGACACTGGACTTATTTTTGGATTGTCTGCCTTGCGCCTAATATGCAAACTTCTAATCAAATGCAATACATTATCAGCCCCATTGTTTAGCTTAAAAAAATCTCATCATTCCTAGATAATCATATTTTCCAAAGCATAAAGTCAAAGATGTATGACTTTGGAGGGTGCATGCTTACCTTTATTGAATTCTATATCCCATCTCATTAAGCAACAAGTTTTTAGACAGATCATGGAACCGATTAGTTTAATCTTAGTCAATTCCTCAATGCAACGAGTGCACTCCCATTTCAAGAATCTAATAATGGACTTTCGAAGGTAAGTTTCAAGTTCTAAACTTGTAATCTATTGAAATGATTATGATATAGTAGCAAATAAAGTTAGGTGATCAACCAAATATGGCTTAATAGATTTAAGAAAACATCTTGATTTATGAGATCAATGAAATATAACTAGATAGATATAGGAGATCATCCATATGTGATGGAAGGTTTAAGAGATTGTAATGTGTTTTATATTTTATTTGTAAATTGTATCTTACTAAATCTTTAAAAATAATTCATATTTGCTTCTTACAGTAAATCATACATATATCTCTCTCTCCTTTTATATATAAGAATGGATGCGTATAATATACAATATACATTAGTCAAATTATTTTAATCTCAACACTCTTTGCTAGCTCTCTATGTACAGGAGCTAATTTTGTTTTCATCTCACAAACAAAAAAATACTAATGAGATAATAAATAAGATCAAGAAGAAGTTAATCCAAATAAATCTCTTAAATGATGAGTTCATTCACTTTGCTGATAGGCCTAGAGAAGTGAGATTAACTAGAAGTCATTTTAGATTAATCTCTCAAGTGATTCATTCTCACCATACTTCATTAACCCTATCAACAAACCAAGAGAGCTTCTTATCATGCACCCATAAAAAGGAGCAAGCTACTTAGCTTGGAAAGTCTCCATGCTAGTGGTGTGTAATCATTGATTACAATGCCATTAGTAGAGAGGGTCTAACTTTTAATGATTATATTAAGTATGATTCTATGGTTTGATCATGGCTACTCAATTCCTCTAACCAAAACCTACATGCAAGTGTTGTGTATTTATAGTTTGCTTGAGATATTTGGCTTGACTTAGAAGAGTGACTCTCTCAAAGCAAATGGTTGAAAATCTAAGAAATTAGGAGGTAAATCTTGAGCAGTTGCTAACCTGGTTTGATAGTGCAAGCTTACTACACCAAATTAAAGTTAGTATAGAAAGGTAGTGCATATTCATAGACATTCCAACTTATAATTGTAACTCTACACAAGCCTTTCCTTGAGCAAAAAAGAAAACAATCATACATGAACACTTAGTGGGCTATTTGAATTATTTACTATAGTAATGAGTCATATGGTTATGATGGATCCATTACTTTGCCTTCAATTGTATATAAAGAAAATCATTGACACTTGTCATGTCAAATTCTATGAAGATCACTTTCCACTAAGTTTTGATTACAATCACGAGCATTTCAAACAACTCATATAAAATTAATTTTCATTCTTTACAACACCAAAGCACCTTTAATTCATTTACTAATGATGTCATTAGGCACCTTTCAAATTTCTCATTCATTTGATGAACATACCATCAATGTCGTGAGTCATAAATTGTGTACCTTTCATTATAGCTTTTTTCAAATGTTCGATGAACCTGAGTCTATACTAACTTGTTCTCAATGAATTAGGCATCCTTTTGAGTATTTGAAAGATTATGTTTGTAATGAAGTATTTAATGATGAAGAATCTTTAGAAAATCCTCTCTTCATATCCAGTAAAGGTAATTGTTCTTACAATTTATGATTAGTTTCATTAAACTCACTTGATTAGTTTGTTGTAGTTGAGTCGCTTGTGAGTAGACAATATGTTGTCTACAATGGAAGCATGTAGTGGAGAAAGAATTTGATGCACTCATAGAAAATAATACTTGGTCTTTTGAAGATTTACTTTTGAGAAAGCAAGAGCGGCTAGGTGCAAATGAGTTTCTAATATCATGTACAAATATGATCAATCAATTGAGAAGCATTAAGTTAAATTAGTTTGCTAAATGATTTAATCTGATCAAAGGAGAAGATTTTACAAAAACTTTTGCTCTAGTCATAAAAGTTAACTATAGTTGATGTCTTTTGGCAATTGTAGCAGTGAAAGTTTAGGAATATCATTAGCTCAATGTCAACAACACATTCATCTCTAGAGATTCAAAAGAAACAATCTACATGAAACCACCCAAACAAGTTATAGAACCAAATCCTTCTTTAACTTGTCATCGTAGGAAATCTCTTTATAGGCTTAAACAAGCATTACGTCCATAGTTTAGAAATCTTTTAATTACTCTTGTATAATATAGATTTACTTAAAAGTAAGATTTATGTTGAATTAGATTGATATTAACATATTTTTTCTTGCATATCTCAATGATATTATAACGTCTCAGAATCTAAAATGAATACAGTCCACCATGTGTCATCACTGAGTGATGACACATAAAGACTTAGAAATTTACTAAGACTTTGCACAATTATAAAGTCTCCCTGACCTCATAAATTGATTCTCCATATACATTAGTGAGTAGCTCTTTAAAGTCTCACTTTGTATCCACAAATACATATAAGACTACAGAAATTAAAACTGGAGTTTATCTCCTATAATTAAGCACAACAGAAGCATACTAGTACATAAATATAATTGGAGTCTCATACTAAACATAACTAAATACATTGACATAGGAAATATTATTCTTCTAGTCATTCATCATGGTACACCTACTTTACGTCCTCTCCCATGTTTGGATTTGCGTCTACTAAAGTCTCATTATACGCTACTATCTCACCACATGAACCTACAATTGAAAATGAGTCTTATGAAGGGTGAGTTAAAACCTAATATAGTATATACCAACAATCACACATGCATGCCATGTAGAAACATAAACATAGGTAGAATTTAGTTGGAATATCTAAGGATTTGGTACTCTCCAATGTCTATGAGTCCAAAAGTCTTAAATCTATCTGGATTATTTGGGTACATGACTTCACTAAGGATAACTTTACACATTGATCATTAAGGTGCCACCTTGAGATCATTAGTACTCTTGGTTCTTTGGACCTAGACAAACATAAGCAACAAATACTTAATTCTTAAGTATAATTTAAATCCATTTGCAATTTTAGCCTAACACACATAATCAGTAAATATAGTATACACGTACTTAATAGAATAATCTCTTCATAATTCTTTAATTTTTTTAAACCTTAAACTTATTCAAATTTATAAAAATATAAGCTTAAGGATCCTATAACAACTAGTTTAATCTATTTTTAGGCATTTAAATAGGTTAGGAAAGGTTAGAGATTGAAATTTAATGGAAAATTCAACTTTAGAAGGACATAAATTCAATACAGCTTAGTACACAGGCATATTCATGCCTATGTATTAGGTATACTAAACGAGTGGAGGAATACGGGAAAAAACACAATTGTGTTTCTTGCCCGTGTATCTCATTGAACGCTTTTTTAACTTTTACACGGCTATGTAATACTCAAAACTATCCGTAAGCATGAAGTACATGAGTGCAACATGATCATGTTATGCTCATGAACTTCTAAATTCCTATCACAATCACAAAAACAATAATTTCTTTCAAAGTCTCCAATCCCCTAATCATTACTACCCTCAAATCTATACTTAATCTTTGAATTTTCATAATCCTATTCTAAGTTCACTACAATGACACTTTAATTTCATTAAAACTACACTAGCTTCAAAATACTTACTTGTAATTATTGTCCCTTGAACATTCTCCTTTCAAAAGTCATCCATCCTAATGCAATTGTTTTAATAATGATTCCAATAAGTTCATAGCATTCACAGTATTCAGTATCACTTGTAAACTACTTACTCTTTTTTCTTGAATGCCAAATTGTTCCTACCAAGTTCCCTCTCCAAGATTGTGTGATGGTTTCATTTCTAAAACATGTTCCCCACTTTTAATCTAAGTCTAACATTGAGAAACAAAGAAAAAGATAAGGAAAAACACATTTCACTTACCTTCGTTTAATGGATCCATGCGTTGACTAGGATGTTAGTTTTCCATGAGTGCAATAGGGTTGAGAAAGGGAAGAAAAGAAAGAAATAGATGTAGAAAAGAAGCGTATATTTTAAATTGTAGAGTTTAAACTTCTTGGTTAAATAAATAAGCCCTTATCTAACCCTTGGAATTCTAATATTGCCCTCAACATTAAGACTATTATTTAATCTATTTTACTTTATTTATTTTGGCTATTATAGATATGATCCTTGGTAGCAAAAATAGTAAGAAAGATTGTGAATTAAAGTGATATTTGAATGGCTGTTATCATTTCAAAGATCTTAGTTAACTTAGATTTTTCCTAAGACATGAAATGCATTGAAATAAAATGAGTCTCTAGCCATTATAACATAAGTATGTAGCATACTTACTATATGAGAATGGCGTGTGCACTAATAATCATGTTTCTAAACCTATACAACAACATGAACTTATAGCTAATTAAGGATTGCTCATGAATGGTCCTCATTGAAATACATGATTAATTGAAAAATTGATCTAGATAACTAAAAGTCAACATGATCTTTACCATTCAAATTTAGATTCTTAGTGCTTGTTGATTGTTTTCAACAATGTCAAAGGTTTTCAATTACCTATACTTCTACATTTTCTTTTTTGAAAAGATGGATTTGTAGTTAAGAAAAGTTGGCAAGTGTGTTGGCATAAAAGTGCAGTATAGTGGTGAGCATAAGGTCTTGATTTATAGGGAGTTTGAACTAAGTAATAGACCATAGTGATCCTACTATAAATTAAATAGCTAAATTTTTGGTTTTTTAAAATGGGGAACAAAATTTACTAAACTAAATTATCAAAATTGACTAGGAGTGCTCTATGCGATTAAGATATAGGATTGTGATTTTAATATCCTTTGGATTATAATATGTATTTTTTTCTGGATATAATTGAGTTTAATTTTATGGGTTTCAATTAAGCTCACTATAACTCACTCTCCTTTTGAGATAGTTGGAATTCTCTTTGTAGCGCTTTAGAGGCATGCAATTCTACAACTTCCCTTTTCTTCCTTATCTACGATTTTCATCTTATTAACATCATACATATGCCATCACAAATTTTTGAAGCCTTAGAAATGGTCCAAAAATAACCCCAAGACTTCTATGGTGGATACACTACTTTCTCATGTTATGTAGTCTCCTAAAACTAAAAAAATTGTTAGAAAACTTTGCATATTTGAAGTTAATATGAAATTTCTCCCCAGTAGTGCTAGATATCCACATGCCTTTAGGAAGTCTAAAACCTGATTCAAACCTTAATTCTAAAAAAATCTTCTTTAATCATAGATCTTAGGGCACACTTCTTATCACTTCTCCAACATTAAGACTAATCTTTTAGCATTAGTTAACATCCTTTAGTTAAGTTTGAGTACATGAATCTAGATCCAAAATTTTGATATAGTTTAAGGAAACTGTTGGTAGAGCATTTTGGGCTTAAACTCCTAAGGCTCTTTTTAGCCCACTTAAACTCCTATTTAAGCTCTACTTGCCTATGTCAATATGTCCCATTTCATTTTAGCACATAATTGCTCGACTTTAAGTTTGAAATTCCCGACCTCCTCCAGCTCGGATCTTTGTATCTATCCCCACAACAAATAAGCACGAAAGAATAATATAGATAAGGAAAGGGGCTAGTAAAAAATATGCTCCCATAATATTAGGAGAAGATATTGAAAAGTAATGCACTTCCCATGTTGGGATCATCCATAACCTTTATAAATAGAGGTTGAAGACTACTAGGAAAAACACCTTTTTTCTAGGACCTTGATACTCCCGGTATTTTTATATCCTATCCATTTCCTATTTGTGTTAACTTAGATGTCAGAGTGATCACGTTGGAATAAACTCTAGCACCCTCATTGTCTAACTTGTTTCCCTTTTATAGGTGACTTAATTAGCCACCACAAACCTAGCACAACATAAACTTTTGTGATCATGATTGATTTTTGCTATTTTACCACTAAGGCATAGCCTCTCACTATTGAAGGGGCTCTAATTTAATACTTATTTCAATACTTTCCCACTACTTATCATAGCTAATTCATTAAGTGATTTATGAATAATAATTTTCCGTCCTACCCTAAATGTTCCTTTTTGCTAACAACTTCAAGCTCACCTCTAAACCTTGGTCCTCCATGTGAATTCTATAAGTTCTTGGTCTATATATTAGAGAACTCTAGGACTATTGGATTCAAGTACCTGAATGCTTTTGTTTCTTCTCAAATTGATTGGAAAATTACTTACTATGTAGATAACAAATGAGGGTTAGGGAAAGGAAGAGTAGCTCACATTGTAACCTAGCACTTTAATTTAGTGGATTAATGCAAACTCAAATTATGCATGATAAAGAAATGAAGATATGTATGAAAAAAAAGGATGGGGGGTGGGTGGGTTGGGAAATGCATAGAAAAATATTAAAAGGTTGAATTACAATTTTAACTAGTTAAAAGCCATTAACATTGGATTTTTTTTTTATTACTAACTTCTATTTATTACAATTATTGAAAGGGGGAATCGAATTAGTCCACCCTATTGAAAGACGTATTTATACTATTTAATTACATGAATCTTAGCTCATAAAATGATGGAATAAGCTCTTAAGAAGAGAGAACTTTCTAACTCTAAAAGTTTAGAAAGAAAGGCCTGTGGATTAAAAAAATAATAATAGTAACATAATAAAAAAACTTGAATAATTGATCTAATTAAGAAAGTTGGAGCTATCCTTTTTGGTAGCCACTGAATTTAATATTTATGATTACAATATCATCACCTACATTCTACAATCATACTATTATATTAATTATTAGATTTTTAGTTATGATTGGTTGAGATATTATAGAGACAACCTTTAAAAAACAGATATATATAAATAATTTCCAAACTCAGTTGAAAGCAAAAGAACTTGCCCTTTTAGATTTCCTCTTCCCACTTTAGTTCATATTTCAGAAATGGAAACTTTTATTTTCGTTTGCAAATGGGCATGGGATACCGTTCGTGTGTTAGTAACGATTATAAAAGTGTGCTATCACTTTTTTCTTCAAGATTAATACATACCCTTGATAGATAGTATGCTTGTAAATTGCTTGCAAAAGCTGTGACTCTTTTATTAGAAAATACATCCCACCAGCAAATTTGCTCATTTTCTTTTAATCCGGTTTCAGAACATCTAAAGGTAAAACAATTGTGATATAAATGTCTAAAAAATATATAATAATTGTTTTCTCACTATCTAAAATAACGTTTTCTTTTACAACTTTTAAATGATGAAATTACAAAAAGCAAAAAGCTTTATATTTCGAATTACATCTCAGCATAAATACCTTATTAATAGCATATATTTTAGGGGAGATAGTTTAATTTGGTAATTTCATGCATTATGCCGAACCTTCCCTTAAATTATATATATATATATATAGAAAGTTTACATGTTGATTTATCAAAGAATTTGGATAGCAAAATCTAGTTTTTCGATAATTAAGGGGTTGCCATTGTAATTATTATCTCTACTTAAATTATTTTAAATCCAGAAGAAAAAATAATTACTTGGATAAATTTGAAATATCGTTTAATATCCAAAGCTAGTAAGAAAAAAAATCCAAAATTAAATTTAAGTTTACAATAGAAAGATTTCTTCGGATACAAACACCTGTGCGCAACAATTTATCAATATATTTATGTGATCGAATAGAAAATAGAATATTCGTATCCACTTTAAACTTGACAATTGCCTTTATTTAAGAAAATAAAAATAAAAAAGAAAAAGTGACACAAATTAGCTCGTGCTTAGCTGGTGTGTGGAGGCATTAAAACAACTTATTTTATAAAGATTATAATAAAATTGAAACAAATTTATACTTTCTCATTATGATATAGATAAATAATGAATAATTATAAATAATATGCAAATACATAATTATGATATTCAATTATCTTTACTGATATATAAAATTTACTATATATAAGAATATTACTGATACTTACAATCCAAGCATATAGAAGTATCACTCGAGATTTTATGGTAGTCCCTAATAGTTGAACAATAATGGCAGAAGTGGAATTTCTTCGATACGGATTCTATTTAAACGGAAAGCCAATTCTAGGCGAATTTGCCTCTCTCTCTCTCTCGAATTACACACTATGCGCTGTTGCTTGCAATACGTGCATGCATCCATTACTTACACTCGTAACACATAGATATATACTACGTATATACGTAGAAAAAACTAATGCATACAGATAAGGTCTCATCAGAGGTTTGATCGTTATTTAGGTATCTCTCTCCCTCCCTGCTTGTATGACTGTCCCTCCGTTCAATCCATCGTCCTAAATTTCATTGCAATAAGAGATGATGGACTGGATGTTCCTACAGTATAGAAATTTCATGGTTTTATTTTTTGTATTTTTCTTCTTGTTTATATATATATATTTTGAGCTATTAATGATTAGGATTATTTATATGCAAGGAAATTTATCAAGTTTCATGTGTACATAAGTTTATTTGCTCATATGGTTAATAGGAAAACGATGCTTCATAGAATAAAACTTCTCCGAATGGTATGAAGTATGAGTGGAATCTGTATTAAATATTCATTACATATGATAGTATGTAATTGGGGGAAGTTTCTTTCTCTCTTCGAAGCCTTGTGGATTAATGGAGCCTATGTGTATTGGGATTGATTCAAATGATTTTGGAGATCATTCTAACTTTTTCTTGATTATTTCATCTAGTTCGAGTCGGGTTTATGTATGAATCCAAGAATTGGTTTGCATATGGAATGTGTTCAATTTCAGAGGCAGTGGCTTAGCATGCAATAGGTGCTTTCTTTCTTTCTTTCTTTCTTTATTCTTTTTTTTTTTTTTTCATTGTTAATAAAAGCTTTATATGGAAAGAAAGTGAGCATGATATATTGTAATTCCTGATATAAATAGCAAGCTACTAACTTTATTCCCGAATATTCTAGTTCTTGATTGATTGCGATAAGTATTTGAAAATAGCAGATTTTCTAATTTTGTCATAGATATTTTTTTAAATGGCTCGGAATCCTGCCTTAGGTGATGCTGATAAGAACAATCTCCCTGGTAAACAAATCTATAATTTAGCAAAATGGCATGTAATTTATAAAATCAATGATCTGTGTATTATATATTGATAATGCAAAAGTCGTGGGTGCTTATGTTCAGAAGCAAGGTTGTGAACACGTAATCTGGGTTTGCTTGTTTTTACTTCTTTCTTGTTTGTTTTTTAATTTCTTCAATGGTCATCAGTCAAGATCAAGAAGCTATGTTTCTGTCTAACTTGATGATGACGATGATTGAAGTTTTGGCATCTTTTTAATTGGTTGTTTTCTTAAAGAAAATGAGGAGTGATGTCCATGGGATTCTGGCATGTTAGGCAGAACAAAACCGCCATAGGATTTCTTCTGGGTTTTCCAGGATTACTATGTTAGACCCAAAATGTTATAGCGACAGTCCTTGAATAAACCAAACCTATGATAATTGGTTTTTCTTTTAATTTGGTAATGAAAATGAATTAGTTTAATAGCTAGTGTCAGCAAGACTTTGGTAGTTCAAAAACTACCACGGGTGATAACAGATACTCCCATGTGTTTGATTTGTTCTTACCTACTGCATCGGGACTCATTTGAAGTATCACTTATAGAGAAAACTTTCTCGTGTTGGTGAAAGGATTGGATGGATTCTTTTACTCTGAAATCCTGAATATACAAGAAGCTTGCTTGAGTTTATGTAATGATACGATTTATCATTGATTTGTCTAAATATATGACTCTATTTGTGCAGGAACTGAATAAGGAATTCCTGAGAAGTTGTGTGGACTTTGATGCAAAATGGCGGCAAATGCTGGTTCATGTCCGGCACCCATGAAGGCCACATCTAATGGGGTCTTCCAGCATGACAATCCTTTAGACTTTGCTCTGCCTCTAGCCATCATACAGATATGTCTTGTTGTTGCACTGACTCGCATTCTTGCTGTTGTTTTGAGGCCATTGAGACAACCTCGAGTCATTGCAGAGATAGTGGTCAGTTCCTTTCCCTTTCCACTGGTTTTTGCATATTGGCAAGTTTCCATCTTTAATATTCCTTGCATCCTTTAATCTCATAAATTTTGCAGCATAAATTCTTGTTTCAGATACATTCATATCATATTCTTTATGTTCTTACTTTGGCAGGGAGGGATATTGCTTGGTCCATCTGTTTTGGGCCGCAATAAACACTATCTCGAAATGATTTTCCCTGATAGAAGCCTTACGGTGTTGGATACTTTGGCCAATCTTGGACTCCTATTCTTCTTGTTCCTCGTAGGTCTTGAGTTAGATCCAAAATCTCTTCGCCACACTGGGAAGAAAGCACTCGGCATAGCAATTGCAGGAATTAGCCTTCCATTTATATTAGGAATTGGTACATCCTTTGCTCTTAGGGAAACTATATCCAAAGGTGTGGACAAGGCCCCGTTTCTTGTCTTTATGGGAGTGGCCCTTTCTATCACTGCATTTCCTGTCTTGGCCCGTATTCTCGCTGAACTTAAACTTCTAACAACAGACCTTGGTCGAATGGCAATGTCAGCAGCAGCGGTGAATGATATAGCTGCATGGATCCTCCTTGCTCTTGCTATTGCCCTTTCTGGAACCGGCCATTCTCCCCTTGTTTCTTTATGGGTTTTCCTGAGTGGAATTGCTTTTGTTATTTGCTGTATATTTGTCATCCCCCCAGTCTTTGGATGGATGGCAAAACGATGTCCAGAGGGAGAACCAGTGGATGAAATGTATGTCTGTGTAACCTTATCTGTTGTTTTGGCTGCTGGTTTTGTGACTGATATGATTGGAATACATGCTCTTTTTGGTGCTTTTATTGTCGGGGTTCTTGTGCCTAAAGAAGGGCCATTTGCTGGTGCCCTTGTCGAGAAAGTAGAAGATCTCGTATCTGGGCTCTTCCTTCCATTGTACTTTGTGTCAAGTGGATTGAAGACAAATATTGCAACAATTAGAGGTGCTCAGTCATGGGGTCTTCTTGTGTTGGTCATATGTACTGCCTGTTTTGGTAAGGTTATTGGCACTTTAAGCGTGTCCCTTGCCTGCAAAATTCCTTTTCAGGAAGCTGTAGCATTAGGGTTCTTGATGAATACCAAAGGTTTGGTGGAGCTCATTGTCCTCAACATCGGCAAAGATAGAAAGGTAAGAACTCCACTATTATCTTTATATTGTACTCAACAACTGGAAACTGTCTATGTTGGTGCTAAAATACATTTTGCTTTCATAATTGCAGGTACTGAACGACCAAACATTTGCCATAATGGTTTTGATGGCTGTATTTACAACATTCATCACTACTCCTTTGGTCATGGCGGCATATAAGCCAGCTAAATTACAAAGTAAACATAACTACAAGCACAGAACAGTTGAAAGGAAAGATCCTAATACACAACTTCGAATTGTAGCTTGTTTCCACAGCATAAGGAACATCCCCACTATGATTAACCTTATTGAGGCATCACGAGGTACAGAAAAGAGGGATGGACTTTGCATCTATGCCATGCACCTCATGGAGCTATCTGAGAGGTCATCAGCAATCTTGATGGTTCATAAGGCAAGAAAGAATGGACTTCCTTTCTGGAACAAAGGGCTAGACACTGATAATCAAATTGTTGTAGCTTTTGAGGCGTTCCGACAGCTTAGTCATGTGTCTATTCGCCCAATGACAGCAATTTCAGCAATGTCTAACATACATGAGGACATATGTGCTAGTGCTGAAACGAGAAGGGCTGCAATTATAATCCTTCCATATCACAAACATCAGAGATTTGACGGAGCATTGGAGACCACTCGTAACGAGTTTCGTTGGGTAAATAAGAGGGTCTTGGAGCATGCACGATGCTCAGTTGGCATACTGGTTGACCGTGGATTTGGCGGGGGCTCCCATGTATCAGCTAGCAATGTTTCTTCCACCATAGCAGTCTTATTTTTCGGGGGCTGCGATGATCGTGAAGCCCTAGCATATGGAAAGCGCATGGCAGAGCATCCTGGTATTAGTTTAGTTGTCATAAGATTCGTGGTGAGCTCCGACGTTAGTGGCGAGATCACCCAAGTCAATATGGGGGATAACTCCAACAAAACGATGTCAGATGATGAAAAGTTTCTTGAGGAATTCAAGCATAACATTTCTAATGAGACTTCAGTCAAATATGAAGAGAAGCAAGTAAGATGTCCGAGAGAAGCTGTCGACATGATTAAGGAAGTGAGCCATTGCAATCTCGTTATAGTTGGTAGAATGCCAGAGGACCAGCTAGCTGTAGCTCTGAATGGATATGGAAAAAGCGATTGCCCTGAACTTGGTCCTCTTGGGAGCCTGTTGACAAGTTCAGATATTTCCATTCCAGCCTCGGCCTTGATAATTCAACAGTACCATGCCCAGAGATCTTCTGAAGCCATATCCTCCTCGAAGGTTGAGGACTTACCGGAGGAATCCGAAGTGGAGGACACAGATAAGCTGAGATAGGAGGTGGTTGTTGTTGTCGTCGTTGTTTTCTTTTTTCTTTTTGGTCTTTCTTAGATGGTGTAAATAGAGGAACGATTGATGATGGTGAAAATTTTATTCTATTACTTTTCGTTACCTCTTTTGAAAGTGCTTCCATGAAGGTGTAATCTATGTAGTACTCACGGTGGGAAATTTCTTAATTGGAAAAATATCCTTATTATTAAGATCCTACGTATCGTAAGATTTATGTCTTCCTCGCTAGTTTTAGGATTTTCTCAAAACATATGACATTAAGACCTTGTTTAGTTAATACATGGAATAGGATTTCAAATAATCCAAGTTTTATAGTTTTTCATGAGAAATTCAGTATTACATGACCAAAAAAAAAAAGAACAAAAGAAAAAAAAAAGCGATGTTTATAATTTTCAATTGCTTTAAATTCTAATAATAATTAAGAAATAAAGATTCAATTTCTACATAATAAGTTACTTTTAACTTACGATTTATTTCATCAAAAGTTGAATCGTGTAATAGGATGAACAGTTGTTAGTGCATTTTCCTTGTTCGCAATTAACTATGATTGGATATGTATTCCAATGTTTTTGGGACTAACAAAATCCACTTAGGGAAGTGGAAGTTGATTATGAGTTCAAACATTAACTTTTTTGTCTGAAAAGTTAGTTTAACCTTTTGCAAATATCATACTGAGTAAATGTCATTTCTTTAATTTAAACTCAAGACAAATAATTCGGAAATACACTTAATTCTTTGTTACTTGTAAGTTTTATGATAGGTATTAGATCATGTAAATATGTTTTAATTCCAATCACTTCAATCCTACTCTTATGTGTGACCTTATATTTATATTAAAATCATTTTATGTTTGTAATAAAACCGTTAAACTTGAATACTATCAGATTTCAAACAAACCTTATAGGTATTATTATACCTTGAGCCTATGGGACATGACAATCCACATATATATCCTTGCTCGTAAATGGAGATTGCTAATTGAGTCACTTAAATCCTTGCAATCCATGTAAATGGTTATTGCTAATCGATCTATAATCCATATATTCTATAGTATATTAAAAGCAATTGTCCCAGATGCCAAACCTAAGTGCCCAAAATATAAGACTTCCGTTATCTTAAAATCCTTAAAGTTGGGGTCAATTACCATTTTTCATGCATTTAGATAGGAAAAGGACCAAAATTCCATGGGTTATAGAGAGCCCAGTTACGATTATTCCTTTGATTTTGTTTTAATTATTTAGATCATCTTAGATATATAATAACATCTAGGGCACCTGATATATATATATATATATATACGCTAAATTATGAAGCTGGCAAAAAAGACAATAAAAATAAAAGTAATTTGATTTATGCAACAATTAGAAGAAAATTTAAGCCTAATAGGCAATGTCCTACGGAAGTTGAACTTCAAACCAAAAGTAAGAAAGTAAATAACATTATGTGCATTCCGGGGGGAAGAAAAAGAAAAAACTTTAAAAATAAAATAAAATAAAGTTTTAGAAAAAAAGAAAAGAAAAAGAAAATTATGCACATCTCCGCTAATCTTAAAACGCACTTTAGTCTACATTTAATTTTGAATTTGCGTCGTCAATAAAAATTTAATGTACTTCTTGTTGTACTTGTTATTGACTTTTGTGTGTTTTTAACTATTGAATTGTACTTTCTATAGTAATATTTAAGTATTAACAAATATATATTTTTGTTAATTATTGCAAATAAAATAAAGATCACGTGTTATCATGGTACTTGTATTAATAATTAATTTCCTTCAAATTTTATGCTATAGTCACCAAGAGAATTTCAACACTCCATATGGACATGCACAGCAATAATTTAAATATACGTTGTTACATTTGATTATTAACTGATTTGTTAAGAAATACTCATTGTAATATAATATGTCGGAGTTTTCACATACTCATTATATAATTGCAATAATTCTGTCTAGTTGGTCAGTGTTGATAGAGAATATATTCTCAGCATTTTCAGAAGAAAACAAAATTATTCACTTAAGGAGACGTGCACAAACACGTATAGTTGGATTATATATATATAGATGACGGTGCTTAATATGTATTAAAAGGCCCCCGAATTGATCAAACATGTCAATTGTCTTTGACTTAATTTTTGGTAAATATATGACGGTCCCCTTATGTTTACGTCTGGCTTTAATTTTTGGGTAGGCTATTATTGCTGAGTACGAACCTAGACATGAGATTCAGGTCAAATTAGCCTTGAATCAGTTCGGGATGCCACGGTTTCGAGTTGGTTCAAGTAAATCGACAGTTCACAAGCTAATTAAGCCTATGAATCAATCATTTTTTTTTTTAATTTTTTCAATTCACCATGTAAACTTACTAAACCAATGGGTTTATATGATAAATTACTTTGGACCTACCTAATCAATAAGTTCCATGTTGAGTTGAAATAGCCATCTTGAGCTGATGAGGTTGGTTCGGATTGGGTTGCCGGTTCAACCTAGCTTCAACTTGGCCATCTCTAATGCCTAGTATGATCTAATTGCATCTTATATATTCTAAAATCCGTAAAATAATTATATAGTTATCTTAAATCGTATAATCATTTTAAAATATACGATATATATATTTCGAACCATTATTAAAATCCTAAAATCATTATTATACATGGTATTCAGTATCAATAAAAGTTATTTATATTTTTAAAAAATTAAAGTTAAAGTCTTATATTAAAGTTTGAAGTATTTATCATGTCTAATATATTGTGTAAGTGCAATTATTGCCCTTTTTTTATTCTATTTTCACCTCAATTATGGCCTTTCTTTGGTCAACATCTCTGCTGGATCTAGTTTTTTAAAAATTCTCAAAGTCCACTACTGAAATATGTAATTAAATCCTGTTTGAAGCCAATGACTACATGTAGTTATTTATATGAAGACATACATCATGAAAATTGACATTTTACAAAAGCGGCACGTTGACAAAGAAATAATGAATGTATCCAATTACTAGTTGCTTTAGTAAATCCAGTTCTTAAGTGAAGAGAAATTTCCAATATGTTAGACAAATGGCCATATTTTCAAGATGATTTGGGAGTTTTACTTACCGTAACCACCAATGTGCTTATTTTTGTGGAAAATGTTACAAAAATGTGAGGGATTTAACATATATCGGTCAATAGAGAAGTATTTTAATTAGATGAAATTGTTATTATTATTTTTAGGGATTGAAACAACGTAATGACTTACCTTTTGGGCATCCTTTTATTTGTTTGCAACCCATCTTGGTATTTAGAAGATGAGATGTTATGCCATCAATCTTTTAAGTAAAGATAAGAAAAGGCTACTAAAGCTTAAATTCATATTGCACCTTACCTTTTACAATATGGCGTTAACCTCATATGGTATAACTATTACATTCTAAATCTAGATCTTAACAGTCCACATATTAGTGTTAATCATATAAGACTAAACTTCAACTTTCTTACTTTATAGCTTTAAATTCTAAGTTCGATGTATAAAGTTCTATGTTCGGGTCTTAACATTCTACCTTTTTCGTGCTAACCTTTTAAGTTCAGGGTACAACCTTCTATTTTTGCAATGTTGTGATTGTGAACTTTTTGCCTTTTGAAACAAATCTTCTAAGTTTATAGCAAAACCTTCTAACTAACTAAGAGCACTAGATTTAACTTACTGCTTGACCACCTAAGTTTATTGTATAACCTTCTAACGTACCTAGAACAATGGGTTTTACTTATTGTCTAGTATTTCAAACCTTCGATGTTCATTATGTAACCTTCTAACCTATCCAAAACAATGTGTTTTACTTACTGCCCACTATTTCAAACCTTTGAAGTTCACTATGCAACCTTCTAACTTCACTTGAGACAAGTGAAGACCTTTTACTTTGACCCATTTATATAGGATGAAAGTTCCATGACCTCAATTTGCTAAAGGCACCTAAGAATAATCATCAATACCTATAATAAGGAATTTACTAACATACTTCCACCTTACATAAGTAAATTAAGTCATTCATTCATTCTATAAATCTTGTGAAATCGGAACCTAAGATAGCACCTGTAGAGTTATACTTCATTTCACATCAAGCATACTTCATCAACCAACTTGTTTAGAACTTTGCAATTTGCAAGCTTTCCATTATACTTGGCTTAAGGTATTATAAATTAGTAATTGAAATTACAAACTCTTACATGAATTCCTTTAACAAAAGTAATCTTAAGTACATGTTCCATTAGCCATAAACACATACACATATAACCATAGTCCTTAAAAGAGCCCATAATGAAATAACCCAAAAGCGGCTTCTAATGCTCTCTATTCCCATGGCCAAACCAGTAGCAACTTCAACTATTTACACTAGCACATGAGTTTAGCAAACACTAACATCTCAACTCCTTATAGAGTAAAGTGAATACCAAAACTATGATAACAAGATAAAAGATAATTCATAATTAAGAAACACAACAATGTGGAAACAATGAGATTAAAGTAGGACACAATAAACCTTTAAGCTATATACATGTTATGCAAAGAATGACTTGGTTAACCCTCACTCACTGATCTCTTTCCAATCTTTCATTATGTACTCCTAGATTTATAAAATATCTACTTAGTCATTAAATCTTTAGACCAAATTTGGAAGGGATGCAACAAATCTCAAGCCTTAACTATACTTAAAAAGCGTACTATTTACTCACTTGGGCATATATATTCTTTACCACAAATGTATATGTGTTATGTACCATGCAAGTGTACATATTTTTTGCCAACAAGGCTTACATGCTATCTACCACCATGGTATACATTATGTCTACCCTACATGCACACATACTAAGAGTAGCAAAGGCATGCATGCCATTTACCATAAATAGACAAATGTTATAAATGTACTAGCCATTACACAATATAGTTGTGCTAATCTTCCTATTATCCAACGTGGTCTTACATTGCCTCTTATCCTTACATCCCTTAATTTGCCATTCGTCACTTGCAAGCTTACTCCTTATCCCTTAGGTGTATGCTCATGTAATGACCAAATTTACATCACGGCAAGGAGATGTAATGTCTATAAACACATAACAATAAGCAATTAAAATCATCTAAGTCATTGTAAGTGTACGAGATAATCAAAAGTTCCACATCCGCTCCACATATTAGTAATACTAGTATGTTTCCCTATATGCAATTAATTAAACCAAAAATCAAAAGCATTCAACCTAAAATTCAATTTCAAAATCCTCTTGTAATATGCACATTAAGTGAATTCACCAGGCTAACAAGCACAAGCAAGTGGCCTACTGATTTTCAACCACACACCGCACAAAACAAGATAGTAAGGAGTACTCACCTAGATATTACAATCATATAAATCACATATGTAAGTACCTACCCCAACTCAACAAGTCAACAAAACTAAAGTAGTACATGCAATAAGGCTTATTAGTTTTACCTTTTACTTTTACTCTATTAGCTTCTAATGTTTGATAATTTAATCTTTTTTTATCTTAATTTAACATGTTACATATAAATTCTTACAATGTCGATGGAAATACTAACCAAATATGTTAAACTTCAAACATGAAAAGCATGGAAAAATGACTCGAGTGCTTCCTTTTTAAGACATTAACTTCCCCTTAAGTTATACTATTCACCTAAATAACTTATAAAAAGTCTAGATATCACTTAAAATGAGATAATTGCTAACATTTCCTCATTATTTCACAACTACCTAGCAAGCATATATTATCGAAACATCCATTAGAGGTCAATGTAGTGGTCCATTTAACTAGTATATGATAATACATCAACTAAATCACTTAATATATTATATTCAAGTCTAATTAATCTTCTCGAAAAATACTGAGAGCTCGTAAAAGTATAATTTTAAGATTGAAAATTAAAAATACCTAACTAGCTTGTCATATGTATCTAGTAAAATCACCATTTTAGTTCCATGTTCACCTAAAATCACCTTAGATCGCTTAAGTAGTCAAACTTCCATACCACCACAAATTTAAATACTCCTAGTATCCAAATTAGGCTCCAACAATCCTTACAATTTAGATTTTGCAGACAATTTCATGAAAAACTTGTTATTTCTTATATTTTCGAAAGCAAGACAGCATAAAGAAAATACTTATAGTAACTATTAATTGCATAAGTTATCCCAATATCTTTGCACGCAAATTAAATATGTTCCACTAAGAGTTTGTAAACCAAAAATTAGTCTGTGTTAAGGGCTTTGAAAATAAAATTGAATTTGAATTTGAAGGGAATGATTTAACTAAAACTATGTCATTAAGGGCTTTGAAAATCAAATCAAATTTGGATTTGAAGAGAATGATTTATTAAAGACCTATTATACCCACTATAAATTTCATGCATGCAAAATTATTACTTGAAACTACACTTAAAATTAGCCTAAGATACAATTTTTCATAATTTTCTATAAAAATTTGATATTTTTATCAAATTGAACAAAATTAACTAGAAATTAAAACTCACCGGCGCAAGAACCTCCGGCCACCCTCTGGCCAGCACTCCATGTCAGCCAAGCTAGGCACCCTCTTGATGGATCTTATTGTTTTCTACTCTTTGCTATGTTTTACTCAGAGTTTTTAGGGTTGATTCGAAGAAATCTCCCTAAATTGAGAGCATTTTACTAAAGATGGTGATAATTCCTAAATTTACTCACGAGATAACGTGATGACACCCATGTAATCTTTCTCCTGCATTCTATACTTTACGACTTCTACATACTCTGTTGGAGCTAGCCACGTGAAATTCTTGGGCCAAAAGTTATATTTAGGTTTATTTTATTATAACTTGTTTAATTTACAGGTATAATTATCTAGTTTCCTACTCGTTAGTTTAATGCATGTACTCATACTTATTATTCATGTAATATACTTATGGTCAATCAGTTTTCAACAACATTTTATTATTCATGATTATTGATTTTACAAATTAATTAGCCCATTTCTAGTATCTCATTGCTATTTGAGTTTCTGATAACAACAAATTAACCTTTTATCTTTTGACTACAACATTCCATGTTTGAAGAGAAACTAAGGACATTGTTCCAAGTCATAGTTAGTAACTTGAAACCTGAGGTCTCATATGCAAGATTAAAAGGCAGGCAGAGCCATCATCGAAATCATCAAAATAGTTAAGTTAATAGTATTCACATATAAAAAAGTACAATATTAGAATGTCAAGTTATTAAAAGAAAAAAAAAATTGAAGTATAACCCGTTACACTTTTTCCTATCATTAAATTCATTTTTGATAGAATCCGTATCAATTTTTTGAACAATATTTCCTTATCGCAAATGAGAGGACAAGTAGTGAGAAAGTCAATTTACGAATTAATATAATACTTATAATTGTTTACTCTCTTTCTAGAGAGAGAGAATCAATAAAAGGTTATTTTTGTGCTAGCAAATTGGATAGATTATTGATATTTTCTAAATAAGCTATAAAATTGATAGTTTTAATTTTAAAATCGGGTTTGAATAAATTTACATATGAAAAGTCCTTTGTTTTTATTGATAAAAAAGAAAATCATTTTATGAATCTTTTTAGAAACAAAGATATCAACCAATTAATTATAACAGCAGGCTTTAGTGTTTTTTGGGCTAAGGGTCCAGGCCCATTTGGGTCCCTTAAGCCCCTTCCTTATTTATTTATTTATAATCAGATTATGATAATCAAATTAAAAATCACATTTATATCATTAAATTATAATATAAACTAATAAAAGTAAATTAAAATAGTTTTCAAAATAACCGAAACCAAATTCTTCTATTAGTTGTCGTATTGACCAGCATTGCTAGCTAATATTGTCATCTTCCACTTCGTTTTGACCACTAATTACCATGTTACTTTGTTAGTAATAGAAATTTGATAATATAAAATTGTAAGAAATATTAAATAACTAATAAGGAAAATACTTTTCACAAACTATATACAGCTTTACTAGAAATTGTAGGATTAAGTATCCATCTAGTGGCTTGTACGTAAGTCCGAATAGTAGAGACAAAATAGCATTGTACTTATACCTTATTTATCGATATTTATAACTTTTATAAAACTTTACTGAACGTACTATACTATCAATATCATAAAAGTCAAATTATATTGAACCATCGTAATATGCAAAATTTTGCATTTTATCATAAGGAAACTTATCACCATAATTAAGTAGTTTTATTACATTAACTTATCACCATAATTAAGGAAACTTACTAAGATGGGATAATTTTACCATGTTTAAAGAATTCTTATCACAATTAGTGAAAACTGATAATAATTATATTTTTGATGATTTGACGCAATGGAATAATTTTATGATATGCGCTTTAGAGCAATTGATTTGTACTTTGAAGGGTAGATTGTTGGATGACTTGGTGATTTGCACTTTGGATATGGTGGCAAAATTGTCTTAATGGGGTAATTCATCAAACTTATATATGCTATCAACTTTTTATTGAATGCGTTATAAGGCTTTTGTTTTTCTTTTTTCTTTTCTTTTTTTCCGTTTTACTAGTACAGATCAATTTAATTCAATGGAAAAGATCACATCTAACAATCTCATCATAACACGAAGATTGATAGACAACAAAGAATTGGAGGCTTGGAAGCCCAATCGAATAGATGGGCATGTCTTTTCATTAGTCAAAATGGTCCACACCGGATATACTATCATTTCTCCTAAACAAAATTTATCCAAGTACTGAGTATAATAAATTCCACTAAAAAGATAACATTCTCACAAAAGTGATGGAAACAAAAAGAAAAATAGAAATAAGAAAAATATAAAGATAACCACTTATTCCAAATACTATAGATGAATTAATAACAAATTGATTACTGAAATATTCAGAGTAACCTAATCTAATATTTTTTTAAAAAAAAGTAAAACTTGGATGATTATTTCAATTCTCCTAAAAACTGCCGATTTAACAAATTTATTATAATAGTTTTTAATTAAAATTATGTCATATACTAACCTATGATGACTATATGAGCTTAAATAGGATGTGGATGAAACTTGATAATAATTAGAATAAATGCCACATTTGATATCTCAACTCTAACTATTTTTACAATTAATTATCTATAGGTTTTTTGTGGTCATTTATAGTACTTAGATGGGAAAATAATAATAAAATTAAGATAGTTAATTACAAAAATAGGTAAATGTTAGGTTGTAAATTAACACTTTGAAACTTTAGGTAATTAATTACAAAAATGGGTAAAGTTTATGTATTAAATATAATGTTAACCTTAATGATTATGTATGTAAATTGGGCTATTTATATAATTAGAGGTTAAAATGTAATTTAGTATATATAGACGATAAACTAGTTTAGAGTTGGGATTTTTAAAAACTAAAATAAATAATTTTGTGAATTTTTGCAATTCTTGTAGAATTAGTTGAGATCGTGTGCCAATTGTTACAAAAATAATAGGCATTTAGTTATATGATAGCTTAATTTGTAATAAATGATCAATTTAGTAATATCATTTTCATAATCTAAATTAATGTTTTGGTGGGATATATAAATCGACTAGATCTTGATTTTAGGGAAAGTGTAATAAATAATTGAATATGAAGTGTAACTTAAGCTAATTATGTAACTATGATAGGGTTAAAATAGTAAAATGGAAAGAGCATTATTATTTGATGAATTGGTGTTTATTATATTTTAATGTATTTGAACAATTTCCAAAACAATGATTGTAATGACATGAAGAACACTAAAGTTCACTATGAAATGAAGAAGTTATGGTTGTTAGAAGTAAGTAATATAAATTGATAACAACATATAGCAAGTTATAGGTCATAGTATTTTGAATAGATTATGATGGAGAAGTGCTCATGTATAATAAGTGAAGAGGAACATGTTGAATAGTGGGTAGCTTTAACTTAGGTGAGTATCTAGGTCATTTTGTATTGTCAATGTTCTAATTTGCAGGCATTCGTAACTTTTTTGTATGCTGGTGGTTGGCAATTATTTGCATGTTGTTGTGAACAAAAGGTTTGACTAGTATAAGTTGTGTATATATACGTTTGAGAGTGAATGGTTGCATTAACTACTCTCCTAAGATCTCACTCAAGTAATTTTCTAAATGAGGATTTTATTTATGTGAACAACTTTCTAGCTTATTGTTGTGTCATTGCATGACTTGTTTTTTAGTATGTTTCCAGAAATTGTATGGCTGCATTCATAGCATGGCACAAAAAGAACTTATGGTTATATTTTTTAGAATCTTGGTTTTAGATAAATAAAAGTGTTTAGTTTGACAATTAAACTTTACAACATATAGATTACACTCTTGGTTCACGTGTTATACGACTCATAGAGTTGATTATCGATCTTATGAATTTGGCCTATTAAGCATCACTTTCATCAGTTTGAGTCAAGTGCTGTCATTAGTGCATGTCACATGTATTAGTATGACATATACATATGTATTTGTAAATACTTGTGTTGTTATTTATTTTATTTTTACTCACTTAGTTTGAAATTAGTTGGGAGTTAATTTGTCTAACTTTCAATTACAAGGATCATGAGTGAAGAAAGTTCAAGATACAAGATAAAGTAATGAGTGCATTTAGTGGTAAGTTTATGTCTTAAGGTTTTTGTGGCGGCTTTTTGAGGAGCTTTCCAAGTTGCATTATATAAAACATGAACTAAGTGTATGAATGTAAAATATAAACTTTGTTTGTAAAGTTAAATATAAATATAAAATTTGTTAGTACAAGTTGATAGTTGTGTTGCACATTTCCATTGCATGGTAGATAGAAGTGATATTTTGTGGAGTTTTGTTACTTGCTTAGTTTGAAGTAAGCCTTATCTTCAACTTAGGATGACAAAATGACTCTTCTCCTCATCACCAAGGTTTTGGAATAGTTTAAGTAAAGGCATTGGGAAGTGAAGCATTATACATTGCAATTTCTTTTTTAAGGATCTAGCAAACTAAGGCAATGTTAGGAATATGTTTTTAAATAAAGACTTGATAACTATGATATATTTTTTTTGTAAAGCTTTTTAATTGATAATCAGGTTCAACCCAAAAGTAGAATATGCTTGTTAAAAGAGTCTAGTTACAAATTTATGTTTTCAAATGTGATTAAAAAAAAAGTCATGCATAGGATGGAGGTGTTTATAGACAAATCACTAGCCTAGGTGCTAATATCTAATCTAAATATAGCATATATTTTTGGTGTTAGATCTAACATAATTGTGGAAGAGATTAGCTAATGGAAAACATTAGAAAATAAACAATCTTAGACGATATTTTTAGCCCACCCATGTAGATAGCAATTCTATTATGGCTTTATTCCATGCAGAATAGAAATTATGATGTTTAGTTTGCTTTCACCATGAAATAGGGATTAAGTGAGAAATTACAATGACATAAAATGCAAAATTGAAATTCACTTTACAAACCACCGAATCCCAATTAAGGAGGTGTTGTAGCAATTTTTTTCCCAAATTAACCTCTATTTTTACATAGGTTGGCCCACGCATCATCGTCCATGCCATCATTGTCGTTTGTGCCATTGTTATTGTGTCTATCATCATCAGTGTCATCATCTGTGCCGTCATCATCTAATTTAGGTCGTCGTCATGTTTTTCATCGTTTGTGACATCGTTGTCATTGTGTCTATCACCGTGTCTGTCATCGTCCATGCTATCATCATCATTATGTCTATCATCGTTTGTGTCGTTGTCTATGCCATCATTATCGTCGTGTCTATCATAATCCATGCCATCGTTTGTGCCATTGTCATCTTCGTATCTATCATCGTTCGTGCCATCGTCTTCATCGTGTCTATCATCATTCGTGATGCCATCCATGCTATCATTGTTGTCGTTTGATTTAGGTTATCGTCGTTACATCGTCATCGACATCAAATCGAAGCGCTATGTCACGTAAGGAGAAGAATAACTATGGGTTTTCTTCTCTCTTTCTTTTTGCATTTTAATGTAAGGGACATTTTCATCTTTTCATTACCTAAGTAAGACCCATTCAATTTTTAATCCATCTAACTAAACATAGTAATATTAATTCAATGATAATGAAGTAAACACGATAATACGAATTACAACTCTATTCCAATCAATAGTAATTTTAATTCCATTACAGTTTTATTCCATTCAGTAAAGTAAACGAGCAGTTAATAGATAAGTAATATGTGTCTCAACCAAGTTAGACTAGGTTTCAATCCTACATTTTCTCACTTGATGTTTTCTACCCAGCTTCTTTTTCCATTTAATACATGATAAAATGCTTTGCAATTTTACCATTATAGTTAAATATAAATGCAGCATAAAAGTTGCTAAGTTTGGTAATGAATATATATGAAAAATTTGAAAATAGTATATTCCCTAAATTTTAATTACCATGGACATTGTTATTGTGTAACATGATAAAACATTATTTATGTTAGTCATATTCTGAAAGCTTTTTATATCATTAACATAAAATATTTAGTAGCATCTATAAGTAATATGCTGGGTAAAAAATCCTACTCAATGCGCATATATCAATTTAGACTGTATATTTATATTAATGAAAAGTAATAAATTCACAATATTATTACATCATCATATTGACAAGTATGCTTATAAATTATCATGAATTTGGTGTAAAAAACTATTATTTAATTATGTATTATAATTTTATACAATAAATAAATAGTCTTCCTACACATATAAAATGATATGTTATTTCAAAACAAAAAAATATAATCCTTGAAAATATAGAAAGGCAACATTATAAATATGGAGAGTCATATGTTTTTGTATAAACAGACATAACTCTTAGATCTATGCTTAAGATACAAAAGTTTCTGCAATTATACGTAAAAAAGATTCTAAAATAAAGTTACGTTATTTTTTGAGGACAATTATATTTTGTCATTATATTGTTACAGTCAAAGTATAAAAATCACAATAAAATTGCCATGACGACACACTAACTACTACACATGGTGGAGATCTAGAAAGAAAAGTAACAAAATAGTGTTGACGTGGGCAAAATAGTAATAAAGTGTATAGATCTATACACAGACAATAAATGTATATATCATGTGTAGTAATTGTAACCACTTTTAGGAAGGAAAACCAAAGAAACATACAGCGGATATAACTAATTTCAGTAGATATAAATAACAAATAAAAATGAAAGACGAGAGAACATTAAAAACCCAATATAAATATGGTACCCTTTCCCTTTGATCGAGGATTAGGAGAGTGGCTTTCTTGAATAAGCCCTTGGAATTCTTGTAATACCTTGCAAAGGAAGAAAACCCTAGTTAGTATATTTGATAATCATCAAGCAATTAGAGTGTAAAGACGAGAACAAACACAAGTGATAAAGAGATAAATTGGTAGCCGTTCTTATTTGGGTGAAATTTGTAAAGAAACCATGTAAATCTGAAGAAATTTCCAAACCTCAAATTTAAAGTCGAAAAGAAAAAAAAAAAAAAAAAACAAAGATTGAGAGAGAATAAAGATGCCTTCCAGAGTGTTTTAAAGTGAAGTAGAAAGAGAGCGTTAACTTTTGTAAATTAAGGTTTTACTCAGTAAAGGGTTGAATATTTTAGGCCTAACTAGTAGTCTATAAAGGCTAACATTTGGTGCTATTGTCTTTTGTGCCTCAGCTATGGATTTTAGAGTATGCTTTCAAACTTCAACCTGCGGCATGAACTCAATCATAAATAATGATAATTTTCTCTTTACAAGTCATAAATTCTAGGTTGAGTCATGTGAGATTGTATCAAAATCTTTGTTTTCGTCTCAATATTGATTATTTCCGTTACATTCTTTATCGTTACTTAGTATAATATGATGGACATATGAAAGTTTTATAAGGATGATCCATTAGCATGGATGTCTAATGTTGAACTATTCTTTGATTTCTATCAAAAAGAGAAAAAAAAAAAAAACATCCAAACACATCATTCACTATGAGAGACAAAAGCTTCAATATGATATGGGTGGATGCATCAAATTAATTGATTTGCCTCATGAGGCCATTTTGTTAAAGCACTCATGATCAAATTTGGGCCTTTTGAGTATGGAATGATAGAAGATAGGCATACACTCTAGATCAATCCTGCATCAATAATTCAGAAACATTTATAAATACACAATATGAATTCTATTCTAGTAGTGGTGTTTATAGTCTACGAAAACTCACATATATGCCTCAACTGAATGCTCGTAGAGGTAATGAGTTCAATTGTGTGGATCACATATAAGATGGAAACATAATCAGAGTGTCTTGAATAAGGGTTTGAATTTTTTGGTTTACAACAAGAATAAGTAGTGGAAGATATTATAACCAATAGTAATGTGGACTTGAATTTGATTATTATTATATAAGTGCAATTCATGCTGCATGATGGGATATTTACAATTGATTTCATAGGTTGGCTCAGGAAAATGATTACAATAATGATAACTACTATTAATCTTACTTGTTTGCAAGTATTAGCAATCCTCTCGTCATTGCTGGGTTAGGTCAATAGTTTAGTCTACAATGACTCTCATTTCTTTTTACAATATATTTCATTAGGGCTAATTTTATACGGACTGTGAGTGTTTGGGACAACACATGGCAATATATAGTCCTGTGAAGTTTTTTATTTGGGATAAGACTGACCAAGGTTTTTCGCTTATATTAGCTTGATACCAGCAACGACTTTATATTTTAATTTGGATATACAAAATTGCAGTGGACAAAAGCTGTGTTTATCTATCAAGTTTCCAATTAGCACTTACAAAGGAGTTTTCAAGTTTGCAATAATCATATGCATGTTAAGTCATTAGTTTTTTAGGTCAGACATTTATTTTTGGGGTCTTGAGAGTGTTGCTATCATCATATCGAAACATATGGGCAAGTTACACTTTCATAAAGTCCCATTTTTATTACTATTCTGTCCATAGCATTTTCTGACATATAACCAACAAGTTTTATGTTTTCCAATAGTCGCAATTTCTTATAGGACTTTGAACCACAGCCCTTTAGTAATGTATAGAAGAGATGGGACTTGACATCATCGATCTCCATATTTTGAAAGCAGGTCTGTAGTTCTCTAATTTGGGTTGAATATCCCATTAACCTTGAAGACAAGGTTGGTCTAATGAAGGGGAGGAAACTTTTACGTTTAAAGCATAAGAATCATAGTAGAAGTGTCAAGGTGGCACATTAACTACTACACACAATGGAGATTTAGATAGGAGAGTAATACAATAGAGTAGACTTGGACAAAATAATAATAATGTGTACAGATCAACAAAAGGATAATATATGTATACAGCATGCGTATTGGTTGTAACCATTTATAGGAGGAAAAATCAAACTACATGCAATAGATGTAACTACTTTTAGTAGATATAAATAGAAAACGAAAGTGCCTAAAGGACAAAATCTATATCTTTGCTAGGTGATTGCAGTCTTAGAATCGATAAATACATTAATAGATATGGCTCCTTTATGCATTTCTAGGTTGGAACATTAAAAGGGAAATATAAGTATCACCCGTAAGCTATATGTTGTACTTACATTACCAAATGGATTAAAACCATTAGTTGCAAGACTCAATCGTATGTAGAGGTGTGTAAGGGGGTCGGAGCTCGCAGGCCAACCTATTTAACTTGTTTTAAAAATGAACCTAGGTTAAAAAACTTAACCCATTTAAAAAGAGACTTAAATAAACTTAACCCGTTTAACCTACGGGTTAAAGTAACTTAGCCTGTAATGGGCCGAGTTGGCCTGTTTTTCCCCTAAAAAAAATAAAAAGAAAAGTAAAACTATGTGACTTGAATGACACCATGTTATGAGTGAATTGGCTGGCTCAGAACAAAAAAAAAAAAAGTTGAAGTGAAGAGTGAAGATAAGACACCTAAATCCTAACTCGTATACCACAATTGAACAATTTGAAAACACTCTCCACTCGCTAGTCGCCAGTCAGCTGTCCTCGTTAAGAGACAGCATAGCACAGCACTACTAGGGTTGGTAATGCGGGCCAAATGGGTCGGCTCGCCCCGACTCGCACCGGCCCACGGGCCGTCATGGGCTAGCTTGTGGCCCGCAAGTCTAGCGGATCAGGAAAGTCGGCCCGCCCAGCCCCGCGGGCCAATGCGGGCTGGTCCGCGATGACTCGCAATGGCCTGTGGAAGTGACACACCAATCACGCCCCTTCCCTTTCTTCGATCATAAAGCCCCATAATCCCTTTCTTTGTCTTTCATCCCCCCTGAATAGAATAAGTGAGGCCTTGTTCCTAGCTTTTGTAGATTTTCCCCAACACAATCTACAGAAATTCCACGAATCCCTTGGTGGATAAGTCCAACGACTCAACAGCAGTGCATAATTGACCTTCTCGTCCGGTGGATGCCTAATTGGTCTGCCTTAGCAAATGTTATCCAGTACAAAGTGGACCGTTGTTTGGCTAACCTTCTTTCTTCTTCAATCTTCACCAAGAAGGGAGGGATGAAGCGGGTTCCTCGGCGGAAGGCTTGTTTTCTATAGGGTACCTATCCAAAAGCGACGAAGAAGCGAAGCTATCCGACGACTTAGCAGCAGTGAGGCTTGTTTTCTGTAGCTTCCCGCCTCCTTCATTCCTACTGCCTCCTTTGGTGAGAAGTTCCCTTCCCGTTTTCCTTGACTCCGCGTCCAGTCCAGTCCAAACACTACACTTTGACTCTGATGTCGCTTTTGACGCTTACACTGCTCCGGACAACCCTTGCTGCTTCGCCATAAAGTTGGGTAGGCCTCCACAAGCTACTAAAACTCCTCAATCCTCAGTGCAAGTCTCGCCGAGGGAGCACTGACTCAGCAATCAGCAATTTTTTTTTCTGGTCCGTGGGTCCGCGAGCCAACTGGCGCCCACGGGAACTTGCCCGCTCCACCCCGTGGGTCATGTGGGCGCGGGTCAAAATGGCCCGCAACTTCAGCAAGCCAAATTTTTTTACCCGCCCCACAATTACCGGCTCTAAGCACTACGCAGTTGCCACTTGCCAATTGTCCTCATCTAGTTGTCCCTCTCCTCGCTTGCTTAAGTAATGATATTCTCTATTATATGCATGGTGTTATACTTGTATGTTGTGTGTGTCCTATGGGTTGGATCTTTTGGTCTTCTTTAGGTAAATCATTTGTTTAGTTTGTTTAAGGTTTTTTTTTTATTATTATTCTTTGATGTTTTTCTTCATTTTTTTTAATTTAAATCTAGAATACTAACATAAGATGGTGTAAATTTAAATCTAGTTGAATTCTTTGATTATTCTTTAGACTAAATTCTTTCTATAATAATAGCATAAAGTTTCCTTTTGCAACCCAATATTGCTTAACTACAGTGGGGATCTTTTCAAGAACCTTAAGTCCATCCTCATGGTCTACCATTTTCATGTCTCACCTCTTCCTTGCTACTATCCTTTTCACCTTAGTTAGTGCATCAACATGATCACAAAATATGACTTCACATTCTAGATGTAGAATCTGATCCATCATAAGATACCTACCTAGGTTTCACTTCTGGTTTTATGTTATAAGCCTCAAAGATTCAACTAAAGTGCCATCTTATTTAGTTTAGAATGCAACACACTTTTGTCTACTCTTTCTATATCTCTTTTCTCTTGCAATTTGTGAGGGTTATGGAAGAATTGCATACAAGTTTTGTTAAACATAGGAAGTAGATACATATCCTTGTTGCTAACTATGGAGTTTATAACATAGAACTTCAAAAAATCCCAACAATGTTCTTTATCCTTGTGTTGTGAAGCTTTGTTAAAGTTAGGAGGTTATGAATGAGTTAAATATATTCTATAAGGTACTCAAGTTATGTTCTATTGTTGTGTTGTGTTCTATTGCCAGTGGGTTGGCTCATTTAACTTATCAAATGTGCTATAAAAGTGGGTTAAACGGGTTAGGTTAGTGGGCCAACCCCTTTAACCCATTAAAAGGTAAAAGTAGATTAAACAAACTGCATTAGTGAGTTAGCCCACTTAACCCACTAATCCGCACGGACTAGGTTGGGCTAATAAATTCTGGCCTATTTATTAAACGGACCAAAATAATTTAGTCTGTTTAACCCACAAGTTAAAGTGGTCCGAGCTCAATTAGACCGTTTAACGCACTTGCACACATCTAATCGCATGTTTCGACCCTTTTTTCTAAACTCAAGGAACTTGCTATTTAAGCTCTTCCATTCTTAGGAGTCAGATGGGTGCTTTAGAATGTTTTCCTTAGAAACATATTGTTCCTTATGCCATCTCATCTCTAGAGCCGCCTTTCGACACATAGACAAGTGTTGTAGGTGGGGTATTAGGGGAAAATGCCTTAGAACCCTCACTACTACCTTCTTCTTATGCTTGCCAAGCCTTTCTTTCTATGTTGGCTCATTACACCCCAAACAATAATTTAGATCCCTAAACTCATTTATGAATAGAGCACAGTCATTTCGACATGCATCAATTAAAATTGCACCCATTCCAAGTTTTCTCAACATGTGTATTGTTTCATAGTATAACATAGGTAACTTCTCAACCTTGGGTAATAGGCTTTTCAAAAATGATAACCAATCATCAAAACTCTTCACCAATTGTTGACCATCCACCTTTTGGTTCATCATATAGATAAAAACTAAGAGAAGAGAGAACTTTGAACATCTAGGGTATACGTCACACTTTACATCTTCAAATACATTACTCCAATCATTCGAATAATCTTTTCCCAATCCTTTACTATTTGAATCATCATCCTCACTATGCACATCATTATGAGCCATGTCTTCTAGCAAATCGTTCTCTACTTCATCCGCAAACACTTGACTGGCTTAAATCCTTAATCACTATTAGTACTTTATGTTCTACTGACTCATACAATAATGATGGGTATAGACCATGATAAATCCACTCATTGTAACCTCAAGCCATTCTCTTACAAAACATATGACGTTCAATTACCTAAAGTGGGTACCATTATGTGTTTAAATATTCTTGACAAGGACATTAAACATAACCATCGAACTCCCGAATGAATTGAAATGTCACTTGAAGAAAACCATTAACTCATTCAACATACTCTCTAGAGGAACAATCATTAATATGGTGCCACATCCTTCCCCGATATCCTACTAAATGCTTGACTTTGCTTATATTTCTTCTACTATTTAATTGTAAACATATATGATATAAATAGTAATACTTAAAAAAAATTCAACAAGTTACAACTATTTCTAGTAAAATGATGAAATATATAAATATTACCAAACTTTATTACTTTGCTACAGTAGCTCAAATTATTTCTATGCATTTTCATACTTAAAATATGACTAAAATTGCAAATTGCAACAATATTTAAGTGTATATAGAATAAATAGAAAATTCAACATTTTAATCTTTTTATAAAAAAAAGTCTAAATTTTTAATATTTAAAAAAAAAACCAAAATTTTTCTATTTTTTAAAAATGTGAATTTTAATATCTTCAATTTTTTTTCACTATTTTAAAAAAAATTGCTCTTTAATTTCTTCAAAAATTCCAAATATTTTACATTTTAAAAAATAAAAATTTTAATTTTTTTTTAAAATATGCATGTTAAATCCTTTTTAAAAAGTGAATTTTAAATATTTTTAATAAATGGGATTTTTAATATCTTCATAAATTCTAAAATTTTAATATTTTCAAAAAAATCCAAACTTTAATTTCTTCAAAAATTTTGAATTTTTAATATTTTTTAAAATCTAACTATTCAGTACTTTCAAAAAATTCAAAATTTGAAAATAATAAAAATTGTTCATTTTTCCTAAGCTAAATTAGTGAAATTCAAAAAATCACATATTTCTTCAATTTCTTCTTCATTTAAATATTTTATATAACTACATATACATCCTTTGGATTTTCCATAAAATAACCCAATTTTTTTCTTTATTTATTTTTTTATATTTTATTAATTTACTCAAATACTAATATGATATGTGTATGTATATATACATATATGAATATTGATGTGTATACATATATATATTATTTCTGTTTTTTATTTTATTTTTTTACTTTTCTCTAATATTTTTATTTTATTGTATTATTTATTTTGTATAATTCTATGGAATAATTAAATTGTGTCATGTGTCAATCCTTAATGGAGAAGTTAACACCATCACTAAAATGACTTATTTATAAATATTTGCAAGCATTGAAGACTCAAATGAAATAAATAATTAAATAAATATTTATAATTAAAATAAAAAAATGACAAATATTAAAGATTAAATGTATACTTTTCCATGATAATGCATGGACCAATAAAGTAGTACCATATGTAATTCTTAGTAGAAAAGTTAACACATTCGGTAAAAGGATTTATTTATAAATGTTAATGACTCAAATATAAAAATAAATAAATATTTAGAATTAAAATAAAAAACATAAAATTTTAATAATTAAATTTATACATTCTACAAATGTAAAATGAGACACAGTCCATGATTGCCTTTTAATGGTAATAAATGAGGACATCATTAGAATTCAAAGGTTTTTTTGACACCCACTTGATTTTACACATGGGCATAGACCAATTTAAACCCATAACCAACCCGGACCTATACCAGTAAGTCTAGGACCTAGCATCAACTCGTGGCAGCATGAGTCCCAGATCTAGCCCCAAGCCAGGACCAAAGCCCATCTTGTAATTACCTAGACCCGACGGGTCCCTATAAATAAAGGAAAAGAAAACCACATTGAAACAGCTGCTACACTGAGGAGCAAATGAGGTGTCGTGAAGTCACTTGACAGGAAATTCAAAAGGCTGATATTTTGTCCATCTAATGAAGAATATAAATATATAAAAGGTTACAATTCATCTCCTATCGTAATTTGGGGGGAAATGGGATGAGATAAATAAGGACACTTAGGAAGAATAGAAGCAATTCATGTTTAGTATTATAAAAACAAATAAATAATGAAACCTAAGTGGCCATCAAATGAACACCTAATCCTCTATTTCCCAGCAAATGAAGTGACAAAAGCAAGGCTGATGTTTTAGCCATTTAATTAAAATAATAATAATAATAAAAGATGTATGAATGCAGCCTACACTATAGGCCCGGTGGGTCCTAGAATGGGGACTTGGACCAATGGAGTTCGGCGGCCTGTCTTCTCGATGGGCCATGTTCGAGGAGAGGCCTCTCCTCCAAGACCTAGGGCCTGGCAGATTTAGTCAGGTTGTGCTGAGTTACCCATGCCCCTCTCTTCTTGGTGTTCATTGGACAAATAAATCAAACAACTTAGTAACCGATTCATTAACTTATCTTACTTATTAACTACTTTATTTTTACTTTCCCCCCACCTTAAAAGTAGTAAAATACTAAGCTTGAGCTTAAACTTGACTGAAAAATTCAAAAGTCAAGCTCAATTGAACTTCAAAATAATGAGCCCAAGCTCACTCAAAGTAAGACTTATAAAGTTTAAGCTCAATTCGATTAAACTTATTTAAACTCAATTTGTTTAAAAAAATTTCCATCTAATTAAAATAATCCCAAGCTTAACTTGAGTTCTATATACATATAAATTTCACTCGAGTTCAATTAGGTTTACAAGCTTTCTAAACTAATCATGAAGTTTAAGAGTGGCTTGATAAACTACTCAAGTTCAAGCTCGTCCTCGACTCAACTTTTTAAAGTTAAAAATAAGTAAATATTGAGAGAACTCAAGTAGTTTGTGGATAGGTTTGTTTTGTTTACACATCTACTTAAAAGAGATTAAAAAAGAAAGACAAGTTGTTGCTTATGGAGTTAATACCAAGTGTCTAACTACCCAACTGTTTGTTAGCAGAATTGACTTGTAAGTTTTTTTTTTTCTTCAAAAATACTCTAGACTATGTGTTAACATCTCCATAAGCAATAACTTACCTTTTTAAAACATCTCTTTTAAGGGAAAAGATCATTTTGAAAAATTGATCTCTAAACTTAATTTTCTCTTATATAATTAACTCCAAATAATTTTTTAATGATTTTAATCACTTAATTAGGATCTTGAAATTTTATTTAGGGCCACTAAATTATTTTGGAGTTATTTTCAATAAAATTAAGTTTAAGGACAAAAAATCATTTTGGAAAAATTTAACCCTAAATTTTATAAATCCTTTTTTAATTAACTCCAAAATTTTCTTCTTAATTCCATTGATTTTATTTAGAAATTTGGAGTTCTTTCATTATTATTATTATTATTTAGAAATTTGTAGATTTATTACTATATGTGTATATCTAAAGGCTTTTGCAAGTGTATGTAGATACATACATCATACATACATTCACACACACACACATACATATATACATATTACACAACATTCTAAAATACTATATTGCTGAGTATACAAATATAAATGCATTCAATCAATGAATATGCATATAAATACATACATACATACATAAAGATATTACATAACATTCTAAAATACTATATTGCTGAGTATATAAATATAAATGCATTCAATCCATGAATATGCATATATATACATACATACGTATATACATATAACACTATTACAAAAATTAAATTATATGTCTAATTTGTGTATATAGAGTTAAGTAATAACATACACTTGATTGTACATAAGATTTTATTTGTGTATATAATAAGTAGCATTATATAAGATAACTTATATTTTTTTTTTTATAGATTATAATCATTAGTTATATTTGTTGTGTTAATAGTAACATTGTTCTATAGTTTCGATTTTTATGTTTATGTTTATAGGATTTGGTAACTCTTAAAGACTAATTGGATTAGGTCTTTTCTTTACCACTCTATTAGATCATCGATGTCAGGTTTGTTATCAATACATACATATATGCAATGTAGTATTCCATTATTTTCACATAATGATTAAGAAAAAAAGTTTAGTAATATATTTCTATTAACAACAAATGTTATATAGGATTTGTTTGGTTCATCCTTTTCTGTTTGTTTGGCGCTATTTGACATTCATTCGAATATGTGTGTTTGTTAAAAATAAGTAGCAAAAAGATGAAAATAAAAATACATATATACTCCTTTTACAAAATTAAATATCTAATATATTCTTAAAAATTTGAATTTATTTATCAATTACTTCATTCATTTTTGTAAAATATTGATTAATATCTCATTTTCTAATATATAAAATATATTTTTTAAGCCTTTTCTCTTAAAAGTTCATGAACTTTTACTTCCCAAATCCCATTTTCCAATTGCCATTTTCATCATAATTATAAAGATAAGATATGGATAAGATAATTTTTCAAATATTAAATTTCAAATAGATACAAATAAGATACAATCATAACAAAGAAAAGACAATTTAAACAGATTTATAACTTGCAAAAGCATTATTCCTATCCGTATGTTGTATAATATACTTGTCTCTTGAATTTGTAAAATTATAGTTGTTTAATTATTGAAGTTCTCTATTAATATTTTATTGCATCTATATCCGGTATTATAATAACTAAAACTAGTTTTTCGATAATCGGGGGTTTGCCATTGTTTCATTGACATTATTATAATATACTTAATTAAATAAAAAAATAATTACAAGGATAAATTTGAAATTTCATTTTAATTGTATGTTTCCCTCTGTCACTACGAATCTCCAATTCAAAAGTCAATAGGAACCAAATCTAAAACTAAATTTTATTTTACCGTAGAAAGATATCCTTAGAAACTAATACCCTGTATGTAAGATAACTTCACAACTTATCAATAAGTGTATTTACGAGGTCAAAGCAAAAATAGAATATATGTATCACTTTTAAACTTGGATAATCACTGAAATTAAAAAAGATTGGTAGAATACGGTAGTATAATCAATTTTAAAATATAAAATAGTTACTGAATATAATATTGTTATAAAAAATTTAAAATATGTATGAATTAATTACGTGTAAAATTAATTTAGAATAAATTACATCTGAAAACTATTTAAAAAACATTGGAAACAAAGATAGCGCAATCGCTTGTAGCTTGAGTCCTTCATCTTCATAATTATTATAAATGTAAGTCGCAAATTTTATTTACCAATACTTAGAATTGGCAATTGAGTACCGTAAGTATTAATTGAAGTTTATCTTAAATACATTAAAAATAAGTAACTTAATCTCAAAATTAGTAAGATCATAGTTGTTCTAATCAAATTAGATTATGGAGATTAAAAAAGGAAGTACACAGAGATCTGAAATGCTTTCCTTCAAGAAGTGAAGACAAAACAAAAATTTTCGAAAAAATGTAATCTCTTCAGCCCAGCTTAAGATTTTGTTCTCTCTTTTTGTTCTACAGCCGTCGATATAAAGTAAGGAACGATTTGAATGTGAACAAAGATACGGTGAAAATCTAAGAAGAATGCATCCATAAAACATGAGATCATGGAGTTTTGTTGGACTTAAATCAAGGAAGAGTAGTTGGTTGGTAGTTTTTGGCAAATCTAGACCAGACTTTGATCTGGATATGGCTAAGGATTAAGAGTTGAAGGATTTGATTAGGTTAAATCGAAATCTTTAAATTTTATAAATATTATTTCTATTTTAGTTAAATATATATAAAATATTAAATTCAACTAAAACATATACTTAAAGAAATCAAAACTTAATCAAACCCACATAAATCTAAATGGAAGTAAAAAAGACAATTAAATGAATTATATGTCTAAATAAATCCATGAACTTATAATGTAACATAGATATAAAAAAAAATGACTTAGTAAATGTTATTAAATAACCATCATCATCTCTTAATTTTAATTTTTATTAACCATTTCTTGTATTTTTAATGGTATAATTGTTTAATTTTAAAATTTAGACTTTTGATACTTATATATTTTTTGTAGATAGCCTTTTATATAATACTGCTTTAATTTACAATCCGTTTAATTGTCTGGGTTGTCAGAACTGTTTGGATCAATAGGGTCTGAACAGTTTTTCACAGTATGTTTATTAGGTTCAAACCGATCAGTCTTACTACGTAACTTTGGTTGAAGAATTTTCTTTTCATCTAAATTGGTTGATGTACATTGTTTGGACTAAGGGTAATTTAGCTATTAGTAATAATCTCTAATTGGGTGTGGAGAGGAACAAGTCAGTATTACTTTTAATAATAGAAATATAAATATAGATATTGATTAGATAATTACGAGTTCTTCATTAATATTTTATCTCTTATATATACATATTAAGAGTGGGCATGGTTCAATTTGTACCTTTTTTTTAACCTAAATAAATGGTTTAGTCTAGCTCAATTTATGGTTCGAATTATTTTTACATATGTTATTAATTCTTTTATAGTTTAATAAATTATGAAAATTTGTACTAACATAAAAAAGATTTAATTTATTATTATTTTACTTATATTACTCACCATCTTCAATACCTATTTAATATATTTAAGAAAGTTTTATTATCTCTATTAATATAATTATGATTTTTACATCATTAATAAATAAAAATACAAAATAAATTGGAATTCTCCTTTTGATGAAAACCAAATAAGAAAAGAAACTAAATAAATAACATCAAATTCTCTTTTTTAGTCATGCTTTTCTAATTTTTCACTGCCATTTTCTTTTTCTTTATTTTTCATTATTCGGTTTAATTTGAAACAATTCGGTTTGATTCGTAATTTTTTTTAACTTAAAAAAAATGGTTTGATCAATTTTTTTTTGCTCAACCTTAATATATATATATAAGTGATTGCCATTATTTCATTGACATTATTATCCATACTTAAGATGTATCCAATTAGAAAAAAATAAAAAATTATTATTATTATTATTATTATTATTTTGCTACAATCGAAAGGATAAATTTGAAGTTTCATGTTATGTGATCGAAGGGAAAAAAAAACAAAGAATATTTATGTCACCTTTAAACTTGGAAATTACTGAAATTAAAAAAATTAGCAGAAAGGTACGTACAAAAATTGAATAGGGCAGTATAAAAATTTAAAACACAAAATAATTACTTAATACAAGAATGTTATGAAAAAGTGAAACATGTACAAATTAGTTAAGCCTAAAATAATTAATCATCAAATAAAATAAATAAGAATATATTTAAAGATCAATAAAAACACAAATAGTGAATCATTTGTCGTTTAATTCATTTATTCTTTTTAACCATTCGAGATGCAAAATGCAAATTTTATTTATCAATACTTAAGTCTAGTAAATGATCTGATATAAATTATAAGTAAATATCATTAAAAGTAAGTAGCTTAATCTTAAAATCATTAAGTTTATAGTTGTTCTAATTAGTTAGATTATAAAGGTTGAAAGAAAAAAAAAGTACTTAAAGATCCGAACAAAATTTTTTCAAAAAATGTAAATCTAAGCAGAATGCGTGTCATCATGGAGTTTTGCTGGGCCAATATTAAGGAAGAGAGCTGGTGTGTAGTTTTTCAATAAGTTCATCAGGTTTAAATATCTCTTTTCTTTAAAAATTGTAATATATATATATAAAATAGTAAGTTGGGAAAAGAAAAAAAAAAAGATTTCCATAGATCGGTGAATATGTAAATCTATAGAGATATCCATATGGATAAGTATAAATAAAATTTATATAGATTGACACTAAAAGGTAAGTATTATTTACTCCTAATCCATATATAACACGTAAACAACAATGGCAAAAGTGGTATTTCATTAATGGAGATTCTATGTATGGAAGGCCACTTCAAAACCTTTGCCTTTCTGTCACCCTCTCTCTTGTTCATTAATTACACTTGCGAGCATCACACAACGTGGGCATGTAAGCATGAATATATGTAAAATACTACGTATGTACAAAGAAAAACTATTGTATTTAAATAAGGTTTTATTGTTATTCAGGTCTTTCTCTGTGTGTATGTGTGTGTTGACTGTTGTATCGAGATTTAAAGTTTACTATGATATACTTTATTTGATAGTTGATGTTGAATTTTCTGAGTTATGTAGCAATTTTCTGTTTTTCTTTTACTTTTTGTTGCTTTGGAGTTAGTAATAATTAAAATTATTCATATAATAATGAAATTAACAAGTGTTATGATTTGTCATTGATTCATCTAGGTATTAATTTGGCTTAATTTTTTCAGGAACTCAACAAGGAATAATTCTTGAGGAGTTGTTGACCTTGTTTTGATGCAAAAATGGCTGCAAACGCTACAAATGCAAGTTCATGTCCAGTACCTATGAAGGCCATATCTAATGGGATCTTCCAGCATGACGATCCTTTGGACTTTGCTCTACCTCTCGCCATCATACAGATATGCCTTGTTGTTGTGTTAACTCGCACTCTCGCTTTACTTTTGAGGCCATTGAGACAACCTCGGGTCATTGCAGAGATAGTGGTTAGTTCCTTTCCCTTTCCTAGGAGCTCTTTCTGCATAATCGCTAGTTTTGTTGTTCATATTCATAACATCCTTAAAATTTCACCAAATGAGGAAAGATAGTTACTTGGTGGAGAAAGTTCTTTACTTGTTGACAAAATTTTTCATTGTGTTGCTCAAGTCTTTGTATCTCATGAATTCTGCTACATGGATGTTGGCATCACAATCATTTTGTGTTCTTACATTTGCAGGGAGGGATATTGCTTGGTCCATCTGCTCTGGGACGCAATGAACACTATCTCCAAAAAGTTTTCCCTGCTAAAAGCCTTACTCTGTTGGATACTTTGGCTAATCTTGGACTCCTATTTTTTCTTTTCCTCGTAGGTCTTGAGTTAGATTTAAAGTCTCTTCGCCGCACTGGGAAGAAAGCGCTCAGCATAGCACTTGCAGGAATTAGCCTTCCATTTGTACTAGGAATCGGTACATCCTTTGCTCTTAGGGAAACTATATCTAAAGGTGTAGATGAAGCCCCATTCCTTCTCTTTATGGGCGTGGCTCTCTCTATCACCGCATTCCCCGTCTTGGCCCGTATTCTCGCTGAACTTAAACTTCTAACAACAGATCTTGGTCAAATGGCAATGTCAGCAGCGGCAGTGAATGATGTCGCCGCATGGATTCTCCTTGCTCTTGCGATTAGCCTCTCTGGAACCTCCCATTCTCCCCTTGTTTCTTTATGGGTTTTCATGTGCGGGCTTGGTTTTGTTATTTGTTGTATACTCATCATACCCCCTATCTTCAAATGGATGGCAAAACGATGTCCAGAGGGAGAACCAGTGGATGAAATGTATGTCTGTGCGACTTTGTCTGCTGTCTTAGCTGCTGGATTTATCACCGACTTAATTGGAATACATGCTCTTTTTGGTGCTTTTATTGTCGGGGTTCTTGTGCCAAAAGAAGGGCCATTTGTTGGTGCACTTGTTGAGAAGGTGGAGGATCTTGTATCAGGGCTCTTCCTTCCTTTGTACTTTGTGTCAAGTGGATTGAAGACGGATATTACAACGATAAGAGGTGCTCAGTCGTGGGGCCTTCTTGTGTTGGTGATATTTACTGCTTGTTTTGGTAAGGTTGTTGGTACTTTCGGCGTGTCCCTTGCTTGCAAAATCCCTTTCCGAGAAGCTCTAGCATTTGGGTTTCTGATGAATAGCAAAGGATTAGTGGAGCTCATTGTCCTCAACATTGGTAAAGACAGAAAGGTAAAACCTCAACTATTATATTTATAATGTACTTAACAGTTGGATTTATGTAACTCAGTACTGAAAATATATGTTGCCTTTCAAACTTTCAGGTACTGAATGACCAAACATTTGCTATAATGGTTTTGATGGCGGTATTTACGACATTTATTACTACACCTTTGGTCGTTGCGGTGTATGAGCCAGCTAAATTAAGAAGTAAAAGTAACTACAAGCATAGAAGAATTGAGAGGAAGGATCCCAATACACAACTTCGAATTGTAGCTTGTTTCCACAGTATAAGGAACATCCCTACTATAATCAACCTCATTGAGGCATCTCGAGGTACTGAGAAGAGGGGTGGACTTTGCATCTATGCCATGCACCTCATGGAGCTCTCCGAGAGGCCATCAGCGATCTTGATGGTTCACAAGGCAAGAAGAAATGGGCTTCCTTTCTGGAACAAAGGGCTAGACACTGATAATCAAATGGTCGTTGCTTTTCAGGCGTTCCGACAACTTAGTCATGTGTCGATTCGCCCGATGACAACAATTTCAGCAATGTCCGACATACATGAGGACATATGTGCCAGTGCTGAAACGAAAAGGGCTGCAATCATAATCCTTCCATATCACAAACATCAGAGACTTGATGGAGCACTGGAGACAACTCGTAATGAGTTGCGTTGGGTCAATAAGAGGGTTTTGGAGCATGCACGGTGCTCAGTTGGCATACTGGTTGACCGTGGATTTGGTGGAGGATCCCATGTATCAGCTAGCAATGTTTCTTCCACCATTGCAGTCTTATTTTTCGGGGGCTGCGATGATCGTGAAGCTCTGGCATATGGAAAGCGCATGGCAGAGCACCCTGGTATTAATCTAGTTGTCATAAGATTCTCGGTAGGCCCTGATATTAATGGAGACATTACCCAAATCAATGTGGGAGATAACCCCACCGAAATGATGTCAACTGACGAAAAGTTTCTTGAGGAATTCCAGCATTGCATTTCCAACGACACTTCAGTCAAATATGAAGAGAAGCAAGTGAAATCTCCGCGTGAAGCTTTCGACAAGATCAATGAAATCAGTCGTTGCAATCTCATTATAGTTGGTAGAATGCCAGAGGGTCAACTTGCTGCCTCATTGAATGAGCATGGAAAAAACGATTGCCCTGAATTGGGTCCTATTGGCAACCTATTGACAGGTTCAGATGTTTCCATTCTGGCCTCGGTCATGATAGTTCAACAATACCGTGCACAGAGATCTTCTGATGCTGCATCCTCCACAAAGGTTGAGGTCTTACCCGAGGAATCAGAAGTAGAAGACACACTGGCAAGCTTAGTGTAAGATATTTGATATAGTTAATAGTAGTATTTGTATAACTGATATTAGGAGTAGTACATAGTTAAGGAGACTAACGAAACATTGCCGTGTTACACATTTATAGTAGAAGAATAGTATAAATTGGGGGAGTCGTCAAGCCCCACAAGGTAAATAAGCTTTGGAGCCTGCAAAATCCAACGACCTATAAAAGGGTGAGCATTATCCATGTGGCTTTGTGAAATATTCTCCTTGTTCAGTTCCTCGTATTGCAAGTATTATATGCAAAACTTGCTAGTTTTTTTTTTAAAAAAAAAAAAAAATCAATTTTCATAAGACATATAACACTAGGGCTTAGTTCGTTAATTCATGGAAATTGGTTCCAGAAAATCCAATTTATATGTATCCTTCGTGTTTATTTTATAGTGTCAGATGGCCAAGAAAGCTAAGCCTAAGGTTCCAATTGCTTGGAGAATCTAATACATGTTGGGAGAGAAAAATCCAATTTCAAGTAATAGGGAGCTATAGAATTATATTTTCCTATTATCCTTTCCCGATTGGCGACAGAAATTTGGATTCCTTGAATATCTTATTATTCCTAAGGCCAAAGAGTGTAACGAGGAAATTGTTTTCCTTTTCGATTGCGCAACAGTATCTTATAATCGTAAATTGGGGAGGAATAATGGTTTTTAAATCGAGTATTAACAGAGGTAAACATATACATAAAGAAGTTATTGGTGCTGCATTCTAGTTGGTAATTAACTTTGTAAGGACCTTTATTCCTTCAAGTTAGGGAAGTTTATTATAAGTTGGAACATCAACTTATTTTCTAAAGGAAAAAAAAAATAGTTTAAAGTTTTTTGCAAATGACATATGAATAGTGGTCACTTATTCTATCTATACTCAGGGCGAGCATTTTTTTTTATTCCTATTTTATTTTTGTTGCCAGTAGGGAAACTTTCCTTGTGTGAGTTAATATTAAAATTACCATATATTAGTGCACATATGGCACATCTCATATATATTTAAGGCATTTATTAGTAATTGCACATGACACTTTCTAATACTAAAAAGAAAGGGAAATTTATATTTTACTGTGAAATGAATATGAATGTTCAGTGCATTCCATAAAAGATTAAAAGCATTAACTTTTTATCTTTTAATTGGGACATCTATATTAGCTGAAATTTAACTATCAAGTTATAAAAAATTTTGAATTAATCAAGAAAAAACAGTGTTAATTTTTTTTTCTTTCAAACCATAGAGAAAAAAACTTTGAACAAAAAAATACAAGTAGAATGAAAAAAAAAAAACAAAAGATTTAAAAATAAGTCTTCTATCATACTTATTTTCATAACATTGAAGCATTTGTTGTATTGATAGTGTCATTATTATTTATAATAATGCTATTAGTAAATAAATAGTCTCTAATTAAAGTTTATTTGCTTAACTATTATTTTTTATAAGAAATTTATTTTCATTTATTATTGTGGAAAAAAAGATAAAAATAGAATCAAAACTATTCATTGTAAAACAAACAATAAATACAATTTAAAAAAGTAAAATCTAATAGGATTTTTACCCAAGACCACATGCTTGCAAAAAAAAAAATTTAACCACTTAGCAATGTCTATTTTCACAATATAATTTGCTTTTTAAAATACAAATAAAACATGTACTTTTTTCCTTTTTAAATACTTCAACATTTTTTTTTAATTTTTTTTAGAGATTTAAGGCTCAAAGCTCCTTTCAGCCTCCTCTTGGATCTACCCCTAGTTTTTAGGTAGCTAGGCACTAATAGAATTTTTTGGTTATGATCCCCAAAGCTCAATTCAACCTATTTGGGCCCTCATTTGTGTTCTATGTACTTAGACCAATCTCCTCTAGGCCACCATAGTACAAAAAAATCCTAGCACAACATTAGGTATTGCTCCGTATTTCAATCTTCATTGCTTAAACCATGCTCCTTCAAGATATATATATAACCTTTTATTTATCGTGAAACCACTTTAGATCCAGTAAGTTGGACACTATAAGCATGAGATTTCAAAGATACCTTCCAAATATCGTCACGCTCCGAGTTCAAAGTTTGAGGCAACTTGCTACATAGCCATGTACGTGAACAAAGACACACAAGGCATTTACAGCATTCTCACACTTGATCTCGGCAACCGACACCTGAAAAACTAAGGATCCCAAAAGGTAGGCGAAAGCTTTGTACATAACCTAAGCCATTGCTAACAACCGTAGACACAATACTTATGCACATGCAAAACATTATTTAAGCAGCAATACTTACCCAAGTATTATTATAGATTTCCACTTTTCAAATCCATTTATTTTTAACCGACTACACTTAGCAAACTAAAACCCCTTCTTGTTTCTTGCCAACTGGCCATTGATAGTTAGTCCACGATCTCGTACTTTGTCCCACATAAGGCAACAGATACTCAAAGTAACCATTTCGCTTTGATTTTCTAGCCCATAACACTTGAGCCAGTCTGCAATCCCTATCTCATATGAGCATTGGGCTCCTAGGACCATAGCCCCTATGTTATTTCATACCACTATGCAAATACGTGATAAAATATATAAGCATGACTTCCAAAATGAATATTTAATGAAGGAAATATGAATTGATTAACTATCGTTAACAAAGAAAAGAGGAGGCTATTAGACGATAAACGAGAATATTTAAATGACACTTAAAACCTGCATTAATGCGAAACAAATCCTAATTTCATCATAAAGGGCTTTGAAAGCTCCTTACAACTCAGCTTCAGTAAAAATATTATTTGTTGCAATAGAAGGAGAAGTAACACTCTGGTGATATCATGCCAAGTAAGTAATCAAACTCTATCTCTTTCAATTCATAACTCAAAAATTAGAAACGGAAACTTTTAGTTGCAAATTATAGTAACCAAATTAATATCAATTAGAATTCGTAACTATAAAGAACCTTAAAATCCAAAAATTAAGGCTAATTTCTAATTCACTAGTAAATCATTAATAAAATAAAATAAAATAAAAATCCTAAACTATAATCTATTTGGAAGCTAAAAGAATAAATAGTTAGTGAATCTCTTACCTTTAACAAAGTTTTGTGACTTAGATAGAAGAAATTTAAGTAGACTTTATAGAACTAAAAAAGAAGAAGAGAGGGATTATGACGAAAGGAGACAAAATGCATAGTGTAATGTAAAGATAAATTTGAAAATTGAAAATGCAATTCTAAATTAGTAACTAGTAAGTTTATAAGTAAGACCTCAAATAAAAAAAAACAAGAAAAAAATTATATATATTATTAATATTAAATGAGTTTACAGATCATACCGATAACCTGCTCAGGAGATCTATTTAACAAATGGGTTTGTAAACAAGTCTTAGAGCTGAACACTAATATAAACACGAATTTAAATGCATTGTGTTCAAGTCTAACTCGTTTATTATTCATATCAATTTTTACCGACACAAACCTATTTATAAAATAGTGTTGTATGATGTTTGCATTTGTGAGTAGAGTTTCAAATTACAAACCCTATTTGTGAGAAGTTACATTTCATTGTAGTTCTATAAGTTAACTTTAGGAGAAGCTAAGTGAGATAGAGTAATGAGTGATTGTATGGAGATTTGATTTTTGATATAGTGGAATGAACAAGTGAATACAATCTAATCCCAAGTGGTGGAGATTGAAAGAGTGAGCTAATGTATAAGGCAAAATCACTATAAATCGATTTACCTAATCTTATAAATTATATTCTCTTTATTTAAGTGCAAATACTTTACTGTTCCTTTTATCCATTTTGCTGCAAATCTAATTGCCTTCCAATTATCCACAAACTAAGTTTAGTAATCAAAAGAAGACTTTCCAAAAAAGTTTAATTGTAAGTAATTAATTCACCATACTCTTGATTGCAAAATCTAGGACCAACAAGATTTATCCTTTAACTTTGTGTTATTATTGCCTAATGGTGCATACAATTCTTTGCAACATAAAATATTTTTCATCAACTTTCAAATTGAATAATTCAAAGAATATAACCTTATCATAGTGCTTGATGATTCCACCGTGCTTGTAGCACATAAAAACAATAAATTGTTTCTTTTTGTTTTCACTTCTTATAGCTCCAATGCTACTTGTTAGGAAAAATAATGCCTTATAATAGCAATATATTTTTCCTCTTGCTTAGTAGTGATACTATAAACAAATAATGGGATTGTTATGTTCTTCTTTACTAATTAAACTAGTGAATCACCAAAACTGTACCAAATTGGTGGATTTCAACTAAATTGCAATACAAGCCTATTCACAAAATCTTGAAAGCACAAATTCAATAATAACAACTAAGAAGAATGGATAAAGAACAAAAGTAATAATCTTATAGTGCTCCACACTATGAATTTAATGATTAAAATTTCTTCATAATTGTGATTCAATAGACTTGACAAGCTGAGGAGAAACTAAAAATGATGACGATGATGATAATGATGATGGAGATGGATACTTTTAAACTTGGACCCTTAACAAAAAGTTTATTCCATTAAATAATCTTCAAAACTTTCAAAACACTTAAACTCTATAATGGGGCACTAGAAATTAAATGAAGTAGTATGGAAACTTAAAATTGGAATTCCAAATAATAACAACACTCAAAATAGACTATATGAATCAACAATTTTAAGTTAAAGTACACCCAAGGAGTCTACAAATTAATTATAATTATGAGATAATTAACTAATGGGTGTGCATGCAATATACTAAATATTAGAAATAGGTGTAATTTATTCATAGGAATGCTAAAATTATGTTTATTAAGTGGATCAACCAGCTTAGTTCAATTTTTTTCCAACACCTAATGACTTGATATAGGAACCTATACATAGGAATCGAACTGACCCCAATTACAACACATATCTTGACTAGGCAACTACCACATAGTTAAATTACAAATAGCATGTAAGTGGGATTGATTAGGTTTCAATATTGACCATAACCTTCAATGAAGTTTTATTATTTGGGCTTGTAATAAACTATCATTCATTTCTAACATTAAACCAATACCCAACCACTATGCAACTAATATTAATAATGTAATTACACCGAATGAATACCTAACTAATAAGCTATACAAAGGAATTACCACAATATCTACAAATGTAATCAATGTATTTACCAAAATTTTTCATAATAACTAAAAACAATAAAAATATACACATTACTTCCTTAGCTGCCGCATTTAAGACTTCTTTTTGGATTAAATTTAATCAAACCATAGTTTTGAGTGATAGGAATTGAAGTGACAAGAAGAAAAACTAAGATTTTCCCTCCCTATTTTCATCAACTATATAGGAAGAATTGTGAAACCATAGCAAACCCGACTTGGTAAATTCACCATCTCTATCATATCAAGGAGCTAGCACAGATAGAGATCTTCGAGAGTCTTTGGAGATTGGACCACCATCAGAAGCCGAAGAAGAAAGTCATCAATATTACCCGGTGAAAGAAAATTATAATGTAATTTATCAAGTCTACTCAATTGATTCTTATAAACCGAAGGTAAGCCCTACTTTAACCTAGTAATTTTCAAGAAATTATTAGATATAGTATGTTGCTTATTGTAAATAACATGTGAAAATGGTTTAATTTAATTACTAATAGATTTGTAATTATGGCATTTAACAACATTTTTGCTTTGAAAATTTTGGTATTTTATGGTGATAATTTATCACTGACTAGATTTGATAATGATATGTTATGCATAAATTTAATTTGTTATGAATATTGCATAGATGTCATATTTTACATTATAGGATTGATATATATGCAATGGTAAAGTGGTCTTTTCAAGAATTAAGATTAGAAACCAAACTCATATTTTGCATCATCAAGTTCTTAAAAATCTGACAATGTCAAAATATCTTATTACAGATAAATGTATGGGAAATCAGATAAGTTGTGAAGTTTTCGCAAAATATTGTCTTACGCAACAATTCAAAAATTTTAATGCTACTTCAAGAATAATAATTGCAACACCTCAAGCCAAAAGTAGCTATTTAGCCTTATATACCACTACTTCACTTCTTGAGATTTTATTTACATGAAGTATCATAGTCTTTCCCCTTAATTACATGACATCCCTGTCACAAGACCCTACAATTAGGCCCAAATCTTTCCCCTTTTTGGTCATCTTCGAAACTAACATCTACCGGTAAGAAATTGAATCTAATACCATTTGACATGTTATTTATTATTTGGTCTTATATGTCATTATTTAACTCTCCTCATTGAACTTCATTCACATAAGGTATCACAACAAACACTTTTCACTATGAATGCAATATATATCTTAAGAGTGATATGTGGTTAACTATAGTAAAATTTAGTTAAGATGTAATTTTTTACAATATGAAAATACATATAATTGAAATATAATATACAAGCACCAGCTATTTATGAGTATATTTGAGTTGTTGTTGGAGTGTCTTAGCTCATACTTTGAGAGATTTGGATTTTTTTTTTAGCTGCTAGCTAGTTTAAACATTACAACCCATTAAGTGATAAGATTCTTATTCCAATTTTTTTAGGGTTTTATGACCTTAGAAGAATCGATGTGGATAGGCATGACCTTAAGTTGTCTAGCTATGCTATCTATTGTTCATGTTTGAATCAACTCATTGTTTAGTGGGGTGTAATAATGCCTAAGGGCATTAGCTATTAGATTCTTTCATCTTTCTTGGCTACAAGAACTAGATAAGCTTTAGAAGAGAAGAATTAACTAAATTGGGGAAACTTCCAAGTTGGTGTACTTAAGGTCACTCAAATGTATTCACTCTCACCATCAATAATAGTATATTTATTCCTTTTAACCTTAAAATGTATAATGATAGGAATCAAGCTTTAGGATTGATTACAAGAGCTAGAGCATAAGAACTCCAAAATCATGCTAGAAGAGTTTTATCCCATTAGTCTGTGAAGGACGAATGTTTCTACATACACTCCTATGAACTATATCACATCCTTGTTGATATCTATTCATATTAGTAGCTTAAGCCATAGAAGACCTAGTTGGTCAAGCTGAATGCACTGATCATAGGTTGATAGCGAATGGGTAAGGCTGCAAACTCTCTTGGCAACCTTTCTTGGCAATGGGTAAGGTAAGGCTGCAAACTCTTCAATGTCCACATAATTGGCATCATATAGTCTAAGATACATGCCAAAATTGATCATAGAAATTTGATAAGGGTGTCCAATGATCCTAAAGTTCAAGAAATTTCTTAGTTCCCAAGACATCCCTTCATGATCCAATTTCTATTTAATTAAGAACTCCAGGGTTAATTCCTTGTAAACTAGGGCCCTCAAGAAAAATAGCCTCTCCCATGCTCTCACTCCCACTAGCCCTCATATCTCTTCTTTAATTTGTAGCCTCTAGATAATATTCTAGTTGATGCAAAATGTCTAGCTAAATATCTTCTTCTTTAGCATCCTGCATCTATCCAAATGTGCGGCCTCAATAAACTCCAACATAAGAAGGTCTACAGGTGGTGGTAATGCTATGGAAGCAATTGAAGTTAAAGTCCTTGCTGAGGAGGTAAATGCCCGTAGCTTATTTTTACACTACATTAGTTGCTTTGCATAACTTTGCTTAGGAGCCAGCTTCTTAGAAAGAAATGAAACACTTCAGTATAGGCAAATGCACATACTAGTCAAAATATTTCATCGATGATACACATATAATTCTAGATAAATAAGGAAATAGTCTTACAAATGTAATTTAACTACCTAGTATTAACAGCACTAAAGGATTCAATTGCAATTGATTCTAAGTAACACTAAGATAAACCATCTTAATTATGCAAATCTGAATAGTAAATTAGCCTTATTATAAATCATTTGATGTGTATTAATCTTATGTGAGGTGAATTTTCACAGATGTAATGGATTTATTAAGTAATGCTAGACACAGAGAAGAACATGACCTATTATAGAATAGATGTGGTCGTATCTACCTCGTGTCTAATTGCAAAATTTGAACAGAAGGGGTTTTGTGGTTTTGACTTTTCTACATATGATACTTGTGGTTTCTAATGTATTTTTACAAAGAAAAACTACTTAAGCCAACCAATATTGCAAAAAATAGAAAAGAACAACCAAACCCTAAAACCTAATGCAATGCAAGTTTGAAATAACCTAGAAGAGGGAAAAAAAAACAAAAAAACAAAAACATATAAGTATCAAGATTAGGAGATATACCTTGTGCGAGCTAGAATTTGATGGAAAATCCAAAGAAAGAGGTGTGTGGTGTGTGTTATAGTGAGCATGTTAAAGTGCATCATGGTCGTATTGAAGGGAAAGGAAGTGTGTAGTATGTAGGGTGATTTTCAAGTGCATGTCTAACCCTTTTATATAAAGGGTGACACGTTAAGTTGACAAGAGCATGTCTATCTCATGTTTGTGTCCAAAAAATATATATATATATATCACAAGGGATTTAAGTCCAACATAGCTTAGACATGACCATGTTAAGGGTTCATGTAACTCTTGTCTGGAATTAAAATAAGCTACCCTCAACATGACCTTAGATATGGTCGTATCTAAAGGTCATGTAACTCTCATAAATATTAAAATTTTTCTGATGTTTTAGACATGACCTTGACATGATCATGTTGATAGGTCATGTATCTCTCGTAAATAATTAAGATGCAAAATCCAATTAGACATGACTTAAACAATACCATGTCAAAAAGTCATGTAACTCTTGTAAAAAATTGAAATTTGAAAAACTGAGACAACTTTAACGTATACATGTCTACTAGTCGTGTTCCATCTAGAAAATGTCATTGCACTCAACATAACCTTGACATGACCATGTCTAGTGGTCGTGTTAAGCTTGCAAAAAATTTAGCTTGTTGTTTGTTATAATTAATTAATTAGAACTACACAAAGCTTCCTAATACTTAGGTTGCCTCCCAAAAAACACTTTTGTTTAATGTTGTTAGCTCAATGAAATCCCACTCAAATTTACAAACCCAACATAGGGTGGAGATAAAACTCCTCCCCCTCATTTGATGCAATTTTTACTTCCAAGTAAAGCTTTAACCTCTAACCATTTACCTTAAAGGTAGCTTTCTCGAGATGTGTGACATCAACTGCTCCATATTGGAAGACCCAAGTCACTGTGAAAGGGTTAGACCACTTAGACTTTAGCTTTCTTGGGAATAGATGCAAGTGGCAATTATATAATAGAACATGGCCACCTTCTTTGAATTGTCTCCCTTACTTAATTCTTTGGTCGTGTTACTTCTTAGTTCTCTCTTTATAGAGCTTAGAATTCTTGTATACCCTCCCACGCCATTCATCAAGCTCATTTAATTGGAGTTTCTTGTTAGTACATGTATACTCAAGATTTCGATTAGCTAATTTAATGGCCTAAAAGGCTTTATGCTCAATTTCCATGGGTAAATGGTAAGTTTTTCCATAAACAAGTTTGTAAAGAGTAGTTCCTATAGGTGTCTTGTAAGCTATCCTATATGCCCATAGAGCATCGTCCAACTTATTAGACAAATCATTCCTATGATGTTCTACAGCTTTTTCTAAAATTCGCTTAAGGTCCCTATTAGTAACTTTCACTTGTTTGCTTGTCTATAGTTGATAGGGGATAGCTAGTCTATGGGTAACACCATAGCGTTTAAACATTTTTTTCAAGCTAAACATTGCAAAAATGTGTTCCCCTATCTTTAATAATTTCTTTAGAGGCGCTAAATTAGGAAAATAAATTCTTAAGGAATCTCTTTACTATCTTAGCATCATTAGTGGGTCAAGCCTGAGCCTTGACCGATTTAGATATATAATCAATAGTCACTCAAATATATTTATTCCCATTAGAATTAGAAAATGGCCTCATGAAGTCAATGCCCCATATGTCAAACACTTCACACACTAAGATGGGGTTTTGTGGCATCTTGTCCTTATGGGATATATGTTATACTCATTGACAATTACCACAAAGCTCCACATACCTCTGAGCACCCTTGGAAAAAGTATGCCAATGAATCCAAATTCTAAGACTTTATGGGTGGTCCTATTAGTAATATGATGTCTTATGAATAGAGGCTTCTTGATTTCTCTAGGAAGTTTCTATATTTTGTAACATAGCCTCATTAGTTTGAATATATTTAGTCAAAAGTTCTTCCAAACTTGCTTTCTTCTCTTGTAGTAGGAGTCGTAAGACTCTTAGTGGAGGTAAATTCATTTGTTGTTGATTTTGATTTTGATTGCTCCATGAGAAATTTGGATGGTTTCTCCATCTTAGATTGTAGGCATTACTATACAGGATTGTTATGAGGTTTAGAGAGATTTCATAAATAATCCACTTGTTCCCATTGGTCTTGTGCCCTAAATCCCTCTACACTTACCTCTCCTAAATTATGTTGGGGATTTACATAGAGAAGATCCAATTTCCTGCTAATTGCACTAACCCTATTGGCTAAAGCTGTCACAACATCCAATTCATAGATACCCACAACACTATTTCTCACCCTAGCATCTTCCCATTGGAAACCATTCATTACCATGTCCTTAATCAAAGATTAAACTTCTTTAGGTGTTTTAATATTCAATTTTCCTCTAGCAACGACATCTACCATTTTTCTAGTTAACAAATTGGGACCTTTGTAAAAAGTTTGGATTTACATCTAAAGAGGGAGGCTATGATGTGAGCATCACCTCAATAACTTCTTATATCTTTCTTAAGTATTGTATAAGGCCTTGGCCTCCCATTGGGCATATGATGATATATCTTTTCGAAGCTTAGCTATTTTAGCAGGCAAGAAGTATTTTCTAAGAAACTTCTTGGTCATCCCATCCCATGTAGTGATGGATTCCCTAGGAAGAGAATTCAACCATTACTTTGCTCTACTTTTTAATGAGAAATCAGAAGCCCTATTAATCTTAAAAGTATCGTAAATCTCCAAAAACATTGATATATGAGCATTTGGGTCCTTATCCTATAGGCCATCAAACTACATAAATTGTTGCACCATTTGTATGAGATGTGGTTGAATTTGAAAATTATTGGCAGCAACAGGTAGCTTAACAATACTAAGGTTGACTCCAACCAAAGAAGGTTTTGAGTAATTGGACATAGTCCTTTGTTGATTCTAATTTTCATAACTCATAATTTTCAAATCATCCTCTTCCTCTTCTACCTTAGCTCCTAAAGGAGAACCTTGATTTCTTTCTTCCACTATTTGTCTAACTGTCTTTCTTAAACACTTAGCTTTCTTTTCAATCTCTGGGTCAAATATTAGTGCATTTCATGGAGTACTTCGGGTAATACATTATAGAAAAAGAAATAAAAAAAATGAAAAAATGGTTAAATTAATAAAGTGATTGGTACTCCTAATATCGCAATCTCTAGCAACGATATCAAAAACTTGATGTAAGGTAAGTATACTTATCAAATTTGTAATATAGTGAATTGAATACGAATGTCATCTTATAGAGATTTTAAGTACTAGTACTAACCTACATTCCATTATTTAACCAATAAATTGTAATGATTGATTAATCTAAAATCTACAATTAATTATTATCTACTAAATTAAAGACTCAATTGAAAGTAAGAAGAGTAAAACAAATTGCAGTTAACTTCAAGACGGCAAGATAAGTATTTAGAATTTGCTTTCCATAGGATTTATCATGTGACACAACATAAATTATTCAAATTCATTGACTAGGAGAATTCATAGTTTAAGCTAATAACTTTTTGAAGTTTATTAGCCCTAATCCCAATAATACCTATTTGAATCTCTTTATAATAGTATATTTTTAAAATTGCATTAAGAATAATGAATTCTCTAAAAATAATTAAATTGAATATGGAATAATCATGTAACTTATCTCATGATTACATAAAATTCCCTTCAATTATGTTAGATCTAATTATATATTAGATTTCCCAATCATAATATATAATATCAAGTAACTAGAATAATACCTTAAAAATATTAATCTAAGTAAAATCAAGAAGAAATGATTGAATTAAGAAACTAAAGACTTCAGTGAAATAGCAATAAAATCCAGTCACATAATAATCTTCTAATCTACAAGTCTAGATATTAAGAAGTTTAAGCTCTAATCATGGTGAAATCAAAACCCCTCAATGATGAAAAAGTATACATCGTCAAAGAATTCAAAAGAAAACCCTAATATTTGAAGTAGAAAAATAGTGCTCTTCTTTGCTTTTAAAAGAACCCTAAACTTATGAAAAAGGTCTTCTAAAAGTCTTGAAACATGGTCTTTTCTTTCCTTTATGTAGTAGGCAAACAAAACTCTATTTTTATGCCAAGATAGTCATGCTTTAGGTCACGTTGAAATCATCAAAAAAAATTTTTTTTCTAGAAATCGGAATCTGTAGTTGATATGGTCTAGGCATAGTAATGTCTACCAGGATGTGTCTAAGTCATGCTTAGAAAATAATTATTTCTAAGAGGTACATGACCAATAGACACAATCGTGTCTCACCCCAGTGTAACTCTTGTAGTTTATTTCTTCGTACTTCAATTTCAACATGATTTTGACATGGTAAGATTTTCTACCCATATCTATCTTTAAAAACTTACAACTTCTTCAATTCAATTCCAAATTAAGTAAAATTTGATTCATTTTCTTCTTCTTTTTAAATCAATAATTCATCAAGACCTTAAAATCAAAATATTACTCAGTTAAAAATTAAATTCTTTAAAAACACACCAAAATTAGAGAAAAATACTTTAAATTTCACTTGATATACAATCTAATTAAATACCTATCAAATGGTAAGGAGTTTTTTTTTTTTTTTTTGATTTAGCAAGTGTATCTAAATACCAGAACTTGGTAATTCAATCTAAGATGAACAATAAATCTAAGGGAATTATGAAAATAATTACTTAGTCATATGTAGGCCATATTTCAACTAACTAAATCAAAAGCCATAATTGATTTAAACATATATACAATTCTAAACAAGAAAGAGCAATTTTAAGAACAATAATCTAAATGAAATTCAAAAAATCATGTGATGGCTTAAGTTTTGGGATTTATAATATTGTAGATGGGTTTAAGGAAATTTCAAAGGAGTCAATCATTTACAAAACTATCAATTAATCCTTTTCAAGCATAAGCTACCCCAACTAGCTAGAACTTCAACACACTAACTCTTGTTGAGTATTTAAATTTTCTAAATCATATCATGAATTTAAGAAATAAAAATTGTATTAAACAACTTGGTGTGTTCATCCAAATTGATTTAATGTTACTAAAATCAATACCTAATTGCTAACTTTCCTCTAAGACTCTATTTGCCAATCGTTATTTTAAGACTAAATAAATCACAAAACCTATTTGATACAAAAACGTATTTGACTAAAATCACAAACCTATTTTAGTTTTACAACCGCACTACACTATAAATCCCCTAAACTATTTAGCTACTCATAATAAAGGCAAAACAATAATAAGAAATTACAAAAACACTTATACTTTCCATTAATTAAGAATCCAAATAATTATAGATAGAGAAACGAGAGTACTACTATATTCAAATGATAATTACTGTAAGAAATCAACAACAAACAAGCTAAAAACAACTATTGAATCAACTAGTATAAACTAACCTAAGTTCAAAGACAATGTCTAAGGATTTGAAAGGTTGAAAAAAAAAAAAAGCAATACAAAATAAGATCATTGGTTAATGCTTTAGAAATGACATACTTTTAGTCTAATAGGCTAATGAATATTTTTAGATATTTGTTTGGACAACTCATGACCTGAATGAAGTCTAGTGGAATGCTATTACATATATGGTAGAAGGCCTTATCCAACTATTACTAGCTATAGTATATAACAAAAATAGATTTAATGATACTAATATATCACGTGTTTAGATAAGTAATATATAAGTACTAATGATATTTAAATATGTGATAGTGATAGTAATTTAAAAAAAAAAACTATTCATTATATTTTTATGTATTAGCTTTTCTCTAATAAGCTTTACAAGCAAAACGAAGGTAAATTAACAAAATGGCTATGTCATGTCATCAATACATACAAACAATCTAAGTTTTTAACAAGATTGTACTTGTAATAGGCATCAAAAGTATATTTAGATACTAGTTTTGTAACAAAATCCATATGTGTAGCAACACATCTATAAAAAGTACAAATAGTAACGAATATACAATTAAAGATAATATATCCTTTTTCCCTAGAAATCAATATGCAAATTTTCTCTCATATTTTTCAAAGTTTTAGCTAACTTGAATAGACTTTATATTTCAATTAATTTTGTTATATTTCCATTAATCTAACCTTGCAAAACATATGTAAAAACATCAAATTTCAACATTAAGCTTTTATAGAAATAAGAAAAGGTAAAAACTGTGGATGTATTATACTTGCCTAATGTTTGGTGTTCTCATTTTTCTTTTATTCATAGTGGAACAATTGCGGTTAAACTACATAGAAGAAAAGTTTGATAAGCACACACAATCCACAACATTCCAAGTATGTTGATTTTTTAATAAAGATGATTTTGTACTTCAGCAAAAGAATCAAGATAATGTCAATTCTACTCATATTTCTTCTATTTTTCATGGTCCATAATGTGTCAATGGGGAAATACTTTATGAGAAATGACATTCCAAAAGCAGCAAACTTGATTTCCTAATTTTTTAGGTCATGATCTAATAGAATGGATGATGCCAATAGAACAAATATTCTATTTCCACAGAATAATTGATAAACAACGATTGAAAATTTCTTATGATTCTTTTTTAAAATAATTCTATGAGTGAATCATTCATTTTCATGAAAAGTATTAGACCATAGAGTAATTGACTTGTATTTTAGGTTGTGATTTGTTTTTCAGGCCACAAACCGTCATTTAGTTTGTTTTGAGAGTAAACTCACCGGGCTCAATTATCGGTATCTTACGAGGCATTTCGCATGTCAACTCTCATGGTGGCAGAAAGTCCACAATCCCACCAGCACTGAACTTTTGACAAAATATCAAACCAATCATTGAAATTTTTATTTTATTTATTTTTTTACCAAATCACATTCAAAATGAAAAGATTGACTAAGTATCGCACATTATATATATATATATATAATGATTTTTTAAAATAATATGAGAAAACAAATGAAACAAAGGTTAATTATTTTGAAGAAGGAATGAGTTTGAAGATTTTTATAGGATAATGAAGGAAGCACAACAAAAGTTTGCAATCTAATCACATCCGAAGTGAAACATAATATATATAACAAAAAAGAAGTAGGGAAAATTACACTAGTGAGAATAAACATTTGGAATAAGTCCAAATTAGGAATGAAATTTTTAACCAATTAAAATAGAGAATCAGCATTGTGTAATGTGAATCAAATAAAGAATTCCGTTATCCCATCATTACAACACCATTACATGGTACTAACATGACACATTATCTAACATGTAATATCGATGTGGCCCTAACATGTTGCATATGTGCCACACATTTGATACGTTAGCACTACTTATTTGATATGTTAGCAGCATGTGCAACAATGTGCCACATGAATGCCAAGTGATGTGTTGTAATTGAATCACTTATTTGAATTACTTTGCCTATGGTTTTCTATTTTAACTATCCAAATACTTATATATAAGATTATTAGTGAAAGCCACACTTACATTGTATGTGTCAAATAAATATGGTGATAATTCAAGCTAATTCAGGATTTTTCCCCTTTTTGGAAAAGGCTATTAATAATACTCCCTTGTAATCGGGATATTCTTGAGCTTAAAAAAATTCAGAACATTGTTAAAAAGTAAAAGGGTTAACTCCGTGCACTGCCTGCTAACTAATTTATATCAGCAAATGTATGATAAATGAAAAGGCATGCTTATAGTTTAAGCATGAATCTCTGCAAAATTACTTGAACATCTGAAAAGCACTTAAGTTTTCTTTAAATCTGCTTTTCCCATTCTAGCTTTCCAAGTTTGATTTTCTTCTAAGATTGTGACACTGTCAAGGAGTCCGAAATATTATTTTCACTTGCTAGAAGTTCCATATTGAGACTGGAATTGAAAGAAAGCAAGCGAGTGGTTTTAGAACTATTTGTATTTTACAACATTATCCCTCTTTTAAGACCTTTTTGCCAAGCAAAGTGCAGAAAAAAACTAACAGTATCATCAGCGATCACCGACATCGAGTAGCCGCATGGATTGTTTTAAAATTACCCTTTCAATCGTATATAAGAATATGAGAGTAACTATTTGAAGAGTTGCTTGATATGCATAGAAAAAAAAAATTATTGAACTATTACATACATACGCATTAAAGAATTTTGTGGCACCTTGTGCTTTGAAAGTAGGAGCAACGTCCGAATACGTGATTATGTTTACGACTACTCTGAGGATCCGAGTTGTATGGTGTTCTAGCATTGGTTTAACAATTCAATTATGTTGCCTGCAAATGGTATAAATGGCTTAGACCATCCCCATCGCTAAAAACTTTGTCAAGCTTCCCCATGTTAAACACTGCTTTTTACGTTGCTTCGGTATTATAAGCCATTCCGTCAGAAAAATTGGGGAAGCTTGTAATTTTAATGAAATTCTGATATGTTTTCGGTAATTTTATTAGTAAAGTTCATAAAAACTTTAAAAATCATTGAGAAACTTTTATAAAAAGAATTTAGGAATAAAAAAGAAAAAAAGTTCTTACTAAAAGAGTTTAAAAAATTAATATTATACCTAAAAACCTAAAATAAGATCCTTAGAAATGAGGATGATCTTAGAACCGATTAACTAGCTATAATGTAGTATGTAACAAGCCTTACAAGTAAGATGAAGGTAAACTAATGAAATGACTATATTGTGACATAGTACTAATAAACAATTTAAGTTTTTAATAAGACTGTACTTGTCATAGGTGGCAAAAATATATATTTAGATACTAATCCTGTAACAAAATTCATGTGTAAGCAACTCATACACATCCATAAAAAAGGAAATAATATACAATCAAAGAGGATATAAACTTTTACCCTAGAAATCAATCTATAAATTTTCTTTCTCACATTTTTTATAATTTTAGCCAACTTGAACGGGCTTTTATAGAAATAAGAACATGTAGAAATTCAGGATGTATCATGTCGGCGTAATATTTGGTGTTCTCATCTTGCTTTTATTCATGGTGGAGCTATCGCAGTCAGACAACATAGAAGAAAAGTTCGATAAGCACGCACAATCTACAACATTCCAAGTGTGTTGATTTTCCAATAAAGATAGTTTTGTACTTCCGCAAAATAAATCAAGATAATGTCAGTTCTATTCATATTTCTTCTGTTTTTCATGGTTCATAATGTGTTAATGGGTAAATACATCTAAGCAATGACATTCCAAAAGCAGCAAACTAGAGTTCCTAATTTTTGGGGTTATGATCCATTAGAATGGATTATGCGAATAGAGTAAATGCTTTATTTCCAATAGAACAATTGATAAATAATGATTGGAAATTTCTTATGATTTTTTTTTTTAATAATTCTATGAGAGAATGGTTCACTTCTATGGAAAGTATTGAACCATAGATTTCATGGTGGGAGGGCTTTACCAAAGAGTTAACATTCTCAGTTGAAACTATCGATGTGGACAATATTCAAGGAATAATTTGGTGCCATAGATTATGCAAAGGACCTAGTGGAGTTAGAAACTGGATTTTCTCATATCGAATAAATTCGTAAGATGTAACACGATTAATTCATATTGACTTATGATAGGTTGGAGTATTATGTCTTTTGGTTTTGCAGGTGATGTTTTGGTAATATGTCGATTTGAGAACAAATTCGACAGAGACATGTTTTATCAACATACGTGGAAGAGTCTCTGACGAGTTTAAGTAATATTTTTCCATGGTCGATGATGATTGTTTTGCACGTACATCCTTCGATTTGTACATTGTCCATTTGATTAGTCAAGTCAAACAAAATGCCAAAATTTCCACATTTTTTAATGTATTCGGTGTCCTTCTTTGGCAACATTTCATCCGTTTCTAACACGTTTTAATGTACGTCCAAATTGACAAACTAACATTTATGACATTTTGTCAAACTTCCAAATTTATGAAGATATTCTATTGGTCCTAGTACAACATGATGTAACAGGGTAACGTGTGTACAGAATGAGAAAATGAAAATTAATCAAAACTCGAACAATACATTAAATTAATGAAAATATCCTTAAGTCCAAACGCACTCCTTTAATCATCAAATATCTACTCACTTTGTCTTGCTATTGGCCATAATATTGGTTTTATTAATTTGTAGTAGACGGGTTTAAAGACACTCCCATAAGGTATCATCAGCGGTTACCTACATCGAGTATCGACATGGATAGTTTTAAAATTACCCTTTCATCGATATTTTCTTTTACAGCTGCAGTTCACTAGCTATAGTATACAACAAGCTTTACAGGTAATTGTACTTTTAAATAGGGGGCAAAAGTATATTTAGATATTAATTCTGTAACAAAATCCATATGTAAGCAACACATCTATAAAAAGCATAAAAAATAGAAAATATACAATCGAAAAAGATATAACCTTTTACTCTAGAAATAAATCTTTAAATTTGCTTTCTCACATTTCTAAGAGTTTAGCCAACTTGAACAGGGTTCATATTTTTACTTTTATTTATATATGTATATATATATTTCCATTAATCAAACCCTACGAAAACATATGTAAAAAGATTAGATTTCAACACTAATCTTTAATAGAAATAAGAAAAAGTAGAAATTGAGAATACATTTTGTTGGTCGAATATTTGGTGCTCTCATTTTGCTTTTATTCATGGTAAATCACGGTATAGAAGAAAAGTTTGATAAGCACACACAATCTGCAACTTTCCATGTATATCTTGATTTTTCAATAAAGGTATTTTGTACTTCCACAAAAGAATCAAGATGGTGTCAATTCCAAGGTTGGTAATTTAAGATTTGGTTTGTAAATCCAAACAGAACATAATTATAAATGAGTTAATATCGGTAAAAATCGATATGAATAATAAATGAATCAAACCTGAAAATAATATGCTAAAATTCATGTTCGGGTTCAAATTTGGTATATAGACCAATTTATGAATTCATTTGTTAAACATGTTTCGTAAATAGGTCATGGATTTAACTCACAAATCATTTTATTGTTAATAATATTTTAAATATATTTAAACTTATATTATTTTCTCTAACGAATCCTAATTAGGTCGTTTTAGAAAATAACAAAAGTTATTTTACCTTTTCTTTTTAATATATGAAATGTATAATTCCTTGATCTCTTTTTTATATGTATAATCTATTTATTATGTATATGATATATATAATCTATATGTTATATGTAATCTGTTTGTTATGTGTAATATTATGTATAAAAACTATAATCTTATGTATATATATGTTATATATATGTATTATACATATACATATACATATATATGTATATTATATTGCATATAGGTTATATATATAACAAATAAGTTGAATATTGTAAATACACATTTATAAATGTATATATATATATATATATTAAAGTAATATAATATAAGCCTAATGTCAAAAATTATAAGATAAAAAGACAGGAGCAGTTAGGTCTTTTCCTAGATAGGATATATAAGTTGCACTAACTTAGGGTTTCTACTTTTTCCCTCATTTACACAACTGTAACCAGAAACATAAGAGAGACTCTAGTTACTTACCAACAACTTAAAAGAGAACCATGAGACCAATCTAAATCCATTTGAAATTGAAATAAAGAACGAGATGGATCAAGTATAAGATCGAGCACTTAGAAAATTCTGATCACAAACTCAAACCAAGCTTATATCCCTTTCATAGCAATACAAAAGACTATAGTAGGAACAACTTTCCAAGTACATGTTTATCTTATTTTACTGTTTGTAATTGTTAGCGTAGTTGTTTAATGGGGCACCTCAATGATCAATATGCCATGTTGTCCTGAGTGAAATTGTATATCAAAATGATCTATAATAGATTAAGATTAGATGGGGCCTACAGTGGCAATTTCCATTTAGGGTTATATATATGTATTGGAGTTATGAGTACCTCTATGTTATATGTTAATTAATTAGGATTAAATAATCTTATGACTTGTTGTATGGTATTGTTGCATATATGTATGTGATATTGATGTTGTATAGCACATACATGTCTATGTGGTGCTCACGTACTAAGTTTAGGCTCATCATTTTTTATTTTTTAGTTGCAGGTAAGAACAATGAATACATTGACTATGATGACAATGGGAATTTGGTGAAACATTTTGTGAATGAATATGGGAGAAAACATTATTATAATGTCGATGAGGAATAACGTAGAAGTTGTTAAAGATTTCTTTAATAGAATTTTAGAATGATAATTGGAGAACTTGGAAATAGTTATTAGATTGTTAAGCGTGCTACTTCTTGATAGATGATTACTGTGGTATGATTTTAGGATTTCAATGTATTGTTTTAATTAATGATGATTGGAATGACTCACTTGAGAATCATTCAATTATATTGTTGAAATTGTAATGATGTTAAAGTAAAGTGAAGATGAACAAGTCTAAAATTGTATAGAGAATTAGATTCTTAGCTTATCACTATGTAGTAGTGACATATGGCGGGCTATTGCGTCTCAGCTTCTGAGGCATTACAAATATATATAAATGTATGTATGTATGGGTTAATGTCATATTTGATATCTAAACTTTACTAATTTTTATAATTAACTGCCTAAAGTTTTAGAGTGTCAATTTATTATCTACACTTTGTTCATTTTTGTAATTAACTACCTAGACTTTGCAAATTTTTACAATTAATTACTCTATTTAGGTACTATAAATGATCACAAAAATTTTATAGGTAGTAAATTATCACATCTAAATTTTACATTATTAATTACAAAAATGGATAAAGTTTAAGTATTAAATGTAACACTATTCATATATATATATATATATATATGTTAAAGATATTATAAAAAAAAAGTATATTACATATTCGTTTGTATGTTATATATATATATATATATACATGTTGTGCATATAATAAATAAAGAGATTATATACATATATATATTTAAGCTTATATTATTTTCTCTAATGACTGCTACTTAGGTTATTTTAGAAAATGAAAAAAGTTATCTTACCTTTTCATTTTAATATATAAAATGTATAATTCCTTGATCTCTTTTTTATATGTATAATCTATTTATTATGTATATGATATGTATAATCTATATGCTATAAAAATATATACATATATATATATATCCACATGTATATTATATATTTATATATATGTTATATGTAATCTATTTGTTATATGTGTAATATTATGTATAAAATCTATAATCTTATGTATATATATATATACATATATATATGTATATTATATAGCTTATAGGTTATATATTTAACAAATAAGTAGAATATTGTAAATATAAGTTTATAAATGTATATATTAAATTAATATAATATAAGACTAAGGTCAATTAAATAAATAAGAAAAAAAGATGGAGGCAACTGGGTCTTTTCCTAGCTAGGATATATAAGTTGCACTAACTTAGGATTTTTCCTTTTTCCTCATTTGCGCAACTGTAACCAGAAACCTAAAAGAGACTCTAGTAACTCACCAATGACTTAGAAGAGAACCATGAGACCAATCCAAACCCATCTAAAACCAGTACGAAGAACGAGATGGATTGAGTGTAAGATTGAGCACTTAGAAGATTCCAATCACAAACTCAAACCAAGCTTATATCCCTTTCCTAGCAATACAAAAGACTATAGTAGGAACAACCTTCCCTTCCAAGTACATGTTTATCTTGTTCTACTGTTTGTAATTGTTAGTGTAGTTGTTTAATGAACTTAATTGAATGTTGGAATTTAATATGTATGTTACTTGTGCTTAGCTTGACTTAGAAGCCCGCAGTGCCAAATCCCTATGGGGCATCCTAATGATCGGTATGCTATGTTGTCCCAAGTGGAACCATGTATTGAAGTGATCTATGATAGATTAAAGTTAGACGGAGCCCATAGTAGTAATTCTCATTTAAGGTTATATATATATATACTGTATATGTATTAAGGTTATGAGTACATCTCTATTGTATGTTGATTAATTGAGATTAAATAATCTGATGACTTACTATACAGTATTGTTGCATATATGTATGCAATATTGATGCTATGTGGCATACGCATATCTGTGCGGTACTCAAGTACTGGGCTTAAGCTCATCCCTTTTTATTTTTCAATTGCAGGCAAGAACGATAAACACACTGACTATGATGAGAATAAGAATTTTGTGGGACATTATGTAAATGAATGTCAGAGAGAACATTATTATTATGTCAATGAAGAATAACGTGGAAGTTGTTAAAGATTTCTTTAATAGAATTTTAGAATGATGATTAAGAAACTTGGAGATAGTTATTAGATTCTTAAATGTGCAACTTCTTGACAGATGATTACTATGGTTTGATTTTGGGATTTCAATATATTGTTTTAATTAATGACGATTAGAATGACTCATCTGAGAATCATTTAATTCTATTGTTGAACTTGTAATAATGTTAATGTAAAGTGAAAATGAATAAGTCTAAAATTATATGGAGAATTAGAACCTTAGAGTGTCATTGTGTAGTAGTAACATAAGATGAGCTGTTGCATCCCAGGTTTTAGGATGTTATATATGTGTGTGTGTGTGTGTGTGTGTGTGTGTGTGTGTGATATTTTAAACTTTACTAATTTTTATAATTAACTACTTAAAATTCCAAAATATCAAATTATTATCTACACTTTGTCCATTTTTGTAATTAACTACCTAAACTTTGTAAATTTTACAATTAATTACTCTATTTAGGGACTATAAATGATCACAAAAATTTTATAGGTAGTAAATTAACACATCTAAATTAATTGCAAAAATAGATAAAGTTTAAATATTAAATATGATACTATTCCTATATATATATATATATATATATATATATATATGTATGTATGTATATGTTATATATTTGGGAATGGTACAAATTTTGTCCTCAATGTTTTATTGCTTTTCTATTTTAGTTCTAACATTTATTTTTTACATTCAAATCCTCAATATTTGCAAATGATCAATCCTTTTATTAATGATGTTAATTTTTCAATTAAAGAATGAAATGTGGCGCAATTTCACTGGTCTACTTAATTGTATTATTTAATTTATATTATTACTCAAACCATTAATATTACGCCATTTGTCATGAATGGATAGAAAATTTAACATTGTTAATAAAATAACTCGTTTATTAACGTTTACAAATGTTTAGAACTTGAATATAAAAAAAAAATAAAAGATTTACTAGTAAAATAGAAAAGTCATGAAACATTGAGACCTAAATAGGTATTTTTCCCTATATGTTTATATATTTGCTATAGTTATCATCTATTTATTATACATGTAAAGTTTTATCTACAATCTATTATTTTACATATTTATATGTTATATATATGTAATCTATATGTTATATACATCGATCGTGTATATATATAGTGCTATGTATATATGTGTATGTGTCTTTATATGTGTGTGTGTCTATATATATATAATTCAAGCTATGGTTTAACTTAATTTAATATCATTATGTAACTAATGAGTTTTTAGATTTGTTATATTTGATGAGACTTACTTTTGTTTTGGTTGTAATTTTACATTAATTTTTAAAACCAATGACCTTAGATTTATAAATTTTAATTTTATTATTGCCTTTTCCACATTAAATATGTAAATATTTTATGAATTTATTATAACTTTTCAATCGATAAATGGATTCGACTTAGAAATAAGACATACCAGTTAGGTTACGAGTTTAAGTTTTTATACACAATTAATAAACGAATTGTATCACGAGTTGAGTTTTTTAGACATAAACCCATTTAAATACAAATACAAAACATAATAGGGTAACACGAATTACCAATCCTAGTCAATTTTATTCATATTTCTTCTATTTTTCGTGGGTCATAATGGGTTAATTGGGAGATACACCTAAGAAGTGATATTCCAAAAGCAGCAAATTGGAGTTCCTAGTTTTTTGGGTCATGATCCAGTAGAATGGATTATGCAAGTAGAACAAATATTTTATTTCCATAGAATAATTGGTAAATAGCGATTGGAAATTCCTAATGATTTTTACTTTTTAAATAATATTCTATGAGAGAATGGTTTACTTATGTGAAAAGTATTGAGCCATAGATTTTACGGACAACTATACCAAAGAATCAACATACTCATTTGAAACTATCCATGTGCATAACATTAAAGAAATAATTTGGCACCAAAGATTGTGCAAAGAATTGGGAAATTTTGCAATGTTGTTACTCAAAAGTAATGGTACAATACTATTATTTTCAATGGCTTGTTTTATTATTGATTGGTCTTATTTACACTACTTTTCGAAGGTAATTTTTTATTACAAAAACAGCCAATAAGTAAATCAATAAATCTAGTAACAACTTTTATAAAAACATATAAATAGTTTTATAACAATAAATCACTTTCAAATAATAGTAAAAATAAGATTTATTAATAATAAAATAAGTTGCCGACAGTAGCGACATTATACTACCACTTTTGAATATCGCATCATAAAATTGTCCACAAAATACTCGGTGGAGGTAAAATCTGAATTTTCTCGTGCCAAGTAAGCTAGTAAGATGGAATACAATTGTGATTCTTCTGGATTTATGATAGTTGAAGAGCATAAAGTCTTGATTTTGTTGGTGATGTTACCAACACATCTACATTGATTCGTGCATATATGATTTGCATTGTGATATTTTTATTAATATTTCGATTTAAGAACAAACTCGACAAAGACACGGACAACATATTTTGTTAACATACTTGGAAGAGTCTCTAACGAGTTTAAGTAATATTTTTCCATGTCCGTTTGGGTTGTCAAGTTGTGAAGACTTATACATATAATTATTTATTAGAAATTAGTGTACACATTAGTAAATAGTAATCGTAACGCGTGAGAAATTAGATATCAATTAGTTAAGTGCGTTACATATAAATAGTAAAGGTATATATAACTATACTGTGTACTCTGTATTTTGATTGCAGTACGGTTTTCTCTCTCTCATTCTGTTTTAGTTCAAAGCTAATCTTTCATGGTAATGGTAAATCTCAGACCAGTCGAACAAAATGGCAAAACCTCCACATGTTTTGATGTATTAGGTTTGCTTGCCTAAATTTGACGGTAATATCTCATCCCTTTCTAACATGTTGTAATGTACGTTCCAATTGACAAATTAACACATATGACATCTTGTCAAAGTTCCAATTATATTGATGAAAATATTTTATTGGCCCTAGTACAGCATGCTGTAATAGGGTAACGCATGTACAAAAATGAAAAGATGGAAGTTAATTGAGTAGTCCAACACATTAAATTAATGAAAATTTCCTATAAGTCCAAACTTACTCCTTTCGTCATCACATATCCAACTTTGTCTAGCTATTGGACACAATATTAGCTTTATTAACTTTGTCTAACCAATTCAATTTTTATTATCATCATTCAGTTATCGTTAAATATTTATTATTAATATATAAATTAACAATATAAAATTAAAAAAATATTAATCGGATAATAAACATAAGCAAAACTATAAAAAATTATATTCGAAAGTATCTCCCAAATTCAAAGGCAGGTTGTACGAGTAATAGTCATTTTCTTTTCTTTCTTTTTTTAATTCATTTCAAAAAGGAGCTGCTGAAGGGACGAAAAAAACTTGTTCTCAAAATAATATGGAGATAATATTCTAAATGAAAGGAATTTTCAAATCAAAGATAATTGAGTCAAAATTTCCAGTTGTAAATTAAATTATATATGGGTAGGAAAATGGACTGCATTTACCTAACAATTGGTATAAGATTCATTGAATTGTAATTTTCTAATCATTGTTTGATAACCATGCTATGCAAGTGTATCATTAAAAAAGATTGTTGATGGCATGCACACAGTCCTTTAAAAGGATATTTATATTACAAAATTAATAAATTATTCGACTGGAAACCAACCTTGATCAAGGAAAGTGAGTAGGAAATAAAATAGAAAGTTGGAATTAATTTATTAGTACATTGACTATTAGCCTTGATAAGGAGGACAAAATACACACGGTACACTGATGCTTATAGGTATAGGGCTGAGATCGAAGCAGTCACGCAACGCAGCAGTCTCACAGTACACGTAGCTAATAAAGGATCTACGGCTGGAAGCATCCCTTATGAATGTATGTCTATCTGAAAATGTTAGATATTGATAAATTAGCCCAATAATTCTTATTTCTAATTTATCAAATCAATTTTTCTAAATTATTTTAAAAAATGGATCGAATTTCTTAAATTCTATTATCAAATCTAAAGTGAATAATAAGCTTAACCCGGTATTTTAATTCATATAGCGATTGACCATTAGCCTTGATAAGGAGGACAAAATGCACACAGCATATTGATGTTTACAGGTGCAGGGGTCAGATCTCACACTTCACGTGGCACTGGGAAACGAAGCGACGCGGAAATGATAATATAGTGAAATGACTTGAAGAAATGCAAGAAGGAGAAACAAGTAATACCGAAATATATTTTAAATACACAGTGATATATGAGAAAGTTTAAAATGTTAATCTTATAATTTTTTATTGAATGAGATCAATATTTATTTAAATTGCTTATTTGATTTTTAAGATAAAAAATCATGTGATTTTTTTTATATTTAAAATTGTATCAAATGAGAAGGTTTTTTAAGTATATGTAAATTCTTATATTTAATGATATCTATTAGATGATCTTAATTATTAATGGATGAAATAAAATATATTCATTTTAAAGTTATATTGGTAAGCTAATCATGGACCTAGGACTGATAGAGTGTACTTGAAAAAAGTCAAATATTGATGGAGTACTCCAACTATTTTTATTATTAATCTATAAAGTCAAGTCTCTCTAAGTTATTTGAAAATATGAACCAATTTCCTTGAGCTTACCAAATCTAATGAGTAAAACCCAAATGAATAATAAGATTAATCCAGTATTTTAATTCATATAGTGATTTTTGCCGTCTACAATGTCAAATATGAGCTCACTACCAAAAAGGACTGCTTAAGATACGATCACGAATGGTAAAAACTAAGTTGGCGAAAACCCATACAATAATGGTATGGGAAAAAAATTGATGAAAAACGATAGGCTTTAAAACTTGTATATCTACATTCCATACCACTAGAGATCAAAGCAATTCAGAAAAGCAAGAAAATTAATTTAATAAGATTGGTTCTCGATGAGCATCGTTTGATCTCTTAAAACCCTCCATGGCGAGCTCCTTAATCTAGGTTATTGGGCCAGCAAACAGAATCAGGCTGGTACTGCATTTACAGATGCTTACTAGGATAGCTCTATATCATGCCATTTTGAGCTTGTAACGCCTTCTTTTTCAGAACATTTACGAAGGAATTATTCGGTTTCGGCGGTCGATTGTTTCCTTCGGAGAATCTATCGTCGTTTCTGAGGAATGAAGATGTGGTATAGATACGACCATGCTTCCTAAACTACCTATCCGTCACTAAGAACCAAAAATGCTCACCAACCTAAGCCAATCTGGTTTCAGAGCTGACTAGGAAGGATGCAAGAATGGGACATAGACAGATCTGCATATCTTGTACTTCTGCAGAATCCTCGTTTTTTTACTAACTGTCTAGCTGGAATTTATCCTTACGTTTGTTGATTTCTAAAGGATGTTACCTACTTCGAGTTTTTATATGGGATGTTTAAAAACTAACCTTATACGGATTATTGGTGAAAGTCACACTTACGTTGTATGTGCCAAATAAATATATTAATTAACTCAAGCCAATTAGGTTTTTTTTTTTTTTGCCCTTTCTGGGAAAGGCTATTAATAATGCTCCCTTGTAATGGGAGAATTTTATCAGCTTCAAAATATATCTACAACATTGATAAAATGTAAAAGGGTGACTCCATGAACAGCCTAACTGGTTTATATCACCACATGTATTTGATAAATGAAAGAAAAGCATGCATGAGTTTAAGCATAAATATTTGCAAAATTAAGTGAAAATCCGAAACGTACTTAAGTTGACTTTACATCTGCCTTTCCCATTCTAGCCTTCCTAGTTTGATTTTCTTCTACGTTGGTGTGGCATTGTCAAAAAGTCCAAAATATTATTTTGACTTCCTAGAAGTTCCATATTGAGGGCTGGAAAGACATAAAAATTGGAATTGGAACAAAGCAATTCACAGTACGATTTGCACAGATCTAAAAGAGTGGAGAATGCAGGCGAGCGGTTTTAGCTCTATCAGTATTTTACAGCACCAAGCCTCTTTTTAAACCTTTTTGCCATGCAAATAAGGATATTTAGTAGAATGAAGTGTAAAAAATAAATAAATAAAACAACATCATAGTGGTTACCTACATGAGTATCGACTTGGATAATTTTAAAATTACCCTTTCAATTATGTTTTCAGTTATAGCTGCAGTTCACTAGCTAGTATACAACAAGATGAACTAATGAAATAACTATACCATGTTATCAGTACTTATAAACGATCCAACTTTTTAATAAGATTGTACCTTTTAATAATGGGAAAAAGTATATTTAGATACTAATTTTGTAACAAAATCCATGTATGTAAGCAACACTTCTATAAAAAGTATAAATAGTAGAAATTATACAATCGAAGAGGATATAACCTTTTACTTTAGAAATCAATCTCTAAATTTGCTTTCTCGCATTTCTAGAGTTTAGTCAACTTGAACAGGCTTCATATTTCTATTATTTTTGTTATATTTCTATTAATCAGACCTTGAAAAAGCATATGTAAAAACATCATATTCCAGCCTTAAGCTTTCATAGAAATAAGAAAAAGTAGAAATTGAGGATATATTATGTTGGTCTAATATTTAGTGCTCTCATTTTGCTTTTATTCGAGGTAAATCATGGTTAGAGTACGTAGAAAAAAAAGTTTGATAAGCACATACAATCTACAACATTCCAAGTATATGTTCATTTTCCAATAAAGATGATTTGGTACTTCATCAAAGAATCAAGATAATGTCAATTCTATTCATATTTCTTCTATTTTTCATATTTCATAATGTGTTAATGGGGAAATACATTTAAGAAATAACACTCCAAAAGCAGCAAACTGTATTCCCTAATTTTTGGTTCATGATCCATTAGAATGGATTGTGCGAACTGAACATAAATATTTTGTTTCCATAGGATAATTGATAAACAGTGATTGGAAATTTCTTAAGATTTTTCTTTTTTTTAATAATTCTATAAGAAGGGCTTACTTTTATTGAAAGTATCAAACCATAGGTTCGTGGGATAACTTTACCAAAGAATTAACATATTCATTTGAAGCTATACATGTGAATAACATTACAAGTACCATAAATTATGTAAAGGGTGGGAGAATTCTATAGTGTCAGTTACTCAAAAGTGATAATATGATGTTATTACTATTAATAATTTGTTTTATTATTAATACGCTTTATTTTTATTATTATTAGGATGTGATTTATTAATATAAAAATTATCGATAATTTTATAACAATAAAATAAGTTATTGATAATAATAATACCATAATGTTACTCAAAATGGCGGGATTATAGAATTGCTCGCGGGAGGACAAAGAACCCTGCGGAGGTAGAAACTGGATTTTCTCATGTCAAGTAAGCTAATTGGATGGAAAGCAACTGATTCTTATCGATTATATCGATTTAATTGTGATATTTTTTTTTTGTTTGTTAATATTTCGATTTAACAACAAATTCGACAAAGACATGTACGACATATTGTGTTAATATACGTGGAAGATTCTCTGACGAGTTTAAGTAATATTTTTCCATGGTTGGTGATGCTGGTTTTGCATGCACACCCTTCGATTTAAAAATGGTCCGTTTGAGTTGTCACGTCAAACAAAATGACGAAACCACCACGTGTTTTAATGTATTATAGGTTTGTTCTTCTAAGTTTGATGACGATATCTTATCATTTTCTAACTTGCGGTAATGTACGTCCAAATTGAGAAATCAACACATGTCACATCCTTTCGAAGTTCCAATATATTAAATTGATGAAAATATTCTATGGGTCCTCGTACAGCACGCCGTAACAGTTGTAACGCATATATGAAAGCCGTAACTAAATACAAACACATAAAATGCAGCGGAATTAGGAAAATCACTAACCTCTTGCCATTGCTTAATCCGGAGAGGAACAAAACATTAAGTCCCGGAACCTTCAAGATCTTCAGAGCACTCAAAAATTTCTCACAAGATGGTAATGTGTTTTTAATAGAATTTTCGTGCTATGGGACCTTGAATCCAATAGCTATTTATAGAGAAACTTTCCATCAAAGTTTCCTAAAATCATGCTAATGGGTTAGTGGGTAATGTGATTGATTAGGATTAAGTGGATAGTGGGAACATGGGAAATTGTAGTTAGTGGAAGTTGTGGTTTGTGGTTCCTAAAAAATAGGACCATACTTCCATCATTCCAACATTCTCCCACTTGGTCCGTATATTTTACTTTAATACCACAAATCCTTAGACTTTAAGAAAACACAATACACGAATCATGGCGATATTTTCCCTTTATTACTCGAGTAGTATCTTCCATGTATTACAATGTATCAAGTTTTCAAACCTCTTTCCCAACAGCTTAATGAATAAACCTAACGTTTATTCTAGGTCCAAACTTTATTGATATTTCTCCAAATAAACAAAATGTGCACAACAAATATGAGAAATATCTACTCTATAGAGTTTCACTAACACATAATGGAACCAAGTCCCATATTGACAACATGATCCTTAAATCTTTGTGGTGGCATGCCTTTAGTCAAAGGATCGGCTAACATCAGCTCTGTGTTAATATACTGAATGACCACTTTGTTATCTTTAACACGTTCCCTTATGGCCAAATACTTTATGTCGATATGTTTGCTTCGACTTCCACTCTTATTATTTTTAGCCATAAAGACTGCAGCTGAATTGTCACAATACATCCTCAGCGGCTTAGATATAGAATCCACAAGTCTAAGCCCTTCGATGAAACTCTTCAACCATACACCTTGTGAGGTAGCCTCAAAACATGAAACGAACTCAGCTTCCATAGTAGAAGTAGCAGTTAAAGTCTGCTTGGCACTTCTCCATGAAATGGCTCCACCGGCTAACATGAAAATGTAACCTGATGTTGATTTTCGAGAATCAACGCATCCGGCGAAGTCTGAATCAGAGTAGCCAATTACTTCTAAATCATCTGACCGTTTGTACATAAGCATGTAATCTTTTGTCCCTTGAAGATATCTCAAGACTTTCTTTGCAACTTTCCAGTGGTCAAGTCCCGGATTTGACTGATATCTTCCTAACATTCCAACAGCAAATGCAATGTCAAGTCTAGTACAGACCTGAGCATACATTAAGCTTCCAACAACTGAAGCATAAGGAATGTTTTTCATTTGCTCTCTTTCAAACTCATTTTTAGGGCATTGGTCCAAATGGAGCTTATCACCCTTCACGATAGGAGCAACGCTAGGTGAACAATTTTTCATCCGAAATCTTTCTAAAATTTTGTTAATATATGTTTCTTGAGATAGACCTAAGATTCCTCTATGTCTATCTCGATGAATCTTAATCCCAATGACATGAGATGCATCACCCATATCCTTCATATCAAAATTTTTAGAAAGAAATTGTTTCACCCCATGTAACATATCCTTATCATTTGATGCAAGTAGGATATCATCCACATATAGGATAAGAAAACAAATCTTACTCCCACTAACCTTTTGGTATATACATTGATCCATGATATTCTCAACGAAACCAAATGAAGAGATGACATCATGAAATTTTAAATACCATTGACGGGAGGCTTGTTTTAATCCATAAATGGATTTCTTTAGCTTGCAAACCAAGTGATCACCATCACTAGAGGAAAATCCTTCAGGTTGTTTCATATAAACCTCTTCCTCTAGATTACCATTTAGGAAAGCTGTTTTCACATCCATTTGTTGTAACTCAAGATCAAATTGAGCTACTAATGCTAATATTATGCGTAAGGAGTCTTTCCTGGATACAGGACTGAAGGTCTCTGTGTAATCAATTCCTTCACGCTGAGTGAACCCTTTAGCAACAAGTCTAGCCTTATGTCTTTCAATGTTGCCCAATGAGTCTCTTTTAGTTTTAAAGACCCATTTATTACCTATGGCTTTTACACCGTCGGGCAATGGGACAAGATCCCAGACTTCATTACTCTTCATAGAATTCATTTCATCTAACATAGCATTATACCATAAATTTGACTCATCACAATTCATAGCTTCCTTGAAAGACTCAGGATCATTTTCAGCTCCAATATTGTACTCAGATTCTTGTAAATACACAATATAATCACTAGGGATTGCTGATCTCCTTTCTCTAGTAGATCTCCTTAAAATTGGGACAACATTTTCTTGTAGATCATGTTGCTCAATCATTTCTTGATTTTGATCTACTATGATTTCCTCAGCAATCTGTGGATTTTCATTGATTGGTTGTTCAACTCCTATTTGAACTCGAGGAGTGTTGTGAACAACAACCAATCTCTCACCTGATGTGGAAGGTAGATCTTGCTCATGAACTATGTCTTGAGATAGATCACTCCCACTTATTGAGTCATTTTCAAGAAATTTTGTATTTCTTGATTCCACAATCCTAGTAGTGTGAGATGGACAATAAAATCTGTATCCTTTGGACTTTTCGGCATATCCAATGAAATACCCACTTATAGTCCGAGGATCCAGTTTCTTTTCTTGTGGGTTGTAAACTCTAACTTCAGACGGGCATCCCCATACACGCATATGACGCAAACTCGGTTTCCAACCTTTGAACAACTCAAATGGTGTTTTAGAAACAGCCTTGGTTGGAACTCTGTTTAATATATACGCAGACGTCTTTAATGCTTCAATCCATAAGGATTTAGGCAGTTTAGAGCTACTAAACATACTTCGCACCATTTCCATTAATGTTCGGTTTCTTCTTTCCGCAACACCATTCTGATCAGGTGAACCTGGCATGGTGTATTGGGCAACTATACCGTTATCTTGAAGAAACTTAGCAAAAGGACCTGATGCTTGTCCATCTTCAGTGTATCTACCATAATACTCACCACCTCTATCGGTTCTCACAATCTTGATTTGCTTACAGCATTGTTTCTCTACTTCAGCTTTGAAAACCTTAAAGGCTTCCAACGCTTCACTTTTATGATGAAGCATGTAGAGATACATGTATCGTGAGTAATCGTCTATAAATGTGATAAAGTATTTCTGACCTTGATTATCCATATCTGGACAACAAATATCAGAATGGATAATTTCTAATATGGCCGAACTCCTTTTGGCACCTTTCTTTGACTTGTTAGTCTGCTTTCCCTTTATGCAGTCTATACAAGTACCAAAATCAGTGAAATCTAAATGACTAAGTATACCATCATTCACCAATCTTTTAACTCTCTCTATAGAGATATGACCTAGTCTACGGTGCCATAAGGTAAAAGAATCCTCATTCATAACACATCGTTTAGTACCAGCTTGTACATGCATAACATCATGAGTGGCATTATTATGTAAATTTAATAAATAAAGACCATCCAATGAAGAACCATCACCAATATGATTGGATTTATAAAATAAATCAAAACCATTGTTTGAAAAGTTAAAAGTGAATTCCAAAGGTACAAGTTTTGAAACTGAAATCAAATTCTTAGAAAAACTAGGAACATAGAAGGTCTTTTCAAGAATTAAATTAAAGCCACTCTTAAGTACTAATATGCATGTCCCAATAGCTTCCACATGCGATTCTATCTTGTTTCCAGAATAGATAAATCGCTCAGCTCCTACTGGTTTCCGCAGGTTTTGTAAACCCTGCATGGAATTAGAAATATGGATTGTAGATCCAGAATCAATCCACCATGTGTTACAATTCACATCAACCATGTTAGACTCAAAACAAACATATGAGACTAAGTTACCTTTCTTTTCAAGCCAATTTTTATGCTTGACACAGTCTTTCTTTATGTGTCCCTTCTTTTTACAGAAAAAACACTTGGACTCTTTCTTGATGTCAGCATTGGGTTGGATTTTACCCTTCCCTTTTCCTTTGACTTTGCCGGTTTTCCTTCCTTGAGTAACCATCATTGCATTTTCTCCCATCTCCAGAGTTAATCGGGCCTCCTCTTCTTCACACATGGTCAATAGATCATCTATTGTCCATTTGTCCTTATGTGTGTTGTAAGAGATCTTAAAAGGTCCATACTGTGATGGAAGGGTCGTCAGAATAAAATGCACTAGGAAAGCATCCGAAATCTCAATCTCTAGAGCCTTCAAGCAATTTGCTAAATCACGCATTTTGTTGATGTGTTCTCTAACGCCTTTCACAGAAGTCAACTTAGCAGATGTGAACTTCATAATCAGGGTGCTAGCTAGAGACTTCTTAGAAGTCTTAAATTGCCTTTCAAGGGCATCTAGCAACTCTTTGACATTTTTATATTGATCCACTGAGCCACGGACATCCGCAGTGAGTTTGCTCTTAATGAACATGATACTAAGTCGATTAGACCGTTCCCATTTCTCATGAAGATCAAACTCAGCTTGAGTGCTTTCTTCACTCAGAAGTGGCTCATCCTTAATAGTGGCATAGTCAATGTCCAAACACCCCAAATGAAGAAGTATATTATCTCTCCAAGTCTTAAAGTTTTCACTTGTTAAAATAGGGATTTCTACTTTAGTATCAGTCAAAGGTTGCATAGCTGCAAACACAAACATGCTTAATTCTTAATTTGAGACTATAACATAAATCATAATTTACCAATGCAAATCATGCAATAATGAATCTAGCGACATAAAAATTGCCTGTGGGCTAAAATTTAATTCAATAAGATTCATTCCTTATAATAGACATTATATTTCTTTTACTTCATAATCACTTTACGAGATCCGTCCTTAATAAGGCTGTTGTGGCTATACCTCAATGCTTTATGGATCATCAAACAAAATAAATGTAAAGTCTAAACATTTCTTATGTGATACCGTATAAATAACTTCGTTCAATAGAGGCTGCTTTGGCTAAACCTCAGTCAAACAAAATTATTTTTATCACTTGAGATCAGATAAATTTCCAGGAAAGACGCATAGGTTAAACAAAAGGTCCCACTTAAAATCCAGCCTCCTTAGACAGAATTCGAACGAATTCCCAGGAAAGACGTGGAGGGGTCACATTTGTCCCATGATAATGTCTCCTTAGACAAAATTAATCTGACTCAATTTAGACTTTTAACTTAATGTTTTATGAAGTTATTTAATGTCTATAATACTAAATGTGATTTCTAATAAATAATCCAATCTAAATAAGGCTGCTGTGGCTACGCCAAAATTTATTAGAATTATTTAATCACAAGACAATTGCTATTGCTAAACATCATGCAATAACTCTAAATGTACTTAAACATGAACAATATATTGCATGCATAATAAATTCGAAACATACATACAATCACATACCAATTTAAGCACCTTGAACAAATACTAAAATTGCAAAATCCTAATGCAATTTCATTAACGATATTTTAAATAATTAACAAGCTAGTATATATAAACCATAAATTTATATATACACAAATTATTTAAAATAAATACGGAATTTAATAAAAAATAAAATTCCACAAAAGTTTTTCACAAGACTGTAAGTGAAAATGTTAAATAAAATTGACATGTTAAATTTCAAGAAAAAATTATTTAAGAAAAATACTAAATAATTTACTTTATTTCCAATTTAACATGTCATAAATTTTTATTTAAAAAAAAAAGGATAATACTTGATGTTGGCAAATAAAATCCAACATTATTACTCAATTATTATACTTGAAAATTGAGTAAAATTAAGTACAAAATTAATAAAAAATTAATTTGCACTATAAAACTGTAATTTAAAAAATTAATTTTCTCCAGAAAATTGATACAAATAAATGTATCATAAATTTGATAAAAATTTATCAAAACCAATTTAAATTAAAATTGAATTGAAAAGGGAGAAAATTAATTTTTTCGAAATCGCAAGGCAAAGGTTTAATTACGGCTCTGATACCAAATGAAAGCCGTAACTAAATATAAACACATAAAATGCAGCGGAATTAGGAAAATCACTAACCTCTTGCCATTGCTTAATCCGGAGAGGAACAAAACGTCAAGCCCCGGAACCTTCAAGATCTTCAGAGCACTCAAAAATTTCTCACAAGATGGTAATGTGTTTTTAATAGAATTTTCGTGCTCTGGGACCTTGAATCCAATAGCTATTTATAGAGAAACTTTCCATCAAAGTTTCCTAAAATCATGCTAATGGGTTAGTGGGTAATGTGGTTGATTAGGATTAAGTGGATAGTGGGAACATGGGAAATTGTAGTTAGTGGAAGTTGTGGTTTGTGGTTCCTAAAAAAGAGGACCATACTTCCATCATTCCAACAATATACAAAAATGAGAAAGTGGCTACTAATTGATAGTGGTCCAATACATTAAATAAATGAAGATTCCCTTTGAAGTTCAAACTTACTCTTTCATCATCAAATATCTACTTACTTTGTCTAGCTATTGGACACAATATTAGTTTTATCAATTTGCATAAGACGGAAAAAAAAAAAAGATATATGTCACATGTTCAGATAAGTAGTTAATAAATATTGATAATTTTTTAATACATAATAATAATAATAATATCATTTCACATGACTTATCAATATTATCAAAAACTTTTTTGTATATAACATGTGTTTAAAGACAAAATCTTATAAGGGTACCAACAAAAAGTATAATCTTGTATCTTATGAATGATTATGATTAATTTAGATAATTTCAACTATTAATTTTAAAACCATTGAAAAATGAAAAAATAGAAAATGAAAAAGTAGGAATCTCTTTTGTACTTGTTATCTATGGACTCCTAGTTAAAATCCAAAAGGACGATTCGGTGACTTGGGTTCAATCTCAGGTTCATGTGTCATACTTTAACAAACAATTGTTGAACTCATAAAGAAAATGAACGCTTCGGGAAAATGGCATGAAGCATTTCATATACCCGTAATGATGGAAAAATTCAAGTTTAGTAAAAAAAAAAAAAACTGAGGGGTGGTTTCATACAATGTAAATATATATATATATTAGTGGGACCATATAATTACTCGAAGGAAGGAAAAAAAAAATCACCTTCGTTCTCTAAAACTTATAGCTTCTCGACGTGGACTATATTTAACTAACAATTAGTATCATATTGTTTAAATTGTAATTTTCTAATCATTGTCTAGTAACCATGCTATGCAAGTGTATTATTAAAAATGATTATTGATGGCATGCACACTATTAGTATGATTATAGAAAATTTTGTCTAAATGATTATAGGAGATTTATTTAGCATAATTACAGCAATTATTAGCATGATCTGCCTGCATGATTATAGAAGATTTGCTTAGCGTAATTACAGCAATTATTCTTGCCAAAACCAGCTCACATTCTCATTTATAAAAAGATATAGTACCTTTGTAAATCCAACAAACAAAGAAAATAGATATACACATTTCTTTCATCATTACGTGTATTCTTTCTATTATTATGATATCAGAGCCTTAAGGCTTTTATTTCTAATTTCTGAGTAAGGAAACCAATGGAGAAATATGATATTTCAAAACCTATTGCAACGATTCTAAATGGCTCCAACTATAATCTTTGGTTTCAAGGAATGGAAAGTTTTTTGATAGGTCGCAAGCTTTGGCGTATTATTACCAGAGATATCAGTAAACCGACAAGAGAGAAAGATGAAACAGGTGGAAAATTTATAGAACGCCTTGCGGATTAGGATAGTAAAAATCATTAGATCATCACTTAGTTTCACAAAACCTCTGTCCTATCCATTCACATCCAATTTGCTTATTATGATTCTGCAAAAGAAATCTAAGATTTTTTGGCTAATCGATATCAGCCCACTGGACTTGCCCATTATTATCAATTGTGCACTACTCTTCATAATCTGAAACAAGAAGTAGGTCAATCTGTCAATGATTTTCTTGCCCGGGTTCAACCAATTTGGAATCAACTATCTCAATCCAAAATTAGTGAAGATCATCTTCATCTCATTCATGCTCTAATGGCTCTCCGATTGGAATATGAGGTCGTTCAAGCATCCCTGCTACATCGAAGTCCTCTCCCATCATTGGATACTGCTATTCAAGAGATTATTTTTGAAGAGACTCGTCTCAACTTGGATAAAACTCCTCAATTTGAAACGACACTTGCAACTACTCGACCCTTACATCAGAAATTTGGCAACCAGCTCTGTAAGAATTGTAATCAAATTGGTCATACTTTTGCTTATTGTCCTACTATAGAATGCAAATACTGTAATGGTTATGGTCATATTCTTGAACACTATCCCATACGCCCTCCAAAACCAAAAGGAGAGAATTCCAAATTCAAGAATGTCTCAAAGCCTAGATCTTTATCTATCACTACTGTTGTTGCTTTTGAGGGTTCTACTGCCATCACCATGAGTGATCTTGAGGCACTACTCAAACAAGTTATTTCTTCCAATTCTCTTGCTGTCATGTCTGCCATTTCAGGTAATTATTCTTGGTTATTTAACTTTGCTTATTGTAATCATATGACCACTAATCTTAAATTCTTGTCTACTGCAACACCTATATCTTCCTTACCTCCAATTCATACTACTAATGGTACTAAAATGAACATCACACATGCCGGTCATGTGTCTACCTCAAATTTTCATCTCCTCCACACCTATTATATTCCCAATTTGGCACTTAATCTTATCTTTGTTGGTTAGTTGTGTGAAAAAGGACTAAATGTTATTTTTTCTCCCCGTGGTGTCTAGGTACATGATCCACAAACAAGACAGATTCTTGGGATGGGTTGCCAAGTGGGTTGATTATTTAAACTTACATCTCTACATTTTCCTCAAAGACTCGTGTCTGCAGCAACAATCCCCAATTCCTCCATTCACTAATGGGATCTTTGTCTTGGTCATACCTTAGCTAGCAAAATTCAACCTTTAATCTCTCATGGATTATTAAGATCTACTAAGTTTAAGTCATTTAATTATTTAAATTATCAGCTTGTAAAACAACCAAGTTTGTCTTTTTCTCATAATAATGGTAATTCTGACACTCCTTTTGGCTTAATTCCTTCTGACATTTGGGGTCCTCTTATTCCTTCAATAAATGATTTTCGTTATTTTGTGTTATTTATCAATGATTATTCCCAATTTACTTGGATATATTTCTTGAAACATTGATTTGAATTATCACATATATACATCAAATTTGCTAGTATTATTAAAATTCAGTTCTCTTGTCCCATTAAAATTTTCCAAACAGACAATGCCATGGAATATCGAGATTCCACTTTACTTCAGTTTCTTAGTCAACAAGGCATCATTGTTCAATGTTCTTGTCCTCACACCTCTCAACAAAATGGGTGAGCTGAATGCAAGCATCACCATATACTTGATTTTGTTCGTGCTCTTCTTCTATCCACTTCTTGTCCAGAAAAGTTATGGGGAGAAGCAACTCTTCATGTTGTTTATATTATTAACCATCTTCCTACCTTAGTCCTTTATAATTTATCTCCTTTTGATAAGTTGTTTAGACAACCTCCTAACTATTCCATCCTTAAAACTTTTGGATGTGCTTCTTATGTTCTTTTACATCCTCATGAACATAACAAATTAGAACCTCATGCTCGTCTATGTTGTTTTCTTGGTTATGGCATTGAACACAAAAGGTATCGTTGTTGGGATCCTATTTCCAATAAATTACGAATCTCTCGTCATGTTACCTTTTAGGAAAATACTATGTTCTCTTCTCTTTCCAAATTTCATCACATTGTCAATACTGACTCTCTGTTTTTTACTGACTCTTCTAACGAGTTGTTTCCAAGTCCCGATACAAATGATGTGCTCAATATTGTCCCACCTCCACCTACCCTTGTTAAACTTACACCGGTTGTTGATCTTGCATCAGCATCTCTTACCGACACTGCTCTTCGTTGTTCTACCCAAGTAAGAGAAACTCCTCATTATCTTTTTTATTTCCACTGTTACTCTATTATTGCAAACCTTCATGAGCCTCACTCTTATCGTGAGGCAAGTACTAACCCTCTTTGGCAACAAGCTATGACTGAAGAACTTCAAGCTTTAGAGAAAACTCGTACGTAGGATTTAGTTGATCTTCCATCAAACAAGACCCCTATTGGTTGCAAACGGATTTACAAGATCAAAACACATTTGATGGAACTATTGAATGTTACAAAGCCCACCTAGTAGCCAAAGGATACACTCAAGAGTACAGTATCGACTATGAAGAAACTTTTTCTCCGATGGCTTAAGTAACATTTGTTCGTAGTCTATTAGCTATTATTACAATTCGTAAATGGAAACTTTTCCAAATGGATGTAAAAAATGCTTTTCTTCATGGTGATTTAACAAATGAGGTTTATATGCATCCTCCTTCTGGTTATCATTCTCCTCACAAGGTTTGCAAACTTCGGCAAGCCTTATATGGACTAAAACAAGCTCTTAAGGCCTAGTTTGCTAAATTTAGTTCTACTCTTGCTCAATTTAGTTTTCTCTCTAGTCCATGTGACTCTGCATTATTCACTCGCCGAACTGATAGTGGTGTTTTTATTCTATTGTTGTGTGTTAATGATATGATAATTACAAGAGATGATTAATCTGGTATTTCAAAGTTACAAAATTATCTCAATCAGCATTTTGAAATGAAAGACTTGAGTTCTCTTAGCTATTTCCTGGGTCTTAAAGATTTTCAAAATTCTGATGGCTATTATCTCTCTCAAACAAAGTGATGAGGATCAACTAGCATCTAAGAGGACAAAACCAAAATCCCAAGATCCATTGCAAGGAATTGGAGCCCTAATGACCCGACCTAGAGCTAAGAGAGTGAATGGCACCTTACAAGGACTAGTCATGGTCCTATAAGCTAAGGAATCAACTTACATGAAAGGAGAATTGATACCTATCAATGTGATTCACGTTTCCATGGAAGGATATAAGGATTTGAAGTCCTAGAATAGATATGTTGTTTATTAACCCGAAAGGGAAAAAGGATTCTCAGTTTTTGTTAGTTATGTTTTATTATTTTTTTTTGTTTATAATTTAGCATAATTAGTTAAGTGTTTCGGTCCATAAGAGGATAAAAACTCAAGCTAGATTAGGTAACTTAAGTTTTGTATTCTCTTGTTAAGTGACACCCTATATAACCGAATAGGGGCTGACACAAGAGGGACGATGATTGAATTTTGAAAAATCAAACACTTCTTTTCTTGGAAAATAAACCCTTCCTTGTTCTTTGCAAAAGAACTTTGGAATTCTTCAACCTAATGGATTGGGGAAATTCCTAATTGATAACTTAGATTTCAGTCAACAAGTGTGATTGGGATCTAGTTCCTCGAGTTCTAGGTTTAATATACCTAGGGTTCACACATCATTTGGTATCAGAGCTTCGGCTTCTTGAATCAAGTAATCTCTATCCTTGTTTATTTGCTTGTTTTCCTATTCCATACTTTTTATCCATACCTTAAATTCGTATAAAAAATAATAATTCAATCATAAGAACAATTGGGGATCGACAACAAGCAAGTCTATCTTAGTCATTGCAAATCAATTGTGATTCAATTCTTATTCCTTCTTTGAAGAATACGTGTATAAAAAAAAATTCACAATTCAATTGTGGAGGAAATCTAATAGCTGAAATCATAAAAGAAAATTTTGTTTTGGCAAGTTACAATTCAATTGCCATAATACACTTTCCAATTCCAACCGCAATATTTATTTTTGTCTTTCTAAATTGTGCATCTGAATTACATTCCATATGTCTTGTTATATTCGGAGCAAATTGCATGTCCTTTAAATTGCGTGATAGGGGATTGTTTTGATTTGTTTCCGAAATTAGTAGTAAGAGCTTGTTCATATCCATTGGAGCTTACACTTATTCTCAATTGTATCATGACTTGAAACTGAAAGTGGTTGGAGCTTACACTTATTCTCAATTGTATCATGACTTGAAACTGAAAGTGGTCATTAGGTGTTGACTTAGTGATTGTGTTGTGGAGTTTTCCAATCTAAGTTCCTAGCAAAGAATTGTAAGAGCGAGTTGTGAGGACATTATTGTTGAGAGATAAACACGAGTGAATTGTGAGAGTATTAATACTAGAGAGCAATACATGAGTGAATTGTGAGGAACATATTTTACGTGTGTTATTAAATTACTGTCTAATTGTAGAAATATGTCAGGACAAAACATAATTGGAGGTGAGAATAAGGTGATGTTTGAGGCGTTGATGGGAGAGAGGAAAAGGATCTTGACTAGTGAGCTTGAAGAAATCCATGAAAGAATGGATAAGATGGAGATGAGTAGAGAACCTTCTAGCAATATTACTATCAGGCAAGGCATGGGTAGACCAATGAGAGGAGGAGTTAGGATAGAAGAAGGTAAGGATTCTGACTCTAGTGAATATCTTAACATGAGGGAGAGAGGGAACACCTAGAGGTGGGACAGTAATCTGGGAAGTATTAAGATGAAAATACCCTTGTTTCAGGGGAAGAATGATCCGAAGTTGTACTTGGAGTGAGAGAGGAAGATGGATCATGTCTTTGAATGTCATAACCATACTAATGAGAAGAAGATCAAATTGATTGCAGTTGAGTTCACGGATTATGCTCGTGTATGGTAGGATCAATTAGTGCATAATAAGCACAAATATGGAGAGCGACTCGTTAATACTTGGGTAGAGATGAAAACCATAATACAGAAACGGTTTATCCCTAGTCACTACCACAAGGATTTACTTAGGAAGTTCCAAGGATTGACACAGAGGTCCAAGAGTATAGAGGACTACTATAAGGAGATGGAAATAACCATGATTAGGGCAGTAGTGGAGGAGGATGATGAGGTAACTATGGCTAGATTCATTAATGGTTTAAACCGGGAAATTGCTAATGTAGTAGACTTACACCGTTATTTAGACATGGAAGAATTGTTGCATAGGGCAATCAAAGTGGAGCACCAATTAAAATATATGAGTAATCAAAGGTCTAGAATGACTTCCAACTCTTCATGGAAGTCTATTTGGAAGAAGAACTCCACATATTCAAAGCCTAAAGAGGACATGAAGGCTAAGAGTTCAGTTGCTGTATTTGAGGGAAAAAACTGACACTAAACTCTCTTCTAGAACTAGAGATATCAAATGTTTTAGATGTTAGGAATTTTGGCACATTGCATCTTAATGTCCAAATCAAAGAGCTATAATCATCTGTGACAATGAGAATGTAGAGAGCGTCAGCTCTAAGGAGGATGAGGAGTCACTATCATAGGAGTATGAGGACGTTGACTTGGAGGGACTCGTGAGTGGGGAGTTATATGTCACTAGGTGAGTACTCAATGTACAACCCCAGGAGGATGGTGAGGAGATCTAACGTAAGCATATATTTCATACATGGTGTCATGTGCAAAATAAGGTATGTAGTTTGATAATCAATAGTGGCAGCTGCACTAATGTTACTAGCACTCTACCGGTAAGTAAGATGCAGTTGCTAGCACTCTCTCGATATTTCATATGTTGTTCATCTGGTTAGCCAGTTTATGTCTGCTCCTCACTCAACTCACTTCTCTACAATTCTTCACATCCTTTGTTATATCAAAGGAACTCTCTTTCATGGTTTACACTTCTCTGCTACCTCCTCCCTAGTATTATCTAGCTACTTTGATGCTGATTAGGCTTGTGATCTGATAGATTGTCACTCTACAACTGGTTATTGCTTCTTTTTAGGTGATTCTCTTATCTCTTGGTGAAGCAAAAGCAAACTATTGTTGTACGTTTTAGCATAGAATCTGAATATCATACTCTTGCTGATGCCACTTCTGGATTACTCTAGTTACAGTGGTTATTAACGAATATAGGAGTCACTCATTCTTTCGCCATCATGCTTCATTGTGATAATGGAAGTGCCATTTAGATTTCTCATAATGATGTATTTCGTGAGCATACCAAACACATCGAAATTGATTGTCATTTCGTACATCATCACATTACTCATGGCACCATATGTTTGATTCTGGTCTCCTCTGCTAATCAGATCGCAGTTATATTCACCAAAGCGCATCTTCCCACTTACTTTTAGGATCTCTTAAGCAAACTCAAGTTGGCACCTATGCTAACATCTTGAGTTTTAAGGGAGGTGTTAATATCATTATAGGAAAATTTGTCTGAATGATTATAGGAGATTTGTTTAGCATAATTACAGCAATTATTAGCATGATTTGCCTACATGATTATAGGAGATTTGCTTAGCATAATTACAGCAATTATTCTTGCCAAAACCAACTCATATTCTCATGTATAAATAGATGTAGTACCTTTGTAAATCTAACAAGTAAAGGAAATATGTATAAATAGATGTAATACCTTTGTAAATCTAACAAATAAAGAAAATAGAGATGCACATTTCTTTCATCATTACGTGTATTCTTTCTATTATTACACACAATGATTTAAAAGGACATTTATATTACAAAATTAACAAATTATTCGATTGGATACCATCCTTGACCGAGTAAAGTGAGTAGGAAATGAAAATAGGGAGCTAGAATTAAATTATCAATACATACACATGGTTGACCATTAGCTTTGATAAGGTGGACAAAATACTCATGGTATGTTGATGTTTATAGATGTGGGGTTCACATCGAAGTAGTCTAACTCAGCATGCCAGTTTCACATTACACATAACATTGAGAAATGAAGCAAAGCAAGAGTAATACATAATGAAATGACTTAATGAAAAATAATAGGAAGGAGAAATAAGTGATATCTAAATGTATTTCAAATGCATAAGTAATATGTAAGAAGTTTAAAATGTTAATCTTGTAGTTTTTTAATGATTGAGATCGATGTTTACATGAATTGCTTATTTGATCATTAAGATAAAAAATCACACATGGTTTCTCTTATATTTAAAATTGTGTTAAATGAGGCAGCTTTACTAAGTATTTATAGACTTTTATACTTGATGACATCCATTAAATTACCTTGATTATTAACAAATGAGATGGAATATACTCATTTTAGAGTTGTAATAATAAACTAGTCATGGACTTAGAGCCAATAGCACTTCTTATGAGTGTATGCCTACATAAAAAAGGTTAAAGGCTATTAACTAGGATAATAATTTCTATTCTTAACCCATCAAGTCAAACTTTTCTAACTTTTCTCAAAATATGGGTTGAACTCCTTGGATTTTGTTAACTAATCTAAAAAGACAAACCTAAATAAATGGTAGGTTTAACCTAGTATTTTAATTCATATAGTAATTTTTGCCAACTACAATGTCAAATATAAGCTCATTACCAAAAAGGACTACTTACATGTGATCATAAGTGGTCAAAACTAACCCGGTGAAAATAAAGATGAACCATCCATACAATAATGACAATATCTACTGATGTGGAAGAAAGTGATGAAAAAGTGATAGATTATAAAAGTTGTATCTCTCCTTTGTAAGAAATTTTACGAGATGACATATTATGATAAGATTTTATTATAATAAAAAAAGTGATTATATGATGATCATAGAATTTTTCTTATCTTCCATACTATTAGAAATCATTTACTTTACTTGAAGGAAAGCAATTTAGAAAAAAAAAAAAAAAAAAAGGTTAATTAATAAGAACGAATCTTGCTAGAAGATTGGTTCATATCCAAGAATCTCATTTTATCTCTTAAAATCCTCCATGGCAAGCTCCTTAACCTAAGGTTATTGGGCCAGCAAACAAAATCAGGGTATTACAGCTCTTACAGACGCTAACTCGGAGATAGCTCTATCATGCTATTTTGAGCTTGCAACGCCTTCTTTTTCAGAACATTTACGAGGGAATTTTTCGGTTTCGGTGGTTGATTGTTTCCGCCGGAGACTCTATCCTCGGATCTGAATGATGAAGATGCGGTACAGATACGGCCACCCTTCCGAAATTACCTGTCCTTCACTAAGAACCAATTATGCTCAGTCAGAATCCACTAGGAAGGATGAATGAATGGGACAACGACAGACCTGCCCATCGTGTACTCCCGCAGAATTCTACTTTTTTGACCAACAGTTCGGCTGGAATATATCCTCACGTTTGTTTTCTTCCGTGAGGAAAAATTGAGTTTTATATTTAGTAGATTTGGAAATGGTTTTGTTGGTCCACATAAGTAGGTGTTGACAACTGTCGAAGATAGATAATGATTTTGATCAGAACAGTGAAAAGTCAGCATAGTTCGATATTTTATTTTACGGTTTTAATTATAATGTGGATGGATATGGTATATTTTCTGTATAAAAAATAAAAACCTATATACCGGATTTAAATCTCTAAAATTATATTCTCTTAATTTTCCTTAATTTATTTTTTAAGATATTATCAAATATAATTAATTATTAAGATTGTAAAAATGTAAATATCCTTATAATAATATTATAAAATTATTTAAAATTTTAAATAACTTCAATCATTAATTCATAAATTGAAAAAATAAAAATTAATATAACTCATTTTTAAAAATATAGCATTCGATATAGAGTTGAGTAAAATTCCAAGAGCATAGTACTAAGAAATGCATGTGCGTTTGATAAGTCGACTTAAATTGAATATTTGCTAATGCTATAATTTCAAACGATAGTTGGCTAGGTGCACAGCTTTCCAGCTCTATGTAAGCGTTGACTTGTCCTTGTGAGGGAAGTTGAATTCCTCCCTTACCCTAAAAAGCAGTTTGTTGTGTTATTTATGTGTTGTGCATGGACATAGAAGTTTTAAATAAATAGGTTGTTATAATGTAATCAAGCTATATTAAAGAAAATATAGAAAAAAAAAAAAGAACTAGACTATATAGAGATTTGAGTAGAAAACCTAATATAAAGTTGGAAGATAAAATGAGGGCAGGGGATGATTGATTGGAATTAGTTCAAAAAAAAAAAAGAAAAAAAAAAGGAAAACTATATTCCTTCAAGAGTTGTCGTGTAAGACACCACTGAAAACAAAAATTCTACCTCACAAAGAAAAGATTACTCGGAGTAGGTTTTGTGCTCAAGGCGAATCTCTTCATCAAATCACTGTATTAATAATAGTAATGTTTATTAGTAGAAGAATGGACTTTCTATGATGTTTAAATTTTGCCATCAATCTAAATATATTCACCCAAATAAACGTAGAGTTTCATATATTCAAAACAGACAAAATTTATATATAATAGGCCAACCAAATGACCTTGGTTAACCACCAAGCTCCAATTCTCAACCAATGGCCATCATCAACCAAGCATTGGCCTTCTTCCAATAGGCTTGTTGAATGCTAGCCATCCAAGCACCTATTAGATTCCTTAAGCTTATATTAGGATATCAAACACATTCCAACGTCTCTCTTACACAAATTTACATTGACCTCTTATTAAAATTATCACAATAATTGCGCTAATTCCATTTGGCAAAAATAAATAAATAAATTACGCTAACTCTTGCCGTCCAATATTGAAAAAGTAGAAGATTACCAAGAGATTGGAAGAAATATTACTCTCATATAAAACAGATGCCGCAGTTTTTTACATTGGAGTTGGATAAGGAACAGACCAAGGCCCTAAAAAGCGTTCATGCCATATTTGATTCCCAGCATGTAATGTTTGAAATCGTCAAACGAATCCAATTATTATGCCGCAGTAGGTAGATCATCCATAAGTGACTTTGATTTTTCTATTACCTCTCACGATATACATTATTGAAAAAAAAAAATTATTGAATGAATATTAAATAAATAAAAATGATTTTTAAATACATAATAGTAATAATTCTTTATTTTTATAAAAAAAAAAAAACTATTATTTATAGCTTCACATCTTAAAATTTTATTACTAGCTATATGTCATTAATTTATCTTTAGTACTGTTAAAGCTTTTCTCATGCATTATTAAATTCATCATTGCATCCTTATATAAGGCCATCCATGGGACATCAAAGCAACACACAACCTCGATCACATATTTGATCCCTAGCTCACTTATCCCTAGCGACCTAGAACTATTGAGAGCTATTACAATGAAGAACCAGAGGAAGAATGCTGTCCTTCTCGTTTTAGCTCTCATCCTTTCTATTTCTTCGTCTACTATTGCTACCAAGAAAAAGTATCACAAACCATGCAAAAACCTGGTACTTTACTTCCATGACGTAATCTACAATGGAAAAAACAGAGACAACGCGACATCCGCCATTGTTGCTGCCCCGGAAGGGAGCAACTTGACCATTTTAGCAGGTCAGTTCCATTTCGGCAACATAGCGGTCTTTGACGATCCAATCACATTAGACAATAATCTTCACTCAACCCCGGTTGGTAGAGCACAAGGGCTTTATTTGTATGATACAAAGAACACGTTCACTTCTTGGCTAGGGTTTTCTTTTGTACTTAACAGTACGGATTACAAGGGAAGTATCAATTTCATTGGAGCTGATCCCATCATGGTGAAGGCTAGGGACATTTCGGTCGTAGGTGGTACGGGTGATTTCTTCATGCATAGAGGGATTGCTACTATCATGACCGATGCTTTTGAAGGCGAAGTGTATTTTAGGCTTCGTGTGGATATTAAATTCTACGAGTGTTGGTAAAGAGGAATAATGTTATGGTTGTCATGAGAAAAGTACGCTAGAAGTCCGCTATGTTCGGTTAAATTATAGTCCAAGTACAAGTTATGTAAAACATTAATTGAGTCGAATAATTAAGTCCTTAAGTGTTACTAATGGGGATTTCAATGTCTTGTAATAGTTGTTTTTATCTATTGGATAATCAGAAAGGTATCATGGGAATGTTATTGAAATGTTCTTCCAAAAAGCACTTTTTCCATATAATATAAAGATTTGGAAATGATTTTTCTTCTACATTTGAAGCCCTACTCTATCCTATCCTATCCTATCCAATTTCGGTGTTAATTGTTTTTCATCTTTCGTTATTATTAATGTTCTATAGACGACTAGATTTCACTTTCAAGTGTTCGCGAGGCTTTGGAATATCAATGTGCCTTGAGGTTATAATGGACTACAGTTAAGGGTATAATGAGGTTGAATGCAACCCATAACTTGTAAATTTCTCAAAGCTCATTTAATTTTCTTTTTCCTTTGGAAAAGAAAAAAATTAAGTTAACTGAAAATCAATTGAACAGAAAGAATTACTTTCAAGCTTATCTATAAAGCTCGATAATAAAACACAGATAAAATGCGAGGTAAGTTCAATTAACCTGTGAGAAACTGATATTGTCTTTCTCATATAGTTTCTCCAAAATAACGATGAAAAGCTCATCAATACATGTTTCATAAATCAAACGCGTCATAAGGCGCCTCCGATAGATAACCCAAGTCGCAAGTTTGTCTTAGCCAACTTTTTCAACTTCGCCAGGTTAGGTAGGTCTATTGTCTATATTAGGAGACCTCTAATGTCAACGAAACAGTCACATCTAAAAGAAAAGTAAATAATGTTCCCGAGATAATCCTTTGGGCTTTGAATCACCGAGATATCCAAAAAAATTATTAAAAAAAGACAAATGGTTTGTCTTAGCTAACTTTTTCAACTTCACTCCAAGTCTATAGAGAAATCTATTTAAATATTACGTTATTTAAAACTAATCGTGAAATGAAATATCAAAAAAAGATATTGAAAAAATAAGTATTGAAAGTATATACTTGAAATGCATTTAATTTAATCAAATTTGGTCAAACTAAATAGTGGATCAAAAACACGTCTTTAATAAAAAAATTTAAAATGTTAAAAAATTATTAATTTTAAATCAATATTTGAACATTACAAAATTTATTTAAATTTTTTAATAAATTATTTTTCTTTTGCTCTTCTTATCCAAAATTTTGAAAGTTTAAAAAAAAAATCTAAAAGAAAAAATTTTAATTTCAAAAAACTTAGTTTTGACGAAAACGTTTTAGAAAATTTGATGAAAAGTTTTGAAAAAAAAAATTGTGAATAAATCTTAGGAAAAATTGTTAAAAAAAATTGAAAAGTTTAGATATAAAAATGGAAAAATAACTTATTGAAAAAATTTTAATAAATTTAAAATTTTTGAACATTGATTTAAAGATAATATTGTTTTTTGAAATTTTTAAAAAATTGAAGAAAATGTAAAATTTCAAAAATTTGAAAATTTAATCTAAATTCAAAAAGTTAGTCAAAAAATGTAAAATTTAGTATTAAAAATTAAAGTTCAAGAAGATGTAACTTTTAAAAAAAATCTTTAAAAAATTTTGCTTTAATGGTAATTTTTGGGGAAAAAAAAAATAAGCTCATGCTCCTTTAATTATGACTGAGAAAAAATTACTCATAATAAAATAGATACCAATAAAAAGAAAGAAGTTAAGTATAATAATTTTTTTTCTATTTTTGAGATAATTGTATTTTGATTAAATTATTTATATGTTATTAATAACTTAAATGTGGTAAAGAGTTTAGCAATTGAAACAAGAAGGGATTATTAATAATAATACTAAAAACTCCAAATTCAAGCTACATATTGTAGTAATTGCAAAATATTATATCTCAAACTCTATACATCACAATTTCACATATGAACTGGAAGCTCCATCGAAAAGTGTATAATTCAAAAAATATTAATGTAATTAAGGAGAAAACATATGAGAAATAGTGAGAACAATAAGAAGCAAGGACCCAGCAATGAATGGAGGAAAAATTGGAAAATTTACAAAACTTATATATACTTAAGTCACAATTGTCAATGAAAAATTTACATGTCAAACAATATAAAATAGTATGATATCTTATGTTATTCCTTCTCCTATTGAATTGCCGTGCAAGCAGCAAAAATGCATTTGTATATAGTTTAGCCAACCTTGAATCTAGAGCAACAAGAGCTTGTGACTCTTGTATTGGATGGTGCTGGAGTGTATCGTCGAAGTTAGGAGGGAGCACTAGACTCCAATCTATAATAGGATGTAAAGATTCACCTTGATACATTGTTTGCTTAACTAGGCGTCTTTTTGTGGAGCAAGTGGTATAGTGAAGGGATCACTGATGGAATGACAATGTGGTGTGACATAAGTGTTAGGTAATGAAGTTAAGCTATTGACCATCTCATTGGATTCGGGTGGAAGTTGTTGAGGTTATGCTACATATTCTTACAGTTGAGCCCTATGACGAGGTCATTTAAGTCTCCCAGTCCTACGACATGTAAAAGGCAGCTATTGCTATTGCCAAATGTTAACATGCTAAGCTTCTACCTCAACCTCCAAAACTTAACTCTAGTTAACTTGTGGGTACAGCATCACCTGCTCATGATTATGTAGACCATAACCAACTAGAGTAATAACTAAAGAATGGTCTAGGGATAAGCAAACATGTTGGAACATATGATCCCACACAAACAAAATACCGTAAAATGAATTAGTATTAGTTACATCACCCAATCAATGTTGACATTTTACTTACTAAATGTCCAAGAACTACTCTTGTACGTCCTATATAAGATGCATGTTATATCGACTAATATGTGTTAACCCTCCCACACAGGTCTATTTGATGGAGTTCAAGTTGTGTGTTAACATATTACAGGATGTGCTGGAAACCCTTAAACTACCAAGCAATGCAATCTAGAAAACATATGAGTAGTACCTGAGTTGTCTAAATGTATTTACTTACTCTATAAAAGGAGGGGGGGATGTGAATCAAATTTCCCACATACGATTCCCACTCAACCTAAAGAGTAGTAAGTAAAAGTTAGACGTAATAATACATATAATTAAATGGAAAACTTAAAAAGTTAGAAGAAATACTTGATCAACAGTTTACCTATTAAGTGCATCTCGATAAGCCACAAAAACATGTGTAGAGTGATACCTAGTGTCTCGACTCGTCCCCCTATCGTGTGGCCAAAGGGGCTTAAGCATCTACAAAAAGCCTATGGCAGCTAAAGGGTACTATATGTGAAAATCTATCTCATGCCCACACCTAAAGTAGTATTGTTGCCCCTTTCATCTCCTAAGTTAACAAGGCAGATGCAACATAAAGCTAGTGATATAATTAAGCTAAAACTAAACCCCTAGCTATGTGTGCTCATGACATCAAAGTGTTCCAATAATGGTAAAAACATGCTATGGATAAGGGAACTTAATTTGTTAGAGAAGATAAACCCTCCTAATAGCTGCAAGATGTATGCACACGTATGACATGCAACTTCTTCAACATTTGCATGACTCTAGTCTTGGCCCGAGTAATCTCTTACACATAGCAATCCATTTGAGGAAAATACTTCCTATCATTGCTTAATCATCAACCAAAAGGCCTAGTTAGACCTCAACGTCTAGTAAAGTAATTGTGCACTCCCTGGTAAGCATGTAAAACATATAAGTCTTTGGCCTCCACCTCTCAACTAAAGCAGTAATCTTATGCCCATTGAGCTGTATAAAAGGCAAGCAGCTTACCCCAATGAAGCCTGTCAATTGCAGATCTGACTCCATTCATGAATCTACCAAAATAATGTTCTTGTTGCACCAAAGTTTTAACTTACAATGCTAAACGACAAGCCATGATTAATCTTGAAAGTGAAAAAGTGAAATATAGTTTGAAAAATGGAACCTAAAGTCATCAATTTCACAAGTTGTCCATATGTTACCTCTCCATCTTAGATGACCTACAAACGATGTCTCTCCTATTGAGTCAAAATGGATGGATCATAAGATCCAAGCTCCATCTAATCTACATAACAGTTAACCAAAACTGTTAGAATTATACAATTAATGGTTCAACATCATAATTGTGCAAGACTAAGTTAACAATTAGTGATTTATTCATCCAAAGATCCACTATTTACCGTTATTGTTTCTTTGCAGGCACGTTCTTCTATTGTGCCCTTCCTATCAGCGAAATCTATATATGATTATATTCGAACACTCCCTCATATCCATCTCTAAGTGGTATCTTTTACATCTAGATTTTCCTTTTTTCTATGCAAGTTTTCCTTTTAAACAAAGCAATGGGAAGTCTATCTCCTTTCAATCAAGCTTGTTGCCAATGGGAAGAAAGTGGGTCCTATATGTCTACACTTTATGCGTTTACTTATACCAATCCAGAATAGCTTATGACATGTCAAGCCTAATGGAAGCAACTATTGCAAATGCGTGCAAACATGGAATGTAGTATGTTTGTCATTTTTTACAAGTTCATATACAATGAGCGAAGTTGACAATATGCATCCACCCACCTCCCCTTAACCCGCTTGCTACACAACAATTGCCAATTAGCACCTCGAAAATTCTTTCCTATCTACTATAATCAATAACTTTATAGGTGTTGGCTCTTAAACTCCATCTTTTAATCATTTCAATTGTATATTTGGTAAAATATTCTTTATTATATTCTTAAGTGCATTGGAATCCTTGGTCACAGAGTAGCCCACACAATTATAAAGTCTTCTTAACTAAAAAAATCACCGGTAATCCCCCGAGCTCCTTTCAATATTGAATTGTAACTTTCAACAATATTCGATGTCATGTAACCAAAGTGGTAGCAACCGTCATAGGCCAACATTCACTTCTCTAATAACATGCTATCAAACCACATAGGGGCTTCAAGCTTTATTGTCCTCACCTACTCCATGAAATAGTTTAGCTTTCAAACTTGTGCCTACATTTCCACGTAAGTGACCAATTTATTAAATTGAATATTTTTATAAGCCTGGTTAAGGTTGCTTACAGTGTACCTTATATAGAACCTCCATACTAAAAAGGGAGGTTTCTATCCATTGGAGGCCTAATCGATTGCTAACTTGATGCTGGGGTGCCTATTTGAAATCAGATAAATGGTTTTATGCCCTTCACAATGACCAATGACATGTTGCTTCAATTTTCTCAAAAACTAGCCTTATGTTTCAATTGAATCGTCGTCAATGAGGGAAAATGCCAATGGAAGTATGTGATTATTTCTATTAATGCCACAAGCAATCAGCAACTTGTGAATGTACTTGCTATACAGAAAAGTATCATCAAAAGTGATAAATGCTACCACACAAAGCCTGAACGCCGAAAAAACCAACTTAAGGATAGACTTCCCAAAGGCATTTGGTCTTCTCCGCCCCTAATCAACTCATGTTTTAGGAGTAGTATTTTTCATTGCATTAAGTAGTTTAGGGAGCTCATTATAAGATTTTTCCCAATTCCTGTACACATGATCAATTGCTCTTTCCTTCCCATCCTAAACCCTTCTTTTAGATATCTTATAACTAAATTCTTATTCAACAATAGAAGTGAGCTCAACAACTTTTATATCTAGATTATCCCTAACAAGATTCACAAACCCACTTGCAAGAAGATTACAATCTAATTGTGAATGATCCTGACTTATCATCAAGTTGATGCATGTGTGTAAACCTTCAAATTTGGTAACTACAAATAGCTCCTCTAACTTCTTCTTACAAGCTCAAAGCCTCCACTTACAATCATCTTCCCTTTTTAAACAATAAACCAACCAAAGTGACTTATTAAATTCGTCAACACTAAACTTATAGTGGTTCTTCACATGGTATGCATTAACGGCTTAAATAACATCTACCTTTGTATTAAATTGCATACTCTTATTGAATTTGTCACTACTGCTCAAGTTACTACACATTACATTATGTTCCTACTCAAAATAGATATAAACATCATCATCTCCAACATTGTAAAAGGGAACAGGATCTCTAATTGCCATATAAGTTAGTTCAGCTTGCACTAACTGGTCTATTGCTTGTGTGGAGTGCCTTAGTGTAATTAGACAATCACCTTCGACTATATTATCTCTTTCATTTACATTTTCCTCATCTTCCTCCCTAGAACTTTTATTGTAATGAGAATTTCCCTCCTTAACACCCACTCCCATTTCAATGTCCGTTATAGTTTCCACCCCCACATACACATCATATAGAGATCAAGTGTGGTTGATCGTTGCAACATTGGAATAATTGTTCTATCTACTTCAACTTTGTCATTGCATAATGCCTCTTCTATAGGAGTTGGATCATATGCTTTAAACACCAAAGACTCAGTCATCATGTCTTCCCTATTTAGTAGTGAATACGTATATCTATTTTCTTCGAATTTCTATTGTTAAGAGGGATCCCCCAATTCTTTGAATCTCCTAGCGTACAACTATTATATGCCATAATCTCCAAAGGATTCAGTTTTTTCAATTAGATTTTCCACATCACCATTGTCACTAATTGTCATCACCACATAAGATGCATTAGCCCCATGAAAAATAGGATACCTATGTATTATTTCTACCCCCATTACAGTTAGATTGACTCCAATACTCCTATGTATTTTATATAAGAATTCGATGTAAGTCATATTTTTCTTCATTTTTCAACTTTTTAATCGCATTTTATCATATTCTGGCTCCCAGATGCCATTTACAATAATTCCAAATGCATAAATAAAAAATTTTACATAGTTACCCATTCTTATCCTATTCATAACATAGATAAATAATTAGTTGATTTAAAATAACAGTTAATAATGATTTCTTAACATTCACACCATATAATAATGTTCATCTTCTTCCCATGTGAACAATATATAAACATGTATATGTATATATTAATTTTTTATTTTTTTTAAATTTCCTTTAAAAATTTTTAAAGTTTGCACAAGGAGAATAGAAAAAATAATTTATTGAATTTTTTTAATAAATTTAAAATTTTAAAATATTAATTTAGAAATAATAAAAATTTTCTTAAATTTTTTTAAGAAATCAACAAATTTTATATTTAATTTTTTAAAATATTTAATTTATATCTAAAATTATTTTAATTAAAATTAAATTAAATTTACATTTCATAAAAAAAATATTTTATTAAAATATTTAACAATTATTTAATTACAAAAATATTTTCTAAAAATTTAAAGTATAAACAAAATTTTAAATTTAAAAGAAAAAAAACCTTTACTTAAAAATGTCTTCATACAAGACCCATTTTGTAATAGAGCAAACTAATACACTACAAACAACAATAAGCATTAATATTTAAAGAAAAACTCACTATAAACTATCACAATATTAATATTTCAAGGTTTTCAAAAAAGATAAAATTAATACAAAATTTTTAGTCACCACAATGTTTATCTTCTTCTCATGTGAACAAAAAAAAATGAATTTTTTTTTTTTTAAATTTCCTTGAAGAAATTTTAAAGTTTACTTAAGAAGAATAGAAAAAAATAATTTATTAAAAAATTCTTAATAAAGTTAAAATTTTAAAATACTAATTTAGAAATAATAAAAAGTTTCTTAATTTTCTTAAGAAATAAAAAAATTATATTGAAAAATTTTTAAATATTTAATTTATATTTAAAATTATTTTAATTAAATTTACACTTTTTGTAAAAAAAATTAATTAAATTTTTTTTTTGAAAATTTAAAGCATAAAAAAAAATTAAATTTAACAAAAACAAATTATCATTTATGAAATACGTATTATGCTTAAACATTTCACATAATAACAGAAAAACTAATTACCTCATATTATGTGCTACAAAATTCACATAGATCATGTCTAAAACACTACAAATTAATATCAAGCACTAATATTTAGAAGAAAAAAAATAAAACATTTCAAACAATCACAGCTCAAGCATTCTAAAGTTTTCTGAAATGATGAAAATTAACACAATAAAAAAATTCAATTAATGATGCAAATACTTACCAAAATATGATTTAATCGAGTTTTTTGTTGAAGAAATTGAAAGATGTTAATGATTTCTATGAACTTAGTTGATGATCCTTATAAATCTACAAGTTTTTCTTCTTTAAACTTGTGTAAGGGAGTGAGGGAGATTGTTTCTATGTGTAGTGTGTGAAAGGTGTATTCTTTAAGTTCCATAAATTATAATGGGGTAGTGATATATATATATATATATATATTCCTTTCTCCTTATCTAGGTATGCAAAGAAAATTATTGGTTCGGGGTGGGGTCATTCTGTATGTTGAAATGATATAATTATTGAATGATAAAGGTGGGTTTGTAGAAATTAATAAATTGGATCATATATTGAAGATATATTTCAAATACACACCTTCATTATCTATTTTTATAATTTTTTTTTAATATTACATTTTACAATTAATTTTTAAAAATGACTTTATTTAATAGGATTCTTCCAAATCTATACGTACGATGTTATTTGCGTCTATATAGGTGAATTTGTTACGATATTTTCAAAGCGAGGTTGCTTTCGAAGTTGCATGTGTCGACATTGAGGAAGTTGGGTTTCGCATTTCCAATCAAATTCATAGTGGACGGGTTGTCTGTGATCTTAGGAGCACACGTTAGACAGCAGAACAACTTTTGGTACGATGTGCACGTTGGTGCTTGACATTAGTCCAGCAATAAACAAGTTTAACCAATGAAAAAAAAAGAGATGTTTGTTCTTCATTTATTACATTTCTATTGACAATATACAATAAATTAAAGTTGCATTACGTTATCCATAAGAGTTTGTTGCTATTACAATAATCTTATAAATACATATGGTCGATATATGGGCGTTATATCATTACATATATTAATCCCGAGACGTATGCACTAGTCAAGAAATTGGAGTTCAGGAAAGATACACACCGGAAAACCCAAGTAAATGGATTAATAGGTACAATCTGAAGTTTAGTTAACTTCATACATAAATTTTCTAAGGGTATTATTGCAATAAGAAATGCTCATAAGAGTGTAAAATGCAAGGGCGTTCGGCAAATCAACTTAGCTGGGACATTTGCTAAATGCTAGGTGTTTGTAGCTTTTGCATTCAAACCCTAGCTAAGAGCTCTAATGAAATATTTGCAAGCATTAAAATGTCCTTACAAGCAAAGTTTTGTCCTAGTTCGCCCTTGAAATAAATGGACAATTACGATGGAAAAGACATGCATGTAAAATAATAACATATGCATCCTTACAAGTGATGCAAGTTGAGGTGTAAACCAAAGATATTTTTCATTCTCTATTACTATTACGTTAGCTTTATCACAAAATATCCTTTATGTGTACTTACAAACAAATACATATATGTACTCCGTGTTGCAATGTTTATTTTTTATTTAACCAATTGAAAGTAAACTTATATTCTCTTACATATTGCATGTTCTAACTTCTTTATCATTGATTTGCGTTACTTAAAACAAACACCATCCCTTTATACTTGAGGACAAAATCCGTACTGTATTTGCAATTATCGGCTTAAAGAAAACCGCTTTTTGTGTCCTACCTCTAATTCATGTAACAGCTTAAACTAAGTTAACTTTTGTCTCCTATTAAAAATAAATAAAGTGGCAATTTATGATTAGATACAGTATATAGGTCGGCGATTAACTATTCTGATTTTGATGTGACACTAACAATATTATACATGATCAGATTCCTCAATAAGTCCATCCACAGTATACACCTCCTGGATGTTACATTGAAACTCTAGCTCACTTGTCATTTTGCCACTAGATTACGATGAAGAATAGTAGAAAAAATCTTATTAACCTAGTACTTTACTTCCACTACATCCGGCACTATTGTTGCACCACAAGGGAATAACATGATCAGGAATTTTTTATGTCTGTCCATATTTTTGGTTGGGTAATTCTAACATTAAATTTTCGTATATTAATAATAGAGATTTGATTATAATTTACAGTAAAATTTAATATATATAAATTAATAGTAAAATTAAAAACTAAATTAATCCGTAAAATGAAGAATGGAACTGTAGGAATTCCCATTTTAGTGGGTTAGTTCCATTTTGGCAACATATAGCAGCTTTTGACAATTCCATCACATTAAACAATAATCTTCACTCAACCCCAGCGAGAAGAGCACAAGGGTTTCACTTATTATATAACACATTCGTGGCTAGGGTTTTCTTTTCTACTTGGACAGTATGGGTTACTTCATTGGAATTGATCTCATCATGGTGAAGACTAAGTTGAAGATGCAATGAAAATATTACTAGATTAGGTGGGAGAGAATGTTATGAACAAATTATTTTAGTAGCCCCAATTCTTGACCCGTTAGGAGCCCAATCAAAGTGGCCCGATCACTTAGATGTGAGATCGAGGTCCACACTAAAATAGATCTAGATTTAATATAACTGCACTTGTATGTTTTTTGCCTTGCATTTTTTTTTTTCAACTGCTATTACAACTACCGGAGGGAGAGTCAAATTTGATTCATTCTACTAGGAAATCAATATTCGTATAACTAGATTATAAGGGTCTTGGCTTTTCTCTGCATTTTTAAGACACTACTTATGCATGCATTATTTTTCCTTTTTAAATAATTGATGGTATATATAATTTGACTCGATGATTGTATGAAGTCTAAAATTTTATTATACTATTGTATGTAATTTTTTTTCACACATATTACAAATGCATATCTAATATGTTATTTAATGGGTATGGACACTAATAAAGCAAATTTACCTCAACAATATAGATAATAAAATACGAAAATATGGACATAACATTAAAAAAAATCTCCCGGATGCATGAAAATTTGCAAAACTGTTTCAAATAGCAACCTACTATATTTATGCATATGCAATATAACCAAACATCAATATGAACCTAGTTTGTAAATAATAAAAATCACTATTCAATGTTTATTATAGTTGAGATACCCTCTATGCCTCTTGGATGTCAGATATAACTATCGATCATACAAGAAACAGTTAAACTTATACTCGTGCTTTGGTTAATTGTAACCTTAAACTGTGATGGGCCCTTTTGCATTTAGAATGTAAAAAAGGCCCGGCCCAATGAAAAAGCTAATGTAAGTTTGATTAAAGCTTGCAATGATGAAGCCCAATCAAATGAAATGAAAACAGTATCTTGCTTTTGTACCAAATGAACGGCTACGCATGAGTTGTAATCACGATGATGAAAATTTCTCGATTACTGAGTGATTGTTAGGAAGATGCTTGTAATCACCTACCCAATCTGTAATCTTGTTAATTATGACGATTTTGATTAATGTTTCTTATGATAATATGTATGTTTATTCATACCATTATATGTATTAGTTATTGAGATTTTTAGTAAAATCTAAAGGGTTTTAATCGAAAGTTTTAAATTTTCATAAAATCAATCTAGTTTCACAAAAAGTTGTTGGATCTGAGATAATATACCGTTTATCTGGAGATTTCGATGGTTTATCCTCTCTGAAGATGAAAATTTGTTCAAAGGAAGCTTTCAATGCCCCTCCACCAAGCACCTTACGTATTTTCATGTCTTGCCCAAAAGGTCAACTACTATGGAGGACATTTGTTAATGATTTGGGATCACTGGAAGATTTGCTTACACATATGCCCTTTTCATTCCCAACTAGCATTAAGGACCCTTCTATTACCTTGGCATGTCCCTTTAGGGCAAGAGAAGTGATGCTAGGACAACATCACTGCAAGTTTTAGAAAGTAGGGTGAGAGCTAGGAAGTCACCAAATGAAACAATTGAGTCCCTACTCTCTTCATTGGGCAATCCTTATACTTCAAAAAGGCTCGTTTATGGCTCTCTATGTCATTAGAGCTGGAAAACAGGCTCAACGAATCAACACACCCCGACCCGGCAAACTCTGTCTCTACTTATGCTTCAATAAGGCTCGCTTATGGCTCTCCATGTCATTAGGACTAGGAAAGCAGGCTAAACAGGACGGTCCGTCTTGACTCGTAAGTCGAAGTTGGCCGAACAGGCCAGCTCGCTTCAACCTACACATGCTATAAGTCAAAGAATCAACCCACCTCACATATAATTTTTTTTTTTTTACAAAATTAGAAAATTAATATGATGGTTTAATACTTCAACTTGCATATTTTAATACTCAATATGGAATGTTTATAATAGCAAGTTTAAATCAAATTTGAAGTTTAATAACACTTTAAAAATAAGGCAATACATATTTTATAAAAAAAAAATCTAAAGAAATCTATTTAATTTCAGTTTAAGTGAAAAATTGAAATATTATCATTTTGACAAATTTATAACCTCAAATTGAATACAAAAATTTAATAGGCGAATGAATATGTACTTAAAATATCAGTATTTATCTTAAATTATTTCTTTTTTTTTTTTTTACTATCTAATGTCTTGATTTGACTATCAAAAATATTATACTTTTTTCAAACATTTTTGATAAGTTGAAATAATTTACACAAACCTTTTATAAATTAAAAAAAAAAAAACTTCTACAAACCTTTTTTATAGTCAAAAAGTACAACTTATATAACCCTTTTTCATAAGTTGCTATGATAATATGCCTATTTATTTACATTATTGTTTAAATAAAAAAACTTATACATCTCAATTATGTTGAACTCCTAAAATTTTTCTATATTTATTTACATTATCGTTTAAATAAAAAACTTATATATTTCAATTGCGTTTTGAGCTATTTAAAATTATCCGTGTGACCGAATGATTTAGCTTTTGTGTTACATAAGTTTAGTTTTGATTGTCTAATATCTTGATTGACAAAAAAAATGGAATTAACTCAATATACATTCTAAGGACAACATAAATATACTTAGCTCTATTTATTATTATTATTCCTGTTTTTCTTTTCTTTTTAAATTGTGTAGGATAGGCAGGCCAACCCACGCCTACATCGACGTGGCTTGCCTAGGGATGTTAGCGGGACGGGTTTTATTGGGTTCTCGTCCCACTAAAAACCCTATAGGGTACTATCTTATAGGGTTTGGGACGGGTTATGGGTTTCTTTTTAAAAACCCTATAGTGTTTGGGAAGAGTAATGGACAAATGTTAAACCCGTTGGGATCCTAAACCCATTAACATATATATATAACTTAGTTAATAAATATTATTATATATTTAATATAATAAAACTTATGAATTGTTAAAAATGCTTTGTAAAATCATGTTTAACATGTACAAATATATTGAAGACAAACAATTTGACAACTATATATTTAATAAGTAAAAAAAAAATGAACATGTTGTTCTCTTACTATTTATGTTCGAGTTTTGCATTACATATTTTTATCTTTTAATAAAATTTTGGAACATATCCAAGGATGGGCTGGAAGGAGTACATACTCAATTGCTCCAAATTTTAGGAGGAAAGTCCACTAGTCCAACCCAAAATCTCCTCCACTGCTTCCCTCATTCTCTTCACTGCCCCCTAAACCTAACAATTCATTATGCAAATCCTCCTCTACACTACACACTTCCCAACTTCAATCAAACCCTAACCCCACGCCTGTTACCTCTTCCAACAACCTCGTTGTCCTCCTTTGGGTAAGCGTTCTTTATTAACTCGGATACATTCTTTCATTCTTAGATATTCTTTCAAGAATAGTCTTATTAACTCTATATTGTAATTCGAAACATTCCCTTTAAGCCCTTTGGCGGTATTTAATCCATGAAATGGAGTTTTTTTTTTATGTTTTTAGAATAAGGTGTTAAGATTGTTAGTTTACTGTAATGTTGAGGATACTAAGTATTGTGATTAGGTTGGGTTCTTCTTCTGTTCATGTTTGATTTCTCTTTCATTTCTGATTGAAAAATGGTATTGTTCTTTTGTTTTTGGATAATGTCTTCTCTTGAATAAGCTGCAACTCTAGTATCACTATATGTGCATATTGGATTGCCTGGCAAGGTCTATGCTCTTGTCGAAGTAGCTTGCTTCTAACTAATTACTTGCTAACCATGAACGTTTATTACAGGGTTTACATTGCTTAACATCTTAGCATTTCCTCATAAACTATAACGAACTCCTGGTTTTCTTCTGCATTATATGAGAACCTTTGGTTAAGTTCAAGTGCTCTTGATCATTGTACCTAAATTATTTATCAACCAAGAGTATAAGGATTAAGCTATTGGACATTGGTGTCATTGGCATTGTGACTGATAATATTCATTCTGCTTGGACATTCGTGTCAAAATATATTTAATATGTGACAGTCATAGATAAGGGATTTTGTACTTCTTGAATTGTACCTCATAATTATCCATCCATTTCTTATGCCTTTAAATTTATAATGCGAGAATTGAAGTTCCTGAGAAAATTGAAGTTCACCCTAGTTTACATATTTTCTATGATTTCTATGGATAAGTTGATGAATTTCATTTTTGTTTACTTTTATATAATATAGAGATATTCCCATTAATGCACATCCCATTGATGTTAAGGAAGAGGAAGGTCCATTACCATTACTCGGATTTGAAACAAAAGCACCAGTAACAAATCCCACAAGCACAACAAGTTCTCAAGTAGGAAGCAATGCCGATCAACGTGATAATCTCAACAAACATAAGTTGACTTCTATTATATGGAATGATATGGTGAGAAAAACGGTTAATGGGGAGGATGTTGCTATCTGTAATCATTATTCCAAAACATTAAAAGCAGGTAGTAAACAAGGAACTAAGTATCTGCGTAATCATTTGGAGAAGTGTACACAAATGAAGAAGCAGAAAGACATAAGGCAATGCCTACTATCCATTGAAAAATGACAAAATGAGAATGAGAGTTGCTTGAACATAGGAAATTAGACTTTTAATCAAAATATTTGTAGGTAGACTTGCAAAGACAATAATTGTTCATGAATATCCCATTTCAATAGTTAAGCATGAGTATTTCAAAGATTTTCTTGAAAGTATGCAACCGCTTTTTAAGCATATTAGTCGGAACACCATGAAAAAGGAAATCATGAACATCTATAATGAGGAGAAAGAAAAATTGAGAATGTTGTTGAAAGTACTAAATTCTTAAGTTGCAGTAACACTGGATTTATGGACATCAAATCAGAAAAAGGGGTACATAATTGTCACAGCACACTTCATTGATTATAATTGGAGACTTCAAAATCGACTCATGGAGTAAGATTCTTTACTTATATTATCTTTTCATAATCAATAATGGAAAATTATATTATATTGAGGTTTTTTATATTTTCATGCAATTTTTTATTTTTATAAAGTAAGCTCTATTTTATAAAAATAATCATAATGAATAAGTAAAAATTTTAAACTAATAATAGAATTATTATTATTTTTTAAATTCTAACGGGTTTAAGACGAGTTTCAGGTTACTTATTAAAACTCTATAGGGTTTGGGATGGGTAATGGGTATTTCATAAAAAACCATATAAGGTTTGGGTTGGGTTTGGGAATCCCCATAGAATAATAAGATAGGTAATGGGATTACTGATCCCGGCCCAAACCTATCCCGCTTACATCCCTAGGCTTGCCTCGACCTACGGGCCACGTGGGGCAAACCAAAACAGCCCGCCCTGCATTCCCTACCCTATATGTCATTGCTCTATTAATCCATCCTATTCATAATTTAGACACTAATTAATCATTCACTTCACTATAATTATAATTTTATTTCTTATTATAAATAACTGTTACAACATTTAGTTGCGTTTTACATTTTTAATAGTAATTCCATAACAATCTCTATTAAAAAAAATTTAAATGGTCATTAATTACTCAAACTTATAAATAGCAATTCAATATTAAGTTAATTTTTTCTCTAAAATATTATCAATAAAAGCAAAATCGATATATAATAATTTTATCATAATTTTATTATATTCCTCAATAATAACAATTATATTATAACCTAATTTCATTCATTGAAATGAACAAATACAAGCATAGGACATATGCAGCAATATTACAAGCTTGGAAGTAGAGTAGTAAGACATGCAATGGAATAATACCAAAATTTGTCCCATGTATCGACAAGCAAGTGCAGTGGCATACTACTTAGCAAACCAATCACATTAAGAGGATGAATTTTGCTCATAGCAACCGGGCAAGTTTCAATAGATTTTGTAGGTAGTGATCATATCAATTTATATTTTCCTTCTACAATAGCCTAGTAGCCTGAATGACTTCAACAAACCCAGTGATCCACCATTGTAAGTTCACAGTAGATACATAAAAACATGAACGAAAAACATAGACCATGATTACACCAAACCTAGATCGACAGTTGCAAAAGATATTTTAAGGTTTAGTGCTATCTAATTTATTAGTTGGTTTATTTTCATTAATCTTGGTATACAACTCATAGTTTGGTTTCATCTCTAACCGAGTCAAATTAACCAACAATTTACAGTTCAGCTTTTCTTTTCTTTTTTTGACTCCAAACCATAGTCAAACCACAGAATCCAATCTAAAGCATTACTTATAAATAAATAAAGCTGAAATTTTGGTTTATTCTATTTGATGTGCGGTTTGAATCAATTTGATTAAAGTTTTTTCTCCCACGCCTATTTATAAGTGCCTATTAACACTTACTTGTGAAAACACTTTTGTAATGGTCGGCCACTTTGTTGGATTTAATTTACACTTTTGTTCTTTCTCCAATATATCAAATTTATATGCTAGCTAGTATTCCTTTTTATTGATCACTTACATCATTTTTTTTTGTTGAAAAAAAAAAGATTCATTAATATTAATATATTATATATTTGAGTGAGTCATTGATAAATATTAATAATTTTTTTATATGTAATAATAAAAATAAATATTTAAAAAAATATTATTTATATTTTTATATATTAAAATTTTATTAATATTTAGGGTTATTAATCAATCCATTCCGACAGTCTTTTCCAACGTCCATCCCACTTAAAGCCCGCGAAGCACTTCGTATGTAAGTGACATACTTTACGACTTTGCATCTACAAAATTTGACTTATCCTGTGTTACTTTATTTGACTTATCAATTTTACCATATTTAAGAGGTATGATTGAACTGGTTTTGATTGATGAATTATATTGACTTATCTATATTCATTTTTTTCCCCCATTTTGAGTTATCTCCCGTTACTTTTTTTTTTTTTTCTTTTTTGAGAAAAGTTGACTTCCATCATTAAATTTTAGCATTCGTGTCTAAAATAGAAGGTCACTATCGTGTAATTGAAGATATGTTATATCCTCGTAGAAAAGCTGTCACTAGGAGTTACTTAAATGAGTTAATAAATTAAATAAGAGGATGTCTACGATAAATATAGAGGGACACATTTTATTTTGAGACGATGGTCGAGTGCAAAGAAAGATATAATTATAGATATTCAATTTACATACTAAAAGCTGATAAATAAATGTTATGTGTCTATATATTTACCAAGATATAATATTTCATATTCGTTGTGGTAACAAGTAGATATAATTCTTTTGATAATTTTTCGCTATTTTAAAAGCAAAAATGAAAGAAGTATAAAAAATAATGCTTTAAGGATTCTCCCTACCGATTTGACTATACATTTGATAGCATGTGTAAAATGAAGATTGCTAGATGCATTGAGGTAGATAAAGATCAGGGACATGTGTTTCAACCTTACTGTTTCGGAATAAATTCTTAGATCTTATTGGTTTCGTTATTTGGTTAAAGAAGTTAATAGGAATGAACATATAAATTTGTTTACAATTAGCACTCTAGGAATGGGACAACTGCAAAACTCGAAAAAAGAGTATAAATTTGGGGCATCTATTTCGCAGCTTTTGGACTTTGATCGATGGCTATCAGCTGAATGGAATATAGTTAGCCACAGAATAATGCGATTTTTTATTTTTATTTATTTATTTGTCTCTTCTAAGTAATTCGATACCTTTTAGGATAATAACATTTTGACATCACAGTAGATGGAAAAATGAGAAAACGTTATATAATTGTTATTTAAACCTCTTAATTAAGTTGGTAAGAATGTACCGTAACTTATCAAAAAGGATGAGATGAATTTGGTATTCATCATTAATGTGAAAACTATATCAATGAATAATCTATAAATATCTTTATAGACATATATGATACGATTTGACAACAAACTGGAACCAACTAAATAGTTTCTCCAAAGTATCTAGCTAGATAGGCACATGCAATTGCAGTACGCGCATCCCAAAATATATAATAATATAATATGGTATTGGCTTACATTTATATAGGCATGGTTTAGGAAAAGATATCACCTCATTCTTTCAATACGTCGTAGAAACCGGTTTGTTTTCGATTATTAACAATTAACTTTTAGATGGGTTTTTTATCAAAACCATGTAATATGATAAACCATCAAGATAAATGATAAATTTTTGTGTTATATAAAGAAAATATCACGATTTATTAAAAGGATATGATGAGTTTAGTTTTTATTATCAATTTAAGAATTATATTGATGAATAAACTATAAATACCATTATAAGTAACTTATAATACAGTCTTATAGAAATACTTTAATCCATAATAGTAATTGGAGTAAAAAACATTTAAACTTTCAAAACCCGTTATATATAATTTCGATAAAAGGAAAATGATTTATCTTAATATATAAGAAGGAGAAAAACTAACCGGTCCGATTAAACTGCTTAACCAGAGCCGGCAGGTTGGGGGAGGGGGTCCAGACCGGCTCAATATCAAGATATAAGTTATAGTTGGCGGTGTTTGCACGCCGCAACTTTGGATCTTTTGGCATATCAAGTATTTCATGGTAGAGAAGAGAAGAGGAAGAGGGCATGACAAAACAGAGATAAACTTGATTTGATTGCCTGCAAATTGCAATAATAGTGGCATTTTTTGGCTTTGGCTTATAAGTGGTTGAACGATGCACACATCCCTCACTCTCTCTCTTGTCGCAGACATGCACACGTGTATGCAAACACAAGTCCACAACCATTCAATTTGCTTCCGTACGTGATTCTTTCTTTATTCGTCAAAGCGCATCTTTTTCCACGCTCTTTCCCCGACACCTTACCTCAACTGTAGGCTATTTGAGACTTTTGTATAATTGAATTCTTTATTCGAGGGATTGCCATCAAACTCTACAATAATAATAATTTAATTTTTGAGAAATAGATGAAAAAAAAATTATAATTTTTCATCTTTTATTGACTAATATATTATAGGGGAATGCAGAAATATCTTTCATTTCTTTTTATTGATTGGTTGGTATTATATAAGGAAATGAAGGGAATTTATGTTTATGTTTAATAAAGTTGCTCCTATTTTATTTTATAATAAATACTGTATATATAACGACCCACCTACAAAGTCTGATTTTTAAACCTGTTCAACATTTATGTAACTTTCCTTAGTACCTGTAGGTAGATTACTATACCGTCTCTAAATTAGAGATGAGGCAAATTTGACTAATCATAAATCTATAACTTCAACTTGTATGTAATTTTATAAATATCTTATAGAATAGCGCTACCGGTACTATCATTTCAAAATCCACATCATATCTAAACATCTATACTTAAAATCTCTTATCACATCACATATATATACTATCAGGATCTACATTCCCGGTAAGTAAACACAGCTTATGATTAATCCGATAAACCTAAGTAGCTCAAAAAGATTACAAATCCAACCTTATACATACATATATTCACATTACAATATGAAGATTAACACTTATAGATCATATTTACAAGCACTACAACATCATATATAAGACATCCTATTACAAAATAACAAAGGCTCAAAATGGAAACTAAAGGCCCGTTTAACTCTACCAGTGCTCTCCAAAAACCCAAATCTCTAACAACTTATACTTCAATACCTATACCCGAGGTTAGCAAAACGTTAAACCCTCAGCTTCTTAAAAAGCAAAGTGAGTACACAATCAAACAACCCAACAAATTTAAACATTGAAATCACATAACAGTAACCAATAATATTATCAAATACTTCGGAAGTGATTACTCAAAGCTATACTCGTAGGAAACCTAGTTTAATTTCTTACATTTTAATATCACCATGATCTTATTTAATCAACTTTTCCTTATAATTCTATTTTACCAAACTCATAACCTTTTCATTGTAGACCATTTCAAGTCTCTCATGTTTACTCACAGGTCACAAGTACTTTTCAATTTACCCAGGCAAAGCTTTTCAACTGGTAGATGAACTATTCTTATGTACTTTTCAAAACTCAATGTTTTCTCAGCCAATTAAGGCATCCATGTATATTCTTTTTAATTAGAAACATTCAATTCGCCTTTCATTTGCCTCGAACAAGAGGAATGACCAAATCCCTATAGGTTACTAAAATGGGTTAATTCGTCAACCATGCCTTAAACCTATCTAAGTCGACTCAAAGATCGTACCACAAACTTACCAGGCAAGGAACATGACTTTCAATACATTAAATGTTTTGAATTAGTAAGTACTTACAGCCTAAACCCCATTTGATTTATTCAAGTCCCAAAATCAGTTAGGTATACTTAATGAAGTTATACATGTCAACAATCGGTTTTCCATTTTATTATCCATTTAGATATTTCATCATTATCGAGACAACAATAGTATGAACTCAACCAATCATACAAACCCCATCCAATAAGCTAACAATGACCAAGCATTTCATCACAATCATAAGGCATACAACAATTTATGTTCATTACATCACATACAATTAGGAATAGTATAATCAAATCCCGTATCCAATCCTCATTCTAGGATTTCTAAAATGTTCCTGTTTTTGTTCTTTAACTAACCTAAGCTTCTTAATATCATATTATACTTCAATGAACCTCAACTAAATATCAAATTCAACAAATCAAATCAAATTCCCCAATTTTTTTGCTAACGATTAAATTTGGCCAAAACAAGGTAATTGGTTTGAAAATTTCACTAAAAATGGAAAATGACTCCAATTTGAACAATTATTGATTTGGTGATCTACTACATCATATAAGGATCTTATATACTAAAAATTACGTCAAAACTACATCATTTGCACTATTCATTTTCCAATTTAATTTCCGACTAGAATAGGGTATTTCTTAATACCCACATATTTTCGATTCAAATTTCAAATTACCATGTTAATATACATACAAATTATGCCAAAATACCAAAAATCATAATTTTTATCAACATTTGATATTTTTAACAAAAATAGAAAGTTCCAAGCATTATCGAGGTCAACTCCGTTCACTAGCCTCCCGCCACCAATGTCGGCCACCACTGTGTCAACTGGAATCCTTCTCCACCTAAACCCTTAACCTTAGCTCGGCCTAGCAATAGCTCTACCCTAACCCCTTTGACCAAATGGACTAGATCCTCCCCTGTTTAATTATGATTTTTCTTCAATTTCTTCAATTATTTCTTCAAATTCTTGTTACATCTTACTTCAATCTTGTTCTTCATCCTCCCCTAATAATTGCATGTTGAATTTTCAATTGTAATTTTCCTAGAAAATTTAGATGAAATGGAAAAAGTTATGGGTTTCAAAAATTGAAAATTTTGATCTCTCTCTCTCTCTCATGCCCAATTTTGCCTTATTATATTGCTAATTTACCCTTAAATAACTGCAACTTATTGTATATTATTTTATTATTTATTTGGTCTTCACAATATATAAGGTTTATTTTTCATAATATTGATTCCATTCCATTTACTTTTATTAGTTTCTTTACTTTTGATGTCAAAAGAAATGTGAAATAACATCTATAACTTCTATTCATTTCCTTCCACTTTAATTTATTTTCGCATTCACTTAATTTATTAAATATGAAATTCTTTCTATTTTCAATTATTTCTTTTATTTCCTCCTAGCAACCTATTATAAATTGCCTTGAAGAAATTTGAAATTAGTTTTTTTTTTTCTTTTGGCCAAAAGAAAATTTTATTCAATAATCAGCAACATTTCAACTAAAACCATAATCAACAGAAGTAAATTAACTAAATGGGACTGTATCAACGCCCATCCCCTTCCTAACTTGGGATGCAACTCAATTAATACACATATTTGTTTTGCAATTTAAAGAAAAAAAAGAAAAAAAAAAGAGCAAGATGAAAATAACAATTGAAGGGTGGGTTAGCTGCGGATTGTGGAATAGATTTAAAAGGAAAAGTTTTTATTTGGATTTACAAAAAGTAATTTCTCTAGATTTGGAGATGATATTAGAGGTAAATTGGTTAAATTACTTACATATCCTTTAAAAGGAAAAAAAAAAATCAATTTTAAGGATCATTTTGGTATTTCAACAAACCTAGGAAATATACAATTCACTATCCCTCAATATCTTTTCTTTCTATCCAAACAAAAGCTTTTTGTCTTACTTTCTTTTCCCTTTAATTCTTTCCTTGCATTTCATTCCCTTATTAATTCCATATACCAAACGTGGTGTTATTTGCAAAATCCTGTGGGCGGAACTCAGAGCGGAATTTACTACGCGGCAACGTTGAGGTCGACTAATCGGCAATATTTGCTGACTCCATTCACGATTAGTCCTAAATATCGTTCTCACATCTGCCATTTTTTCTTATATATATACATATAGTCGTTCTGGTCTACCCCTTTACATTCTTAAAAATCGAAGAGAAAGTCAACCTAAAAGATTAATGATTAATTATTAATTTATGCTAAGCATAATTTTTGAAATTCATGTCTCATCACACAGGTAAAAATCCTTTGACCTGTATGCAAAACTCCATATATTCCATTTTCTCAATTCAACGAAAATTTCTAATGATATTTGCATATAAGTGGTAATTTTTTAAGAATCATTTTTTTTATCATTATCATATGTTTAAATATCGTATTTATCCATTAATTGTCATTATCAATACACGAGATATGTTAATAAAAATGGTAAAAGTGTATACATAAAGTATCAACATTATCATAAATTTACAATTACGATGAGGTAGAATTTATGTAAGTGCTTTTATAATTAAGGTGCGGATAAAGTTCCTTTATTTTGCCAAATTTGAAATTAGCTAGTGAGGCAATAATTAATTAAATATATGTTTGGCATCTTACCCCTTAAGAAAGCAATAAACAAACAAAGCACCTTTATGTTTCTAGGAAAGCGTTGTGTCAAAAGGTAAAAATAGATATGGTTAAATAAATACTCATGGTAGCAGGCTTTCTAAACTGTGATATTTTCATGAGCCTAGCCCTACACAACTACAAAATGAAATGGAAAGTGCAACTTTTAAAACCACAAAGGATTCGATTTATTGGTTGAGTTGGCCATGTGCACATATTCCGGGTATTCTCTTCCTTTTTAGCAGATCCACGAGATCACGTGGACCCACCCTTCAAAGGTCGAGGTCAAAAGGTTTGTCTACATTGTTATACAGTAAAACAATGGCACCAGTCCCCTACAAATTTATTGTTATTATATATATATATATATACTTATATAGGTATTGTATATGTTAAAATATAGGGAATGTAAATAACCACTAATTTTGATCTAAGTACGAATATATTTTTAGACCTATAAACTATATTTTAATCCCTTTTAAAACCTTATACTCTTTAAGATAATATAAATAGTTCCTCTAAATTTTAATTTTGATATGCATTTACCCCTTGAACTCATTAAAATATATAGAATGGCTTTTGTAAAAACTTGACATGTTCCTATACCTTATTAGGTATTGCAATGCCCGTCCCAAAGGAAATACAGTCATTAAAACTTATAAAAATTGCAATCTTAAGCTTACAATATTATTTACTTTATAAATAACTTATAACATTATTTATTATCAAAATAAATATTTTTTTTGATAAAATAAAATAATAAATAGCATGTAAGATTTAGTGGGTTTAAATTTTTCTTAATGTTAACTTTATCCAGTAATCAAACTCATTAACATTTTACTTAAAATCTTTCCAAAACAGTATAACATATTATTTATCGAATAAATATCAGGGTTTCATTTTAATATTAATTAAACTTTTCTTATATGAAAAAAAAAAAAAATATCCTTCTAGCGACAAAGGGATTTTTTGTTTTTTTTTTCAATTCTGATGATCAAATCCAAGATTATTGTGTGTCCTTTTGGCATGTCGTTGTTGTGGTTACCGACAAATCTCACCTTATATTGCACCATGCTGTAGCTCAGCTCTTGAAATGACACACACATATGAATACATATATATATATATATATAATATAACCTAATAATAATCTTAGGGTTAGTGCTAACGAATCTTATAAAGTAATTTTATCTTTGCCTCCTCTTTTCACAATATCACCGCAACTTTATTGCAAAAGGATGAATATATAAGGCCTCAGTCAATAATTAATCTTATGAAACATTATGTTATAAAATTCAATATTTATTCTCTTAATAATGATGGTTTAAAAAGGACATACTAGTGCAGATTTTATTTTAACTGGTGGAATTATGTGTTTATGGTAAAGTTGCTTAGTCTCATCATGAGTGCCAGCGCTAGCAAAAGCAACACCAAACTTTGTTGGGTCCTAATAAAATGTTTGCCACTTAGCCTCATTTAACCTGAGAGCTTCACAAAATCATTACACAACTCAGCTAATGTCTTTTCTTCTCTCCTTTTCTCACGTGGCATTTTTGTGCCATTTCGTTCAATTAAAAATAAAATAAAATAGAGTAAAAAATTGAACTATGAGAAAAGAAAGAAAAAATAATACTTTTTTTTTAAATATCATAAAAAATATATCAATTGAGAAAATATTCTCAAAACTATTCTATTTAAAATCTACGATTTCACCTTTACTCTTAGTTATTTTTGTTATTTGTAAAATTGGCACTTCAAGTGGCGATTAATTTTTCAATTTGACATAATTTTAGGATTATTTTTAAAAGATATAATATTTTTTTTTCCTTTTCCAACTAACAAGAGTTTATTTTATTTGTACGAACTAATATATAAAGAAATTTGCACAAATTTAAATGTATGTGTTAAGCTATATAATCCTAAGGTTAGCCCTGACAGATGCTATAAATTAAACTAATTTTCTTTTCCTCCACTTTTAGCTGTATCCAGCGTCCAAATGGCACCCTTATGGACTTAAAATGACAGCTTTTGAATTTTGGGATTTTTTTTTCTTTTAGTTTTACACATAAAGTTAGAAATTTTGAATACCAAATTTAATCGAATTTTGGCTTATCAAATTACAAACATAAAATTATTCAACTGTTTTGCAACTAGTTGACAAGCCGATATTGCTTTAAAGTAAACAACGTTGGTTCAATCTATTTCAATAATTGAATTTTCTTTAAATATACTTAGTGTAGTTTTATATATTCGTCATTTAAATTAAAATATGTACAGTATAAACTTATTATTTTTGGTTCGGGCTATGAACCTGGAATAGCCCCTAATTCTGTCTTCCTGTTTGATTATAACCACCTTGTCAAAGCCAAGAACAAGCATGATTCAAAGTAAAAACCAAGTAAAATGTTACTTGTATTACAAAAACAGGTACAAAATAACCCTACCATCTACGGTTCTTAATGTGTGTCATTTATTCATTAATTTAGATATTCAAACACAAAAGTATAATAATAACATCAAAGAATTCACTTTGCCATATGAAAGTTACGAAAATTGTTTCATGCATATAATAACATACCATATCTATGAATATGTATTGAGTTGAGCAAACAACCCTATTGAAATCTAAAACCTGAAAACTGTTTATCCTATATGGTCGAATATGTTTTAAATGGATATTAAAGGTGATAAAATATATTTAAGTTTTAGTTTTTCAAAACTTACTCTTATAGGATGGGGAGCAAGAATAGCATAATCTTATAACTATTTTGAAACAAAAAAATCTAAAACATAGGAAGTACAGATTTTTGGGTATCATATACCTATCATATAAAAATTCTTGTTTACTATGTAACATAACAAAATATTAACATTTTTAACTTAGTTTATACTTCAGGTTCAACTATATTTGTCCATTGTAGAAAGTAAAGTACAAAAATATATCACATTATTTATTCCTTTGTTACTTCTCAATTTCTTTTTTTACTGTGTTTAATTTATCTTGACTCTAAGGTAACTTATTACCACAATAATTTTATATTATTAAAAGTATAATAAAATATTTCATAAATTCTATAAATTACCTTGTATTATACAAGTTTTATAGAATATATAGATTTCATATTGGTTCGTATATGTTATACATATATTTCAATTTCAAATTTTAAAAATCTATATTCATAATATAAAGTAAAGTATAGATAAAATCTTGTATATTATTGAATCTATAATCCTGGCATATATAATATATTCAACTCCAATATGAATTCTATTTACACACACAAAGTTTTTAATATACCTTTCTCTTCATCCTTCTATCTGTTCGTGGACATGACACCTTTGTGCAATGCAACAAATCAACCAACTTACAACTTTGATTTCATAGGCAACAGGAAAGGAGAAAAAAAAAAAGAAAAAGAAAAAAAAGAAGTAAAACCCATAACATGTGCTCATTACATAGCGAATAATGAATGGCATATTCTGCCCCTTCGAAGGTGCTTAGAAATTTCATGGGTCCATGATCCATCACCCCAATTCCCATGTTGTAATATAGAAATGGTAGAAAGGATCTAAGAAAGTGGACGACAATTTTATATATAATTTTCTTTTACATGCGTGCATTACCACTACGTTGTTAAGATATGTATATATAATTAATAAAAATGTACTCAAAATAAAAGGTTCGATGTTACAAATATTTATCCTTTTTATGTCACCAAATTCATTCATTAATTGTCTTACAACATACTGGCAATATGATAATATAATACACCACAATCCAACCCTGAAAATAATTACATTATAATTTTAAGAAGTAATTTTTTTGTTGAATTTTATGTAATTATATAGTATATATAATAATAAAGCTAATACCGACTTCTTGGATGTCCATACTTTTTCACCATAATTTTCCATTAATCATATTCAAAATATATTTCATGTTACTAATTATCATTAAAACTACAAATGAGTCGAGCCACTTGCATACTACTCTCGTTTTAAGCTTTGCTTTGCTCAAGCTTGATTTAGAAACAAGCCAAACTTAGAACCAAAATAAAACTTGTTTATTTAAATGAGTTGAACTCGAATTCCTATTTAGGCTCACAAGTCGACTCACAATCTCATCCATTTATACTATTAATAAGTCGGCTCAAGAGTTGATATATGATATTAAATTCATATTATATTTAAAAGTATAACATAAGAATATAAAAATAAAACTAGTATATTAACAAATTATTTAATATATATATATATATGAGAATAGAAATATAACTATATAAAAATGGGGAAAAAAACACTATGCTAAAGAAAAAATTATTAAAATTTAAAAATCATTAACAAGTCATGATATTCTATAATTTGAACCTCATTTTTTTATGGCTTTTATATTATGGAGTAGTAAACTTTGAAATATATTGTATTTGAGTATTGCATGATTTTATATAGATGCAATACGCTATTGTTATCTCATGAATTTATACTTGAAATTTCAATGAAAAAAGTTAAAAAGGATAATTTTTCAAAATTTGAATTAATTTTGAGTATTTATAGCTTAGACTTGTTTATCTAAATAAGTCAAGTTTGAGTTCAAACCTATAATTTTCAAGTTCTTATTTCATTAATGGTCCTAATCATCATTAGATACTAATCCTTCTCTTTTAAGTGTCAATTTAGTAAATTTATCATTTGAACTACCACACACTATTCCAATAACCACCATCATACTAACACATAATGGTTGAATTGCATGTCATAATTGTCCATCCACATTTAGTCTATTGAAGAGGAGTGGATTCACATTTCATGGTAGACGGAGCATTAATAGGGTAATTTTTTTTTATTCTATTTCTTTTGCTGTTTCCTGTAAAGCAAAAGATTCATTTTAAATGTACATTTTTTTTTATCATTTCATATTTATTTTTTCACTCTTACATATAATTAACTATATAATGCTCTGATTTAAATCATGTATTAATGTTTAAAATGTTGAATAATGTCTAAATGCATATGTTATAAAAAATTTCCGAACTTCTTATTTCATCCAACTTATGACAAATTCATCATAAACTTAAGTCATTTCAAATCAATTCCAACACGTCAATGTCATCATAATTCATCAGTTGTAGAAACAAGATTGTCTTTTTATCAAATGTAACCCTTCTATCTTGGTCCTTATAGCCGTATCTTTCTCTCCTGCTCTTGCAACCTTAACTAGACGTTCACCTTATTATAATAATAAGTCTATTATAGTTTTATTTTTTACAAAATAACTATTATGATATTTAGTTGTATTTTAAGTCTATAATGGTAATAATTCTATAAAAAATTTATATTATAAAAAATATTAAATAGTAATTTATTATTTAAATCTATAGATAGCAATTTAATGTTGGAGTTGATTTTTTTCCCCAAAATATACCCTCATCAAAATTAAAATCAAACAAAAGACAATTTTATTATATATAACTTTATTCCATTTATCAATTATAATCATTACATTATAGCCTTATTGCCAACGATCAGTAAATTTTTATATATCCCTCGCATCAATCGCTCACCATTAATTGATGGCGATGACTTACATTCATAAAGAGATCAAAGTGCGGGATATTAAGATAATACATTCATGAAGAATATTGGGTAAGTTTTTAAAAATTGGAAATAAATTACAAAGTGAAAACTTGCAAAAGAAAAAAAAAAAAAGTACGTTAGAAACAGCTCCAGAAGAGTAAAGACCATCACCAATAATCTTAAATTTTAATATGGCTAAAATAGTGTTTGTTTCTTGAGAAGCTTATGTGATAATCTAACAGCTGTAACACTCTAGCCTTATTATGATATTAAAGAATATTTATGGTTATTTAGCATCTGATTAGTGTTTATAGTAGGTGCTCTTGATAGTTGACTAAGATGGAAAAACACCAACAGAAAATGCGAAAATAAAATAATTATTCCGTGATATTTTATTGATATAATGACATGCTTTGATTTTTCCTTTTTAATCACAATACGTCCACCTTTGGCCCAAAAAAAAAAAAATCATAATACGTCCACCATTTGTTATTCTCCTAGCACCTTACATCACCATTTACTGTTAAAATTTAGTAGCTATCATATGTTCTTGAGATGAAAAAAGTACATATTTAATAATTATAAGAATTATATATATATATATACATATTATTACAGTCACTACAAATTGTTCAGAATTGAAACAAACGCATTGGTCCGAGTTGATTGCGAATAAGGAGCAAGCATTGAATATTCTAAATTTCAATACGATAATACAATAATAATGATAATGTATGCCGGAAGTAAATGAAGTAGTGATCCATTTGCCCATTCCTAAATCGAATTTTCACATATATTTTCATTTTAATTCTCCAAGTTTACGATGTAAATATCCAATCGAGGAAAATGAGTTTTATATCTCGACCACTTATCTCTTTCCTATTTGGGAGTAAATAAAAGGATGGCCATTTTATATTCAGGAGAGGGGGGGGGTGGAAATGTATAGTGACCTTATCTTTTTTCTCGAAAGAGCAGCTGGAAAACGACATTGCTTCTATTCACGTATAGAATCTAATATGTGAAAAAGCGAAGCGAACTAAAGATAATAAAATTATTCAGGAGCATATCTTATTGTCTAGATTTCACTTTAGTCATACACAAAAGAGAATGGACATTTTCATTTGTTTAGAAGTAGCCTACTCTAGCTTTGGAGCTGCTAATTCTCAGTTCCTTATTCATGGAATTAGATCAATGTATTTCCCAGGTTCTAAGATGATAACAAGGATGGTCAAACCGTGTTGACTCCAACAATCGTTGGACTGGTTTTCTAGTTCTCCCAAACTAGATCAATTTTGGTTGCAAGTTATGGAATTATTAGGTTGAAATAATTGTAAATTCGCTTGAAATTCATGGAAATAATAAAAGCACAATATTAGAGAGTCCTAGAATTCCCATTTCATGAAGACCAAAAGTTTAATAAAAGCACAATTAGTCCTGGAATATACATGTACTGGATTACATTTTTAAGTAGAGGTATATGTCCGGAGTAGTGTAAAGTTTGATTGTGTCGGACTGTAAAAATTACATATTTGCTAAATTATTCAACATAAAATAACAATTCGATAATTTTTAAAAGAACTTTCAATTAAGAAAAAGTTAGAAATATATATATATATATATATATATATAATATTAATGGATACGTCAATATTTATCTAGAAGTTTTTATTAAAGAAGTCGAGAGGAAAAAGATAAAATAAAAAAGAAAAGAAAATGACCATTGCAAATAAGAGATCATGTAAAAGGAGCTTGAAATAGTCACATATGAAGTCCTAAATCTTCGAACACTTTCCTTTTTTTTCTTTTCTTTTTCATTTTAATTCTTTATTTTACATTTCATATGTCTAAAAAAAAAATTCAATAACCACTGGCAATTAAATAAACATTAGGACGACCAAATTTTATAATTTGGTAAAGCTTAAGACAAACTCAAGAGTATGTATGGAAATAGGGCCCGCATTACACTTATGCTCGGTTATGTACCACGAAATTTTTGGAAGAAAAATCTTCGTTTGGGTTTCCCTATAAACTTGACCATCTATGTCGATGTGATGATATCGGAGTTCAGATAAAGGGAGAACTTTCAAATTAACGTGCCAGCTTGACCTATCTCGCCACACACGTAAGAAGACACCTTCACCTTCTCCATCTTTTCTTAGCTTCTCGACAAAGGCTAATTTAAAACTCAATAACTTAACGTCACAATGACCTAACTTACTTTTCCTTTCTAGGGTTTTCTTTTTGTCCGTGCGATCAACTATGCGAGTGAGTTAAAAACAACTAATAAAAAATGAAAACCACGGGGCTTTACTTATCCTATTCCTTTAAAAGTCGAACTTAATTCTTAAATTATTTAAACAGTTCAAAATAATACCTCAGCCGCTGAATCATATTTTTACGGTTTCTTCGATCTTAAATATCAATGTTGCTACACTCTTGGCTAAATTAAAACGTGCAACTCGATATTATTTATTCACCATCGTGCTTTGTCTTTGCAATAATATTATATTAACCACCAATGGGATGGCAGTTTCGAGATTATGTCTTCTATCAAAGCTGTCGAGAGTTCATATGTAGAAAAAAAAATGTTTGCATCGAAAAGTGAACGAAAGTGCATGACGAGCGAACCGGGACCTTGATTTCATCTCTTATTTTTAGGGTGTAATATCATGGAAACTACCCTGCACCGGCCAACACCAAGCCCACTTGTTGGGATAAACAAACAATTTGGTTAAGCTTTTCATAAACACCACATGTTAGGAACTTCAATTGGAATACTAAATTCAAATTTGATGTTCGAACCTAAATTCAACGTTGTTTCCATGCACCAATTTAGAAAAATTCAAAAAAAAAAATCATTTTACTATCAAACTAAAATGGTTCTCAATTAATTTTAACGGGATAAAACAATAATATATATTTAGAAATTGTTGATACAAACAATCAAATTGCTAATCACATTTTTTGAACTTGGAGTGAGGATATATTTGCCAATTTAATTAAGAAGAGGATTGGGCATGTTTATGCAAGAAGAATGCTCGTTTACGAACAAAGTGTTTTGTACCAAATTTGTTTAAACTAACAAAAATGGTTACACTTCGATATTAGGCGTATCAAGCTTGTATGCATATTGTTCAAGTACGCTAGGATGAATTGTTGTCTAAATCTTGATGTTCTGAATGTTTTCTAAACAAGCTGCATTTAAGTACTACTACTACATATTTGATTTTGTGATTTCATTAGTTGTGACATAAAAATGAATCTTATTTGCTCAAATGTTTGATTGAAACATGTTTAGCTCACTTAAAATTGCACAAAGTGGTTTGAACTTTGACGCATCATATTTCGGCTACAAGATGTAGTACTCGCAAGTAAACTCATACGATTTAACGATTTTACAAGTTTTGATACATATTTTTAGTTAACTCGCATACAAAATCGAGAAGAAGTAAAATCGTAATAGAATCGTGATTTTGAATAGTAAAATAATCAAAATCGCGAGTTTAAACATTTCCACCGATTCCACAATATTGCACAACTAAGTAAAATTTTAACCATTCGGATTCGGATGAACAAATATATAATAATAATTATTTATAGCTCAAGCCCAAACTTTTAATGAATAAATATGGGCTTAATTGCTAAAAGCGGGATCCACGTGCTTTCTTGTTGTAGGAAAATATGAGCCATACCCCAACATGTTCATCGGTCATCACTCCCCTCTTATCAATGTGTTGTGTTGCATTGAAGTCTTTGTGTTTGTGTTCGTTGATTTTTAGTCTTCTTGTTCTTATTTGTGATCATGTTTGTGTTAAAACACTCATGTTTGATTGCTGCAACTTTTCTTATTTTAATTAATATTTTTGTAATAATAAATAAAATAAAAGGTAGATAACTTTAACTTTATAAGAATTTTTTATATTTTTAATTTTATAGGAAAGGTGTAAATGTATTTATATTTCTATCTTTTTAATATCTCATAGTTAAGTAAATATGAGATATTGTTAAGTAAATATATTTTGAATTAATAATCATTAATAGTGCAAAAATTTACCTAGTAATATATAATTTTGAAGGTTTTTCTTGTTATAGTATCTTCTTTATTATTCCCTTTTGGTTAATAATTATTTGTCATTTTTTAATATTACTCATTTCTAATAGTATATCTTCATTATCAACTTTTATTTATTAATAATTTCTTAAAATTACAATTGTTTTTTAAATTTTATCTATTATCTTTTAGTTTTTGTATGTATAATTAGGTGAAACTTGCTTTAGATATGATTTATCAATAAAATATCTATATTATACAACTTATGCTTGATTATTTATATTATGACTTTTATTACATATTTGCAATTTATGGCTAAAATAAATGCTGAATTTCCTTATTTCTATTATTCATTATATTTTTAATGACTATTGTAGGTAAATTTATAATATTTAAAAGTTATTTTACATAGGTTATAAAAACTTACGTTTTTACATTTCGATTCTACGGGCCCCTTAGCGATTTTACGTAAAATCGCAATTTCGACGACCTTGCTTAGGATAAGTAATTCATATTATCATGTTATGTACTGTATTTATATTTAAATAACTTCATATATCATAAACCTTAATTTGTGATATAAATTATTTATTAATCATGTATGAAAATCTAAATTTATAACCCAACTTGTTTAATTAGCATATCTCGTGCTTGAGTTGAACCCGTATCCTAATTAAAAACATATAAATAAATCCATCAAATATTTATAGATAAAAATGATGAAAATTTGTATAACTTAGTAATCTTAATACTCTTACTAGGATACTTCTATTACAATTTTTTCCTTGGATGAAAACTTATATTATAAATTTCTATAATAAACTTACTATACAAAATGATACATCACCACTAATGAATTTTCTTTTATCTAAAACGCAGTGTAAAACTCAAGTAAGGGTTATATTTGTTGATTAAGGAAAATTTTCAACTATTATATTGTAATTTAATGAAATTGTCAACATTTAGAAAGTCAAGAAATTATTACTTTATAATATAAAATATAAACTATGCATTTTTTATGAAAAAAATATTTCCAAGAAATTGGAAAGAGTCTTTAGTCTCTTAAATTCTAGTAGTGTTTCTAAAACTATAAATGGTTGCTGAAACTACAATTGAAAAATCATAACTAACTCATATTTCTAGTTAGTGAAAGAAAAAGAAACCTAAAGTGAAAAAAAATTAAAACAACATAATATGGTGGAAAAGATACAGCAAGTGTTCAAGTCCTATCCACTAATGCACAAACACCCATTTTTTACTTGAGTTTTGTTATTTCAATCAAAGTGAAAAACACAAACTTTTCACCTATGGTGGTGTTTGAGTTAAGCAAGTGATCATTCAAAAAATAAAGCTAATTTTAATCCTACTAATAAATCATAAAAATAATTGAAAATCTTAAACTACAATCTATTTGGAAGCTAAAAGAATTGATAGTCAATGAATTCCTTACCTTTAACTGAGATTTGTGACTTGGGAAGAAGAAATTTAAGAAGAGTTAAAATCTGAGAAGAAGAAGAAGGAGAAGAGATATTATAAGAAAAAAAATGTAAAATATAACAAAAAGAGGAGTTTGAAAATTAAAACCCTAAGTTTGATTAAGTAGCTAGTGAGTTTGTAAGTAACGGTTGGAATAAAAAATAAAATTAAAAAACATATATATTATTAATATTAAATAAATTTATGAGTTGAATCTAAAACTTATTTATAAGATTTATTTAATAACTATGAACCAAACATGAACTCAAACAAGAATCTAAACTTCTTGTATTCCACCTATGAGTCCTTCCTTCGACTCTCAAGCTTTCATTTAGGATTTCTACATTGAATTGCACGAAAGTTCAAGGACGATCCATCTTGGTATCTAACCATAATTCCTTCATTATATGAATATCTCCGTTTCCCATTACGTTCAACTACTCACTTATCCTTTTCCCATTATGGTAGCTTTGTTTTGATGTCTTTTCTATTGATTTTCTAAAACTTACGGTGTAAAGAACATTTCTTAGGACTTGATATGTATTGAACCTTTTTTATGACATGTTATGTACCTTTACTTTGATTTTGCTTGTCGTGATGTGCCCATAACTATACTTCGAAATCATGTTGGTGGTTATTGGGTATAATTGGCTACTTTGGATGTTGTGCCTGTGTTGCTAGTGTTGAGGAAAGTGGTCATGCAGATTGTTTTGGTTGTTCTTGCCGATGGTAGGTGTTAGGGCTATGTTAATCATGGTCAATTGTTTGCTTTTGGCATTATACCCTTATAGTAAAAAATAGTTGCACCAAGGATAAAACTATTAGATGTATTATATTAAAGTGAATAACATATCAATGTGGAGTTCTAGTCATTACAAATAATATTGGATTTATTCACTTGCTAAAAGGAGGAAACTAAATGCCATGCAAAGCAAAAGTGCCACAAATATGGGGATATCTCTTGATCTTGTAATGAAGCGCCTCTAGAGTATACCTTACCTTTGGTTTTAGACATATATAATGAGAGGATGTTAGTACTCTAAGAGATAAAGACTGTAATATCCCTCAAATAGAGTGTGATGGGAGTTTTTAACATCGAGATGATTTTTAGTATAACAATCTAGAGTTTATCAAAATTCCAAGATCAAATGTACTTAATATTAATCACTTTTAGGAATAGTGCAATATTGTGATATGTTGAGTTCCAATTGTTACATTAAAAGTAAGGAGTCCTTTAGTATATAACTTAGATTGTAAAAATATAATTATTTATGAATCAGCTTGATAAATGCTAGCAACTAAATTCTAAATAAGAGAAAAATTATATACTTAGTCATCTTAGTTAAAATTTAAAAACCTTATGTACATTTCTATTAAGATAATATTCCATCATGTAATGGTAATGGTTGGATTTAATATAGTATATTATGCGTGGGTAAACCTTCTATACAAGGTATCCATTTATACTCTATTCGATCAAGTAAGTTATAAGTGGATATTAAAAGTTACTTGATAAGTTTTAGTAGTGATTTTTTTTTTTTTTTAAATTTGCTCCACTTGGTAGTTTACATGTATGATGTCTTCATGATTGCACTCACTATAAAGCTCGTATTCTAAAAGATATAAAGTATAAAATTTATTTAATAATATTGTATGCATTAAAGAATAAAAAATAACCTTTTTTTTTTTACCAAGAGAAGAATAAAAACAATATTATATTCAAGTTAAAAAGAAATAGCTCAAGCCCACTACAACCCCTAAACCTAAAGCTTAATGCTTCTCTATAGTCCTTGGTAACATAACTTTATGTTGCCTCTCTCTAATTACTTTCTTTCTGTAAGAAGAATACTTTAAAATTATCAAAAGATGAAACGTGTAAGCTCCTTATATTAGTTTTTTCTTTTTTGTATTAACTATTCAACTTCATTATATTATTCTATATTTCATAGTGCTAAATTTTTATGTGAATATATAGATATATATATTTATTTATTTTTAATTTTATAGAGGCAAGTTCCATCATTGGTGACATTTTAGATATTAATTAAAGCAAAGGAAAAATTACATACAAAAGGATTAATGTTTGAGATCAAATTTAAATGGAGAATTGAACTTTCATATAGTTAATATAGAAAATCAAATTGCATTGTAAAAACTAAAGACGTGGATGTGTTGTTTATTTATTTATTTTTGTAATATCATTTTTTTCTAGGATTATCATTTATAAATAGTCTATTTTAACTATCTATAAATTTCATTGTGGAAGAACTTTTATTATTTTATTATCTTAGATTATTGTTCTATAATGTTTTACAATATAACATACTAGTACTATTACTTTTAAAAGTAATATGTTATATTTTAAAAGTAGTAGTACATATCTTTAAAAGTTATGGACAAAATAGAAAAATGAGGATGAAAATGCACCCTTTTTTAATGATTTGGAAGTTTAGATGCACGATTTCCAAGATAAATAAGTTAATTGTACATGAAGCAAGTATAATGAGATGCATATGTAATTTACCTTTTGTATTATATATCTTCTATTGGTCCTCACATCCTTTCAATTCAATTTTACACCTAAAAATATTCAACAAAATAATTAAAGTATATATTATAATAATCCAACTTGAATATATTTAAGGGCAAAATGAGAAACTTGGTTTAGGTTCTCTCTTTCTCTCCTTTTTATTATATATAAAAACAAAAGAATTACGGTTATTTTATATCTATTATTTTCATATAAAGAAGGTTTACAATAATCCGTGATAGACATTAGCTTGTATATCCATACAAATATTTAATTAACGTGCAAGAAAACTTTGAATTGGTGTCAAATTTCTAAAGAAAAAACAAATAATTTTTTTTCTCATCTCATTTTTGGCACATCAAATTGGAGATCTGCTATACAATAAAACTTCAAAAAATAAGGTCCTTTTCTTTGTGAATTTTAGTCATATATATATATATATATAATTTAATCCAATGGCAGGATGGCAGCTAATTGATTAAAAAATACCTTTGGTAGCATGAACCCCACTCCTAATATTAATTAATTTCCTTGTACGACGTAAATCCCCAAAAATTTCTATACAACCAGTTCACAACTCAAATGAGCACTCAAATCAATGATAAAAAAAAAAAATGCATAAAGTATATTATTCTGTCTCAATCATGTTGACATAGTGTCTCTCCTAGGAATAATATCACGAACCATTAAACAACGTAAAAAGAAAAATCCACTACTAACCCTAGTTATCTTAAAAACCCACGTACTTTTAAGATCATTTCAGTGGATTTTTATTATTTTTAATTTCTATCGATTTATCGATTATTAATACTATTACATATAATTAATAATTAAAATTATAAAAATATAATAAGACAGTTTAAAACTCTAAAGAATCTTACTTATCAATTTTCAAAAGAAAATAAAAATAAAAAGAATTTATTTCCCATTTCAATATATAAAAGAAGACCTTGGCTAAATGGTGTAAAGACATTTGACTCGCCATATAATTTATCAATAAAATTAAAAAAAAAAAAATGGAACAACCTTAAACCCACATCCACATACCAACGCAATACAATTAACCACGTACCAACGTAATACAATTAATTACCTTTGTCAATCACAGGCCTTCAACGCGTGCGCGCCGCTGGTCTTAAACAGCCCCTCTTTCTCTCTCTCTCTCCCTCTCTCGGCGTCGATTCACAAAGTCCCCTTTCCTCTCTACTCTTATTTTCTCTCTCTTCGAGTCGTCCCTAATTTGCGATTTGAATAATCACAGAAATTCCGCACTCTCTTTCTTTAGGTGATATTTTTGTTTGTGCTGATATCGAAATAATCCAAAGCTTGTGGTTTTTTGAGGTAAAGCTCTCTTGTTTTGATAGACCGTGATCCTTTTATTATGTTTTGATTTCAACTTAACGATTTTTCTTTTCCCCCCTTATTGAATCTGTGCTTTTTTCTCATGATTTCATTTCGTAAAATTCGGAACTTTTTGGTCGATTTCATACAGTCTAGAGACAACTGAGTTAAGGAGCAATAAATTTTTTGTGGGGATATCAAAAGTTGTGAAAAGTTTTGATCTTTACTTTCATTTTTATGTAAAAATCAAATACTTTTTCCAAGTTTCAGTAGTTAAGATTGTTCATGGAATTAGCTCAGTTTTCCTATTAAATGGATTCATTTTTTTATTGTTGTGATAAGGTTATGCTTATTTCATCTTCGTGTTTTAAAAGATTCAATATTTGTTGAAGTAAATATCGTTGATTGTGTTTGTTTGGGTAATCTGATTTTTATGTATTCTGTACTTATGGAGCATAAGCAACTTAAAACAAGGACCTAATTATTGAGCTAATGTTTCAAGTGATTTTTGTTTGTCACTATTTGATGCTTCTAGCGTGAATTTATGACCTTGGTGTGGTGATATCTATTAAATCTCTTGATATTGATCGGTCGAATTAGTTATTAGTTCCACAACTGTTAGGAATAGGATGCAATCTGAGTCATCTGAAACCTATGTAACAGTTACATGAATGATGCGCGTGTGCCTTCTCTGTTATGATCTCGTCGTAGTGTGTGGTTTTGCATATGGACGGACCGCTGTGGGTTGCGCTTGATATGAAGTTTGATCTAAACTGAGATTATTTATTTTCTATTTTTTAATCTGTGTATTCTCTTCCAGTTCCAGATATTATTTGTCAACATTAATCGGTTGGAGATATATGTGGAGATGGAATTTTTTAAACATTCCTTGATAAAATAAAGCTATTATATGCGTATTTTATTTATTTTATTCTTACATGGTTGTTTGTTTTTAAGTTAGGTATGTGTTTTTTGCATTCCTTATTTCCAGTTGGCCAAGAATTGTGATAGGTGCCATGGTAATTGTTTTATGATTTTTCAGGCAATTTAATAATTCAGATTCTTTTACTTTTATCCTTTAATTTGGGGGTGAGTGTTGTAGGAATTCAGTTGAATCAAAACAAAAATTATTTTAAATTTAGTGGTTGTGGATCTAAAATTAACATGGTCTTAAAATAGACGATTGGAGTGTTAAGAGTTGATTCCATACCTTACTCCATTGTTTCACCTCCATGCTGTGGAAGTATTATATGATAATTATAAATCCACTCCCATAACTGTATACTTATACTTTAAATCATTTGGATGTGGATTTAAGTTTAACAATACCAAATTAGAAACGACTGCTTAATGTTCATATATTTGCAATTTTATACCATCACCTTTCGGTTCTTGCACTTTTTTGAGGTCCTTTCTATGCCATTTGTTTGAATCAATTATTTAGAAATGTTAACTACTCTGTTTAATGTAAGTTATTCCAGTCCAACTTCATTGCTCTTTGGTACAGTAATGATATGCAGAAGGTGGGGTCTCTTTCAGCATAGATGTGCTTTGGTTTTCCCTTATTTTGTACTTGGTGATGCCATCCTTATTATTGTCGGCATCATTTCATTGTTCATGTTCAGGATCCTTGCTTCTTTTGGTTAACCCTAATACTTCTTTGTGGAAGAGCAAAATGCTTTCTGGTGAACTCTGGCCTTCACATTGTGAGAGGCTTAAAGTGATTTCACTCTGTTGATGTATCTGATTTAACAAGACCTTTTCTTTTTGTATAGAAGGAAAAAGAGCAAGCAGATGTGACAGTTTTGTTTCTAAAGTTATTGGATGTTTTTCCTCATATAGATTGGATATTTTATAATCACGCATGTGTTTATGTTCGTGTAGGTGAACTTAAAAATAAATATGATATTGTCAATGGAAAATTACACAATAAGCTTCTTTTTTCCATAAATGATGAGGACATTGGACTATCTTGCTTTTGCTGATGTCATGTAAAGGCCAAGAACCTTTAATCTCTTATCTATCTGAATCTGGTATCTGCTGCAGTTATAGACGACAATCAATTTTCTTCAATTATGTTCTATTATGCTTCTGTTTTTCCCCGTTCTTTGCTGTGTGCAGACTAATAATGGCAATTACTATACCTAAATTTGATGGAGTTACTTGCTTTTTCAAGAAAATGGAGTGTTGAGATTGGGCTTATATACATAACAAAATGGCATTATGTTTTGATTTGTTATTGTGGACTCTTGCTTTATGCCTATCCATGTATAGCCATACTATGGGCTGTTGGGTAACCATTTGTTTGTTCACTGTGAGTTGTTCTGCTTGCTTATACTTCTTCATTAAGTCAAAATTTGCAGCTTCTTATTTTCTTGGTTAGAGGCTGTAATGTTTTTCATTTTTCCTGTTAGTTGCATTGAACATTTTCTAGTATTGTTTGTTTTACTTGATTGATAGGATGGTTTATCATTCCATATTATTGCTTATTTCTAAATGGAATTATGTTTTATTGTTTTCAGGATGCTTGATCTTTTTACTTTTGCTATTGGACAATCAAGTCTTTGTTTGATTCTCCTAGTTTGCTAACACTGATCAATCACATCAGGGGTTAAGAATACTTGAGCAAATGGATCGCCGTGATACCTCAGGTTTCGTTAGTGGGGGTGCAGTGCTTTTTAGTGGCATCTAACTGTAGTTTTGTAGCTAACTAACTAACTAACTAATACTATCCCGGAAGTCAGGAAGACTGTTAATCTAAAGCAGAGATAAGGGTTGGATTGTTGTGTATGATTAGTTGCTCCAATGGATACCAGGTTTCGGAATTTGGACTTTTCTGCTAATTATTCGTCAAATGCCTTCAATAAACTGGGTGATTCAATGCAGACTGGAGTTTATGTAGGTGAATGGAACACCGATACCATCTTACGGCTTGATTCCCCTGGATCTTCCTTTCATTGCTTGCCTGTCTCGATAGGAGTCAAGCGTAAGCGTTTCATCAGTGGATGTGCTGGACAGCAATTTGGCTCTTCACTTTCCCTTGGGTTTCGGTCATCAAGTTCCTCTGACAGCAAAGGAAGCTCAGCAACTGCTTGCACTGCAGTATCTTCAGCAAAGGAACTTGATGAGGAGACCTCAATGGATCTTGATTTGGACTTTACTCTCCATCTGGGCACTGACAAGGTCCCAGCCCCACAGAAAAACTCTAGCTTTGCTGCTAAAGCAGATGAGTCCAAACACCAGGTTGATCTCGAGTTGAGTCTCTCTACTGGCCCTGCAGAATCTGAAATCACAAATGTTTGTTCTCCAACAGCTCAATCTGGAAAGGAGCTACCATTGGCAGCTGGTGGGGCCTCAAATACGGATGAAGGATCAACATCATCTCACTGGAATTCTGGCACACACTTGCCTCCATTGCATGGCTCCATGCTTGCAAATACTGGCTTCTTTCTCAATCCGGCTGCTGGAAATGCTGTTGCAGTGTCAGTTCCTAAACAGTCTTCAAGTGTAATAACAGCTCCAAATAGTTCAGTCACCTGTACTTCCGGGATAACCAAAAAGCCGCAATCACAGCACCGTACTAGTACAAAAACATGTCAGGTTGAGGGATGTGGAAAGGGGGCGAGAGGTGCCTCTGGTCGATGCATTTCTCATGGTGGTGGTCGTAGGTGCCAGAAGCCTGGCTGCCACAAGGGTGCTGAGGGCCGAACTGTTTTCTGCAAGGCTCATGGTGGTGGCCGACGTTGCGAGTTTCTGGGATGCACAAAGAGTGCTGAAGGTCGCACTGATTACTGCATCGCTCATGGAGGTGGTCGCAGGTGTACACATGAGGGTTGTACTCGAGCCGCCAGAGGAAAATCTGGATTATGTATCAGGCACGGTGGAGGGAAGAGATGCCAGAAAGAAAACTGCACACGCAGTGCTGAAGGCCTTTCAGGTCTTTGCATCTCCCATGGAGGTGGACGCCGCTGCCAATTTGTGGGTTGTACAAAAGGGGCACAAGGTAGCACCATGTTCTGCAAAGCACATGGGGGTGGGAAGCGCTGCACCTTCCCTGGATGTACAAAGGGAGCGGAAGGCAGCACACCTTTCTGCAAGGGTCATGGGGGTGGAAAGAGGTGCTCATTCCATGGCGGTGGTGCTTGTACCAAGAGTGTGCATGGGGGGACCAATTTCTGCGTTGCACATGGGGGTGGGAAGAGATGTGCGACGCCTGAGTGTACCAAGAGTGCAAGGGGACGAACTGACTATTGTGTCCGTCATGGTGGGGGTAAGAGGTGCAAGTTCGAGGGCTGTGGTAAGAGTGCGCAGGGTAGTACTGATTTCTGCAAGGCCCATGGAGGAGGCAAAAGATGCTCATGGGGACACCCTGGCTCAGATTATGGCAACCAAAACACTGGTCCATGCAACTCTTTTGCTAGAGGGAAGACTGGTCTTTGTGCATTCCACAATGGTCTGGTACAGGATAAGAGGGTTCATGGTGGTATTATCGGACCATTGGTGCAGGCAGCTCCTTCTAACCAGTCTGAGAAAATGAAAGAATCTACAATTGTTGAGGGCATGAATGTTGACAGAATGAATGCTGGACGATCAGAAATGACTCTATCTGGATCAACATACTCTAGTTTGAAACAGAATGAACTTCCTCTTCCTCATGTCCTGGCAGCAGAAGGAGTTCTTTCATCAATGTCAGTTTCTGCTCCCGAGGGCAGGGTGCATGGTGGAAGTCTGATGGCAATGCTGGCAGGTGGTTTGAGTCTTGGCCCGAGCAGCAGCAAAAGTACAGTTCCCAACCCTTCTGAATCTGGTAAGTCATGCATGATGCCACCTAGCTGGATGTGATGTTTCCTTCACTCCAGTTGTTTCCGTGTTTAGGAGTTTGTCTCCCGTCTGTCTGCCTCAATACTGGCTTGTCAATTGTTCGATAATAACAGGTTCTCTTGCATTCATCTCTAACCCTGGAGTAAGAACGTTGAGGGGTCAATTAAATAGTTTGCAGGCTGATAATGTATGTGCCTGGAGTCTTGTCTTTATGTATTGTGTCTGTACATATTTTTGCATTCTGCTGGTCATGGGTTCAGGTTATTTTCTGTTTGTAGGGGTGGAATCTGCCAGACATTCTGGTTATAATAATAAAACCTTTGTCTGTTGACGGTATTTAATCTTGGCGTTGGTTGTTAAGTTTAGTCTTAAAATCTCGTATTTGTTTCAGTACATCCTCCCCTCTTACCTGGATGCAGCTATATGCTTTCGTGTTGGCTAGATGTAGGTGTTTCTTCAGTTGTGCATCTAAACTTTTATTGATCCTGTCAGGAGTCCCAATGCTTGTTAAAGACTAAAAGGAAAAACTTTTCGCTCTTTTAATCATAGCTTATAGGCTTCACAGGTGCAGAATTTCTTTATTCGATTTCTTTACGAGTAAATCACGAATTACAAGTAATTCACGCAACAAAGTCCGGCTCAGAAGTAGCCCTCTTAGTATCTCTCTTTTAGCCAATCAAATCAAATTTTACTTCTATAGGATGTAATTTAGTAGAGTGTTCATTGTACCATTACCAATGAATTTGGTTTTAATGTTATAATTGTATTTCTAACCGTTTTTAATGGATGAATACTGTTTTTAGATTAATAAATTATGGATTATAAAAAAAAAAAAATCGCGGATACTTATTGACATTTGCTCCTGCCTGCTTTTGCATTTTTGGATCCTTGTTCTGTGTTCTTTTCAAAAGAAGTGGTGTTTAGACAAATTGGCAGTTTTCGTCGACATATGTTAAAGAGAGTTGGTGGTCGCATATGTGGCACGCAATAATGCCAAATGGTCCTCACATGGCATGAAGAATCTAGAAATACCCAGAAAACCTTTCTGCAATCCGACACCCAATCTTCATAGGCAAAGCACAAAACTTAAATTTGAGCTAAACATGCTCTTTCATTTAACAAGTGTCATGCTTCACCCTCTCAAATCTAGCAAGCTATCTCTCTGTCATTGTGTATAGTTACCATTGAAGCCTTAAATGCACATATATATGAAAACTAAATAACTTGTTGATATCAAAAGTAAATTTCAAGTTTTGGAAGAAAATAGAGTATCATATTACAGTACTCGTAAATAAAGGTTGAGCCGATCAAACTTGATCTTGAGTTTCCTAATTTCTTTAACTATATATGCTTTTGTAAATAGAGATATAGACAATCAAGGACTGCACCAAAGGGTCCTATATAGCAAGTCTGCAAAGGGCTCCCTCCTGTTGCACTCTATGAAAGGGGTGTAGATAAGTAAAATTTATTTCCGACATACTCGAATTTGGTTTAATATTTATTTTAATACGATTTTGATAACGTTTGAGTTATTAGCTCACAAGTCTAGTTGAGATTCAATTGATTAAATTGAGTTTAAGTTGAATATATATATTAATATTATTTTAATTATAATTTTTTTTTAATATTAAAACTAAATGAGTTTAATTGTATTAGATCTTAATGAGCACACATTTGAGTGGATTTTTAGTTAAAAAATTTAAGTTTGATCGATCTTTGGCCATTGGTTATCTGGGTGTTAGGCCATGGCCGGCTTCTCCGGTTATACCAACGGACTAAATTTGGTATATGAAGGAAAAACGTCACCACTTAAAAAAGGTGTCAAAACTCAAGACAGATTTTGACTTTTGATGAAGTTGGGTCGTTATTGCCGGGAAATTATTTAGGATTAGTTATTGCTGTCTATCAACAGTCAACATCGGAGTTCAGAATACTTTGAGCTAATATTGTTGGTGAGCTGCCACTGCAGTGGAATTAAATGCAACCAAAGGCGACACTGGCCAAAATTAATCTAGTATGCCGATTTTAGAGTAATAATCTTAAATATTTAAGTTTTTTTAAAAAATTATATAAATATTATACCCAAAATAATTATTCTTAAAATCGATTTTGTATGTAAGTACACGATTTATAACTTTAGGATAAAAAAAAAATTAAATTGAAGACACAAATTTAATTTATATTTACAGTATAATTTATATCGAAAATACGGAGTAAAATATTGAAAGCGTGAACTTCGTTTGTACTTTTAAGCAAAATGCTTGATGGCATGAATAAGATCTATATCTTCAATATAAATTATACTAAAAATGTAGATTCGGTCTACACCTTTTGTTTTAATTTTTTTTAATCCTAAAGTTACAAACCATATCCACGTTTTTGAATCTTATTTTGGGAATAATTATTTCAAATATAATATTTATATAATTTTTTTTAAATTACAATTTTAAGAGTGTTACTTGCTAATTTTATGGTCTGGATATTTTCTGGAATATATATGTATGTATTTACATTCTATGTATATATACAATGCTTATAAGTGATATGTAAGATTATGAATCCCTTGTTTGGTTCTCTAAAATACCTCCTGAATGTTTCTAAAGCTTCTGAAGGTATAATTTCCAAGGCCTTTTTCTGCCAGATAAGAAATATATATATATATTTCTGCATTTGTCATCTGCCATGGAAAGGGTAAGAGCAGCAGCAACTGGATGCAAATAACAATTGATTTAAGACATTTGATCGCTTTTACTCCTTACTTCATCGATCTTCTTTTTCCATTATGAGAAATATCTTGATTTTATAGGTTACTTACAAAAAACATTTCCCTTTTGTCGTATTTTTCATTTTACTAACTGATGTTATTATTATTATTATTTTATTATATAACCTTCATTCTATTATAAAACGTTATCCTGACTATTACTTAAGAATATGATTATACATAACTTTATGCTTTTCTCTCCATTTACGTTTTTTTTTTTCAACATTAGATTATTGTTTTCATCATGGAGATTAAGGTTGTCTAACTTTTATTATTATTAAAAAAAAAAATTGCTTATGTCTTGTTTGCTTGCAAGGGAAACCCCCAATGCATTAAGCGTCACCGGATCTACTCTATGCCGAGGGAGACCAACTAGTTTGGTGATCACTTTGCCGATGTTTTATTAGTAAGTGCATCAACATACTTTCAAATACATAATAAAAAAATAGCCATATAAAAATATTCATTAAAACAAAATTCGGTACATAAAGTGATATGATTATTGTTATTTATTGATATTTTATTTAATAAAATTGAAGTATTTATAGTATTGACAATATAATTATAATGTATAACCACTAAATATATAAATAGTGTCATAGGAGAATTTATTTAGTTCTTTTATTTTCTTAATGAATGGATTGATAAGTATATTTGAATTTGGGATGGATCTAATTAAAACCTCATAGGTTTGGAAATGGGTTTTAGAATAATATGAACTCAATAGAGTATCCGAAACACACCAAAGTTTATTCAAGAGAATTTTCAGCTATGGACTCTTTTTGGAGAAGAATGCCTAGAAGGGAGAATTCCAATTCAAAGAACAATAGAACGAGATATGTTGGAAGCTAGTTCTGCTCGAAGATTTGGCAAAAAAGGCTACAAGATATATGAGAAGCGACACTTCTAGTAAGTCATGAGGTAGGCTAATGTGAGCGAGCCCCTTTGTGATGGTAGTTAACTTATAAGTCACGTAGTTTATGGGATAGGTTTTGGGGTACTTCATTAGGCTATCATACATATCTCCAATTAACCAAATGGGATTTTGGGACACTTAATAAGGTCCTTGCTAATGACTAAATAAGTTTATAAAATGTTTTTAATGGAATTTAAATTTTATACAAAAAATTACAATTTAATTACTATTCTACATATAATTTATTAATTTTTACTCTTTAAATTATAAATATAATACCTTTTTTTTTCATTTTATAGTTAATTTAAGTAATTATATATATATATATATATATATATATATATATATATATATATATTTGTAGCTAGGCAGCTCCCTAAGGTCCCTTATAGCCTCCTAGATCCATCGCTGGCTACAAACATAAAAGATTTGGCTCCTATTATAATTGTAACAATCCACCCACTTTCCTGGTCTTAAACTAACAAATCAAGTCAAACTATCTATAATAGCTAAATACCTAAAGGTGGTGTCATTAGGCCATCCCTTAAGTATGTATAAAGCTACTTCATTTAAAACCTATACTTGTATCTTGAAATTAATAATATAAGTCAATAACTAGTATCACCTATAGGTACCCAGTTGTTATGGATTGTTTGATTTAACATGTTAGTTTAAGACTTCAAGAGTGGGTCATTACAGGGCAGTATCAAAGTTATGTTTAGAAGATATAATTGAATGGGGTAACTAAAGTTATAAAAACTTTTCTGATTATTTAAAATGTTGTATGAGGTATTTTTATTTATATATGAGGAAATGTTGTGGAGTTTTGAGTTTTGATTCTTAGGGTAAATATTAAGTGATTAAATCTAATTGTGGTTTTGTATGTCAATAAATGGAAGGTGGTTAAGGGTGAGGTCAAGGATGGGGAAGGCAATCAAGAAACATGGACCCACATGACCAACCTAAAGGATTAACACCTCCACTACCACCTTGTCAAAATCCAATGGAATAGATGATCGCTACGATGCAAGCACTTGCAAACACAATGGCTATAGGATTACAAGGCAATAAATTGGCCAAGGTCTAAAAAATTGTGAAGCCATTTGATGGCAAAAGTTTGTACCTTACCATAGCTATAATATGGATTAATTCTATTGAGAGGGCTTTCCAAGTGCATGATATTCTTGAAAACAAAAAGTTGATTATGTTGTAGTACTATTGGAAGAAACTGCATACAATTGATGGGTATCACAAAAAGAGTTGATAGAAACTTCGATCACTAGGAAAACTTTTAGGGATGCCTTTTTAAATCATCATTTCCCTACCTATGTATAAGATAAAATGAGGGAATTTTTTTTTTCAACTAAAACAAAAGGTTAGGAGTGTGTTGGAATATGAGCATGAGTTTAGTAGATTATTAAAATTTACCCAAGTAGCTTATCATAATGATGAGGAATTGAAGGTTGATAAGTTTAGATTAGGGTTTGATATCTTTTTTTAGGCAGAATTGAAAATGAGTAAAGTAGTAATGTATGCAAATGTGGTGACTAAAGCTCATGTATTGAAATGGGTTAGAGATTTAAAAGAATTGTAGGGGTTATCACATAAAAGGAAGGAAGGGGGCAATTATGGACAAAATCATAGCAAAGATAGGGGTAAAGCTAAAAAGCAATATCAACCGCTAGATTGTAAGTAGAAGAGTCAGATTCACATCACTATTTGCTAGAATTTGTAAAGGGAATCATAAGGCAAGTGAATGTCCACAATTGAGGGGTAAGTGTTACAGGTGTGGAGAGAGTAGACATGTAGCTAAACAATGCCAAAATTCGAAGGACTTGTAGTGTTATACTTATGGCTAGTATGATCACGCTGCTTATAATTGCCGTAGTAAAATGGGTAAAGGATAGCAAGCATAAGCCCGGGCTTAACCTCAACACCTAAGAATGATGATAATAATAACCATAGAAGGGGCAGAGCATGACCCCAAGCTTAGGTAAGGTTGTATGCGATTCAACAAATTGAACCAACTAATAATGAAGATGTTGTGGCTGGTAAGTTACTTAAGTAGTTGTTTATGCTACTAATTAAATGTATTGTGAGTATGAGTATATTATATATCTACTATAATATATAATTTTGGAAGCTTTTTTCATTATGTCTTTTTATTATTATATTTTCATACTTGTACCTTTTGATATTACCTACTTATACTGCTATAGTCCACTTTGTTACTATGGTTCATATTTGTACCTTTTCAATATGTTTGAGTTTGAATTCAAGTTATTTTGATTGAGAAAATTGGTTAATCATATTAGATTTTTAATAATCGTTAATGTAATATAATATGACTTAGTGCATGAAATTCATTTTAGATGAATTTGTTTTATAATTATAATTATGATTGCTATCTACTCATTGTGTAGGTTTGTAACTAGTTTATATATATATACACACACACACGTATGAATGTGTTATGTGTGCCATGTGGGAAATTTGCTTATGGATGATCTTGGTGTGTACCCATGTAATTCTAACTAAACAAGGAATTAACTCACTAGTTAAAATTGAGTGTGACATGAATGAATGCTTACAATAATAATAATAATCTCATATTAGGTTTCTTCTAGTACTATAACCTTGCCTTGCTAGGCACTCTGAAGGCTATCTACTCACTTTCCTTGGGAAACTTCTTGTGTTGAGAGGTCTCCAGAGGCCAAGCTGAAAAATTGTTTACTTTTTTTTTTTTTTTTTGTAAGAATACTTATCATGTTTAAAACTTTTTTTGGGATATGTTATTAATATTTAATCGTAATAATTTTTTTAAATAAATATATTTATACTTGATGTAGGATTTTAACTATTTTTATTAAGGGATGATGTTGAAATCATTGCTTGAATTTTAAATCTTTTTTAAATTATATATATAAAATTTAAAATGACTAAATATAATATTTAACTGAACATATACTTATCAAATTTATTACCTTATCTTAAATTTATACTATATAATCAATAAGTATTTAACACATCATATTATAATATATATATATTTAATAACGAGTAAAAATTATATCTTCTAGGTTAGTTTTCTCCGACGCAACAAATGTGTGGAAAGCGTGACGCTTATTATTGGATGTATACGGACGATAGGCAACTGCCATCCAGAAGGTTCCTGATTTAAACAGCAATGATGTTAACAGCCAATAATATCTTATTGATGTTTATTTATTTATTTATTTTTAATCTATATATATATATTTAATATAATAGTATTCTGGATGTAACATATTTATCATTATTTTTATTTATGATATGCCAGCATTAATTTTGCAAATGTAGTAAAAAACAAAATTATGTCTGAACGCCCAAAAGCCCCAACACCAAAAAATCTCTAACATTAACCCTTCTCTCTCTCTCTCTCTCTCTAACACTGGAAAAGATAAAAAACTGGAAACTACTCCGAGCAAAAACCGAAAACAGTCAACGCCTTGACCTCCGGCATTGACCACCACCACCACCACCATCGCTCTTCCTAGCAATGGGCAACTGCAACGGCCTCCCTCACTCTTCCTCCTCCTCCACCACCACAGCCACTTCCGATGGCCGGCACAATGGGATCAACGTCCTCCCGTCCGATTTCCCGACACCTCCCATTCCCAAACCCTCTCCTCCACCCTCTTCTCAGCCCCGTCCCCGTCCGCCTTCCTCCAACGTGGGCCGCGTCCTCGGTCGCCCCATGGAGGACGTCCGTGCCACCTACGTTTTCGGTCGCGAGCTTGGTCGCGGACAGTTCGGTGTGACGTACTTGGTGACGCACAAAGAGACGAAACAGCAGTTCGCGTGTAAGTCAATCGCCACCAGGAAGCTTATTAACAAGGATGATATTGAGGATGTTAGGAGGGAGGTCCAGATCATGCACCACTTGACTGGTCACAGGTATTGAATTAGTTAGTCTGTTATCTTTTAAACTCAACTAGTAGCTGTGAGAAAAATGTAGATCTTTATTGGAATTTGATTTAACGGGTGACAATTCGAGTCTTCATGTCGTACGCTTGCTTTTGATTTTTTAAGTGTTATGTTGAGAATGTGTAGAACTGATAGAAAAATGCCGGGAAATTGATTTATTTATGATGGCATAGCAGTTGTGCAGACTTACTAAATGGTCTCGGTTTCGGGTTTTTTTTTTTTTTTTGGTCTAATTGCGTGACAGATTTTGTTGAATTTGAGTCGTCTGTTTTGTACTGCTTAAAGTTGCCATCTTTAACTGAAGCGTTGTTAGTTCAAGGATGGCAGCTTGCGTTTTCATGTTGATTTTTTCCTTGTTTTGTGGGTCCATGTTGAAAATTGTAAAATTGATTAAAAGTCATGAATGTTGGATTTGTTTTACGGTCATATTAGTGTGGGTTAGGCATGTCCTACTGTGTTGACTAATTTCAGGATTTTTCTCTTTTCAGATTGCAAAATGATTGTCTTTGAGTCATGGGTTGTGTGGAGATTAAAGTTGACATCTTACATTGAAGCATTGTTCTGAGATGTAGATTGTGTGATGGGGATTTAGGAGTATGGCTCTTGTTACTAGTGGCTTTACAATGTTTTTCTAAGTTGAAGGTTGTGTGGTGATGTCTTTGCAAGTTGTCATTAGTAGTAACGTGTGAAGATTTGAGTTGCTTGGACTTGTGGTCTCATTACAATTCTCGGTAGAGTAGAATGGAAGTTGTAGTGACTGTTTGATTTGTTGTTATTTCTACTGTGATCGTGAATATTGTTGTTTTTGGTGTAGAAATATAGTGGAACTGAAAGGTGCCTATGAGGACAGGCATTCAGTTAATCTAATTATGGAATTGTGTGCTGGAGGTGAGTTGTTCGATCGGATCATTACCAAGGGGCATTACACTGAGCGAGCTGCTGCGAACCTTTGTAGGCAGATTGTGATAGTGGTGCATAATTGTCACACTATGGGGGTTATGCATCGAGACTTAAAGCCTGAGAATTTCCTTTTCTTGAGTACTGATGAGAATTCGCCTTTGAAAGCTACAGATTTTGGGCTCTCTGTGTTTTTCAAGCAAGGTGGGTGGTTGGTTTCCTACTCCATTTTGTTGCGTTGGTGTATTTTGTGTCCACGCTTTATTCAAGCATTGGTAGAATATGAAATGCTAGCACTAGGCAGAAATTATCTGAGTCAATTCTGTACGAGGGACTATCTTAATGGCATTTAATATTAATGTAAATAGCAGTGGGCTCCATCTTCTAATTGAAAAATTGTGGGTTTAATGCAATAGGCATTTTGTTTGATAGGAAGAAGGAATCGTGTTCTAGTTGTCACCATCATATTGCCGAACAGGTTATTACTGAAGAGTTGTCAGTGGATATTGATGGTAGAATAAGATTACAGAAGGGAGAGGTAAGTAGATTGAAATTGGTGAAGGGAGTTTTACTAAACAGCAAGTTTCTCTATTCTTTGTAGTAAATGCTGATATGAAATATAATCCTCCAAGATGTTGTGGTGAATCATGAACTTCCTTTAACTTAGCTGTGCCTATTGCATGACAAGATACAGCAGATGGTGGATTCATATTTAAAATTTATTGTTGGGGATATTTATGAATCACAATATTGGCTTTATTTCGAAATAATCTTTCATTTATTTTGGTTTGAGTAGTAACAATTTGAATATCTAGCATTCTGAATTGTAAGTGAAACATTACCTCAGTAGCTAAAGTTGTAGAATGGACCTTTTATGAAGAATTATCATCAATTTTGAAATATATTCTAGCAGAAGCTATTTGACGACACTTTTAAGTCACTGGATTGAATGTCTTATCTTGCATGACCTCCAAAAAATTCCTATGGACAGTGCTGCCTGTCCATCAGTCTTCTCTATACATTATCTTTTATCTCACAAAACTAGCTTCCATGATCCCTGATTTTTTAGGTTGATCAGTCATCAGTTTTTTATACATAAATTACATTTGATTTTCAGGAGACTTATTCAAAGATCTTGTTGGGAGTGCATATTATGTGGCTCCTGAAGTGCTGCGCCGTAGCTATGGAGCTGAAGCTGATATTTGGAGTTCTGGGGTGATACTGTACATACTTCTTTGTGGTGTTCCACCTTTCTGGGGAGGTATGTCTTTAGCATTCCTGATGGTAGGAACTAGCATATCCAATTATGATTTTTTGCTCTTGTCACCTTATAAGTTCCATAAGTTATACCTTTCTTCATGGATCAATGGCTTTGATAAAATACTGGTGGCTGAGAGATTATTGCAGGAGATTGTTTTAGTACCTTAGTTTATGATATATGTAATACTTGCAGATAATAGTATAATGTTACCCTTGAGCTGCTAAGAGGGAATCACTAGACTTCATATGATGAAGTTATTTTTACTTTCAACGATAACTAATCTCTTACACACGATTTGCTAGTTTCATGGATTGTAGTCTTATGATCAACATTTGGAGTTCCTTGCCATTCTTATGGATTCTTCAAATCTACATGCAGAAAATGAACAAGGCATATTTGATGCTATCCTAAGGGGATACTTGGATTTCTCTTCTGATCCTTGGTCTTCAATATCCAGTAGTGCAAAAGATCTTGTAAAGAAAATGTTATGTGCAGATCCTAAAGAACGGCTTTCGGCAATCCAAGTACTCAGTAAGTTTTCTCCCCTTCCCCCATTCCCAAATGCAATACCGAAACTGGAAGGTTTTTACAAACAGTTGAAGAGTCTTCGCCAATCAATCCTTCAAGAATCTGATAAGTTTTATAGATGGTTACTTGTGAAAAGATAGATTGGAGATGAGAAGTGTAGTTACGATGTTCTTATTCATCCCTTGTCAAATCTGTGCATCTTCAGCTTGCAAGTCTCTGGATGCTTTGCTTGCACACATGTGCTTGGATTTCTTTCTATTTTGTATTCTACAATTAAAATGCCATATTCTCCTATCTTAATTTGAGTTTGCTGCTTAAATGCTATGCAGATCATCCTTGGATGAGAGAAGATGGGGAAGCATCTGATAAACCTCTGGATATTGCTGTGTTAGCTAGAATGAAGCAGTTCAGAGCAATGAACAAATTGAAGAAAGTTGCTCTAAAAGTGAGAATTCCTGTGACATTTTTGTTTTCCGTTTAATCTTTCAGCATCATTAGAATTGTTATATGGCACTCTCCTATCATATTTGAGAAGAGAGCAGATGTCAGGTAATAAATTTATATATACTGCAGTAACAGTGAGCATCAATGAAGAAATCGTGTTCTACATTTTAGATAAATGAGTATGTCAAGCATCATTCTGGTCTGTGGATAATTCAGAATGTTTTCCTCTTGAACAAATGTGCATTTCAGAGTGGCAACCAATTTCAATACAAGCTAACACTTGGGTGTTATGCTGGATAAATCTTTGTGATTGATAGAACAACAGTGTTATCTTAATATCTCTTCATGTGTTGGACCACATTAAAAATGCTTGGTTGCATTTCAGCAATTGGTCCCAGTCAAATGATTTTGGTATTTTAGTAGGGTAAAGAGGTTAGGTACAGGGAAAGATCAATAGTTAAAGTACTAACATTCTACTTTGGGACATTGAGGTGAAAGAAGCTAACAGAGCATTTAAGATGAAAATTCATGCGATGAAAGTAACTGTTGACATTTTGAAAAAGAAATCTCATTTCATTATTTGTACCTTGTTCAGTGGTTGTGCATTGACCTTGCAACTACTTTGAGATAGTTCAGGAGTGATCTTTTTCCACTTACCAAATGAAGTTATTCCATTTCCACATCAGGATGGGAAAACAAAAAGATCTCTTAAAGCTGGAACAAAGAGCTCTTGCTTATTTAGAAATAACAGAGTGCTATACAGTAATAATTGCAATAAGAGCTCTTGCTTATTTAGAAATAATAGAGTGCTATAAAGTAATAATTGCAATAGAATTATTAAAGAGCTTTTGAAGTAATATTTATTCGTTCTGGGGACTCTTTGGTTCCATTATAGGTAATTGCTGAAAACCTTTCTGAAGAAGAAATTATGGGACTTAAGGAAATGTTCAAATCAATGGACACGGATAACAGTGGAACAATTACATATGAAGAGTTAAAAGCTGGTCTTCCAAAATTGGGGACCAAGCTCTCTGAGCATGAAGTTAAACAGTTGATGGAAGCGGTATCCCCTCTTCTCTAGTAATTAAATTCAAAGTACAATTCTCTGAGTTTTCCTTATATGAGAAAACTTGTGTGATTTTCAGGCAGATGTTGATGGGAATGGAACAATTGATTATATAGAGTTTATAACAGCCACTATGCACATGAACAGAATGGAGAGAGAGGATCACTTGTACAAGGCCTTTGAATATTTTGACAAGGACAAAAGCGGGTAACACTTCTTGTACCTCCCAACTGTTTATTGCTGTTATGAATTTTGATGTGTCAGTTAAATGAAATCAACCTAAGCTTCTCTGTGTAAGGATCCAAAGAATGGTCCTGACTTTCTTATGTCTATATTATTTTGTTCCAAGGTACATTACAATGGAGGAGTTGGAGCAGGCACTTAAGAAGCATAACATGGGTGATGAGAAAACAATCAAGGAAATCATTACTGAAGTCGATACTGATCACGTATGTTCTTTGACTCTCTAACTGATTTTATGTAGTTTGTCCAATGAACTCAAGTACTCTCTAGTTTGTATAGCTTTCTCTTACTTTGTGGTAGTAATGCTATTCAAGTCATTATGTCTTTTAGAAGGTAATATAAGCTCTATAGTGCACTTTTCTTCCCATGCCAAAAGCACAGCAACAATGTTTCGGTCTCCTTGATCTGCTCAATTTTTGTCCTGGGATTTCTCAAACAAGCACGAGGTCTGTGCCTGCCTGCTGCAGCTATGCCAAATACATTTGCTATTACTATGCATAAAATTCATGGGTATATGGTATGAACCCAGTAGTATCAAGTGATTAGGGCATGACTATACTACCACAAGCACTAGAACACACTCAATACAGGAAAGAAAATATTAAACACACACAAGAGAGTTGAATAGGAATACCTGAGCTCTTGCTCTGCTAGAGCTCTAACCCTCCGCACAGTTAGCTAACCAATGTTTACACTCTGCCCTTCACTTCTTTCCTTCTTCCTTTTGTTCTCACCCTTTCCCTCTTCCATGTGAGCTTGTGGTCCTCACCAATTCTGTTATCCTCTGCTCCCTGCTTATCCACGTCAGCCATTACCTCTCTCTCCTCGTCCACTAACCACGTTAGCTACTATCTTTCTCTCCTCATCTACTAACCCGTGTCAGCTACTGCCCTTCTTACTCTTATTCATATGTATACTCCTCTTACTACCTCTAATATCTAATATCTACTATATAGTATACTATTATATTATTATGGGTTATTATTTTATTTTTTCCTTTTTCGTTGATACACTTTGAGTGGTGTATCCGAAGCCCCTTTTTTATGCATCATATCAATTGCTTCCCTGGGTAAAATGTCCTTGTCCTCAAGGACAAAGTCTAGGAAATGGATGTGAAACTCAGAGGTATTTATCCATGATGCTTCATCGGCCGTTTGGCCTTGCCATTGTACTAGCACTTGGGGAATTTGCTCTTGCCCTTGCACTCAGAAGCGCCTCCCTAAAATTGCTATGGGAAGTTCTTGAAGTGGCCTAGGTTCATTAGTCCACTCAGTTGGTAGTTCGGCCATTGCTGGGAAGGAGCCGATTGCCTTCTTGAGGAGGGAAACGTGGAACACAGGGTAGATGTGACAATGTGAGGGAAGATGTAATTGATAAGCTACCTTTCCCACTCTTTGGCTGATTTGAAATGGTTCGAAGAAGTGTGGTGAAAGCTTGGATGTGTTTTTGATGCCACTAGTATGCTGTAGAGTAGGCCTCTTTTTGAGAAATACCCATTCACCCACTTCAAACTCAACATCCCGTTTGTGTTTGTTAGCACTATTGTAGTATAAGTCCTATGCGTGTGACAAGTTCTGGCGTAACTGTGATAGGATGGCATTTCTGTTCCTCAAAGCTGTCCGAAGCTCCGATTGATGTACTTCCTTATCCACGAATGCCCTTAATACCGGCAGGGGTTTCCCATAGACAATTTCAAAGGGAGTCATTTTGGAGGCTGTATGAAATGTGGTATTGTAATGATATTCTGCCTATGGTAGCCACGTACTCCATTGAGTTGGATGCTCACTTACAAAGCAGTGAAGGTAGCATTCCATACAGCGGTTTAGCACCTCAGTCTGGCTGTCCGTCTTGGGATGATAGGCAGTGCTGTAGTGTAGTAGTGTGCCTTGTGCCCAGAATAATTCCATCCAAAAGTGGCTGACGAAAGTGGGATCTCTGTCACTAACTATCGTCCTTGGCAATCCATGTAAGCGGACCACCTCTTTGACAAATAGACTGGCTACACTCTTAGCTGTTTAAGGATGCTTAGTGGGTATAAAATGTCCGTATTTGGATAACCTATCCACCACTACCAACACCACATCGAATCCTTTTGACTTTGGAAGTGCACCCACGAAATCCATGGAGATATCCTCCCATATTGCTTCGGTAATGGGTAGAGGATTTAGAAGACCAGCTGGTGCTAGGGATTGATACTTCTGCCGTAGACATACTGCACATGCGGCCATAAATTCCATAATGTCCCTTTTTATTCCAATCTAGTAGACATTGGCTGCAATTCTCCTATAGGTGTGTAGGAACCTCGCATGTCCTCCTATGGGCGATGAATGGAACTCATGCATGAACACTTGCGGTCATTTAGAAGCAGTTGGAATCACTATCCGGTCATGGTAAAAAAGAATACCGTTTGTGATGTGGAATCCCTATCTTGCGGGTTTCCTCTCCCGCAACAATGACAACTTTTTTCCCAGTACCTCATCCTCTTCTATTGTCTTCCTGATGGCTTCCAAGTCAGTCCATACTAGTCTGGACACTTGAGCTAACTGGACATCTTCGACTCCCTGGGACAGCGCATCTGCGGCCTTGTTTTCGCGCCCTTGCTTGTACTGTGTTTCAAAGTCGTAACCCAGTAGCTTGGGTAACCATTCCTGTTGGGCCGGCATCACCACCTGTTGCTGGAGAAGGTGCTTCAAGCTTTTCTAATTAGTTCTAACAATGAACTTATTCCCCAGTAGGTATGGTCTCTAGTGTTAAATGGCTAGGACTAGTGCCATGAGCTCCTTCTCGTAGGTTGATTTGGCCATAGTGCGATCAGCTAGGGCCTTACTATAGTACGCTATGGGCCTTTGTTGTTGTTGCAGAATTGCGCTCAATCCTCTGCCTGAAGCATCACATTCCACTATGAAGGGCTGTGAGAAATCAAGGAGCGCCAATACTGGGGTGGCCACCAATGCCTCCTTCAACCGTGTGAAGGCTTCTTCCGATTGGGTGGACCATCCAAAGTTATTCTTCTTTAGCAGGTCTGTTAATGGTCTAGCTATCTTTCCGTAATCCTTGATGAATTTCCGATAATACTCGGACAATTCTAAGAAGCCTCGCAAGCTCTTTAGAGTTTTCGGTTGGGGCCAGTCCACTACAGCTTGGACCTTCTTGGGATCCATGGACACTCCATCTCCTGACACTATATGCCCCAAGTATTCTAGGGAAGATTGCCCAAATGAACATTTCTTCCTGTTAGCATGGAATCGCTTCTGTCGTAGGGTAGAGAAGACCTACCTCAAGTGGTCTAAGTGTGTGGGCATATCCTTGCTATAGACTAAGATGTCATAAAAAAAAACCAGAACAAAGCGCCTTAAGTACGGCTGGAATACCTCGTTCATGGCTGATTGGAAAGTAGCCGATGCGTTGGTTAGTCCGAATGGCATGACCATGAACTCATAATGTCCATGATGGGTTCTAAAGGCGGTCTTATGGATATCCTCTTCTGCCATCCGTATTTGGTGATATCCCGATTGTAGGTCGATCTTTGAGAAGACTCTAGCGCCATGTAACTCATCCATAAGCTCTTCTATTACGGGAATAGGAAATTTGTTCGGAATGGTGACCTCATTGAGAGCCCTGTAATCTACGCAAAACCTCCATAAATCATCTTTCTTTTTAACCAAAATTACCGGGCTTGAGAATGGGCTGGAGCTAAGTCTAATGATTTCTACCTCTATCATATCCTTAATCATCCGCTTGATCTCTTTTTTTTGAGCATATGCATATCTGTAAGGCCTCACTGACACTGATCTTGCCCCTACTTGTAATAGTATGCAATGTTCCCTGGACCTACGAGGTGGAAGTCCAGCTGGGATAGAGAAAATTGGCGCAAATTCTTCCAGTAAAGCCATCAACGGGGGGTTGTTCTCCACTACCTGTTCCAATGTTTGTGCTTCCATTACCTACACAATCTGGTCTTCAGTACTTTTATCTAGTTTGCGCAAGGAGTTCAATGACATGGGAAATTTACACAAGGTTAGATCCCCACAGAGTTTAATTTCCCTCCCTACGTGTTCTACCATGATTACCATCTTAGCCCAGTCCACCTTCACTTCCCCCAAGGTCTTCAACCAAGTCATTCCCAAAATAATATCTACCCCCCTCAGCTCCATCATGTAGCAGTTGATGCTGGTCTCATATTCTCGACCTTCAAGGGTACTCCCATGCAAAATCCCCTATATTCCTTCGACCTTCCATCCCCTAGGGTGATCGTGAATTTTTGGTCGTCCGTACTAGCCATGCCCAATTGATTCAATAATTGAAAGGACACAAAGTTATGACTAGCTCCGCTGTCTACTAAGATGATCACGGGGTAATTGTTTATCGTACCTTGTATTTTAAGTGTGCATGGCTCATTGAATCCTTGCATTGCTAGCAAGGACAGTGATAACCTCCCTCCATCTTTGGACATGCTTGCATTATCACTCTCTTCCTCTTCGTCCCCTTCCTCTTCTAAAACCAGCAGTTGCAGGAATTTGCTGGGGCAGCGATGATTGGAGTTGAAGGGCTGATCACATTTGAAACATAGTCCCTTAGCTTTCTTTTCTAAGAAATCAGCATGTGACAATTGTCGTTGTCCGTGAGATCGTCTGCCTCCGTCCTTGAACATTCCGGATCCCCCGCTTCCTTGGTGGCCTCCACTAATGGGTGTTTCATTCTTAGCGCCCTTCCAAGCTCCACCCCCTTCTCTATCCGTCCCTCCTCTCTAGGTTGATAGCGCGAATGACGATAGAAAAGATGTCCCACAGTCGGGGATATTATGCTGGAGTTACTCAGATTCCCTCTACCAGTTATGGAGGGTTGTACTCCTGTTGTCCGGTGTTCTCCTCTTCCCCCGGAGCTCTTTTCTGCGGACAAAAAGATTCCCAGGTCAAATTCTCGCTCAATTTTCACGGCCAAGTCTATGGCTCTATCCATTGTCGTTGGTGAAAAAGTATCCACTCGTGTTTGTATGTCATCTCTCAATCCTCCCATAAAGTAACCTAGCAATTGCATCTCGGGCATAGTGGGGGCGTAGGAGACGAGCGACTCAAACTCTTTAATATACTGGGTGACTGTGTCATGTTGTCTTAGCTGGGATAAGCTCTTGAAAAGGTTGGCCGCTAACAGACCACCATACCTTTTCATGACCTCTGTCTTCAGTTGAGGCCACGTCAGTCTACTTTCTCTCCTTTGCAGCATGCGAAACCAATGATTACACCTCTCTCTCATACACATTGCTGCGAGTACCACCTTCCGATCTTCCCTAGTGTGTTGGGCTGTGAAATACTGCTTAGCCATCAAAATCTAATTGGAGGGATCAGCACCCTCGAAGATGGGCAGTACCACCCGTGCAGCATCCAACCGGAGCTTATCCTCTAACACTCCCGGTTGCACCAATTCAAAGGAAAACTCCAGTCCGTCGTTCACTCTTTGATTTCCCACGACATTTCTCACAACTTGTTTTCCGCGATCCTTGACCACTAATGTCCCTTCTCCTCCCTCTGCTTCACCGCTCTTGCTCAACCAGATGTCTTTTAACAGTTTTTGAATTTTTTCCATTTTTCCTTGCATCTCCGTAACTTCTCCTAACATGGCTTTTTGATCTCTGTCGATGGTAATCAATTGGTGTTGTATCTCTGCAATTTCATGGTGGATATCCTCTACGTTCTTCTCTAATGTCTACTCTGGTCTCCATCCGTGTCATGGCGCTGGCACTATTAGAATTTTGATCTCTTTCAGCCGTGACTCCACTAGGGGTGATCCGGCAGGTCGGACCAATTTGATATGAACCCGGTAGTATCAAGTGATTAGGGCACGACTATCAAGTGCAGCATCCAACCGGAGCTTATCCTCTAACACTCCCGGTTGCACCAATTCAAAGGAAAACTCCAGTCCGTCGTTCACTCTTTGATTTCCCACGACATTTCTCACAACTTGTTTTCCGCGATCCTTGACCACTAATGTCCCTTCTCCTCCCTCTGCTTCACCGCTCTTGCTCAACCAGATGTCTTTTAACAGTTTTTGAATTTTTTCCATTTTTCCTTGCATCTCCGTAACTTCTCCTAACATGGCTTTTTGATCTCTGTCGATGGTAATCAATTGGTGTTGTATCTCTGCAATTTCATGGTGGATATCCTCTACGTTCTTCTCTAATGTCTACTCTGGTCTCCATCCGTGTCATGGCGCTGGCACTATTAGAATTTTGATCTCTTTCAGCCGTGACTCCACTAGGGGTGATCCGGCAGGTCGGACCAATTTGATATGAACCCGGTAGTATCAAGTGATTAGGGCACGACTATACTACCACAAGCACTAGAGCACACTCAATAGAGGAAAGAAAATATTAAACACGCACAAGAGAGTTGAATAGGAATACTTGAGCTCTTGCTCAACCAGAGCTCTAACCCTTCGCATAGTTAGCTAACCAATGTTTACACTCTGCCCTTCACTTCTTTCCTTCTTCCTTTTGTTCTCACCCTTTCCCTCTTTCACATGAGTTTGTGGTCCTCACCAATTCTGTTATCCTCTGCTCCCTGCTTATCCACGTCAGCCATTACCTCTCTCTCCTCATCCACTAACCACGTGAGCTACTATCTTTCTCTCCTCATCCACTAACCCGTGTTAGCTACTGCCCTTCTTACTCTTATTCATATGTATACCTCTCTTACTACCTCTAATATCTAATATCTACTATATAGTATACTATTATATTATTATGGATTATTATTTTATTTTTCCCTTCTTCGTTGATACACTTTGAGTGGTGTATCAGAAGCCCCTTTTTTATGCATCATATTAGTATATGGCCTGTTTTCGATTTTAGAGTCACTCAAAATCTTAGTTGTCTCTACTCGACTTCATGTCATTCACTTGGTAAAGGGCAGCCCTAGAGGTTGCATTACTCAATGTTGATTCATTTTTTATTATATTTTTAGAGCATCGATAGTATTTATTTACTTTAGTTTTTCATTTTTCTTTTTAAAATAAGATATAATTTTCTTCCTGATTTTTCCGTTCATGAAAATCCTTTAACTAATTGACAAACGTTCTTATAACTTTACAAGAGTTTCTAATCTTCAGTAGAAATCTCTAACTTTTAAAATATCTAGTTATTGTTGATATGCTTTGATATTAATATAATTTGATAGTTCTACATGGAACATTAAAAATCCTGGAGCATTTTCATTAGTGCCCTGGAATTTAGGGCAATTAGTTAGACAATTAAAAGCTTTGGTTTGATGTGGAGCCTTCAACTTACAGCTAGATTGATGCAGTATGTGAAAATATTTTAATCTTTGATCAAATGAGGTATGAAGTGATCGATCCTTTTTTAGCAATAAGATAATGCTTAATTGCTTATAACATTGGTATTCTATCATATGACATTTGTGAAATTTTCTAGTAAATAAGTTAATAACCAACATTTTCTATGGGTTTTGTTATCTTCCAGGATGGTAGAATAAATTATGATGAGTTTGTATCGATGATGAGAAAAGGCAATCCTGAATTGGCACCCAACAGACGCCGAAAGTAGCTGAAGGGACAAGTTTTTAGTTCAATTATCTTCATTGCTGTCTCCGATTCAGTATTTAGTAATCACGTCAGGCTTGCTCATTGGTTCTTGTGATGTTTTATCTTCAAATTCTTGGTATGCTATTATCATGAAGTTTCTCAAGATAAATTCTCTGTAGATGGAGAAACTTTTTTTACGCCTTTCAAGACCTTTGTTTGATTGGCCTCTGAGAAGTTTTAGCCATTGATTAGTTTGTTCAAGAATAGTATCACTTTCGTTTTTTTTTTTTTTCAGTCGCTGCTGTACCTGGATGATTGCTTCTTGTTCTATATATATCGAAATGAAAATATTGAAATGCCACAATAAATCGCTATTTTCACTAAGCCCTACATTCTACTTGTTTGCTGAAATCAAATTATTTCAAAACCGGCTGTGTGAAGTGTATACTTAGATCAAAATCAAATTGTTTCAAAACAGGCTTTGTGAAGTGTATACTTAGATCAAGGCATAAGGCTTGATCCCCTTGTCCATTTTCCGTGACCAATCCTCATATTATCTTCAGTCTTCTGCAAATATTTGTACTGACTAGTAGAATTTTTTTCTACTTCTCTCTCTCTCTATCTCTCTCTCCATCGAAGTGTGGAGTTAAAGCAAAATATTTCTTACGTTTGTTGTTTATGATAGTTTCTATAATTTGGATGGATAAGTAATTCCTTGTAAGTTTATGATAGAGAAATATACTTTCACATCTTAATGCATAGCTATTTTCAATTTGAATAATCAATATTGCTGTTATTATTTTATTTGAATGCTTAACCTTTTCAAATTTTTGTTTTTAAAAAAGGATTTTTATCAAATTTATTAAGTTTATCATCTATTTGTGATATGCATCAATTTTAAAATGGTTAATAATTGTTAAATTAATAAAATGATAATATTGAGTATATTTATTTACTAATATAATGAAAAAATAATATTAAATATATTTAATTATATAATATAATAAAAATACAATGAAAATAACTAAAAGTAAGAAAAAGGGATTAAAAAAATTGTGTGTATTGTTGTCACATTGATCATTTATGTTTGTTGGTTAATCTTAATAGCGGTGAATGACAATATTCACCGACTAAAATGCAAACTGATTAGAGGTTTATAAGTGTTATTGCTGGGGAAACTCGTAAAGTGAAGATAGATGGAAAATTCAAGTGAGAAGGGTTCTTTCCCAATTTAGTATGTATCATCTTTTCTAGTTTTCTGTCTGATTTTGCTTCTTGTTTGGTGTTACAAAGGTTTCGTAATCATTCTCATAAGCTTTTCCATTAAGAGCGTAACATTCAGACGTGTCTTGACCTATCAATAAATCATGTCCTTCAGGGCAGACTTCAAGTTTAATTTGCTTTATATTAGAAGCTATTTGAACAACACCATTTATATGTCATTTTCAATGCCATCAACGAGTTATTATTGATCTCAAAACTAACTGTCAAAATGCTTATAGACTAATGTCATAGAGGTTGGCCACTCATTAAGATGGGTTAGGTTAGATTTCCCCTTTTTTTTTAATTGTAATCACAAAAAAAAAAATAGTAATTACTATTAATAGTAAGATATTGGATGGACTTTATATACTTGATACTTTGGCCTTGATAGAAACTAGAGATTAGGTTGATTCTTCTTTTTTATTTCTATAGATGTGAGAATTTGATTGCAGTAGTCACATGTATATAGAGTGAGTCTTGTGCTTCACGTGGCCTCAAAAGAGTTACATAGCAATAATATATGGAGATGACTTAGAAGAATGGGTAAGAGAGGAGGAGTAGGCAATGTCGGGGGGCTCGAACGCACGTGTGATAGGTGGATGAGTTATAGAGCATCATTGTCACTATTTTTGATGAGAGGTAATGTGTTTTTCGTTCTAAGTTTTATTTGATTCTTTAAGATAGCAATCTAATAGTACCACAGTATTTCTTTGATATTTGAGTTGTGTCGAATGAGGAGGAGCTCTTAAGTATTTATAGAGTTTGATTATTGGTAATGTTTGTTGGATTACATAGACAATCAATGCTAACATAAGTCCTCCTATTGATGTATCTTCTTGTAGACTTTTTAGGTCTAGGCTCATGAAAAAAGCCTCTTTAAGTATATAAGCTTTCTTGAGAAAAGTTGAGAGTAGACAGGTTAGTCCAATGATCCTCACTCTAAGTTCACCATACTAAATCTCTCTATGCCATCCCATAAGATGGATTAGACTCACTTAGCCTTATTTCATCAGGCCAATGACAAGTTTAATACTTTGTACATAAAATGCCCAAACCCCTTCAACTCTATTTGAAGAATTTTGATCAAGAGGCAAAATATAGATAATTAAAATTATTAATGTGACATGTTAGACTAAGTTTATTAATTATTTAGCTTGATTTATTGGGTTAGGTGAAAGGACTGAATGAGCTCAGTCCATTTTATGAGATGACTTAAGGAGATTTGTATGGTAAGTTTGAAGTAGGGATCATTAGATCGACTTGTTCGCTCTTAACCTTCTTTTGGAAAAACTCATGTATTTAAAAAGACTTTTTTCATGGCATAAACTCAAGAAACCTATGAGAAGATATATTAATAGGAGGACTTATCTTAGATGTTGATTGTCCATGTAATCATATGGACATTACCAATGGTCAGGCTCTATAATACTTAGGAGCTTTTTCTCATTGACACAATTCAAATATAAAAAAAAAAAAAACACTGTGGTGTTGTCAAATTGCTTAGAATGAAAAACATTCTATTTGTTAGCAAGAATAGTGGGTTTGATACTTTATAGCTTCTCTAGCTATCATACGTGCGTTTGAGCTCATTGAGATTACTTACTCTTCCTCTCTTACCTATTTCTTTAAGTCATCTCTATGTGCTATTAGTGCGTTACTTCTCTAATGCTAAGTGTAGTATGAAACTCACGTGATATGTATGTGACTATTTTAATTGGAACCCCACATTTACAATCTCAAGTATTTGTAGTTAAGTTTGTAAATATTCTATTCTTTAAGTCATCTCCACATGTCATTGGTATGTTACTTTTTTGATGCCACATGAAGTATGAAACTCGCATAATATTTATGTGACTACCTTAATCGAAACCCCATATCTACAATCTTAAGTATTTGTAATCAAGCTTGTAAATATTTTACTCTTTTGTGTGCAGATTGACATAAACCCATTATGCAAGTTTTACCTTGTTGACTTTGACACAATGTTGCACATTTCAAGTGTAAAGCTAGATAACTTACAATTATAATGTAGAGGATGAAGATATAAAACATTCTATTACAAAATATTAAATACAATCAATACTTCAAACCAAGCTCTTTCATTGTCAAGTCATCAAGCTCTTTGATTTTTGTAAGAATTTTCTTTTGGACATTTTCTTTAATATTCGCATAATCACAGTAACAACCTATGTAAATTATTAAAATTTATAGCGATATTTCAACTTTCTAAAATAACGGGACTTCATTGCTTGAAAAATGTTGTCAATGTGAAAGTTCTCCTTCATTTAATTCTTAAGTTAATATTTTATATTAATATTTGATTGTAATTGATTTTTTAGGACAATTTGTAATTTGATTTGATTCATATAAACTATTGAAATATTATATCAATCAAGAGAAACGTATAATCAGGTGATGAAGCAACCTTAGAAAATAGTTACAAGTAATATATTGATAAAAAAAAAAAGACTGACTCGAAAATGTAATACAAGAGAAACTTTACACTGTCAGCATTGTGCTATGGTAGATTTAAAAGGTATCACCGAAATTATCGACTTTCAATAGTAAGAGTGGTACGTTAAGATGGTTGGCAATGGCATGGGAGGGTTGCGGTGGCAGATATATTCCTAATTGCTTAGAATAATTCTTTATGTGGCTTACCTACGACTTGACCATATCTAGCTATAATGGGAATGTCACAATACAAAGTCAAATGTTTGAGAGATCATGCCCGTACAATTAACTAGTGCATCTCCAGCTTTATGTTTTTTTTTTTTTTTAAATATATATATATATATATATATATACCAATCTGATATGTTCTTTTATTCATAAAAGAACAGATTATGTAAGAACTTAAAGAAATACCAAAAACGAATCATATCAAGAGAATATACATGTACCTTTATCACCATGTTATAAAGGTTGACAAAATCATATTATAGTCCCCGGTCTGGGGAAATTTGATCGTTTCTTTTCATTCTTTTAGCTAGGGTCTCGGTCTCTCAAAGCGTGTGCCCTAGACATTAGCACTTCTTTTATTTTTTTTTTTTGCCCTCAAACCCTAGTTATTACAACTAACTGCTTCAAACATTTTCTACTTCCTTATTATTTTTCCTGAAAAAAAAGGCAACGTAAGTATTTTAAAAATTAACCGCAATCAAATTATTTTCCATAGCTAATAATATTTCGAAGTAACAAAATTTCCATAAGAGAATTAATTGGTTTGATTATATCTAAAAAAATAAAAAAACACAGCAACATTCTAATATAAAATTTTTAAAAATTTCCAATATTTACTATGAATTATATATATTATGAAGTGTCCATCACTAAATCATATTTATCAACAACTAGATGTAAAATTTAAAAAAAAAGACTGAATTTTCAACATATAAAATTAAATTATTCCATTGAAATGTAATAATTGGGAATACACTGATTTTTCCATCATGTAATATCATTTATCCGCAGATTAGTTAAAGATCAAAAAGTTACAACTTTCAACAAAAATTTCTGATTATTCGATCAACACTTCAAAAATTCTAAATATTTTGACTTTTCCATAAAAAAAATTAAAATTAACTATAATTACTTTACGAATTTCTGAAATATTTAGAATTTTCCAATTAAATTATTTTTCATCTACAAATTTAGTTAAAATCCCATAATTTTGAACTTTTAATAAAAAAATTTTAATTAATTTATTGAAAATGAGATATTTAAAATATTACAAACTTTCCATCGAAATTCAATATATATCTAAAATGTTATAAAAATCTAAAATTAACAATTTTCAAACCAAAAGTTTTTTCATTTACATATTTCAAGTATTAAACATTTCCCAAAAGTTTTACGTATTTGGAAATGAGTCGTAATTATTTTTTAGTCGGATTTCTAAAAAAAATCCTAAAAAATGCATTATATTAACGAACAAATTTAGCCAACCATTTATACACCCACTTTTTCATTATTTGCACAAATTATGCCTATTTTTATTAATGGTAGCAAAATTCGTAATTAAAAAAGCTTAAAAATCTTTTTAAGGAAAAATAAAACTAAACAACACCCATTTCATGATACAGAAAGCCAGCTTTTCAATGAAATTAAGTGGGGAAAACTTTCCTTAAATTGTTACTTTTTCACCTAATGTATGCTCCTACAACATAAAGCATACAAAATAATTACACAGGGTGGAAGGAAAAAAAGCTAAGAAACAGAGAAAGAGGGCGAAAAAAAAAAAAACAAAAAAAATAGAGAACTTGGAAGTTGATTATGTCATGGCACGAGGATGAAGAAGAAAGCTATCGCTAGTCTGGTGAAATTACGACTTTGACTGGCGAGTTTTTGTCAGTCAGTGAGGCAGTTGCCGGACGACATGCCTGCATTTTTTTTTTAACCCCAATACGTATTAGTCTAAGCGGACGGTATTCCAGTATAAAACAATTATGTTTTGAATTTAGACTTTTGTAACCTTTGATCGTCTTAACTCTTTAAGACTCATGCTTTGGCCTAAGATGATGACGTTTGGTTGTTTTTGTAGGAATAGATTCAATTGTGAAAGGCAAAAGTAACGAATTTCATTGAAATGTTGTAAATATATATACGAGTGTACAAATAAGAAATTAGGAAACGGAATAACAAAATATATGCAAAATATATTTCTACTTTCCTAGTAGAGATAGATTTTGCATATATATTTTCTTTCCTAATAGAGATAGGTTTTGTATATATTTTGTTATTTTGTTTTCTAATTTTTTATTTGTACACTTGTATATAGATTTACAACCTTTCAATGAAAGTTATTACTTTTGCCTTTCACAATTGAATTTCTTTCTACATGGTATCAGAGCTCTTTTGAAAGGTCCCACGGTTTCCTAAGCTGCCACTATTCACATATTTTTCCGCTAGCCCTCATCACCCCTCTTATGTTCCTATGGCTTCCCAAGAGTCCCAACTCACCATGAAGTCCATTAATGTAGAACTCGATGGTTCGAATTACACCTATTGGGCCAAGTTTATGACTTCGGTTCTCAAAGGTATGGTGCTTTGGAAAATTGTTACAGGAGCCTCACCTAATCTCTCAACGCAAGCTAATGCATTTGATTATAACATTAAACTATGAGAGCGCAAAAATTACTTTGTCATCTCTCTCATTTGCATGGACTGTTCGAATGTCTATTACAGATTTAGATTTCGTCAAAGACGTTTGGGATACACTCAAATCGACTTATGTGCAAAAAGATCTTGCTCGTTGATTTCAATTGGAATAAGAGATTCATCAAGTTCATCAAGGTAATTCACAGAGCATATTAGATCTTTTCGCACAAATGACTATTTTACGGGAAAAGTAGTATCTTACTTTGCCCGAGACCTTAGTTTCAAATAAAGAATTTAAATGTTATTTGGAAGAAAACAAAACCTTTCAATTTCTTCATGCGCTCAATGGTGATTTTGAGTATCTTAAGGGGTCTATTATCCATCGAACTCTACTACCATTTGTTAAAGATATTCTACCTGAATTAATCTCTGAGCAAACTCATCGAAATAAGGTTCTTGATGGTGCTACTGATTCTGCTCTTGCTCTAATACCATGTAGGAAGAGATTCAATTGTGAAAGGCAAAAGTAATGACTTTTATTGAGAGGTTGTAAATATATATACAAGTGTACAAGCAAGGAATTAGAAAACATAATAACAAAATATATGTAAAACTTATCTTTATTAGGAAAGAATTACAAATAGAAATATATATGTAAAACCTATTTCTACTAGGAAAGAATATATATATGCAAAACCTATCTCTACTAAAAAAGAATTATAAATAGAAATAAAGGCTATTTATAAGCCTATTTACACGCCTAATAGTTTTTACTACCCTTATATGTAAGATCTAACTGGGACTATGATTGTTATTTGTAACTTGTTGATGCATTAGTGTATACTTACATGTGCATATGGTGTGGTATTTGTATTTCTGTGTTTTGCAATATTTCACTACTGGACTTCATAACCCAACCATATTAGAGGTTTTATTTTTATTTTTTATGAGGCATTAAACATTTGGGAAAAAGTGGGAAGAGAGAACCATTCATGCCTATATATCCTCACCAATATATAAGGATATCAAGAATCATTGATTTGATATACGCTATGTGTTATATATACGGATGTATCAATATCAATAAAATTTTAATACACATGATAATTAAATAGATAGTTTTTAAAATAATTATCACTCGTATTTTTCACAATTTATATATAATAAAATCTTATTGATATTAACTTGTGATGTATATCAACCATTGAGTTTTCTCTCCATTAAAAAAAAAGATTCAAGACTTGACTTAAAAAGTATATGTTTAACCTAAAATTCATTAGAACATTGTGATATAAAAATCTTATTGATAGTCATTTCTTTCAAATCAATTCAACATAAAAGTATATGCAAACTTAAGAAGCATATGATAATTTTGTAGAGAAAGTATTAGAATAAGTTATGTACTGTCATCTTATTTGTAGGTCTTAGTTATATTTATGGTATAAATATTTATTTTCTTGGTATAAGTGTTTACATTTTGGTAATTCTTATTATCAACCTTTTTTTAGTATAAACTTTTACATTTTGATACAAGTATTTACTTTGAGATAAATAAGTCGTCAATATATGATTTATTCAATACCATTTCTAATTTTGTGATCTCGAGCATCCTTTTTCATCTTTTGTTATGAACATCATGATGTGTAAGTTATATCGGTTGCTAACAAACTCTACTCCAAGCGGCAAAACTAAGAGGGGATGTGTTTCACGGAAAATATTTTTGTAAATTTTCTCAAAAATTAGTATTATCAAACTTTTAATTATGTCAATTATCATTAGATCAATCTTAAGAGATTGTAATTATGATTAACTTTTTTCTTTATGTGGTGATAGAAGATAATAGTAACGATCTGCTAACGATGATGGCAGTGAACAACCAGGGAAGATGCTAAAATAAGAAATCAGGGAAATAATTTCATTTATTTGAATATGAAAATTATTTTCCACCTTTTTTTATTGATATTCTCCATGATATAGTAAAACACCACCATCAACCATAGGTTACCACTCCCATCGCTCACCATCACCTTGTTGCCGAAAATGAATAGTAACAACAATCTCTAAAGATTATTAGATAATATTTGATGATTTTAATTTTTTTTTAGCAATAAATATAAAAAAATTCAAAAAATGTCTTATGCTAAACAAGCTTACCGTAAGTAAAATTCAGTAAACTTTAACAGAATCATATGGTTTTTAGCTTTCCATACCTATCCACATTCACAAACAGTGTTTATTACAAACAGCCACGAATAATCATCATCACATCAATACATTAAAGATACAACACAAAATCACTTCTCACTCTAAAGACAAAGAATCAACGGATAACCAACTGTCATGACGATAGTAAAGAAAATCAATAACGCGAAGCTCCCCCAGTAGCGTAAATTCCGCCATCTGACCCATTTAGCAGCTTCATCTTCACTTTCCGGCTTTTCCTTCAACCGTTGAAGGGCTCTACGTTTACTGTCCAGTTTCTTATGATATTCCAGTATCTTAGAAAATGTGAAGTAAACCGAGAGTACGTTGAATAACGATGCAGATATTGAGAGAAGGAAAGGTATTGGCCAAAATTTGCATTTATCAGAAGCAGAAAAAGAGGAAGAGAGTAGGACTCCTTGGAAGACAAAGTATAGATTTGCAAATTGGAAAGCTTTTGCTTGTAGGTGGTTTATTTGCTCTTCTAGCTTTTGGCAAATTTCTTTAAGCTCTATACGTTTCACCTTCTGATCGGTTGCATCTGTCGTGCCCTGTCGGTCCTCGCTGGTCCTAGGATGTCCAGTCATTGTCTCCTCTGTAAATGATGTCAATGCTGAGGGGATGAATGCATTTGCATGGTGGTGAAGCTGTGGAGGGAAACATATATATAATTGATTTATTGGAGTTAAATAATAGACAAATGTGGCGTGCATAGAATAAGAACAAGAACTTGTCAATGGAGTACGCTTATGTATTGTTGAACGGTAGTAGTAAATCTTTGCATCGAGCGCAATGGTGGTTTGAGATTTTTGGTAGTTATAAGGTCAATAATATCCCATGAGAAGTAATGTTAATCCTAACGGTTTTGACAGGGTCCTAATGTTTCATATTGACGTCCTCGGGAATTTTCCGATGAAGCGTCTCAAGTAAATTTTATATCAAAGTAGATATGTGATAATTATCAATATATCTCTCATGACGTGTGATAGACTTTCTAAAACTATCAAAGTGTAATTTCACATTTTAAAATTTTTTAAAAATGTATATACCTTCAAACCATCATTAAAACCTAAAAAATGTTACTCCAAGGATCATAAAATATGATGATTTTGAAGTTTTAGTGATGTTTTGGGAATGTTTTAATTAATTTGCAATAGCTTTGGGATGTATTAATTTTTTATTTCCTCATTAAATTGTCGGAAATTTCTTCAAAATTAAAGCTGCCTGAAGTTAACACAAGCAAGGATAGTGGCATTAAGGAAATTAAAGGATACTTTTTGTTATAGATGCAATCTGGGGGACTGGCTTTCACTACAACTGTATATTACCAGCCTTTTCTTTTTCCCATGTAAGCATTAGTTTAGGACCAAAGCTGGTTACTATCCCATCTCTAGGACTAGGGCAAATTGCCTACTCGATTCTGGATTTAGATAGGAATTACGGATTACATATGGATGAGGAAATATCGTTAGAGATTTCGTACATAAGTGTCGAGCATAAGACATCCAAACTAATGACTGAACCAACCTTCGTTGTCTATTATTAGCTACATTACTATCTAAAGTTGTGATAAGAATGAACTGAAATAAGGTGATTGCCTGAGGATGGCGGAGAATATCCATAATATTGTGCTCAGGAAAAAGGTTGTAATTTTCTGTATAAGTTGTCCTTAAACGTAGGGAAGGCCATTGAAGTGGAATAATATTGGGCTAATTTACTTTCAAATCAATGTAGAATTAATCATAGGAAAATGTTTATTTATTTTTGATAATCATGGTATAGCTCATATATACAAAAAGATTTCCTTAAGAAACGAAGTGTAAAATTCTTTAATATATAATATAAATAAGTTAAATATTTTAGGACAATGATAAGAAATGACTATGATACTTATAATTTACGTTATAACTATTATTTAATACATAGCATATGTCTAGAAAATTTTATTTAAAATTAACAATACTATGTAATTAAACATTCGCTTAAAAACTTATTGTGTATACTGTCCAAATAATTTTATTACTAAAATTGTTAAAAAAAAAGTATAAAATGATTTCAAATTGAGTATAAATTAAGAGCAATATGATTGTTGAAAAATATAAACAATGAAGAAAAAAAGGAGATAGAAATATGTTACTAAAAATTATGTGAAATTTAAGAAAAAAATACAGAAAAAGGGAAAAAAAAGGAGAGAGAGAGAGAGAGAATTGAGGCAAAAGAAAATGAAAAGTGATTTGTGAGAATTGGGTGTGGAAAAATGATTTTGGTGGGATTTGAACTCTGATATTAACTTAAGCCTCAACTACTTAGTTATGTCTCATATTTTGTCTTTTGTTGTTTCTAATAATATAAATGTAGTACTTTTTATTTTTGCCTCTCACAACTTTTGAGCATATGTACTTTGGTTCCTATTGGATCATTTTATCCTTAATAATAATGATGATGATGGTGATGATAAATAATTAAAAAAAAAAAAACTTAAAACTTTGAAAATTAAAAAAAATTAAAAATTTCCAAAAACTCTATGTTTATGCTTACTTATTAGCATTATTATAACTTTTCTATATATATATTTTAATTCAATATTATTTTGCAATGGCTAAATTGCAAATATGAGTCCAAGGACACATTTTAAAAAGTTAAGATAGAGTGGGACATATAGTTTTGAAGAAATTGGAATTACATATAGTTGGAAATATAAATGGGACAGTCTCCAATTTACCCTAATATTAAGTTTACCATTAATTCTTCTACAATGTTTACATTCCACAAGAGACATAAAAATTCTCTATTTATATGCGTACAAGCAATATCTCTAAAACCTTGTACACCAACTGGAACAACAAAGCTTGCATGTTCTGTATAATGATCAATAGTTAATAAGGAAGGATGTGCAATCATCATTTGTTTTAACATGGTGTTTAAGATTACTCTAGTACCATTACTATAATTTTTAGAGAGAGTCCGGGGAAATTTAACCAGTTCTCAAAAAAAAAAAAAAAAACACACACAAGTCTCTTTACCAGCTGAAATTCATTTATTCTTTATTCACGAACTAATACGAGATATAAAATTGATAGACATACCTCAAAAGCATGAAAAGAAAAGTTGATAATTCCATAGACATTTCTATTAGAAAAAAAGTAATCTTTTATTGGTCAAATTTTAAATAATCATGTGTATTATCTTTTAAAACGAATATAAATTCGGAGAGAAACCAAAATGAATCTCTTAACAGCTACATTTTCTTGTATTTGAGGTGCTTAATATTAATAGTATGACAACTCGAAGTTTTCTTTTCCGTTTCTAGAAAGATTGTATAACATATATAACCATGTTAGGACGAGTATTTAAACGGGACGAGTGTATATTTATATCAAAAAGAAAAAAAGAAAATCTTCTTTACTTGCAAAGAATCATTTAAGTTGTCTAAGTTTTTATTAGAATCCAATCAAATCATTTGTGGTTTAAATGGGTCATTTATGTTTATATGTATATAAATATATATACAAATATAAAAGATTTAAATCACTCACTTAAAATATAAAGAATTAGATTGTTTTGAGTAAAATTGGCTAGGCCTAAAAAAGACTTGATTAAATTATATAAAAAACTTAAGGAAAAATTGCAAAAATATAACTTGTATTTTTAGGTGTTTTTGTATGTGGTAGTTAGTATCAATTTCTGATTGATACACAATATATAGGTAATTTGATAAAATTATATTCTTAAGGTATACTTAATTAAATAACATAAAAGAACATGAAATTTAATATGTAGAAAATTAAAAAAAAAGGGTTTATATACTATGCCACCAAGCTAGGTGACTACCCCAAAGCTAGGGGGTGAACAGCCACCACAAGGTGTGCGACGACCGCTCCCATCATTGATTTAGCCGTGGTTGTTACTTGACTTGGCATTTTTCCGAATGTTTAGTGACTTCAAGTGGATTTCACAAATACACTTAAAACAATGCATAAACACGCCCACTAGCTAGACATTGAATTGTTCCAAAATATATATATATTGTCATGTTGTCTGTACGTTAATATTTTCTATCATTTTCTCAACATGCGTATTATATATTATGTCATAAAATATAAGAAGTCGCTAATATCCTCTTACATTGACTGTCTCAGCTAAAACCGTGTGAACAGGGATAGAAAAATCTTACATTCGTCATTTTAATAATTATCGACAGCTAAGTAAGAATGGGCATCCAACCATCGTGTTGGTTTCGGTTTGCTGCTTAAGATTATTCTAGTACAGAATGCAATATGAAAATGATATATAATGAGTGTTATACAATAAAATGCTGATGAGGACTCTATAAACTGGCTCATTTTTGTGGGTAGGTAGTAGTATATAAGAAAATGCTGATCACAAATATTAATACATTTATACGTGTTATACGGTTTATTTATTTATTTTTTATGATAAGATTTTTATATATCCGATTCATAAAGAAATATGTTTCATGGAATTTTGTGTTTTGAATCTCTTAGTTATTCTTCAATATGAATATTTAAAGAGGTATGTATTAGTGCAGAACATATAGGAATAATTTCACCACTAGATAATTATAGTCAAAGTTTTCAGCATATCATTGCTTCAGTAGCATGGACAAAAGAATTCTTTGAACAGAGAAATGCCTCAAAAATTTCTACCAATATATATATATATATATATATAGAAATGCTTCAAACTATTACTGTTGATTCTTAGAAGAACCGCTATCTAATGTAGAAGAGATATGTTAAATTCATAAAATTAGTGAAGCCTTCCTACGTTAGAATAAGTTTACGCTGTTAATCAATAAGAGGAAAAAAAAAAGAAAAAAGGAAAGACCTATTGCAGCCAACACAAGGTAGGGGACAAACTTTTCGTAGCGAACAATTCTTTCTATCCCTCGCAAGAAAAAACGAATCAAATCAACTGATTCACAGACTCCTGTTCCTGAGTTGGAAGAGGATCCTGTTGATGTAGACTACTATGAGAAACAAGAACCACGATTCCAATCTAAGACAACTCAACGCCCGACCTATAAGGATACCCTATTACAAGATCAACCTTCTTCTCCCCGTTGCTGCTTGTTTTGATTCCTCCTACCCTTCCGAGGAGGAGCATGATAAGAGTGACCCTCCCAGTGCGTAGTATAGGCAGATTAATCGGGGTGCCTGTGAGATTACTTTCACGAAGGAGGGAAAACGACAACTTATCAAACCATGGAGGCAGGCCATCATCATCAAGCTATATGGCTTGCCATATGGTTACACTGTCCTGTACCAGAAGCTTAAAGAGCTGTGGCATTTTGTCCCACACTTCAAAAAAAAAAATCCACTGCTAAAAGAATAATTTAGCAGTATATAATGGAGCTAAATATGTTGGAGGAAAAGTTCCTTTTATTGCTGTTTTTTCACAATTGAAAATATAATGAAACAAGTGAAAATGGCTATCTAATAACTCTTAAAAATTAGCTATCGCTTAAAACAAATCCTATCTAACTTGATTAATAAATCTCCTTAAATCTACTAAGTCTTTCTTAAAATAAGGAACTGAATTATTCAATTAAGAAAATAATTAAAACAGAAAAACAAATTCATGTAAGATGCACTAATTTTTAACACTCCCCCTTAGTGCTTGCTTTCGATCAACAACACCAAATGCAGCTCTAAACTCTTCAAACTTAGGCTTGCCTAATGCTTTGGTGAATATGTCTACAACTTGATCATTTGTGGAGATTTTCTTCAGTTTAATTTCTTGCTCCAACATCTTCTCTCGAATGTAGTGATGACGAACTTCAATATGCTTTGTCCTCCCATTGAAAATTGGATTTTTTGCGAGCTTAATTGCACTTTCATTATCACATTTAATCCTTACAACATAATCAATTTTGCCCAGCATATCTACCATCAATCTCTTCAACCACATGCATTTCTGTGTAGCCATAGTTGCTGCCTCATACTTAGCTTCTGTACTGGATAAAGTAACCATAGATTACTTCTTACTATATCGGGATATCACAGCTGAACCAGTGTTGAAACAATAGCTTGAGGTTGAAAATTTATCATTTGCATCTCTTGCCCAATCTATGTCAGTAAAACCACTTAACAAGAACATTTCCTCTTATTGTACATAAGACCATGATCAATAGAGCCCCTCACATAATGTAAAATTCTCTTTACTACTTCTAAGTGAGAACTCCTTGAACGTTGCATGAATTGAGAAACTACACCAATAGAATAGGGAATCTCAGGTCTTGTAATGGTTAAATAAATTAAACTATCAAGAAGTTGTTTGAATTTTTTGGTATCTTCTAATAGCTTCCCTCTTTCATTAGCTTGAGATAAGGCTCCATTAGAGTGATTTTTTCTTTTGACTATCTCAGGCCAAAACATTGCAAGAGCTTCCTTGCATATCCTCTTTATGAAATGAAATATCCTTGATTTGATTTTTCAATTTCTAAACCAAGAAAGCAGCTAACCACCCCAAGACTCTTCATCTCAAAATGAACAAATAGATTATTTTTCAGCATAGAAATCTCAGCTTCATTATCCCTAGTAATTATCATATCATCCACATAAAGTAAAACTAGCAAATTCATATTTGATTCTAATTTAATAAACAAGCTAGAATCTGCATTAGAGACTTCGAATCCACAAAAGAGTATTAGGCTACTTTACCATACCAAGCATGAGGTGTTTGTTTAAGGCCATAGAGTGCCTTCTTTAGCCTGCAAACATGGTAGGGATACTACTTTGAGACAAAACCTCTAGGTTGTTCCATAAACACTTCATAATCTAGTTCTCCATATAAAAATGCATTCTTTACATCAAGTTGCTACACTTTCTAACTTTTATGAGTTGTTAGAGCAAAATTGTATCTCATTGTTACCATTTTTGCAATAAAACTGAATGTCTCCTCATAAAAAATCTATATCTTTGAGAAAACCTATGTGCAACAAGTCAAGCTTTGCATCTATCATGTCCCAACCGCTTTCTTCTTTAAGCGGTAAACCCATTTACAATTAATAGGTTCACACTTTTCTGGCTTTAGCACCAACTCCCACATCTAATTCATGTTCAAGACTTCAATTTCTTCTCTCATAACTACTTCCTATTTTGGACAATCTTTGGCTTCTTTGTGATCTATTGGTTTACTTTCTATAACTCCAATAAAGAAACATGAAGTAATAGTGCAATGATTCAATTGCACTTCATAATCTTTAAGGTGTGTTGGTTACCTTATCTCCCTTATGGACCTTCTCTAAGCTTGCTATTCACTACCATTTGAGTTTATAGTGTTTGGAGTTGATGGACTTTCATCATTATTTGATGCCTCTATGTTATTTTTAGGATACGGCCATAAGTTCTCTTGATCACCATCAAGAGTTACTTCTTGAGTTGAAGCTTTTTGTGTAGAATAATAAGATGAACTTTTATCAAACACCATATCTCTAGAAGTGGTAAACTTCTTTGTTTCAGGATCCATACACCTCCATCCTTTACTATATGAATCATAGCTAATAAAAACACACTTCTTTGCTTTTAGGTCAAGCTTAGTTTGATCAAATTTTGGGATGTGAACATAGTAAATTAAATCAAATACTTGAAATTGATTTATGTTTGGCTTTACACCATATAAAAGCTCAAAAGGAGATTTCTCTTTACTTGGCCATAGATGTAAGCGATTTATTACATAGCATGCATAATAAAAAACTTCAGCCCAAAGCTCTCTAAGGAGATTTTTATCATGCCGCCATGAGAGACTCACCATGATAAGATGAGCTAATTTTCTCTTGGAGATGCCATTCTGCTGGGGGTATTTGGACATGTCATCTACCTTGAAATACCATGCTGGTCACAATAGTGGAAGAAATCATCAAACATATACTCTCCTTCGTTGTCACTTCCTAAGCATTTAATCTTCTTCCCAAATTCCTTCTCCACAACATTTTTGAACTCAACAAACTTCGATAATGCTTCACTCTTCTCCTTTAAAAATTTCACCTAGTTATATCTTGAGAAGTTATCTACCAGCATCATGACATAGTGACTTCCACCATAACTCGATGTTTTTGTTGGTCCCATCACATTTGTATGAACTAACTCAAACATAGTAGATTTGCAATGTGATGACTTCATGAAAGGAAAACAATGCGACTTGCTAAATTGATAGACTTGACGAATCACATATTTATGGACATTTTGTCAAATTAGTATGCTATCCACTAATTTCTTTAAGGAAATTTGTTGTAGTAGTTGATAACTTAAGTGACCTAACTGAGCATGCTAAATTGCTGTACTATTAGTTTAGCTTATTTTTTTCTCATAGGCTTCTTGATGGGGATCAATTAGCATGAAAAAGGAAGGAGTCATAATTCCATGATCTATTATATGGCATTGGAGGCCCGATGGCCTGAGCTAGAGATAAAAGAATGAATGAAGCTCTACAGGGACTAGTTATGGGCTTGTAAGCTAAGGAATCAAGCTACATTGAAGGAGCACATATATATGTCAACTTGATTCACATGACCATGGAAGGATGAAATAATTTAGGAACATTAAATATTTGCGTAGACCACTACACTAGAGGATACATTCGGTTTTGTTGATGTTTATTTTTATTTGTTGGTTTGTTATTTATTATTTAGTTGCCTACTTGGTGACACAAGGATAGAATAGGCAAGTTAGGATTTTTAGTATTTGTTTTGGTTTGTAATTTATATTATTTAGTTGCCTACTCGGTTACATGAGGATAAGGTAATAAATAGATTAGGCAACTTAGGATTTCCATATTGTGTTAGGTTTTTCCATATTGTATTCGTGCGCTATATATGCCGTGCAAAGGGGCCGACAAAAGACAACTTTGATATATGAAAACACATCCTTTTCGTGAGATAAGAAATACCTCGTTTTGTTCTTTTGCAAAAGAACTTTTCTATAGAATTCTTAACTGAATTACTAGGAATACCTATTGATAACTTAGGTTACAGTCAATGGGTTTTGATTGGGGTTTAGTTACGCATCGTTTAATCAAGACAATCCTCGGGATAATTGAAACCAACTAGCATTGTCGGGGTTCTAGGTTTAATATACTTAGGGTTACATGTGTTACTTCCCCTATTGACATGATAAATAAAGAGCCATTCTTCTTACTAGTGATAACAACATCAGCAGCTATATTCTTCACATTATCAAGAACTTTAACACTATTTAGACCAAAGAAAACATATTTTCTAGAATTTTTAATTTTAGAAATTGAAACTAGATTTCTCTTCAAACTTGGTACATGAAAGACATCACTTAGCTTGACAAATGCTTATGTCACTAGCAGCAATTTTTATAGCACCTTTTGCTACTAGATATGTTGAGTTATCAACTATAACAATTACTCAATCTCCATTATGCTGGCACTGCTCTAAGAGTAGTGAATCATTTCCAATTACATGATGAGAGCAACCTAAATCAATGATCCAGTCCTCTATGCAACTCTCATGGCTAAGAGGAGCTTAAGCTGGTGTTCACTCAGCATCATTCCTTCCTCCAACAACTTTTATAGTATTTCTCCCATTTAAGTTGATCTTGTCCTTCATTTTCACTTGCAACATTTTCTTTAGAGAGCTTGACTCTACAATTCCTCTTAATGTACCTAGTTTTACCACAGCTATAACACTTAATAGGGCTATTGTTTTGTGAGCTATCATTAGTAGCTATTCTAGCATTTGACCCTTTTTAACTATTCTTGTTTCTTATTGATGCATTCACTTTATAATGCTTTCCCTTTAAGAAGAGAACAACCTCAGGGTCAAAATTCTTTGCCATTTGCTTTGCTAGGACCTCTTGATTAGAAATCAAGCTTTCTAATTCTTTAATCATGGGTTGATTGGCCCATCCTTGAATGGAGGTAACAAAAGGAGTGTATTCTTTCTTCAATCCTCGAATGAGAAACTGTTGTAATCTTGCTTCATTGATCTTCTCATTCACGTCTAATTTTGAAATTTTAACACAAATATTTTTAACCTGCAAAAAATATTTAGAAATAAACATACTTCCTTGTGTTAATGTTACCAACTCATTTTCCAGCAATTGCAATCTTGCTGTATTCTTTTTGAAAAATAGCCTATTAAATATCTTCCATACTTCTTTCGATGAACCGATATCATGAATATGATCAATGAACTCTTTCCTAATTGACGTTTTTAAAGCAAAAAGAGCTTTATCGCACTTGATCTTTCATTTCCTTCATAGTTTAACATTTGCTAGAATATTTGTTGGAATTTCTACATTGTAAACACCACATTTTTCCCCTAATAATTAATAATGGTTAATTTTTAATTTTTTAATTTTTTAGAATTTTTCTTCTAATTTAGCAAAAATAGGAAAAATATTCAAAAAATAAAATAAATAGAAAAAATATATCAACTTTGGAAAATAATTGTAGAAATAACAAGAAAAGGAGTTAAATAATTTTTACAAATTTTTGGAATTTCAAAATAATACAAAAATAATAAAAATTACACTGCATATATGCAAATTGCGTAAATAAAAAAAAAACGAGTAAGTGAACTAGCCTAGCTAGTCTGAGCCATGACTGTGCGCGCAAGGAAGGGGGTCAGGTCGCGGGTTCGAAACGCAGGGGAAGCAGATTCCACGTTTTGCAATTTTTTTTCTCTCCCAGGACACGTGTCAGTAGTCGATTGGACGACACGACGCACGCGCCTGGTACGTGATCTTCTTCTTCTTCTTTGTTTGAGATCGTCACCGGTGAGTGGGAGAAATAGAATCCGGCCGTTTTGATGCGATTTTTACACGAAATCCACCAAATCTTTAACTGAAATAAGATAAACATCATTCCATTGGAATCAAATTGCAACAAATCAAAGGATTTGCATGAATTGGAGATGGGTTTCAACAAAAAAATCTAATTTGTGCCAATCGGAGGAAATTTGAGCTTATCCTGCTTGGTTTTCGACTCCTATAAATAGAGATCGAGGGCAGAAAGCTAGAGCACGGATCAAAAGTGAGAAAAAGGATAGAAAATAAGAGAGATTGAAGCCTCGTTGGAGTTCTTCAAGCTGCGACCGCTGACTTAGCTTCGAACCACTATTAGGAGGCGTTTTTGAAGAAATCCACTACCACTATTGGATTCCCCACCCTCAGAAAGTTAGGAATCAACCTCTCAACCTCCTCGAAAGTCGCCAGAACATCACCATCGAGGATCTCCAGCCACTGTGATCGACCCGACCCAACTCGACTCGATCTAACTTGACAGACTCGACCCGTGCATCATACTCGGACTTAGGTAAGTCAGATTTTTCATTTTTTTTATTATTTTATTGTGTTTTATTTATTTATTTATTTATAATTCCAAAATAAAAAAGTTAAAAAATAAAAATAGAAATAATATTAGGAAAAATGGTAAAATCTAGATTAGTTTATTTATATGTTTAGTTTGGAATAAAAAAAATAAATAAATAAATTTTTATTACTTAGAAAAATCCTTTTTTTTTTAAATAAATCCAAAATTGGTTCTTCCTTAAATTAATTTTTTTAAATAATAATAATAATAATAATAATAATAATAATAATAATAATAATAATAAAACTTAGGTTTAGATTTTTTTCAAAAAATACTAAAATGATAAAAACATAAACCAGAAGTAATTTTCATAATTAAAATTAACAAACTCACTAAAGTTTTTTATGAAAAGCGAACTACGACTTATTTGATCCTAAATAGCAGGTACGTAGACACCCGTTTGGGGCAACTCTAAAAAGAATAAAAAATTATTTTCCATACTAGAATAAGTTGCTTTTAATCAATAAGCAAAAACACAATAAAAAATAACAAAAATAAAAACAAAATAAATAACAATAAAAGACATTAGGATAGGGTTTGGATTTTAGAAGAATAAGATAGTAACTTTAAGGTTTTAATAGGTTAGTCTCTGAGTCCAGCAACTCTGGTTTTCCCTTTTTTCTTTCACAAAAATGAAAAGAGAAAATCTCGTTGACTAATTGTCCAAATTAGAATTAATATGCTTAATTAGTCCTAATTCAATAATACTTTCTAACTTCGTTAGGTGGCGATGACTTATATTAGATGAGTATAGGGTCTAATATAAATCATGTTAGGAATATAAATGAAAATGAAAAATTAGACTTGACATACATCATCACCAGTAACTAAACCCTATAGTTCTTGACCTTGAAGATATGCCTCCATACACATCTTCCAATACTAGTAATTTGTCCCTGCAAGTTTCTCAACATCATATCGTGTTTGAATTGTTTCCTCCATTTGCTAACTCTGTTTCTCTCCATAGCTTTCAATCCTCTCCAACAAGACAAATGAAACTTGATAGACAAGAAGAAAGAAAGAGCAAAGGTACCTCAATATGGCTTTGATATCTTAAAACAAAAAAACCACTGCTAAAAGAATAATTTAGCAATGTATAATAGAACTAAATATGTTGGAGGAAAAGTTCCTTGTATTACTATCTTTTCAGAATTGAAAATACAATGAAATAACACTTTTGCAAGAAAAAATGACTAACTAATAACTTTTAAAAATTAACTATTGCTCAAAACAAATTCCATTTGACTTGACTAATAAATCTACTTAAATCTACTAAATCTTTCTTAAAATAAGAAACTGAATTATTCAACTAAAAAAGCAATCAAAGCAGAAAAAAATAAATTCATGTAAAATGCATTAATTTTTAACACTTCACGATGGTGAGCATAGGCTATCGCTACTGCACTGTCCAATTCACGGATTTATAGGATCTTTACCTTGTTTTGCGTTATGGGCCTTGGTTTATCAATGGCCCTTTTTTACTCTACGGCAGTGTGTGCCAAATTTTAAATCGTCATCCGCTAAATTTGAATATGTAGCAGTATGGGTGTGTATCAATGAGCTCCTTTTAGAATAATAAGCCTCTTCAGCACTCCAAAGAATTGGTCAAGCCATGGGCCAGTTCTACGTGTGGATACCTTCATCGCTAACACAGAATGCGGTCGATTTGCGCACCTTTGTGTCCAAATCAATTTCCACCGATCACTCATTCATACTTTACTCCTAGATGCTAATTCATCTGCGGTACAGTATGAAGGGATCAAAACTTTTTGCTCACTTTGTGGTTGTCTAGATCACTCATCCACGTCTTTCCATGAAGGAAACAAAAGGAAATACTCGCAATAAACTGTTTCTGGTACTCCACATACACCCTCTCATCCAATTGACAAGGCCACTCGGGGTCCGCATCCAAACGTGACTGACACAGGAACAAAACCTGCGACTACAAACGCTTTTGCAGTGCCCCCTGGTAGGAAGTCGGTGTGACGCTGTGTATAATGTGATAATTGTATTAGTTTTATCACAAATCATTAATTCTGCAAGTATCTAGAGTGTAATATTCAAATATTAGTTGATTATAAGAATTTTTAAGTATTTGACATCTAAATTCGAGAACTGTATAAAATTTGAGAATTTTGGAAAAAAACAGAACAAGATGATTCACGGAAAACTTTAATATTCAATCAATCTGTCTCATTACTTTAAGGCATACAAATAATAATAGGTACAAAGCTATATAAAAATTTGCCAAAAATAAAAACACACAAAAACTTTCGAAAATAGAAATGTTTAAAATTTAAGGATACAAAGTACATTAAAAGATAAATACAATATCACAAACAAAACTTAAAATAGAGATATTTATAAAAAGTTATAAGGAATTTAAAAATTACAAAAAATAGCAAAATTGACTGCTTAATTGATTAAGTGAAGGGATTTGTCCTAAAAATAGCATAGCTTAGCACTAAAGGTATTAACTTTTTTAAGTTAGCTCGTTTTCTTTGAAATAAGGTTCAAAAATCAAGAAATCACGACTAACCCATTTCTATCCCATTTAGCTATCCACTTATTTGCTAGTATCTCTACCTCAGCATTCTCCTCAAGGTGAATAGAATTTGCCGTCGAATTGTCTTCGTTAGAATTATCTTCAGTGTAGAGAATAAGATGCTTCACATTAAATACATTTACAGTTTAAATGTAGCTAGGTAACTTCAACTTGTATGCATTTGTGTTGATCTTCTCTATGATCTTCACTAGCCTAATCTTCCTAGCTAATAGTTTTTTTGCACTCACTAGCAGAAAACCTATCCTTAGTAAGGACAACCCAAGCATAATCTCCTACATCAAACTCCACATGTTGCCTCTTTCTATCAGCAACTTTTTTATATTTACTTGCAATCTTTTGTAAATTGTTTTGAATAGTCTTGTGAATCTTCGACAGGCTATGGACAAAGTCTTCTGCCTATCCATGAATCCTTGTCTTGTTAGGTAGTGGCAGCAAATCAAGTGGACTTCTAAGAACAAGAGAGTAAACTACCTAGAATGGACTAAACCCTATATTGCAGTTGACTGCATGATTATTTGCAAATTCTGCTTAATAGATTTCATAAGGATTTATTGACTACCTTAGATTACCCATTTGTTTATGGGTGACAGGTACTACTAAAATTTAGTTGAGCGTTGACCATCTTTTACAAACTTTACCAAAAATAGCTGAGAAACCTTGTATTACTATCAGGCACAATGGTTTTAGGCAACTCATGCAACTTGTAAACTTCCCTAAAGTATAACTATGTAACACAGACAACATCTATAATCTTCTTATAAGGAATAAAATGCACCATCTTAGAAAATTTGTCAACTACTATAAAGATGGAGCCATTACCTCGTTGAGTTCATGGCGACCTCAGAACGAAATCCATGCTTACATTGACCTAAGGCTGCAAAGGAATTGGAAATGACATATACAATTCTGCATTCACAGCTGCTCTCTTAGACACTTGGCAGACTTTGTACCTCTGTACATACTTTTCCACTTCCTTACGATTAGTTGGCTAAAAATAAGATGCCTGCACCAATTGAAAGTCTTGTCTTGCCCCATATGACCCTCACCATGCAGCTCTTGAATAATTTGATCTCTCAAACTACATTATAGAATGCACAACTAATTACCCCTGAACAAAAACCCATCTTGGAGCAAATATTTTGTTTTGTCACCAGCTCTAACTTTTGCTAAAATAACAGAACAATAAGGATCACCTTCAAGTAACTCAGCAAATGAATTAGAACTAGGTACCTCCACTTGCATTCTTCTCAAAAGACTCCTATGCCTACTCAATACATTAGCAACCTAATTTGTGACACTATTTTGTGTTTCACAACAAAGGTGAAATGTTCCAGATAAGCCACCCATTAAGCATGTTGAGATGACACTTTATCTTGATTGTGTAGGTGCTTCAGAGCTTCATGGTTATTATATAAGATAAATTCTCTATGAAACAGATAATGACGCCAATGCTTCATAGCTTGTATCACAACATAGAACTCTATGTCACATGTATCATATTACAACTTCCTCCTTGTTAGCTTCTCACTAAAATAAGCTATTGTTCTACTATTCTGGCTTAAAATAACTCCAATCCCCACTTTAGAGGCATCTATATGTAGCTCAAAAAGTTGATGAAAATTTGGTAACACTAGAATCGAGGTTATAGTAAGACGCACCTTAATCTACTCAAAGCCCTCTCTCCTTCATCAATCCACAAAAATTTCCCACCCTCCATACAGTCAATGAAGGGAGCCATAATACTGTTGAAGTGGGGTATGAGTCGCTTGTAAAATGATGCTAGGCTATGAAAGCTTTGAACTTTAGTTAGTGTAGTAGGTCTCGGCCACTACCTAATTGCTTCCACTTTAGACTTATCAAGCTGCAAACCATTAGCAGAAATTATGTAGCTAGGGAAAAGTACCTCTATAGTCATGAATACACACTTCTTTAAGGTAGCATAGAAATTTTCCCTACGCTACACATTAAGAACATCCCGCAGGTGTTTGAGATGCTAATCTAGATCAACATTGTAAATTGGTAAGTCGTCAAAGTATACGACAACACACTTGCCGATGAATGGCCTTAGAACCTAATTCATCACTCTTATAAATGTGCTAGGTGCATTAGACAATCTAAATGGCATAACCAGCCGCTCATGTAACCCCTCTCGTGTCTTCCACTCATCTCCAACTTGATTACGAATTTGGAGATATCTACTCTTCAAGTCTAGCTTCGAGAATACCTTAGCACCACTCAACTAGTCAAGTAAATCATCCAAGCAAGGATTAGGGAAACGATACCCGACAGTAATCTGATGGCTTAGCTATCTACACACATACACTAGGTGCCATCCTTATTGGGAGTAAAAATAACTGAAACTGCACACAAACTTAAGCTTTCTTGAATAAAACCCTTAGCAAGTAGTTCTTCAACTTACCTCCTCAACTCCTCATTACTGTAGGGCTCATTCGATAATGTGGCCTATTAGGAAGGGTTACATTAGGCTTAAGATCAATTTAGTGCTAGATGTCACATAGTAGTAGTAAGCTATCTGGTAACTCATCAGGAAATACGTCCCGGAACTCTTCCACAATTGAACTGCCACTTCAGGTACTTTTACTTCCCTTTCAACCTACTTACCGACCAAAGCAAAGACAACTTTAGAATCTTGCAATTCTTCCTCAAACCTAGATAAAGATAGCATGTTGGAACTCTTACTTTACTTGACAAATTTAGACTTAGTAGTGTCCCTATTAAGAACCAATACAATCTTCGCACTCTTACATACAAAACCATAAGTATCAACTCTCCCATCATGAATCACACTCTTATCAAATTGCTAAGGCCTTCTCAATAACAAATGGCAATCATCTATCATCACAACATCACACTAGATAGAATCCTTATATTTAGAACCAATGGAGAATGTAACCAACACTTGTTTAGAGACACTTACCTCACTACCCTTCTTTAGCCAAGTTAACTTGTTAGGTTTTAGGTGCTACTCAAGTTTAACACCTAATTTTTATGTAGCTTCTATGGATACAATGTTCTCACAACTCCCTGAGTCAATCATGAACTAACATACTTTGCCTAAAATAGTACAAATGGATTGGAAAATATTGTTCTTGAGCCACTCTTCCTCTATTTCCCTGAGAGTCATGCAGGATCTCTTAATTACTAAATTTTTCTTACCATCTCCCGTTATAAACTCCTTAGTAAATTAGATATTGAAGATAGGTCCTACATCACCCACAGCTTCAAACATAGGTTCATCCTCCTCCTCTTTATTCTCAATAAGAGTGCCTTCTTCTCCATCTTCCTACATTCAGATTTTTGGTGACTAGCCTCATTACACTTGAAGCACTTCACTCCACTAGTGCTAGGCCCACTAGTGTTACATTTATTAAAACACCTAGTAGTGTTATTACCTAAGGTTCCACCTCTAGTATGATTCAGACCACCATTGTTACTATCACCTCCACTACTCATTACAAGAATACTAAATACACCATTCTTAGACCGCCTCTACTATTTCTCAACAATCAATGCTCTTTAGTGCACTACTGATACACTAACAAGGTCAAATAAATTGACCATATCCTGAATCTGCATTCTCAAGCCCCTAATGTATCTAGCAACCAATTGATCATTTGTTTCTTGAAGTTCATTCTTAGCTATTGTCGAGTCTAATTTTTGATTTCCCATTCCTAATCCGATCTATACTAGACCCTATGCTCATCTAATGTAGATCCTTGACTTGAGTTAGGAATTTCGTTTTGTTTTGGATTCGCCACCCAACTGTGGTTGGGAAAAATTGAATTAGGATTAATTGAGCAGATTAATCCTAATTTAGACCACTAGTCGTCGTAATTTCCTTTTTTCATTTTTGTGGAAAGAGAAAAGGGAAAAACTAGAGTTTTTGAGTTTGGAGGCTAACCTATTAAAACCATAAGGTTACCACCCTAATCTCCTAAAATCTAAACCTTTTCCGAAATTTCTTTTTGTTGTCTTTTTATTGTGTTTTTGAATAACCTATTATGAGAAAATGATTTTTATTCCTTTTTAGGGTTGTCTTAAATGGGTGCCTACGTACCTGCTATTCAGGATCAAACTTGCTGTAGTTCGTTTTTCCTAAAAAACTTTAGTGTGTTTGTGAATTTTAATTATGAAATTTCTTTTGATTTATGTTTTTACCGTTTTAGGATTTTTCTAAAAAAATCTAAGCCTAAGCTTAATAATTTGATTTTTTTGAAAATATTAATTTTAAGAAAAAAAACCAATTTTGGATTTATTTATGAAAATGATTTTTCTAAGTGACAAATTTTCATTTTTACTATTTTTCTACCCATTTCTAATATTATAAACTTTTATTAATTTTTGTTAATTTTTATGATTTTTATTAATTTTTATCATTTTATTAACTTTTATTAGTTTTCATAATTTTTTATTAATTTTATAATTTTTATTGAAAAATTTTCTCTTAGATTTTTTATCTATCCTATTCTAAAATCTAAATTATTATTATTTTTTTTTCTAATATTTTTATCATTTTCCTTAGAAAATTTTACATTTATTATTTATTATTATTATTATTATTATTATTTTTATTATTCATCCTAAATTAAATCCTAAAAAAATAATCTGCTTTCTAACATTTTTTTCTATTTTTTAAATTATAAATAACAAATAAGTAAATAAATAAATTCGAAATAAATAAAATAACTAAATAAATACATAAGAAATATAAAATAAATACAAAAAATCGGAAAATCCAACTTACCTGGATCTGGGTCGGTGTGTAGGTCGGGTCGATTGGACATGGCGGCTGGGGATGCTCTTTGACGGCGTTCTGGCGGCCTTTCGAAGTGGTTGAGGTGTCGATTCCTGGGTTTTCAGGGGTGAGGAACTCAACTGTGGCGGTGGTTTGCTTCAAAAACGCCTCCTGGTGGCTGCTCGACGCTTGATCTGTGGTCGCGGGTGAAGAACTCCGGCGAGGCTTCAATTCTCTCTCTTTTCTCTCTTTTTCTCACTTTTGATTTGTGCTTCTACCTCTCCACTTCATCCTCTATTTATAGGTGTAAGAAATCGAGCTGGATAAGATCGGATTTCCATCGATTGAAACAAATCGGATTTGTGGTTAAAAACCCATCTCCGATTTGTGTAAATCAATTGATTTGTTGCGATTTGATTCTAATTGGATGATGTTTATCTTATTTCCATTGAAGATCTGTAGGATTTGTGCAAAAAATCTTAATCAAAAGGCCAAAATTCGGATTTTTCTCCTCGCCGGCGATCTCGAACAGAGGTTGAAGACGATCACGCGCCCGGTGCGTGCGTTCGCTCCAGCCAATCGGCTGCTGACATGTGTCCCAAGCAGAGAAAAAATTTGCAAAACGGGGATTCTACTTCCCTTGTGTTTCGAACCCCTGACCAAGCCCTCTCGGGCGCGCACCAGACCAAGGTTCGGACCAGCTGGGCTAGCCCACTTTCGCGATTTTATTATTTTCGCAATTTGCATATATGCAATGTGATTTTTTTATTTTTTGTATTTTTTTTGAAATTTCAAAAATTTGTAAAAATTATTTAATCATTTTTATTGCCATTTCTGCAATTATTTTCCAAAATTGATATCTTTTTCCTATTTATTTTATTTTTTTGAATATTTTTCCTATTTTTGCTAAATTAGAGAAAAAATGGAAAAAAATGGAAATTAATTATTATTGATTATTATTGATCATTAGGGCAAAAATGAGGTGTCTACAGCTGCCCCTTTTTGTAGTAAAGTTTGAAAAACTTAACTACAAAGACAAGAAAGACACCATTTTTGGCCTCTTGATTGAATGGATAATGCCTTGGTTTAGCTGGTTATCTAGAATTTGGTCTCTAGTAGGAAAATGCTTCATGAGCTAATAATCCCACGAGTGTTTTGTGATGGTTAGTACTGCTTAGGAAATGATCCTAACAATCTAAAATAATGTATCATTACAAAAAGTGCTTTATGGGCTGACTAATTGGTGATAGGAACAATCTCAAGAATTGTTTAGGAGTGTGTTATTGTAAGTGGAATATCTGATGATAGGAAGCGTCTTATCGGACTAGCAACCTTGAAGAGAGGATTTTCTTAGGAAGCGCTCTTATGAGCTGGCCACCTATCAACAGAAGCGTCTGACTAGACTAGCGACTGTTTGGAAAAATACCTTCGACGAGTGCTCTTATGAGCTGACTAATCGGTTGTCGACAATTTGAAAAGTGCTCCTATGAGCTGACTAATGGATAGATTCAAAAAGTTCTTCTCTGAGCTAACTAATCGATGAATTTGAAAGTGCTCCTCTAAGCTAACTGATTGATAAATTCGAAAAGTGCTCCTATGAGCTAACTGATCGATAGATTCGAAAAGTGCCCCTTTAAGCTAATTGATCGATAGATTGGAAAAGTGCTCTTTTGATCTAACTGGTCAATAGATTCGAAAAGTGCTCCTATGAGCTAACTAATCGATAGCTTCAAAAAGTGCTCTTGTGAGCTAACTTTAAGCAAGGTGTCTAGGAAAGTGTCCCTTCGCGGGCTAACTAACCTATAGCGAGAGGACATGCCTCAAAAGGTGCCCTTATGGGCTGACATTTTTGAAGAGATGTTTGGGAAAGTGCCCCATTATGGGCTGACTAACCTATAGCGGGAAGTGTCTTCTTAGACTCACGACCCTGGGGAAGAAATGTCTCGAAAGGTGCCCCTACAGGTTGACCTTGAGACGAGATATTTAGGAAAGTGCCCCATTGTGGGCTGACTAACCTACAGGGAGAAACGTCTCAAAAGGTGCCCTTATGGGCTAACCCTAAGAGAGAATGTTTAGGGAAGTGCCCCGATGTGGGCTGACTAACCTATGATAGGAAGAAATGTCTCGAAAGGTGCCCTTATAGGCTGATCTTAAGAGAGGATATCTAGGAAAGTGCCCCTTTACGGGCTGACTAACCTTTTCAAGGGGATGTTTAGACAAGTGCCCTATTGTGGGCTGAATAATCTTATGCTTTTGAGCATGCTTCTACTGACTGGGTTAAATGATTTGATGTTTTCATGATATGTGGATGATAGTTATTTATTTTAATATGTTTGCCAATTTATCGTGGATAGCAACCAAACAACTAAACTTTCGTGCTGGTTTGCTCCTGCTTTGCTTACTCTTGCTTTAACACAGGGTTGAAGATCTGGATGCGCTTCCTTTCTTGTGCGTATGGCTCTTTTGATGGTAGTGTTATCCTACTAATGCACCGGGTTTTAATACTCAAAAGTAGATAGAATTATATTACAAAATTTATTGAGATTCATTATCATTTTAGTGTTTATCATTCATTGGTGAAGTGATGGGTAATGTGTTTAGGAATGTTTGTTGTAATGAGAATTGGTTGGAATTATCGATCATTCAGAGACATTAACTTTGCTTGTAAAAAATGAAAACTAGACTCAACGAAATTTATATTGAATATTGGCTTTCATAAACATTGGCAAAATTTCAATTCCCTTGCCTATGGATAGTACATCTTAACAGCATCTACATTGATGGGGTCTCTCAATTCTGGACCGTCCATTTGAGTCAATAGAAGAGCGCCTCTTGACAATACCTTTTTTACCACTTACGAACCCTCATAATTTGGGGTAAATTTTCCTCTGGAGTCTTAGGCATTCGGGAGAACTTTCCTTATCACCAGATCCCCTTCTTTGAAGTATCGAGGCCTCATTTTCTTGTTAAATGCTCGAGCCATCCTTTGTTGGTAACACTGGCCATGACATAGTGCAGTGAGTCTTTTTTCATCAATTAGATTCAGCTGATCAAGCCTCTTCTTTACCCAGTCTGATTCTGTTAACTAAATTTCTGACAAAATTCTGAATGATGGTATTTAGACCTCGAATGGTAGCACTGCCTCAGTACCATATACCAACGAATATGGGGTAGCTCCAGTAGATGTTCTTATTGAAGTCCTATAAGCCATGAGAGCAAACGGCAACGTCTCGTGCCAATCTTTGTAAGTAGTAGTCATTTTTTCGATGATCTTTTTGATATTCTTATTAGCTGCTTCTACTGTCCCGTTCATTTGAGGTCGGTAGGGAGTTGAATTTCTATGGTTTATGTGGAATTGTTGACATAAACCTGTCATTGACTTGTTATTAAGATTGGTACCGTTGTCGGTGATGATGGACTCAGGAACTCCATATCGAGCTATTATGTCCCTTTTTAAGAAACGAACTATTACCCCTTTTGTGACATTGGCATATGATGAAGCTTCTACCCACTTGGTGAAGTAATCAATTGCTACCAATATAAACCTGTGGCCATTGGATGCTATCGGAGTGATTGGGCAGATTATGTCGATTCCCCACATGGAGAAAGGCCATGGTGCTGACAACGAGTGCAACTTGTTGGGCGGAGCATTTATCCGGTTTGCGTACACTTGACACAAATGACAGTGCTTGACATATTTTATATAATCTGATTCCATGGTTAACCAATAGTAACCTAACCTCATGATTTTTCGGGCCAACATGTAGTTGTTCATATAAGGTCCACATACCCCTTCATGTACTTCTTTCATCAGTTCACATGCTTCATTTTTATCTACACATCTTAGTAAGGTGGTATCAGACGATCTTTTGTAAAGTATAGACCCACTTAATAAGAAATGGCTTGCTAACTTTCTGAGTGTTCTTTGGTCATTTTTGCTAGCCATTTCAGGGTATCTACTTTCTTAGAGAAAAGTTTTGATGTCATGATACCAAGGCTTGTCATCTTGTGCTTTTTCAATTGCTAAACAGTAGGCGGGCCGATTTTCGATGTCTATTTTCAACGGTTGGACTTCAGCTCCCCTTGTTATCTGAATCATACATGCTAGTGTGGCGAGTGCATCTGCAAACTGATTCTGAGTTCTTGGGACGTAGGTGAAACTGATTGCCTCGAATTCTTCAATTAGCTCTGTCAAATGCTGATGGTATGGTACTAGTTTGGGGTCCTTAGTCTTGTATTCCCCTCTCGTCTGTAATATGATAAGTGATGAATCTCCGTATACTTCTAATTCGCGGATTTCCATGTGGTAAGCCATTTTGAGGCCGAGGATGCACGCCTTATATTCTGCGATATTATTGGTATATGGAAATGTGAGTCTTGTCGCGGAAGGGAATTGTGTTCCGTCTAGGGATATCAACACTGCCCCGATCCCACAACTGAATACATTGGCAGCTCCGTCGAAGAACATTTTCCACTTAGGGTCCTGCTCTATCCCACGGGTCTTCTACTGGTGTACCTTCCACTGTTAATATATTTTCGTCAGTGAATTGGGCTTGTAGTTCTTGGGAATCTCCTTCAACAGGGTGTTCTGCCAATTGGTCGGCTAAAGATTGCCCTTTCATCAAGTTTTGATTTATGTATGTGATATCAAACTCCGATAAGAGCATTTGCCATTTGGAGATTCTCCCTATCAAAACGGGTTTCTCTGCCAAGTACTTCAGAGGATCATGTCTTGTTAGCAGCTCAATATGATAGTAAAGGGTGTACTGCCTTAACCGGTGCATAACCCAAATCAGAGCTCAACAAGTCCTCTCTACTTCTAAATGCCTCTGTTCCCCGTCTGTGAATTTCTTACTTAAGTAATATATGAAATGCTCTCTTCCTTCTTCATCTTTTTGCCCCAACACGCATCCCATGGATTCAGGGAGTATTGTGAGGTAAAAGAATAAATGCTTCCCTTGCTTCGGGACTATCAAGACTGGAGGTTTTATGAGATAGTCTTTGATCGTCTTGAATGCTTCTTCGCATTCGTCGTCCCATTCTACTGTGGCATTCTTTTTCAACAGACGGAATAGTGGCCAGCACTTATCTGTGAGATAAAACGAGCTATGTAATTTAACATTCCCAGCAAACTTCTTACTTCTTTGACAGTGCGGGGGGAAGGTAGCTCTAATATAGAATTTACTTTGTCAGGGTCGATTTTAATGCCTTCCTGGCTTATGACAAACCCTAACAATTTGCCCGTTGTGACCCTGAAAGTGCACTTCTCTGGGTTTAACTTGAGCTGGAATTTTCTCAATCGCTTAAACAAATTCCTCAGGATATCTGTATGGCTCTCTTCTTCTTTAGACTTGGCTATCATGTCGTCGACGTATACTTCGACTTCTTGATGCATTATGTCATGAAGTATCGCGACCATGGCTCTTTGATATGTTGCCCCAGCGTTTTTTAAGCCAAAGGGCATGACTTTATAACAAAAAGTCCCCCATGTTGTGATGAAAGTCGTCTTAGTTTTATCTTCTTCAGCCATTTTTATCTGGTTATATCCTGAGAAACCATCCATAAATGAGAAAAGATGGTTTCCTGCAGTGTTGTCCACTAAAACATCAATGTGAGGTAGGGGGAAGTTATCCTTTGGTGTAGCTTGGTTTAAGTCCCAGAAGTTTACGCATATACGTACTTTTCCATTCTTTTTCATAACGAAGACTATATTCGCTACCCATTCTGGGTAATCGGACACTTCGATGAACCCTACTTCTAGCAGTTTCTTGACTTCCTCCTTGATCTTTAGTAAGATGTCAAGCTTAAATCTTCTCAATTTCTATTTTTTAGGTTTGACATCTTCCCTTGTGGGAAGCCTATGAACCACTATTGATTGGTCTAGTCCTGGCATGTCACCATATGACCAGGCGAACACATCTGCATATTCAGTTAACAGCTCGGTTATCTCACGTTTTTGCTCGGCACTTAAACTGGTCCCGATCTTGAGGTTTTTAGGTTTTTCAATGCTTTCTAGATTTACTGTCTCTACTGGTTCGTCGATTGAAATTTCGCTTTGTTTATGTTTTTTCCAATTTTCTTGTATTATTTCGTGGTCAAGGATATCGCCTCCAACAACTGACCCAGCAGCGTTGGAAACGATATCAACGTTTTTATTTTCTACTTGCGCAAAATGTCCCCGATGTTCGATGGTAGGAGATCTCAGTGAAGTAAAATGAAAGCAGATATATATAAGTAAGACAAACTGTAATTTCTTGAATTGTAAAGAAGTCTCAATAAAAATCGTTTAACAATCGTTCTCTATCCTTGAGCTGACCTAGAGCTATCAATAGGACAACATAACCAATTATTGAGAGCTGGATGTTGTTTGGATGTGCAAGGGGTTGGGTTCCCATTGCTGACGTCATCTTCGCTTATCCTTGGCTCTTGAATGGTAGTTGCTTGTCTAAAAGATTGCTGGAGGGGTGGAATGCGCATCTAGGTGTTGCTTGGCTTCTCTTTCTTCCTACCTTTGACACCTCTGGTTTGTGCTTCTTCCCAGGCTGTAGGAATGTACCCTAGTCCAAACGTCCCTCGCTGCCCCTCCTTAAACTGATGGCCTTCCTTACTAGTCATCACATTCACCTCGTTGAATATCTGGAGACCAAGGTCTTCGGAACCATCATCCCCAATGTATGGTATGGCGGTTTCTTTGTAGATGGCATAATCTTGCTCACCCATCACAGTGACTATCTGCCCATTTGCAATGAATTTGACCCTTTGATGGAGACTAGAGGGTATGGCTCCAGTAGTATGTATCCAGGGCCTTCCCAAAAGTAGGTTGAAAGATCTTGGGATGTCGAGGACTTGAAAAGATATGTAGAACACTTGCGGGCCAATCTCCACCGGCAGGTTTATCTCCCCTACTATGTCTCTTTTTGACCCGTCAAAAGCCCTGACCACCATCGAGTTAGGTTTAATATTGCTTGGATCGACCCCCAATAAGTTGAGGGTAGCCAATGGGCATACACTGAGGGACGACCCGTTGTCGATGAGTGCTCGGGAGACAATCGTGTCATTACACCTTACCACTATGAATAGTGGTTTTGTATGTTGGTCTCCATCTTCTCCTAGCTCTTCAGGGGAGAAAGATATCTGGTCCACAGTGAAAATAGAATTCACCACGTGACTTATTTTATCTATAGCGATGCCTTCTGGGACCTGAATCTGTTTGAGCACTTTGAAGAGTACTTCCTTGTGGGGCTCAGAGGCTGTAAGGAGGCCCATGAGTGATATTTGTGCTGGAACCTTGTTTAGTTGTTCTATGATCTTATATTCACTCGCTTTGACCATTTTTGTAAATGCAATGAGCCCCTCTTCTTCTTCCTCTACTTTCTCCGTGTTGGGCTCTTCAGTTGAGATTTTATATTTTGGGTCATATACTCTCCCAGAGTGGGTGATTCCTCCCACCATAGGGGGTCGCTCTTGCTCGAGGGTCTGATAGTCAAACGGTGCGGCCTTATACCTCTCTGCAGGTATTGGGACATTGAACACATATCTCTTCTTTGGGATTTGTATCTCAGTTGACTGTCCCTCATAGCATTTTATGACTCTTGGCTTTTGATTTAAATTAATCATGTTTACATATTTCTCCCCTTCCTTTGGCGGGTTGTCCTCTTTTTCAAACTCGGGCCCCCATTTGCTAGGCGGCCCATACACAGTTGGGGTATAAGAATAGTTCACTAGGTGCTCAAATCTCCCATGTGATTTTCCCAAGGTGCCGACTATTGGATCTCCGGCTAACCATCTCTTTTTGATATGTGACTTAGGGGTTTTCTCTAGAGCTTGATGGGAATGCCTTTTCTGTTGGTCTGTCACCTTTTGCTTAGAGGCTTCTTTGGGAGTCGACTCTTCAGATGTGATCATATTGATGGTGGGCTTATGATTAGGCAGCAGATTGGTGTTGACATTGGGTGTTGGGGTGTTAACAAAATCCAGCTGCACAATCCTGGCATCAATCAGATCCTGGATTTTATGTCGGAGCCTCCAGCATCTGTCTGTAGAATGCCCCTCTTGGCCCATATGATAGTCACATTTGAGGCTTGCGTCAAAGTTTCTAGGCTTGTATCGATCGTTTGGGATTTCGAAGTTGATCAAATTATCCGCTCGCAGCTGAGCAAAGACCTGGCTAAGTGGGATTGGAATTGGAGTGAACTGTCTCGGGACCTTGGTAGCCTGGGCGTGATTTGCCGTGGAGTGCTGGGCTGGGGTACTCGTGGTTTGGAATGTCACCCGAGTTCCAGCTTTGTCTGCTTTACCGGAGTTGACTGTGCTGACAGTAGACTCCTTGGCTCTGTTACCTCCTAAGGGCCTTTGTGATGGTGTGACCCTAGGAGGATCCATTGTTTGGAGTCTGCCTGTAGTGATGGCGCTTTCAATCTGGCACCCTGTAGCTACTACTTCTGCAAAACTGGATGATGTCTGGCCCACTAGATGTGAGAAGTAGGTCTTGTCTAGAGTATTGATGAATATGGATGTCAACTCTTTATCAGAAATTGGGGTTGCTATCTTGGTAGCTTGAGCTCTCCAACGCTGAGCATACTCTTTAAAAGACTCAGTGTGTCTCTTTCGAAGACTCCTTAGATCAATCACCGAGGGGGCGACTTTGATATTAAACTTGTATTGGTCATAAAATGTCCGGGCAAGCCTTTCCCAGGTGTTAACCTGATTGAAATCCAGGTGGGCATACCAAACTAATGCAGGACCTGTAAGGCTATCCTAGAATGTCTGGATCATCAGTTGGTCATATTGAGCATACTTGCTCATCTTCCGGGGGTATAGCCTTGTGTGTATTTTGGGGCATCCGGTACTATCATACTTTTCAAATTCTGGGGTCTTGAATTTATCAGGGTACACCTCTTCCCCATACGTTGGCAAGCTAGTGATCCTGGCTTGCTCGAAACCATCATGCCCCTCTATTGTTTTCATCTTGTTAGCCAGTTGTTGGAAGAGTCTTTTTTCCATCTCTTTCTGTCTCTCCTCCATCTCTTTCTTCAGGTCATCAGAGGTTGGACCTTGGTTGATTCTCAGCTCATACTCAAAGGCCGGGTTGAGGTGGGAATTGATTTCCTCATATTCTGGAGGCTGCCCCTCCACTGCCTTCCCTTTTCTAGCCCTTGAATGTTCTTCTTGAGTCGGGTGGGTGGTACGAAGGAGGCCAATGCTTTCAGTCAGGAGGTGGACTTGTGCAGCTAACTGCTGGACCGTTTGTTCTAGGGATATGATCCTAGAGTCTGAAGCAGCGTCAGCACTTGTGTTGTTGCGGTTGTCGCCACTGTTTGTCATTTTTGTTCTTGAACGTGTGCAAATTGGGCTTCTAGGAGGGTTCGGTTGTTTGGGAGCTATTTTGATACCTGGCACGCATTTTTTCTTTTTAGTATAATGTATGCAAATGTGATGCATGTGTCACACGGATGCTAAAATAAAAGAGGCAAAAAATTGATTGATGATGTAATATTGAAACTTTTTTATTAATTTTGGAGTTCGATACTTGAAAAAAAAAAAAATGAAAGAGTACAATAATAATCTATTTCCTAGCTTTATTAGTCTTCTATTGTGGAGACTTAGGTTTTCCATTGATGACGGCTTCTAATTCCTTGACTCTGGCTTGGGTTTTCTCCAGCTGAGCTTCCAAGGCTTTATTTCTTTGGTCGGATTCCTTGAATCGACCTTTCTAGATATCCTTTTTATAATCTGTAGCTTCAAAATATACTTCCATTTGGGCCCTGACCTGCTCTAGGTAGATTTCCAGCTCCGGATCTACCTTGTTTGGCTTAGGTTGGGTGACATCTAGGACCCGGTATGCTCTTTCCCCTGTCTGATACAACTGGTAGATCACGAACTCCTTCGTGGCTCGATGTTTTCTCACTTCGCCATCCAGCTCTCCGAGGTCTACATTCGGGCTTCCTAAAGTGCTTTGATCTCTGCCAGTTTAGCAAATTTCTCAGCTACTAGTAAGTTCGGATCTTGATACTCGAATGTGACTGCCTCCAGCGAGGGCCGATAAACTATGTCTTGAATAGTACCGAACTAGCGGACCACTGAGTTAGGATGATAACCTATACATCCGCTGATACCGATTAGAGGCACGACTTGAAAGTTACTGCAGGTTAAAATAATTTTGTCGCAGCAACTCCATCTGGCTGTCCACAGAATGTCATCGGCATTGAAACTTCTAAGCACTTATACCCAACTATGGCTGGTAAGGTCGTCGGGTAGCTTTATCTTCTCTATGCATGAGTCCACGAGGTCCACTTGTTGAGCCAAGGTTTTTCGGACTATGTTCAGCCCAAAACACTTGAGGTGGCTTACAAACAATATCAGTATAAGGTTGATATTTGAGCGGAGGATCCCGTGGCCTTTTTTCTTGACAAAGTTTAAGTTCCGGATCCGTTTAGCCAATAGAGCCGGGATGTAAGATTTTCCTTCCAGGAATTGGGCCACCAATTCTGCAACTCGATATTGGATATAGAAAGTTTCGGTAGGGAAAAGTATGGTGGTGAAAGCTGTTAGGATGAAAGCATTCACCCTTCTTTATCTATAAGTCTTAGGGTCCCCACACAATATGTCTTTCCTGTCCCCATTATCTTCTTGGCTGATGAACCAGGCTTCCAACTCATCCATCTATATGCAGTATCCGTTACAGTCTGCTAATGCCTTGTTGATTGCTGTTTTGCGGATACCCAGGAGTTTACTGAAAATACCGGCTGGCCCGGCCTCAAGATCTTGTACATAGACTTGGTTGGTTAGTGCTGGAGCCTGTAGCAGCTGGGTATACTCTTCCAGAGTAGGAGTAATCTCATGTGGCCCAATGAAGAAAGCCGCGGGCTTTATTTCCCATAGGTGGAGCATAGCTCGTACCAAGGGCAAGTTCATCTCCATCTTCATCAGTGAGAGGATGGGCCCTATTTTTTGTTGGATGAAGGCCTGCTCCTCCAGGTTGTATAGGGTGAACCAGTGGTCCAGTACCAATTTTGGATCCAGAGGTTTGTACACTCGAATTTCTTTGCGGAGGAGGCGGTCAACTGCAGTACTAGCCATCTATTACAATAGAAATTTCCTAATTACAACTAGAACTATGATAACATTACAGGGAAATATATCTGACCTCCATGAATAGAATAAAAATATTACATCATCAATCTATTGTCAGCCTATGATATTATGTATGCAAATAGGTAGGTTCTAACAGGTCCCCAAGCTTTATAGCCTCCCGCATTCTCGGAGAAATGGATCTCAAGCCATATCGAAGCATTGGGTGGGGTAGCCTAATCAGTCCCGAACGGTAATCATATCACTTCGCTCGAAACCTACACAATGGCCCCCCGTCTTAGGGTCCTAAGACGGCCTGGGTTTGACCGTATCTATTCACACATTTACATGCATGCAGACTCAACAACTAAAGTAAATAACTAAATCCTAACCTTTAGCTAAATCCCTGAAAGGTTAGCAAATATAATAAATCAAAAGACATTTCTTAGAAAGGAGCAATTCGAGGAGATCTAGGTGGCTAGCCTACTAGAGAATTTTCTTCCCCAGTAGAGTCGCCATCTTGTCGAGTCTAATTTTTGATTTCCCATTCCTAATCCGATCTATACTAGACCCTATGCTCATCTAATATAGATCCTCGACTTGAGTTAGGAATTTCGTTTTGTTTTAGAGTCGCCACTCAACTGTGGTTGGGAAAAATTGAATTAGGACTAATTGAGCAGATTAATCCTAATTTAGACCACTAGTTGTCGTGATTTCATCTTTTCATTTTTGCGAAAAGAGGAAAGGAAAAAACAAGAGTTTTTGAGTTCGAAGGCTAACCTATTAAAACCCTAAGGTTACCACTCTAATCTCCTAAAATCTAAATCTTTTCTGAAATGTCTTTTTGTTGTCTTTTTATTGTGTTTTTGAATAACCTATTCTAGGAAAATGATTTTTATTCCTTTTTAGGATTGCCCCAAATGGGTGCCTATGTACTTGCTATTCAGGATCAAACTTGATGTAGTTCGTTTTTCTTGAAAAACTTTAGTGTGTTTGTGAATTTTAATTATGAAATTTCTTTTGATTTATGTTTTTACCATTTTAGGATTTTTCTACAAAATCTAAGCCTAAGCTTAATAATTTGATTTTTTTGAAAATAATAATTTTAAGAAAAAAAAACCAATTTTGGATTTATTTAAGAAAATGATTTTTCTAAGTGACAATTTTTCATTTTTACTATTTTTCTACCCATTTCTAATATTATAAACTTTTATAAATTTTCGTTAATTTTTATGATTATTATTATTTTTTTATTATTTTTTATCATTTTTATTAACTTTTATTAGTTTTCATAATTTTTTATTAATTTTATAATTTTTATTGAAAAATTTTCTCCTAGATTTTTTATCTATCCTATTCTAAAATCTAAATTATTATTATTTTTTCTAATATTTTTATCATTTTCCTTATAAATTTTTACATTTTTATTATTGATTATTATTATTATTATTATTCATCCTAAATTAAATCCTAAAAAAATAATCTACTTTCTAACATTTTTTTCTATTTTTTGAATTATAAATAACAAATAAGTAAATAAATAAATTCGAAACAAATAAAATAATTAAATAAATACATAAGAAATAAATAAAATAAATACAAAAAATCAAAAAATCCGACTTACCTGGATCCGGGTCGGTGCGCGGGTCGGGTCGGATCAGGTCGAAGCGGGTCAGGTCGAGTCGATTGGACACGGCAGTTGGGGATGCTCGTTGACGGCGTTCCGACAGCCTTTCGAAGCTGTTAAGGTGTCGATTCTTGGGTTTTCGGGGGTTAGGAACTCAACTATGGCGGTGGTTTGCTTCAAAAACGCCTTCTGGTGGCTGCTCGATGCTTGATCGGTGGTCACGAGTGAAGAATTCCGGCGATGCTTCGATTCTCTCTCTTTTTCTCACTTTTGATTCGTGCTTCTGCCTCTCCACTTCATCCTCTATTTATAGGCATAAGAAATCGAGCTGGATAAGTTCGGATTTCCACCGATTGAAGCAAATTGGATTTGCGGTTAAAAACCCATCTTCGATTTGTGCAAATCCATTGATTTGTTGTGATTTGATTCCAATTGGATGATGTTTATCTTATTTCCATTGAAGATCTGTTGGTTTTGTGCAAAAAATCGAATCAAAACGGCTGGAATTCAGATTTTTCTCCTCGCCGGCGATCTCAGACAGAGGTTGAAGACGATCACGCGCTCGGCGCGTGCGTTCGCTCTAGCCAATCGGCTACTAACACGTGTCCCAGGTAGAGAAAAAATTTGCAAAACGCGGATTCTGCTTCCCCTGCGTTTCAAACCCTTGACCAAGCCCTCCCGCACGTGCACCAGACTAAGGTTCGGACCAGTTGGGCTGACTCACTTTCGCGATTTTATTATTTTCGCAATTTGCATACATGCAATGCGATTTTTTTATTTTTTGTATTTTTTTGAAATTTAAAAAATTTGTATAAATTATTTAATCATTTTTATTGCCATTTCTGCAATTATTTTCCAAAATTGATATCTTTTTCCTATTTATTTTATTTTTTGAATATTTTTCCTATTTTTGCTAAATTAGAGAAAAAATGGAAAAAATTGAAAAATAATTATTGTTGATTATTATTGATCATTAGGGTAATAATATGGTGTTTACAGCTATCAATTGGTAAAAATCAGAAGTGTAATCATCCATTAACCTACTACTTTGCTTAAGTTTTTGCAACCTCTGGTACATAATGTGTTGGAGATTATAAGGTAAAAACACTATTTGTAGGTGCTTTTTCGTCTTTTCCCATGATGTGGTTTTTTTACTTTCCCAAACCTATTTTGGGTTAATTTTAACTGCTGCCATCATGCAGTAGCCCTACCATGCAATTTGGTCGCTACCAACTGCACTTGTTTGTCCTCAAGGACTCCTTTGAACTGTAGGATCTCTTCAATTGTGGTCAACTAGTCCAAGAATTCCTTTGGTTAGGGGCTTTCATGAAACTTTGGTATCTCCATTCTCATACTTATTTCCCAACGCCTCTAGTCTTCCTTTGTGTGAGGCTTACCATGCTTGCGGAACACTTCATCTTACTATTCATTCTCAATAGAAGAGGAGTTATCCTCTACTCCTTTAGTATCTAGCATTGGATTATGGTTTCTCACATGCCTAAGGTTAATGTTTTGATTTTGAGTACCCATCAATGCACCTATTCTTTTTGCCAATCGGTTTACAACAACATCCAAACATTGTTCCAATGCCACATCTAGCTGCTTGTCAATCATCTGCCTAATTCTTTGATCTAGATCATTGTGATCATAGACCTCATCCACTACAGCATGACATTGATTAGCTTATCTACGGGGTGCCATTGTTACCAAGAGTGAACGTAGCATTGATACCAATTGACGCAATGTATAATGTGATTCTACAAATACCTGAAGTGTAATATTTAAATATTAATTGATTTTGATAATTTCTAGGTGTTTGGCATCTAAATTCAAGAATTGTATAAAATTCGAGAATTTGGGAAGAAAACAGAGTAAGATAGCTCATGAAAAGCTTTGATATTCAATCAATATCTGTCTCGTTGCCATAGGACGTACAAATAATAACAGATACAAAGCTACTAAAAATAAAACATAGAAATTTGTCAAAAATAGAATTGTCTAAAACCGAAAAAAATAGAAATGTCTAAAACTTAAAGACATAAAGTATAGTGCAAAACAAATATAGTGCCACAAACAAAATTTAATATAGAGATATCTATAAAAAGTTATGAGTAACATAAAAATTACTAAAAATAACAAAATTACATATTTGAGGATTAAACGAATAAATTTACTTTAAAAACAACGTAGTTTAGTATTAAAGGTATTGACTTTTTTGAGTTAACTTATTTATTTAAATAAAAAAAATAAAAAAATTGTAACTAATCTGCTTCTGTTTAACTATATACTTATTTGTTAATATTTCTATCTCATCACGGTGTCTAGAGGCGGTACGGCATCAAAGGACTCTCAGACAACACCCTACAGGGACTGGATAGTCGTGCGCCGAAGGCGCGTGTCCAAGCCCATGGTCTAACAACCTAGAACTATACGACTCTTGGAGCCAAGTACGCATGAATAAAAACCGTCGAGCATTAATTCCCACACTAAGAGTAAATCCACCATAGAGACTGACGACATGACAGATATACCAGACCCAATAAATCCAGCTGTCCTTCTCACACCTACTCCCTCACTGCCACATCGTATACATGAAAACACAACTTTCAAATCATCTTGACCCAGATCCCAATATACTTAATACTCAGCCTAGTTATTCTGGTATAAATTATGAGCTCGGACCATCGACCATCCCACACGCTATAGCCAAAGAGAAAAATCAATATAAAAAAACTAGCACGAGCTAAATCGAAGAATGGACCAGAAAATCACCATGGCTTCTTCCCCATTATCGGTTGTATTGCATCCGGCGGGACAACCACTGGATAAGAAATCTCATGCATCCCCGGATATCTGAGGACCTGATGTACCCGATTTTCTTGGTTCAAAAGATCTAAATTTACATGACTGCGCAGCAGGGAAGAATGGACAATGCAGCAAGGCATGGCCTTCGCATAGGAACATCGATGGAATTTCATGTCAAATTCTACACTGTCGTGCCACAGAATCATCATCAAACAGGCGAGCTGATGGAACAATGGAGTGCAACGTGTCAGGGGATCACCATTCTCATTCTTCAGCGGCCGAGAGTGCCCAACTTTCCCTTGCCAGCCACTTATCTTCTGCGACACAACCGAGCACAAACGCTCCTGTTCTCCAGTCAGGGACAAGAGTCCATGGCCTTCCTAGCAACGGAAAGACCACTCGAGGTTCTGATGCTGGAGCTCAATGACCTAATCCAGCTGGAAGATGAGACCATTTACTTTCGTGTCATTGCAATGGCCATGGAAAATGAAATACAAGTGTCCAATACACCTGTCAAATTTTTTGTTTGGAACAAACGAGGGGCCAATTCCGCGCTGAGCTTGTTCAATTAAGCACGGACTCTTTCATTGCTGCATACATGATAAATCATACTACAGACTTGAATTTACAATGGTGATCTGTTAATCAACCCACAGGCACGCTATAGCGCAATCTGAGCAGATCCAAATACACTACGAACCGCGGGAGACTAATTTTGTAGCAATCACCTAGCTGGCAAGTTTTTGACGCAGCGCAGAAAGCGTAACGAAACGAATTCGAATACGGATTGGTTTCACAGACAGTAAAGAAAAAAATTTTGTTGCCAACTCTGGTTGCGCACAACCGATAAACGGAGAAATTCTCTCTCTCAAAGTGTATTTCAAAGGATAATAAAACGTAACCCTAAAATAACCTAACATCGGTATATATACTACCCTATAAAAATACATAGAAAAGGAAATATACACATACACGTGGAAAGAAATATTACTATAGACGTCTATTATCTATCGTGTACACGGTCGTGCCTCCCAGCCGTGTATAATTCTGTGAACATTCCTAACCATACACACAGCCGTGTCCCTGGCCGTGTATGGAGGCCGTGTATGCTTCTGTGTGATATCCTGGTCAAATACACGGCTGTGGTTCAAGCCATGTGTAGAGGCCGTGTATGCTTCTATGGGATTTCCTGATTGAATACACGACCGTGCCTCAGGCCATGTATAGAGGCCATGTGTCTTTCTGGAAGTTCCCTTCACTCGTTACACGGCCGTGTAACAAGCCGTGTATCAGCCCATGTCTCCTGTATCTCCATCATTCTCTCCCACCAATGGAAAACTCGATCCCGAGTTCTCGTCAAGATATAACGGCGTGTCATCGGGGTGAAAAAGTGATAAATCCGCAACATTAAAAGTACAAGAAATGTTCATATCCTCCGGAAGTTGCACGACGTAGGCATTGTCGTTTATCTTGTGCACAACTTCATAAGGTCCATACTTTTTGGGTTGAAGTTTCCCATATCTACCTACAAGGAAACGCTCTCTTCGAAAGTAAACCATTACCTGATCGCCCACGGCAAAGAGTTTCTTCCGTTTATGCTTATCTGCAGCCCCTTTGTATCGGGTATTGGCTTCCTCTATCTTTCGTTTAACTTCCTTGGCAGTGGTTTGGTATTGTTCCGCCATATGTTTAGCAGCCACATCACCTACCATGTCCTTGGGTAATTTGATCAAGTCCAACGCATGTTGTGGCGTTTTGGTATATACCACTGAGAACGGTGACCTCCCAATAGTTCGGTGGACGGAACTATTGTAAGCGAATTCAGCCTGAGCTAATGCCTAATCCCACTGCCCTGGCTTCTCACGGCAAATACTTCTGATGAGGTTTCCGAGGGTTCCGTTAGTTACCTCTGTTTGACCATCGGTTTGGGGATGAGCGGTGCTGCTGTAATTCAGAGACGAGTCAAACATATACCAGAGAGTCTTCCAAAAGTGACTAAGGAATTTGCTATCTCTGTCGGAAGTAATGGACTTTGGGACCCCATGTAACCGCACCACTTCCTTGAAGAACAGCCGCGCAATAGCCCGTGCATCAGCGGTCTTTCTGCAGGGAATAAAATGAGCCATCTTGGAAAACCTGTCAACTACAACAAACATAGAGTCAGCACCTCGTTGGGTACGAGGCAAACCAAGTATAAAGTCCATCAACAAGTCCTTCCAAATGTTTGCCGGCACGGGAAGAGGAGTATATAGGCCAGTGTTTTGGGATTTCCCCTTCGACACTTGGCAAATGTAGCACCTTTCCACAATTTGATACACATCCTTCCTTAACCGAGGCCAAAAATATCTTTCAGTAACTGCGGCTAGGGTCATATCTCTACCCATATGTCCCGCTAATCCACCACCGTGCAGATCTCGGATAAGCTTTTCCCGTAAGGAAGATTCAGGAATGCACAGTTGATTTCCTTTCATTAAGTATCCCTCATGGATATGATAGTTGTCACAAGGTTCTCTGTTGGCACACTTAGTCCAAGTGTCCTTAAAGTCGCTATCACCTTCATATAGCTCCTTTAGTTTCTCAAAACCGACAATGTCCGTACTTAAAGTAAGTAGGACATCTGCTCTTCTACTCAGGGCATCCGTGACCTTGTTTTGCACACCCGACTTGTGCATTAGTCTAAAAGGAAACCTTTGTAAGAACTCAATCCACCTAGTGTGCATGTCCTTACTAATTCAGGTTTGACCACTCAAGTGTTTAAGAGCCCCGCAGTTCGAGTATAAGACGAACTCTTTCCCAATCAAATAGTGCTCCCATACTTTAAGGGCTCTCACCACGACGTAGAATTCCTTGTCATATGTAGACTAAGTTCTCCTTGCTTCACACAATTTTTCACTATAAAAGGCGATTGGTCTTCTTTCCTGTGACAGTACTGCACTAACTTCAACCCCACTGGCGTCGCAATCCACCTCAAATAACTTCTCAAAATCTGGTAGCGCTAATACAGGAGCGCCACACAATCGTTGCTTTAAGTTCATGAAGCTCGTTTCGGCTTCTTTGCCCCATTGGAACTTACCCTTCTTCAAACACTCAGTCAAGGGGGCAGCGACTACACTAAAGTGCTTAATGAATCTTCTGTAGAAACTAACTAGGCCGAGAAAGCTTCTCAACTTAGTAACGGTTCTCGGAACAAGCCATTCTTTAATCGCTTTCACCTTTTCGTCATCCACCATTACCCCTTCACTACTGACTACAAACCCAAGGAACAATAGTCGCCTTGACATGAATGTGCACTTCTTAAGATTAGCGAACAGTTTTTTCTCTTTTAGTATAGATAACACGCATTTCAAATGCTCAAAATGTTCTTCTTTAGACTTACTGAATACCAAATTATCATCGAAGTACACAACAATGAAACGACCATTAAAGGGTTTTAATACCTGGTTCATTACTCTCATGAAGGTGCTCGGCACATTACTAAGACCAAATGGCATCACTAGCCACTCATACAGCCCCTCCTTGGTCTTGAATGCCGTCTTCCATTCGTCTCCAGGACGGATCCGAATTTGGTGGTACCCACTCTGCAAATCTATCTTGGAGAAAATAGTAGCACCACTCAATTGATCCAACATATCCTCGATGCGCAGGATAGGGAATTTATACCCTATGGTAATCTTATTGATAGCTCTGCTATCAACACACATCCTCCAGCTCCCATATTTCTTGGGAGTTAACAAGGCTGGAACCGTGCACGGACTCAAACTGTCCTGGATAAACCCTTTGTCCAAGAGCTCTTAGACCTTCTCCTATAGAACTTCGGTCTCCTTAGGACTCATCCTATAATGTGGGAGGTTTGGGAGACTTGCTCCGGGCACCAAGTCTATCTGGTGTTGAATGTCTCTCAGAGGGGGTAGCCCCTCAGGTAGATCATCCGGAACCACCTCCTTAAACTCCTCCAGTAGACTCTTCACTGCCTCGAGTACTTTCCCAGCAACCTCCTCCTCTCCTACTACCACATCTTTTACTATGAGGGCGTGTACCACCTGCGACTCCCTCAAGTCTTCCATCACTTCCTTCTCTGATTGAGTGACGGTTAGGAACAAACGACTTTCAACCTTCTTTCCCTTCGCGCGTCCTTCCCTTTTCAATGGTAACAAGGTGTACCTCACACCCTCCTTTTCCAATCTATATACATTCTCTTTGCTCGCATGCTGTGCGTCCACATCAAATTGCCATGGCCTCCCGAACAAGATGTGACAAGCATCCATGTCCACAATATCACAGAATGCTTCATCACAGTACTTTCCTATTGAGAAATGTACCTTGCATCTCTCCTTGACTTCAATCTTTTCGGCCGCTTTAATCCAACCAATGGTGTACGGATTCGGGTGCTTCTCGATAGGCAGCTGCACCTGTTTCACAACTTCCCTTCCTATGATGTTTTCGCAACTACTGCTATCTACTATTAGCTCAAATAACTTCCCCTTGATAGTACACCTTGTGCGAAACAACTGGTACCACTGTGTGATCTCTTCTTGCTTCGAGGTTAGCATCATGCGTCGAATCACATAAGTTGGTTTTGTTGCTTCTTCTTTCTCCTCATAATACTCTCCCTCTCCGTCAGGCTCACAGCAAACCTCCTCATCATCCTCCTTATCAAGGATGTTTACGCTTCTCCTCGCAGGACATTCGTTTGACCGTTGACCCGGTTGAATGCATCGGAAACATTTGCCCAAAATGGGTTTGGCGTAGGGATTACTCTGCCTCTGGGTTCCCTTATGTTCTATCGGCTTCTTTCCCTCACTTTTCTCTTCTCTCTTGGCATTGTCCTCCATAGGCTTGTATGTAGCGATTCTTCCCTTCTCAAAACCCGACTTACTTCCACTACCCACAGCTTCACCAACATATCCCTTCCTTCCTCCTCCATATCTACTCCCTGTTCTTGCAACACTAGTTTTGCACGGAGAGCTAAATTCTTTGCCTCTACTAGAGTCCTCACCATTGTAACCCCAATTTTGTCTTTAATTTGGAGCTTCAGTCCTTCCACATACTTTGCTACTTGCTGGCCTTCGCTTTCCCTCAAGTCATTCCGCTCAGCCAACCTCATGAACTCCGCCGTATACTCATGCACTGAACGTTGTCCCTGGCGGCACCACTGATATTGTTGGAACAATATCTGCTCATAGTCTGGCGGGAGGAAATCATGTTGCAGCAACTGCTTCATGCGATACCATGATCTCACCGGGTGCTTTCCTTCCCTTTGCCTCCTGCTCTGTAGCCTCTCCTACCATGCCGAGGCACCACTCTTCAACCTGCATGCCACCAACCTTACTCGACGGTCTTCGGGAATCTCCATATAGTCGAAGAACCGATCCACTTCCGCAATCCAATAGAGGAAGCCTTCGATATTAAGGCTGCCACCAAACCATGGAATGTCGACCTTCAAGAGGTAGTCTCCTTCGTCTCCCTGATCATAACCTCCACGGTTCCTCCAATAGTCGCCATCTCTATGATGGTTCCCATGATGAGCCATCCAATAACCACCACGTCCTCGCTGTAGTCTACTCCCATACGTATCATCACTCTCCTCGCTGGAGTCCTCATTCCCTACACGTTCCCACTTGTTCTCAACGATAGGTCGGATTATACGTCCCCCGAATTCCTCCACTGCACGTAGCGGATTCCTACCAACACCTCCTACCCTATTGGGGTCTACCACTAAGGCGTCGAAACGCTCGATCAGTTCATCAAGGCGCCATTCCATACGCCGACCTTCTGATGCATTGCGTCGAACTCTGCCTTTGGAACCCATTGATGGTTCCCTTGTAACCTTGCATCTTGAACACCGTTAAGAACACGACCGCTGTCATCGCCTTGATGAGTTGACATCTCCACATGAAATAGCCTGGCTCTGATACCAACTGACGCAGTGCGGAAAGCGTAACGAAACGAATCCGAATACGGATTGGTTTCACAGACAGCAAAGAAGAAATCTTTGTTGCCAACTCTAGTTGCGCACAACCAATAAACGGAGAAATTCTCTCTCTCAAAGTGTATTTCAAAGGATAATAAAACGTAACCCTAAAATAACCTAATATCGGTATATATACTACCCTATAAAAATACATAGAAAAGGAAATATACACGTACACGTGGAAATAAATATTACTATACACGTCTATTATCTGTCGTGTACACGACCGTGCCTCCCAGCCGTGTATAATTCTGTGAACATTCCTGACCGTACATACGGCCGTGTCCCTGGCCGTGTATGCTTCTGTGGGATATCCTGGTCGAATACACGGTCGTGCTTCAGGCCGTGTGTAGAGGCCGTGTATACTTTTGTGGGATTTCCTAATTGAATACACGGTCGTGCCTCAGGCTATGTATAGAGGTCGTATGTCTTTCTGGAAGTTCCTTTCACTCATTACACGACCGTGTAACAAGCTGTGTATCAGCCCGTGTCTCCTGTATCTCCATCACTTTTGGAAATATAGGATGTAATACATGTTTTTTTTAAATAGATAAATAAATAAATATATGTATAAATATAATAAATGGTAATGTTGTAAATAGGACAATGGGACAAAGAAAGTTTTGTCTTTTCCTAATAAGACAATATAAGGAAAAGAAACTAAGGTTTTGTCCTTTTTCTCATTGGTCAGTTTTCTATCTAAAAAACTAAAGAGGGAGAGAAATAACTCTACAAAGGACTTTACGGAAAAAACCTAAAGTAGTCTAAGGAGACATCACTGCGAAGCAAAAAGGTATGATTTTATTTATTACAAGACATATTTTATTAAAGGAGACTCAACTATGAAATCATTTTGGTTGTTCATAGGAATTGAGCTTAAGGACGGATTTAACAAGCAAGAAAATTGTTGAATTTAGAGTTTCAAGCGTAATTGAACCAAGTAAGAAATTCTAATTCATATTTTTTGATGTACTTAAGCTTAAAATTAGAAAATGAAGAGATTAGATGAATTAGTGTAGAAAAATTAGGATTCAAAAAACAAATTAAGAGATACATGACCATCCAACAACGTCGTGTTGCTCCCATGTTGATTTACCAAAACAAATTGAGAGATACACGTCCATCCAACATGGTCGTGCTATCCCCTTATTAAAATAAGAAGAATACGACCTCTTAACACGATCATGTTTCGACCATGTTGAAGTCAAATCCTACTAAAAGATAGATGACCCTTAAAACGGTTGTGTACTAGCCTATGTTGAGTAACATGGCTTCTAACATGATCGTGTTAAGTGAAAGAAAGTATCATTATAAATCTAAATACCTTTTTATTTAAACCAAAGTTCCACATAACCAAGATAACTAGTGAAACCTTAGATAACCTCATAGATTAAGAGGAATTAGGAGAATTATATTACGCTTGGATTAGTACTAAGAATGATGTCCTGATGATTATATAGATATCAACTTAGCTTAAGTTTGGGACAAGCAGTACTTAAGGGTAGGATTCTAGGTACGTGTTTACTTGGTTTGTTGTATGTGATTACTAGGTAGCTATCGAATGAGTTATATGTGAAATAATGAAATGTTAAGGTGTTATATGAATTACTTGGAATAATGAATTATTACAATGTTATATGAATTAAATGAGATGTATTGTTTGTGCTTGGCTCGAGCTAGGGGCCCATAGTGGCAGGTCCCTAGGGGGCATCTCGATGATTGGTATGTCGCATTGTCCCTAGTGGAGCCGTGTATCAAAATGATCTAAAGGTAGATTAGGGTTAGACGAGGCCAGCAGTGGAAGTTGTCATTAGGGTTAGACGAGGTCCGCAGAGATAGTTCCCACCAGGATAAAACTTGTGTATACCGAAGTCATGAGTACCCCTATGTGTTATAATTAATTTTGATGTTGATGTGTGAACTTAATTGTGCATGTGTTGACGATAAATGCTATACATATGCACGTGATATTACTATGGTGTGCCATGCGCATGTGAGTGTGGTACTCACATATTAAGCTTAGGCTCACCCCCCCTTCCTATATATATATATATATATATATATTTAGTTGTAGGCGAAAACGATGAGCAAGTGGAATATGATGAGAAAGGAGGCTTGGTGGGGTACTATATGGATGAAACAAGAAGAAAACACTACTATTATATAGAGGAAGATTTTTTCTAATTTGATGTTTTATTAGCCAAATTGAAGTGATAAAGATAATTGTTATTTTGAGATTTGGTTCTTATTAAATAATGAGGATTAGAAATGACTCACCTAAAAGTCATTTAATTGATTGCAGTTATAGTACCATAGTGGCCAATGTAAATGATCAGGTTTTCGAAGCATGATGGAATTTTAGTGTCTTAGCATGTTGCTTGGTAGTAATGACACGTGGCAAGCTGTGATGCTCTAAGTTCTAGGGTATTACAACTTAAGTTTTATTAGAGCTTAGATTGATGATCCCTAGAAGCTTAGGTTTTGATCAAAAGAATATAAGTAAGTAGTATCAGATCACTAGGTTTTGATGATCTTTAGAATTTAGGATGTGATCAAATAGAGATTAAGCTGATGACTCCTAGAATTAAGTAATGATTTAAAAAGTGTAGAATTCAATCAATAGAAGTTAAGTTGAAATCTTTAGAAGACTAAGTAAATGATTTATAGATCTATAAGAATGAAGAGAATGGGTAAATTAGGGAATAACTATTATGCTATATTAATCCAAATATTTTATGCAATAGTATTCTATTGAATATTCCTGTTTAATTATGTATATGTGTATGCATATGTTTGAGCTTAAGTATACATAGATGTATACTGTCACTAACTCCCTTATAAATTCTAACTTTGGAATCATTTTGCTATCTTAATTTACACAAAATGCTTATAAGAAGAAATATCATGCGGGGTTCATCTAATGTTGGATAGGGTGGAGATGCCCTAGAGGAGAGGAACCCTCAAAGACCACCTTAGCAGGAAACCCTAGAGTAATGTTATGGTGGCTCAGTTGCTAGAGACTGTAAATGCTCTAGTGGGAATATTGGCACAACAATAACAACAGGCTGTGAGACCTGTCAGGCTTGTAGAGAAAACTTATGGGCTAGAAAAATTTGTAAGACTAGCTAAGGAGTTTTACCTAAAGGTTGACGATCCAATAGAGGCTGAATATTGGATCGCTAAGATTGAAAGGACCTTTAAAGCCTTCATGGTTCCTAAAGATAGAAAAGTGAGATATGTTACTTATATGCTGAAGGGAGCAGTTGGAGATTGGTAAACCAGTATTATCTATATTGGTAGGAGCTCCTAACCAATGGTAGAGGTTTAAGGAACTCTTATATGAAAAGTACTTCCCTATTAGAATCAAAGACAAAATGGAGGCGGATTATTATCACTACCAACAGGGCAGTAGATCTGTGGAGGCATATGAAGTGGAGCTAAATCGCTTAAGCAAATTCTTACTGGAGGTGATGAGAAGAGATGATGCTTCCCGAGCTAGAAGATTTTTGAGAAGATTAGAGCCTACCATACAACATGAAGTGGGGGCTTTTCAGTTGACTAATGCAAAAGTAGTTGACAAAGCAAAATACTTGGAGTAGAGCAAAAAGAGAACTAAGGACCAACAATCCCACAGATCAGGATCAGTTTTGGGAAAAGGCCTATTTCCAGCATACCGTATGCAAATAAAGGGAAGATGTCAGTTGTATATCTAGCCAAACCTATAGCTTATGTGCCTAGACCTCTTCATATTAGGCTTGCACTTTTAGCACTGCTTCCCCCTCCATAGACAGGTTTGGGTATGAGGTGCCCTAGATCTTTATAAGCTCATGATCTACAATAGTGTAATTGGCTAGAAGGGGTATGCTTCTCTTATGGCAAAACAGGACATACCAATAGGAGTTGCACTGAAAGGACTCTCCCCTAGACTTTCTGCTACACCTATAAGCAGAGAGTGCATAGATCATTTAAGTGTGGTGCTCAACATACTCAAGCAACTGCATCTCCACAAGCCCAATAGCCTATATGACTTGCACTTAGAGGACCACTAGGCAAAAATCAAAACGTGGGACTAAGACAGAGGACACCTGGTAGGGTGTTTACATTACAATAGTAATAGGAATGGGATGCCCATGATCAAGATACCATAATAGTGCACTGCTCATAAACTCAAATATTGCCTATATACTGTTTAACACGGGTGCAACACATTCTTGTATATCACCTGTATTTATGAATGTATGTGGATTAAAACCTATTGTATTGGAGGATGTTATGATTGTAAATACTCCTTTTGGAATAGGCGGGAAATTAGATCAAATGTGTAAAGAGGTGGAGATTGTAAAATATGGTAAGAAAATGCTAGTTGAATTGTTTGTATTAGAGATGATAGAGTTCGATCTAATTTGAGGAGTGAATTGGTTGTCTAAGTACAAAGCCACTATAGATTGTTACAATCTAGTGGTTAGGTTTGATTTTCTTAATGAGAAACAAATTGTATTCAAGTTAGATCCACAGAAACCTATAACTCTTCTAACATACGAGTTATAGAACAAAGGAAAACTGTTAACCTTATTAGTAGAGACAAAACAAGTTAAAGAATTGGAAAAGGTGTGTGTAGTGAATGAGTATACAAACGTTTTTTCCTGAGAATTTGCCAAGTTTACCACCAGTTAGAGAGATAGAATTCTATATCGATCTTGTATTAGGAACGACACCCATATCTAAAGCACCATACAGAATAGCACCTATAGAACTATCTAAACTAAAAACTCAACTTCAAGAGCTTCAAGATAATTGGTTTATTAGACCAAGTGTCTAACCATGGGGTGCTTTAGTGCTATTTGTTAAGAAGAAGGATGGGAGCATGAGACTGTGTATAGATTATAGGGAGCTAAACCGAGTCACAATAAAAAACAAATACCCTCTCTTTGGGATTGATGACCTATTTGATCAATTATAAGGAGCTTAAGTCTTCTCCAAAATTGACTTGGGGTATCACCAATTAAGAATTAAGAAGGAAGACATATAGAAGACTAATTTCAAAACTTGGTATAGGCATTACGAGTTTTGGGTGATGCCTTTTAGTTTGACAAACATTCCAACACCTTTCATGGACCTCATGAGTAGAGTGCTTAAAGATTGGCTAGACCAGTTTGTAATAGTTTTCATAGATGATATCCTCATCTACTCAAAAAGTAAAGAATAACATGAAGCATATCTTAGAATCGTACTAGAAAGACTCAGGGAAGAAAAACTTTATGCAAAATTCAGTAAGTGCGAATTTTGGTTGGAACAGGTATCCTTCTTAAGACATGTGATAAATAAGAAAGGAATATCAGTAGACCTTAAGAAGATAAATGTGATAAGTGACTAGCCAAGACTAAGAACTGTGATAAATGTAAGGAGTTTTCTAGGATTAGCTGGGTACTACAAACACTTCGTAGAATGATTCTCTCGGTTAGTAACTTCCTTAACTCAATTGACAAAGAAAAAGGCCAAGTTTGTATGGAGTGATAAACATGAGAGTAGCTTTACGACATTGAAGAATAAATTAATGATAGCTCCAGTGTTGGCATTACTGAAGATGGGAGAAGAATTTGAAGTATTCAATGATGTATCAAATCAAGGTTCGAGATGTGTGCTTCTGCAAAATGAGAGAGTCATTGTATATGCCTCCTACTAGCTAAAACAATATGAGAAGAATTACCCAATCCATGACCTAGAATTAGCTGTTGTGATCTTGGCACTAAAATTGTGGAGACACTATCTTTATGGGGAGAAGTGTAAAATATTTACAGATCATAAAAGTTTGAAGTATCTGTTTACCTAGAAGGAATTGAATATGAGGCAAAGGAGGTGACTAAATTGATAAATGATTATGATGTGGAAATTCATTATCACCTTGGAAAAGAAAATGTGGTTGCAGATGCTTTAAGCAGGAAGAAACACATAAATATTGCAGGATTAATCACATCTCATAGGAAAATACTAGAAGATATGGATAAGCTGAAATTGGAAGTGGTGACATAAGAAGTGGGAAATAGGTTAGCTACACTTAGTATCCAACTTAATCATATAGATTAGATTAAAACTACACAAATGGAAGATTATAAGATTCAGAAGATAAGGAACAAATTAGAACGAGGTGAAGCCACATAACTTGTGTTAAACGCTGAATGGGTAGTCAAGTATAGTAACAAATGGCATGTTCTAAATAAAATAGAATTAAAGAAGAAGATTATGAAGGAAGCCCATTACTCAGGGTATATAGTACACCCAAGAAGCATAAAGATGTATAAAGATCTCAAGAACACTTACTAGTAGAAAAATATAAAACGAGAGATAGTAGAGTATGAGTCTAAGTGTCTCACTTATCAACAAATAAGAATTGAACACTAAAGACCAACTAGTAAGTTACAACCTCTTCCTATACTTAAATGGAAGTGGGAACATGCAACTATGGATTTTGTCACGGCACTCCCAAGAACAAAGGAGAAATAAGATGCAATTTGAGTGATAGTAGATAGATTGACTAAGTTTGCACATTTCTTGCCAATTAAGGTGGACTACAGACTAGGAAAGCTTACTTAAATGTATATTAGAGAGATTGTCATATTACACGGGGTACCAACTACAATTACATTTGACAAGGATACTCGGTTTGTGAGCAGATTTTGGAAAAGTCTGCATCAAACCTTGGGAACCAAACTCCAGTTTAGTAAAGCATTTCATCCCTAGATAGATGGGCAGTCTGAAAGAACTATTTAAAATTTGAAAGATTTACTACAAGCTTGTACCTTAGATCAAGGGGATAACTAGAGTGATCATTTACCTTTAGTAAAATTTGCTTATGACAAGAATTACCAAGCTACTATACAAATGGCTCCTTATGAAGCATTATATGGTAGGAAGTGCAGATCTCCCTTAAACTGGGATGAAGTGGGAGAAATATGGGTATTGGGGCTAGATACAGTACAGGAAACAATAAACAAGGTTAAAGTAATAAGGCAACAAATTCTATTAGCCTAGAGTCGCCAGAAAAGTTATGTAGACAAATGGTGACTCTCTCTAGAGTTTCAAGTGGGAGATAAAGTCTTACTAAAGATATCTCTAACCAAAGGGGTAATCAGGTTTAGACTGCGAGGTAAACTGAATCCAAGATATATGGGTTCATTCGAAATTATAGAAAGAATCAGAACAGTCACATACAGGTTAGCCCTATCGCTAAGTCTGGTCGGGGCACATGACATGTTTTATGTATTGAAGTTAAGAAAATTTGTACCAAACCTAGATCAAGTGATGGCCTTAGCTTTGAAGGTACAACCAGACTTGTCATCTATAGGGAGATTTATGGGGATAGTAGATACCAAGGAACAAGTTTTAATAAGAAGAAAAATCCATCATGTCAAGGTACAATGCACAAATCAAACAAAATTAGAAGTGATATGGGAATTAGAAGAAGAAATGAAAAGAAAGCATCTAGAACTCTTCTCAATTTTAGGTAACTTATGAGGACGAAAGTTTTAATAAGGGGGAAGAGAGAATGTAATACACGTTTTTTTTTATAAATAAATAAATATATGTATAAATATAATAATTGGCAATGTTGTAAATAGGATAATAGGATAGAGGCAGTTTCGTCTTTTCCTAGTGGGACAATATAAGCAAAAAGAACCTAAGGTTTTGCCTTTTTTTTTCATTGGTCATTTTTCTATCTAGAAAACTAAAGAGGGATGAAAAGAACTCTATGGGAAAAACCTAAAGTAATCTAAGGAGACATCGCAATGAAGCAAAAATGTATGATATTAGTTATTACAAGACGTATTTTATTAAAGGAGACTTAACCATGAAATCATTTTGGTTATTCATAGGAATCGAGTTTAAGAATGGATTGAACAAGTATAGAAGTTGTTGAATTTGGGGTTTCAAACATAATTGAACTAAGTAAGAAATTCTAATTCATATTTTAAGGATGTGCTTAAGCTTAGGATTAGAAAATGAGAAGATTAGATTAATTAGTGTAGATACAACACGGTCGTGTTACCCTAGTGCTAAAATGAGAAGAACATGGCCTCCCAACACAATTGTGTTTCGATCGTGTTAAATTTAGAGAAATACGGCCTCCCAACATGGTCGTATTCCAACCATGTTGAAGCCAAATATTACTGAAAGATACATAACCCTTAAAACGGCCGTGTACTAGCCTATGCTGAGCAACACAACCTTTAACATGGTTGTGTTAAGTAAAAGACATTATCATTATAAATCTAAATACCTTTTTATTTAAACCAAAGTTCCACACAACCAAAATAGCTAGTAAAAACTTAGATAATCTCATAGATTAAGAAGAATTAAGAGAATTATATTATGCTTGGATTAGTATTAAGAATGATGTCTTGATGATTATATAGATATCTACTGAGCTTAAGTTTGGGACAAAAAGTACTTAAGGCTAGGATTCTAGATATGGTTTACTTAATTTGTTATATGTGATTGCTAGGTAGTTATTGAATGAGTTATATGTGAAATAATGAAATGTTAAGGTGTATAAACACCCCATTTTTGCCCTAGGAATGAGTAATAATCAATAATAATCGATTTTCAATTTTTTTTCAATTTTTCTCTAATTTAGCAAAAATAATGGAAAATATTCAAAAAAAATAAATAAATAGGAAAACACATCAATTTTGAAAAATGATTTCAGAAATAGTAATAATAAGGGATGAATAATTTTTACAAATTTTTGAAATTTAAAAAAAAAACAAAAAAAATGGAAAAATCGCATTGCATATATGCAATTTGCGATATAAAGAAAATCGGGAAATTAGGCCAGCTCAGCTGGCTCGTGCGTGCGTATAGGGAACGTGTGAAGGCTGGAGGTCGCGAGTTCGAATCCCCCCGCGTGCGCTCGGCAAAAATTTTTCTTTCTTTTCCCTGGATCTGCCACGTGGCAACGTGTGATTGGTCGAAGGAAATCACGCGTGTTGCGCGTGATCGTCTTCCTCACCTGGATAGATGCGAGAAGAAGCCGGAGCAAGTCCGACGAAGGTGGAATCGATCATTTGTTTTCAAATCTTCTAGATTACTGTCAAGATAAAGCCGAATCCTTAAGATAAATCAAAGAAAAACAAGAGATCAACATCAAATCGCCGGGATAAAATCAAATCTAAAAACGGAAGAAATTCGGATAGGCCGATTTGAGCTTATCCAAGAGGGTTTCCGGACGCCTATAAATAGAGGAGGAGTAGAGGAAGCCAAAATACGAATCACAATTGAGAGAAAGTGAGGAAAGAGCGCAAATCGGAGAAGAGCCCAAAACCGTGAGCACCGACCGGAGTTGAACCACCATTAGGAGGCGATTTGAGAGCGAACCACTACCACCATTGGATTCAACACCCTCGAGAAGCTAGGATTCGACACCTCACCCGCTGCAAAAGGCCGCCAGAACACCATGAACGAGCACCCTCCGCCGCCGCATCCGACCGATCCGACTCGACCCGATTCGACTCGACCCGTGCACCAACCCGGATCCAGGTCTGGATTTTTCGGATTTTTTTATTATTTTATTTAATTAATTTATTTTGTTTATTTATTTATTTCGAATTTATTTATTTATTATTTGTTATTTTGTTAGTTATTTATTTATTGGTTTATGATTTATTTTTAATAAGTAGTAAAATGTAGAAATTAGATTTTTCTAGAATTTAATAATGTAGAAAAATAATAAATAAGAAATAAGAAAAAAAATAAAATAAATAAAATAATAAAATGTAGAAAAATAATAAAAAATATTAGGAAAAATAACAATAAAACTTTAGATTTCAAAATAGGATAGATATTAACTTAGGATAAAATTTTTCATAAAAAATCATAAAAATCATAGAAAATCATAAAAATCATAAAACAATAATAAAAATTCAAAAAGAAAAAAATGAATGAGTTTAACACTTAGAAAAAATCATTTTTCTAAAAAATAAATCCAAAATGGATGTTTTTCCCTAAAAATCATTTTCAAAATCAAATTAAAACTTAAGCTTAGATTTTTTCAGAAAAAATCCCAAAAATGGTAAGAACATAAAGCAAAAGAGATTTCAAAATTAAAATTCACAAACAAACTTAAAGTTTTCAGAAAAGCGAACTACGACTTGTTTGATCCTGAGTAGTAGGTACGTAGGCACCCATTCGGGTCAACCCATAAAATGAAATAAAAAAATCATTTTCTTGAAATAATTCAAAAACATAATAAAAAGTAACAGAAACACAATGAAACACATTTCTAAATAAGATCAATTTCAGGAGATTAGGTGGTAATTGTAAAGGTTTTAATAGGTTAGCCTCTGGACTTAGAAACTCTGGTTTTCCCTTTTCCTCTTTTCAAAAACAAGAAGAGGAAATAACGACGACTAGTGGTCCAAATTAAGACTAATTCGCTCCTTTAGTCTTAATTCAACATTTCCCAACAACAGTTGGGTGGCGACTCCAAAAAAAAAATCAAACAAAATTCCTAACTCAAGTCGAGGATCTACATTAGATGAGCATAGGGTCTAGTCTAGATCGGATTAGGAATGGAAATTCAAAAATTAGACTCGACAGGATGGCGACTCCACTAGGGACCCATGCCAGTAGGCTAAGCCACCTGAATCTTCGAATTGTTCTCTTTAAGAAATGTGTTTAAATTATTACTCTGTTACTAACTTTTCAGGAATTAGTTAGATTCTAGTTTCTTTGCTATGGGGGTTCAGCATGCATACATATGTTTGTGTGAGTAGATGCGGTTTAACCCGGACTGTCCTAGAAACTTAAGACGGGGAGCCATTGTGTAGGTTTCGGGCGAAGTGAGTTGATTCACCATTCGGGACCGATTAGGTTACCCCACCCTATGCTTCGATATGGCCTGAGATCCATTTCTTTGAAAATGCGGGAGGCCATAAAGCTCGGGAACCAGTTAGAACCAACCTACTTGCATACATGACATCATAAGGGGTTGAAAATTGAATGACGATGTAATGGTTTGTTGTTTTGTTCATGGAGTTCGAATTTATTTCCCTGTAATGCTTTCATAGTCTTGTTTGTAATTAGGCAATTTCTTATTGTAAAATAGATGGCTAGCACTGCAATCGACCGTCTCCTCCGCAAAGAAATTCGGGTATACAAACCTTTGGACCCAAAATTGGTACTGGACCATTGGTTTACCTTGTACAACCCAGAAGAGCAGGCCTTCATCCAGCAAAAGATCGGCCCCGTCCTCTCACTAACAAGGATAGAGGTGAATTTGCCTTTAATCCGGGCCATGCTCCAATTATGGGAAATCGAGCCCGTTGCATTCTTTATCGGGCCGCATGAGATCACCCCTACCCTAGAAGAGTACACCCAGTTGCTACAGGATCCAACACTAACCGATCAAATCTATATGCCAGACCTCGAGGCCGGGCCAGCCGGTACCTTCAGCAGATTATTAGGCATCCGTAAAACAGCAGTCAATAAAGCCCTAGCAGACTGCAATGGATATTGCATACGAATGGATGATTTGGAAGCCTGCTTCATCGCTCGAGAGGACAACGGGGATAGGAAGGACATATTATGTGGGGACCCCAAAACTTACAGACAGAGAAGGGTGAACGCTTTCATCTTAAACGCCTTCGCCACCATACTGTTCCCCACCGGGACCTTCTATATTCACTACCGGGTCGCAGAGCTAGTGACCCAATTTCTAGAGGGAAGATCTTACATCCCAGCTCTACTGGCTGAACAGATCCGGAACTTAAATTTCCTCAAGAAGAATAGCCATGGGATTCTCCACTCAAGCCTCAACCTTCTGCTGATCTGGTTTGTAAGCCACCTTAAGTGTTTCGGGCTGAACATGGTCCGAAAAACCTTAGCCCAACAGGTGGATCTTGTAGATTCATGTATAGAAAAGGTGAAGCTACCCGACGACCTTACCAACCACAGTTGGGTAGAGCTGCTTAGGAGCTTTAGTGTCGAAGATATTCTATGGACAGCCAGGTGGAGTTGCTGTGACAAAATCATCTTGACCTGCAGAAACTTCCAAGCAGTGCCTTTAATCGGAATCAGCTGATGTGTTGGGTATCACCCCAACTCAGTGGTCCACCAGTTTGGTACCGTCCAAGACATAGTTTATCGGCCCTCGGTACAAGCAGTTACCTTTGAGTATCAAGATCCGAACCTGTTAGTAGCTGAGAAGTTTGCGAAGCTGGCAGAGGTCAAAGCACTTTGGGAAGCCAGAATTGAAAGCCCGAATGTGGACCTCGGGGAATTAGATGGCGAAGTGGGAAAACACCGAGCCACCAGAGAGTTTGTAATCCGCCAGCTATACCAGACAGGGGAAAGAGCATATCGGGTTCCAGACGTCACCCAACCAAGACCAGACAAGATCAATCCAGAGACAGAAGTATACTTAGAACAGGTCAAGGCCCGAATGGAGGTATACTTTGAAGCTGTAGATCATAAGAAAGACATCTGGAAGGGACGCTTCAAGGAATCCGACCAAAGGAACGAGGCCTTACAAGCACAATCGAAGAAATGCCAAGCCAAAGTCAAAGAATTGGAAGCCGTCATTAGTGGGAAGTCTGAGCCTCCACAACAGAAGACTAAAAGAATTAGGAAGTAGATCTTTATTTGTAATATTTTATTTTGAACTCCAGAATTTTTAATATTAATAAAAGTGAAAGTTTCAATATTACATTGTCAATCAGTTGTCAACCCTTTTACTTTTAGCATCCGCGTGACACATGCATATCATTCGTGCATTCATTACACTAAAATCAAAACAAAATGCGAATCCAGGTATCAAAATAGCTTCCAAGCAACCAAACCCTCCTAGAAGCCCAGTTCTCACGCGCTCAAGAACAAGAATGGCCAACAGTAGCGACAACCGCAACAATACCAATGCTGAAGCTGCCTCGGACTCTAGGATCATGTCCCTAGAACAAACAGTCCAACAACTAGTTGCCTAGGTTCACCTCTTAACTGAAAGCATCGGCCTCCTGCACAACACTCAGCCAACCCAGGAAGAGTATTCAGGGGCCAGAAAAGGGAAAGCAGTGGAGGGACAGCCTCCGGAATATGAAGAGATCAATTCCCACCTTAACTTGGCCTTTGAATATGAGCCAAAGGTCAACCAGGGCCCGATCTCTGATGACCTGAAAAAGGAGATGGAAGAGAGGCAGAAGGAGATGGAGAAGCGACTCTTCCAGCAGCTCCATGACAAGATGAAAAGCATTGAAGGCCATGATGGTTTTGAACAGGCTGGAATCACCAATCTGCCAGCATATAGAGAAGAGATATACCCTGAAAAGTTCAAGACCCCAGAGTTTAAAAAGTATGATGGGACCGGTTGCCCCAAAATGCATACCAGGCTATATGCCCGAAAAATGAGCAAGTATGCTCAATACGACCAGCTCATGCTCTAGACATTCCAAGACAGTCTCATAGGCCCTGCACTAGTCTGGTATGCCCACTTGGACTTCAACATTGTCAACACTTGGGAAAAGCTAGCCCGAGCATTTTATGATCAATATAAGTTCAATATTGAAGTCGCCCTATCTGTAATCGACCTGTGGAGTCTCCGAAAAAGACATGCTGAGCCGTTCAAGGAGTATGCTCAGCGTTGGAGGGCCCAGGCCGCCAGGGTAGCCATCCTGATATCTGAGAAGGAATTGACATCCATATTTGTCAATACCCTGGACAAGACCTATTTTTCACACTTGGTAGGCCATACCTCATCCAGTTTTGCAGAGGTAGTGGCTGCGGGGTGTAGGATTGAGAATGCCATTACCACCGGTAGACTCTAAAGAATGGAGCCTCCTAGGGTCACACCGACACAAAGGCCTGTAGGAGGAAACAGAGCTAAAGAGTCCACTGTCAGCACAGTCCACTCCGGTAAGGTAGAAAAATCTGGGACTCGTGTGACATTCCAGACCCCGAGTACCCCAGTCCAACAACCCACGACGGGTCATAATCAGGCCGCCAGGATCCCAAGGCAGTTCACTCCAATCCCTATACCGCTCAGTCAGGTCTTCGCTCGGCTGAGGGCAAACAACTTGATTAGTTTCGAAATCCCCAACGACTAGTACAAGCCCAAGAACTTCGACTCAAACCTCAAGTGTGACTACCACATGGGTCAGGAGGGGCATTCCACAGATAGGTGCTGGAGGCTCCGGCACAAAATCCAAGACTTAATTGATGCATGAATCATACAATTGGATTTCGTGAATGCCCCAACACCCAATGTCAACACCAACCCACTGCCCAGTCACAAGCCCACCATCAACATAATCACATCAGAGGAGTTGGCTCCCAAAGAAGCCCCTAAAAAGAATTCAATTGAGCAACAGAAGAAGCAATCCCACCAAGCTCCAGAAGAAACTCCAAAAGCACACATTAAGAGAAGATGGTTAGCCGGAGACCCAACGGTTGGCACTCTGGGAGAATCACATGGGAGATTTCAGTATTTGGTAAACTATTCTTATACCCCGACTGAGCAAGGGCCATCTAGTGGATGGGGACCAGAATTCGAGAAGGAAGACAACCCGGTAAAGGAAGAAGGGAAGACTGTCAACATGATCAACTCTCATCAGAAGCCCAGGGTTATACAGTGCTATGAGGGACAATCAACTGAAGTACAAATCTCAAGAAAAAGATATGTATTCAATGTCCCGATATCGGCAGAGAATTACAAGGCTGCACCGTTCGACTATCGAGCCCTCGAACAAGAGCGACCTCCTATGGTGGGAGGCATCACCCACTCTAGGAGAATATATGATCCAAAGTATAAAAGCCTGACTAAAGACCCCAACGTGGAGAAAGGGGAAGAAGAGGAAGAGGGTCTTGCTGCATTTACGAAGATGGTTAAGGCCAGCGAATACAAGATCATGAAACAATTAAATAAGGTTCCAGCACAGATATCACTCATGGGCCTTCTCATAACATCCGAGCCTCATAGGGAAGCACTCTTTAAAGTGCTGAAAAAGATTCAGGTCCTGAAAGGTATCGCTACAGAAAAATTAGGTCACGTAGCGGACTCCATCTTCGCAATGGACCAAATATCCTTCTCTTCGGAAGAGCTAGGAGAAGAGGGAGACTAACATACCAAACCACTGTTCATAGTGGTCAAGTGCAATGAAACCATTGTCTCCCGGGTACTTATCGACAACGGATCATCCCTCAACGTTTGCCCATTGGCAACGCTCGACTTACTGGGGGTCGATCCAAGCAACATAAAACCTAGTTCCACAGTGGTCAGAACCTTCGACGGGTCAAAAAGAGACATAGTGGGGGAGGTAAACCTGCTAGTGGAAATTGGTCCACAAGTATTCCACATCGCTTTCCAGGTCCTTGACATCCCAAGGTCTTTCAACCTGCTTTAGGGACGACCCTGGATACATGCTGCTGGAGCCATCCCCTCTAGTCTCCACCAAAAGGTCAAATTCATCGCAAACAGGCAGATAGTCACTATACTGGGCGAGCAGGATTATGCCATATATAAAGAGATTGCCATACCTTACATTGGGGAAGAGGGTTCAGAAGACCTGGGGCTGCAGATCTTCAATGAAGCGAACATGGTAACCAGCAAGGAGGGTCATCAGTTTAAAGAGGGGCAGCATGGGACGTTTGGACTAGGGTACGTTCCTACGGCCATAGAAGAAGCGCAAACAAAAGGTGTCAAAGGCAGAATAAGGGGGAAGCTGATCGACACCCAGATATGCATCCCACCTCTCCAACAATCTTTCCGAAAGGCAAACGTCATTCAAGAGCTGCGGATAAATGAAGAGGACGACAGCAAAGGGAAATCAACCCCCTATACGTCCAACCAGCATCCGGCTCTGAACAATTGGTTTTGTTATCCTATCAGTAGCGCTAGATTAGCTCAAAAGTAGAGAAAAATTATTAAACAAATTTTATTGAGACTCTTTGTCAAATTCAATTGCAGTTTGTTTTCTTCTTATATACATGTTTTCATTTTACTCAGATCTCCTACCATCGAACATCAGGGATATTTCGCGCAGGTAGAAAGTAAAAACGCTGATATCGTTTCCAAAGCTGCTGGGTCAGTTGTTGAAGGTGATATCTTAGACCACGAAATAATACAAGAAAATTGGCTAAAACATGAACAAAGCGGAATCTCGATCGACGAGCCTGTGGAGACAGTAAATCTAGGAAGCATGGAAAACCATAAGAACCTCAAAATCGGGACCAGTTTGAGTGCCGAGCAAAAACGTGAGATAACCGAGCTATTAACGGAATATGCAGATGTGTTTGCTTGGTCATATGGTGACATGCCAAGGCTAGACCAGTCAATAGTAGTTCACAAGGGAAGATGTCAAACCTAAAAAACAAAAACTGAGAAGATTTAGGCCTGACATCTTACTGAAAATCAAAGAAGAAGTCAAGAAACTGCTAGAAGTGGGGTTCATTGAAGTATCCGACTACCCAGAGTGGGTAGCAAATATAGTCCCCGTCATGAAAAAGAACGGAAAAGTACGCGTATGCGTAGACTTTCGGGACTTAAACCAAGCCACGCCAAAGGATAACTTCCCCCTACCTCATATTGATGTTCTAGTAGATAACACTGCGGGAAACCATCTCTTCTCATTCATGGACGGTTTTTCAGGATATAATCAAATAAAAATGGCTGAGGAAGATAAGACCAAAATGACATTCATCACAACGTGGGGGACTTTTTGTTACAAAGTCATGCCCTTCGGTTTAAAAAACGCCGGGGCAACGTATCAGAGAGCCATGGTCGCTATACTTCACAATATGATGCATCGAGAGGTTGAAGTATATGTCGACGACATGATAGCCAAATCCAAAGAAGGAGAAAGCCATATAGATATCCTGAGGAAATTGTTTAAACGACTGAGAAAATTTCAGCTCAAGTTAAACCTAGAGAAATGTACTTTTGGGGTCACAACGGGGAAATTGTTAGGGTTTGTCATAAGTTGGGAAGGCATTAAAATCGACCCTGACAAGGTAAATTCTATATTAGAGTTACCTTCTCCACGCTCCGTTAAAGAAGTAAGAAGCTTACTGGGAAGATTAAATTATATAGCTCGTTTTATCTCACAGCTCACCAACAAATGCCGGCTATTATTCCGTCTGTTGAAGAAGAACGCCACAATAGAATGGGACGACGAATGCGAAGAGGCATTCAAGACAATCAAAGACTATCTTATAAAACCTCCGGTCTTGATAGTCCCGAAGCAAGGAAAGCCCTTATTCTTATACCTCACTATACTCCATGAATCCATGGGATGTGTGTTGGGGTAGAAAGATGAAGAGGGAAGAGAGCGTTCCATATATTATTTGAGCAAGAAGTTCACAGATGGGGAACAGAGGTACTCAGAGGTGGAGAAGACATGTTGTGCTCTAATTTGGGTCATGCATCGGCTAAGGCAATACACCCTTTATTACCATATCGAGCTGTTAACAAGACACGATCCCTTGAAATACTTGGCAGAGAAACCAGCCTTGATAGGGAGAATTTCTAAGTGGCAAATGCTCCTATCCGAGTTCGACATCACATACGTAAATCAGAACTCGATGAAAGGGCAAGCCTTAGCTGACCAATTGGCGAAACACCCTGTCGAGACACATTCCCAAGAACTACAAGCCCAATTTCCGGATGAGAATATATTGATAGTGGAAGATAGGCCGGTAGAAGACTTTAGGATAGAGCAGAACCCGAAATGGAAATTGTTTTTCGATAGAGCTGCCAATGTATTCGGTTGTGGGGTTGGGGCAGTATTGATATCCCCGGACGGTATTCAATTCCCTGTAGCAATGAGAATTACATTTCCCTATACCAATAATATCGCAGAATATGAAGCATGTATTTTTGGCCTCAAAATGGCCTGCCAAATGGAAATCTGTGAATTAGAGGTATATGGGAATTCGTCGCTCATCATACTACAAACAAGAGGGGAATATAAGACTAAAGACCCCAAACTGGTACCATATCATCAACACTTGACAGAGCTAATTGAATAATTCAAGGCAATCACTTTCACATACATCCCGAGAACTCAGAATCAGTTTGCAGATGCACTAGCCACGCTAGCATCTATGATCCAGATAACAGGGGGAGCCGAAGTTCAACCGATGAAAATAGACATCGAAAATCGGTCCGCCTACTGTTTAACAATGGAAAAGATACAAGATAATAAACCCTGGTATCACGATATCAAAACCTTTCTCCAAGAAGGTAAATACCTTGAAATGGCTAGCAAGAATGACCAAAGAACACTCAGAAGGTTAACAAGCCATTTCCTATTAAGTGGGTCCATACTTTACAAGAGATCATCTGATACCACCCTGTTGAGATGTGTGGACAAAGATGAAGCATGCGAACTAATGAAAGAAGTGCATGAAGGAGTATGTAGACTTCATATGAATGGCTACATGTTGGCCTGAAAAATCATGAGGTTAGGATATTATTGGTTGACTATGGAATCAGATTGCATAAAATATGTCAAGCACTGTCATTTGTGTCAAGTCTACGCAAACCGGATCAATGCTCCGCCCAACGAGCTACACTTGTTATCAGCACCATGGCCATTCTCCATGTGGGGAATCGACATAATTGGCCCTATCACTCCGATAGCATCCAACGGCCACAGATTTATACTGGTAGCGATCGATTACTTCACCAAATGGGTAGAAGCTTCATCATATACCAATGTCACAAAAGGGATAATAGTCCGCTTCTTGAAAAGGGACATAATAGCCCGATATGGAGTTCTTGAGTCCATCATCACCGACAACGGTACCAATCTCAACAACAAATCGATGACAGGTTTATGTCAACAATTCCACATAAACCACAGAAATTCAACTCCCTACCGACCTCAAATGAACGGGGCAGTAGAAGCAGCTAACAAAAATATCAAGAAGATCATCGAGAAAATGACAACAACTTACAAAGATTGGCATGAAATGTTACCGTTTGCTCTCATGGCTTATAGGACTTCAATAAGAACATCTACGGGAGCTACCCCTTATTCATTGGTATATGGTACTGAAGCAGTGCTACTAGTTGAAGTTGAAATACCATCATTCAGAATCCTGTTGGAAACTCAGCTAACCGAATCGGACTGGATAAAGAAGAGGCTTGATCAGCTGAATCTGATTGATGAAAGAAGGCTTACCGCACTATGTCATGGCCAGTGTTACCAACAAAGAATGGCCCGAGCATTTAACAAGAAGATGAGACCTCGGTACTTCAAAGAGGGGGATCTGGTACTAAGGAAGGTTCTCCCGAATGCCTAAGACTCCAGAGGGAAATTTACCCCAAACTACGAAGGCCCTTATGTGGTGAAAAAGGTTTTATCAGGAGGTGCTCTGATATTAACTCAGATGGATGGTCCGGAATTGAGAGACCCCATTAACACAGATGCTGTAAAGATGTACTATCCTTAGGCAAGGAAATTGAAATTTTGCCAATGTTTATGAAAGCCAATGTTCGATATAAATTTCGTTGAGTCAAGTTATTACTTTTTACAAGTAAAGTTAATATCCCTGAATGATCAACAATCAATTCTCATCACAACAAATATTCCTAAATACATTACCCACCATGGCACCAATGAAAGATAAATGCTGAAATGATAATGAATCTTAATATAGTTTGTGATATAATTCTATCTATTTTTGAACATTAGAACTGAGCGCATCATTAGGATAACATTACCGTCAAAAGAGCCTTGCGCATAAAGAAAGGGAGCACATCAAAATTTTCAACCCCGTGTCAAGATAAGAAGAGATGAAGCAGAAGCAAACTAGCACGAAGGTTCGGTTGTTTGTTTGCTATCCACGATAAACTGGCAAGCATATTAAAATAAATAACTATCATCATATCATCACATCATTTAGATCAGGCTGTAGAAAGCATATTCAAAAGCACAAAATGAGTCAGCTCATAGTGGGGCATTTGTCTAAACATTCCCCATAATAGGGTAGTCAGCCCAAAAAGGGACACTTCCCTAGATCTCTTCCAAAGTCAGTCTATAAAGGCAACTTTCTAGATATCATTTTTACATTAGGTTAGTCAGCCCAAGAGAGGTGTTTTCCTAAACATCCTCTCTTAAGGTTAACCCATAGGAGGCACCTTTTTGAGATATCATTTTTATCTTAGGATAGTTAGCCCACAGGGGGCACTTTCCTAAAACTTTGTTCTCATGGTTAGCCCATAGGGGGCACTTTTTGAGACAAATTCAATTCCAAGTTAGTCAGCCCATAGGGGGCACTTTCCTAAAACTTTGTTCTCATGGTTAGCCCATTGGGGGCACTTTTTGAGACAAATTCAATTCCAGGTTAGTCAGCCCATAGGGGACACTTTCCTAAAACCTTGTTCTCATGGTCAGCCCATAAGGGGCACTTTTTGAGACAATTCAACTCCAGGTTAGTCAGCCTATAGGGGGCACTTTCCTAAAACCTTGTTCTCATGGTCAACCCATAGGAGGCACTTTTTGAGACAAATTCAATCCCAGGTTAGTTAACCCGTAGGGGGCACTTTCCTAAAACTTTGTTCTCATGGTTTGCTCATAGGGGGCACTTTTTGAGACAAATTCAATTCCAGGTTAATCAGCCCATAGGGGGCACTTTCCTAAAACCTTGTTCCATGGTCAGCCCATAGGGGGCACTTTTTGAGACAATTCAACTCCAGGTTAGTCAGCCCATAGGGGGCACTTTCCTAAAACTTTGTTCTCATGGTCAGCCCATAAGGAGCACTTTTTGAGACAATTCAACTCCGGGTTAGTCAGCCCATAGGGGGCATTTTCCTAAAAATTTGTTCTCATGGTCAGCCTAGAGGGGGCACTTTTTGAGACATTTATATCATAGGTTAGTCAGCCCATAGGGGGCACTTTCCTAAAAATTTACCTCAAGGTTAGCCCATAGGGGGCACTTTTTGAGGCATTCAATTCAAGGTTAGTCAGCCCATGAGGGGTACTTTCCTAAATTCTCCCGATTAGTCAGCTCTCGGGGCACTTTTCGGAAATATTCTTCCAAACAGTTGCTAGTCTAGCAAGACGCTTCTGTTGACAGGTAGCCAGCTCATAAGGGCGCTTCCTGAGTAAATTTTCTTTCCAAGGTTGCAAGTCTGATAAGACGCTTCCTATAATTATTTCTCATACATTCCTACACAATGCTTGAGATGTGTCCTGTCGCCAATTAGTAGCCATAAAGCACTTTTTGGGAAAGAACATTACTCTAAATTGTTAGGACCATCTTAAACCGTGGGATTATTAGCTCATGGAACATTTTCCTACCAAAAACCTATTTAAAAGACCAAAAATGGCGTCTTCTTTTTTGTCTTTGTAATCAAGTTTTTCAAACTTTATTACAAAGGGGGGCAGCTGTAAACACCCCATTTTTGCCTTAGGAATGAGTAATAATCAATAATAATCAATTTTCAATTTTTTTTCAATTTTTCCCGATTTTTCTCTAATTTAGCAAAAATAATGGAAAATATTCAAAAAAATAAAAATAAATAGGAAAACACATCAATTTTGAAAAATGATTTCAAAAATAGTAATAATAAGGGATGAATAATTTTTACAAATTTTTGAAATTTCAAAAAAATACAAAAAAATGGAGAAATCACATTGCATATATACAATTTGCGATATAAAGAAAATCGGGAAATTGGGCCAGCTCAGCTGGCTCGTGCGTGCGTATAGGGAATGTGTGAAGGCTGGAGGTCGCGAGTTCGAATCCCCCCGCGTGCGCTCGGCAAAAATTTTTCTTTCTTTTCCCTAGATCTGCCACGTGGCAGCGTGTGATTGGTCGAAGGAAATCACGCGTGTTGCGCATGATCGTCTTCCTCACCCGGACAGACGCAAGAAGAAGCCAGAGCAAGTCCGACGAAGGTGGAATCGATCAATTTTTTTTTCAAATCTTCTAGATTACTGTCAAGATAAAGCCGAATCCTTAAGATAAATCAAAGAAAAACAAGAGATCAATATCAAATCGCCGAGATAAAATCAAATCTAAAAACGGAAGAAATTCGGATCGGCCGATTTGAGCTTATCTAAGAGGGTTTCCGGACGCCTATAAATAGAGGAGGAGTAGAGGAAGCCAAAACACGAATCACAATTGAGAGAAAGTGAGGAAAGAGTGCAAATCGGAGAAGAGCCCAAAACCGCGAGCACCGACCGGAGTTGAACCACCACCAGGAGGTGATCTGGGAGCGAACCACCACCACCATTGGATTCAGCACCCTCGAGAAGCTAGGATTCAACACCTCACCCGCTGCAAAAGGCCACCGGAACGCCGTGAAGGAGCACCCTCCGCCATCGCATCCGACCAATCCGACCCGACCCGACCGACCCAACCCGTGCACCGAACCGGATCCAGGTAAGTCGGATTTTTTGAATTTTTTTATTATTTTATTTAATTAATTAATTTATTTATTTATTTATTTCGAATTTATTTATTTATTTATTTATTATTTGTTATTTTGTTAGTTATTTATTTATTGGTTTATGATTTATTTTTAATAAGTAGTAAAATGTAGAAATTAGATTTTTCTAGAATTTAATAATGTAGAAAAATAATAAATAATAAATAAGACAAAAATAAATAAAATAATAAAATGTAGAAAAATAATAAAAAATATTAGGAAAAATAAAAATAAAACTTTAGATTTCAAAATAGGATAGATATTAACTTAGGATAAAATTTTTCATAAAAAATCATAAAAATCATAAAAAAACCACAAAAAAATCATAAAAATCATAAAAAAATAATAATAATTCAAAAAGAAAAAAATGAATGAGTTTTAATACTTAGAAAAAATCATTTTTCTCAAAAATAAATCCAAAATGGATGTTTTTCCCTAAAAATCATTTTCAAAATCAAATTAAAACTTAGGCTTAGATTTTTTCAGAAAAAATCCCAAAAATGGTAAGAACATAAAGCAAAAGAGATTTCAAAATTAAAATTCACAAACAAACTTAAAGTTTTCAGAAAAGCGAACTACGGCTTATTTGATCCTGAGTAGTAGGTACGTAGGCACCCATTCGAGTCAACCCATAAAATGAAATAAAAAAAAAATCATTTTCTTGAAATAATTCAAAAACATAATAAAAAGTAACAAAAACACAATGAAACACATTTCTAAATAAGATCAATTTCAGGAGATTAGGTGGTAACCGTAAAGGTTTTAATAGGTTAGCCTCCGGATTTAGAAACTCTGGTTTTCCCTTTTCCTCTTTTCAAAAACGAGAAGAGGAAATAACGACGACTAGTGGTCCAAATTAAGACTAATCTGCTCCTTTAGTCTTAATTCAACATTTCCCAACAACAGTTAGGTGGCGACTCCAAAAAAAAAAAAAAATCAAACGAAATTCCTAACTCAAGTTGAGGATCTACATTAGATGAGCATAGGGTCTAGTCTAGATCGGATTAGGAATGGAAATTCAAAAATTAGACTCGACAAGGTGTTATATGAATTACTTGGAATAATGAAGTATTACAGTGTTATATGAATTGAATGAGATGTATTACTTATGCTTGGCTTAGCCTAAGGGCCTGTAGTGGCAAATCCCTAGGGGGCACCTCAATGATCCGTACATCGCGTTGTCCCTGGTGGAGCCATGTAATCTAAGGTAGATTAGAGTTAGACGAGGCCTACAGTGGAAGCTCCTATTAAGGTTAGACAGGGCCCGCAGAGGTAGTTCCCACTATGATAAAACTTGTGTGTATTAGGGTTATAAGTATCCTTATGTGTTATAATTCATTTTGGTGTTGATGTGTGAACTGAATTGTATATGTGTTAAAGATAAATGTTGCTCATATGCATGTGATATTAATGTAGTGTGTTATGTGCATATGGGTGTGGTACTCACGTACTAAGCTTAAGCTCGCGCTCACACCCGCGTCACCCCTCCCCCCATATATCTTTTTTAGAGCAAATAAAATGTGATGAGAAACGAGACTTGGTGGGGCACTATATGGATGAAACGGGAAGAAAACACTATAATTATGTAGAAGAAGAGTTTTTTTGTAATTTGATGTTTTATTAGTCAAATTGAAGTGATAGAGAGATAACTGTTATTTTGATATTTGGTTGTTATTAAATAATGAGGATTAGAAATGATTTACTTGATAGTCATTTAATTGATTGAAGTAATAGTATCATAGTGGCCAATGTAAATGATTATGTTTTTGAAGCATGATGGAGTTTTAGAGCCTTAGTATGTCGTTTGATAGTAGTGACACGTGAGGTGTTGTGATACTCTAAATTCTAAAGCGTTACACAGGACGATAGTTTTGTAGCAGTCATCCCACCTAATAGTGTAACTAAGTTAATGGATTGTAGCCCTTTTGTACATATCAAGGAAGCCCTAGATAATGGATGACATGTTGCAAGCCCTTTGCAAATCCAGCCAATGTAATGTTTTGTACTGGTGTAATATAACATCATCCTCTTTTACTTAAAAAAATTATTTATTTATTTATTTTTCAAAGTAATAGATATTGTAATGATTGTGTCCACTATGTGACGTGTTAGGTAGGGATACAACCACTTCTTTTAACTTAAAGCCCGTGTCACCATTAATATACAAATCAATGGTAAGATTGAAGATTGAATCGATTTTGTCAAAAATATGTTGAGATTATAAAAAAATTTATGTTTAACACAATCTCAATTAGAGAGCATTAATCGATGTTTTCTAGAGTAACCATGTATCGCTGCAAGAGTCATGGGCAAAATTCTTTGAAAAGAAAAATCCTTCAAATGAATTGTGTTTATTCTTGAAAGAATTGCTATCTAATGATCTGATCTAGGAGAAGCATGTCAAATAGATATTAAAATCAGTGATACTTCTAACCATGGAAGTTTATATTGTTAATTAAGGACAAATATATTTCTATATTTTCTATGCACACTTATAATATCCTTGCATATGTTGGCATTCCATTGATCGAATTATTTATACAAGAATTTCATTGTAAAGAAAGTTGTACGTACATATGAATAATACACATACAAACACATATTGACCGATGAAGTAAAACATGATGAATTATTGGACTCATCTACTTTCTTTTATGATTACCTTCCTTGACGTATGTATAGAACTGATAGATTTCCAAAAAGAAAAAAAAAAAAAAAAGATTATTATCCTCATTCCTCTAGTTCTTGCATCAGATTATTACTAACCTCAATTGCAAAGAAATGCATGGCAACCGTACAACATCAGCCCACTAAATGCCAAAAACAGCAAGAAGCTTCCCAAATAGCCAATCGTGCGAAAAGTGATTTTAGTTTGGTCCACTTCAGGCACGTTTCCAGTGTTATTCTCGCATCTTCCGGTAATAAACTCTAGCCTTTTTGACTCAAGTTCTACCCTATTACGGTCTAACTCCAGATTATAAGCTAACAATGCTTTAATGGTCATCCCAATTGAAAATATATTGAAGATGGAAACCAACAGCGAGAGATAAAAAGGGATGGCCCAATGTTTGCATTTGTGAGGTAAAGAAGATAAGGAAGTGGAGGAAAGGATGACTCCTTGGAACACAAAGTAAAAATTGGCAAATTGAGTAGCATTCGTTTGTAGCTTTTGGATTCGATCTTCTTGGGTCCGACTCAATTTTTCTAGCAACTTGATATCTTTCTGGACTTGGTCTCGATCGATAATATAACCCGTTGTGCCGCTTCGGCTTCGGCCAGTCGGGTTCTTTGCACCATTTGCTGCAGGGGGAGGAGCTGCTGCTGCTGCAAACATATGGTGTTCTTCTTGTTGTCTAATGATTTTGAGAAGGATGAATGATTGATAGTGAATGGGGGAAAACTCGGGGTTTAAATAGATTTTTCCGTGTGTTGGACAACACATAGTCATCCATGTACAGTAGGTAGTGTGTCAATTCATAACTTAGCTAGTTGGAGTTTATGAGAACTTGTCAATTTACAAATTAGGTGTGCAAGCTTCCTTCATGGCCACTAGCTAGGGATTGAACCATTCCAAAAATATATACATTGGTATATTGTTTGTACTTTAATACCTTCTATTATTTTCTCAACATGTGTAGCATATATTATGTCATAAAATATAAGAGAACTAGCTAATATCTTTATTGACTGTCTCCAAAACCGTGTGCACTGGGACAATAAATCTTATATGCATCATTGAAAGGATTGACAGTTAACTAAGCACGTCCTATCATCGTTGGTTTTGACTTGCTGTTTAAGATTATTCTAGTGCAGAATGCAATATAATGTGCCAATGTTTGCACCAAAGCAATTTTACAGATCGGTTTTTTATAAATTCGGTGAGAATGATACATAATAAGTAATTAATATATAAGAAAATACTGATTATCAATATTAATACACGATTATATGTCATATATGTAGAGCTAAGTAGGTACATGGAGGTTAAAGTATGAAATCCAATTTATATTTTATCCCATAATCATATTTCAAACCAGAATCTATCCTATAATACACTAAAATTATCTTAGAACTTATATGCTATAAGATACATTTTATTATGTAAAATTTATAAATTTTAAGTTTATATAATATTACACATTCTATATTTGTAAAACCTATAAAACCCATAATAAATAAAATTTATGAAATTAAAAAAGTAAATTTTTCTATTTCCATTGTTTCAAGTTTACATAATCTTACTAAGCAAATATGAAAAAAATAAGGAAAAAGTATGGACCAAGAACCTTAAACAAAAGATATGGCAATTTGTGTTCTATTGGAAGTTTTAAGTGAACACGTTTCTAATGTTTGATAATATTTGTTAAAATCTAATTGGACCGTAATAATAATCATAAGTAAACCAAATCAATAACTAGCTTTTCTTTTCTTTTCTTTTTTTGGGAAGGTGGGGGGGGGGGGGGGGGGGGGGGGGGGGGGGGGGTGTGGTTTGGTTGTGGGGTGGAGTCAATGGATCTATTGGTTTCTAATCACTTTAATAGGTCGCTCACCACGCAATATTATTGTCTTTCTCTACCATCTATTACTAAAAACCTATCACAACTTTAAAAAAATAATAAAAATTATATACTTAGATCTGACAACTTAATAATTAGATGATCCTAGCAAATGGTAAAGAAAAATTTTCTACCAAAAGTAGACGCATCATAAATCTCATTGCAAGTTCCAGTTTCACATTTTTTTTATATTATCTAAGAAGGGATGGCGGTTTTGGCATTATACTTGAATTTATCAAATTAGTTCCTTCCTCTCAAATAGGAAGTACCTACAATTGATAGTTACATAACAAGTTCTCATGATCAGAAATTTGAAAAATCAGTAATGAGTTTTACGTTTGCTATCTATAATTTTTTAATTTAATATTTTATAAAAATAATAAATAATTAATCATTAATTATATAATGCTTTTGTGTTTTTAAGGGCAGCTGTTATGAGTTGGTCATTTTTTTTTTTTTATCATGTTGATTAATAATTTTACATATTATTAATTTTGCACCGGCAAAGTATGGATGCATTAGTCACTAATATATTGTGAATGGATCATTTAAATTTTATTATGCCACTTGGTGATGAGGTCGTCTTAACAATATCGACCATTGTTAAGATTTAACATCATTCCCTGCACATGCTTATATTTATATAGAAGACATTTCTAAAGTCAAATTCCTTGAATATATATAGTATGGATGCATTAGTCACGAAAATATTGTAAATGGATCATTTAAATTTTATTATGCCACTTTGTGATGGGGTCATCTTATCAATATCATCCATTGTTAAGATGTCATATTCAACATCACTCCATGAACATGCTTATATTTATATAGGAGACATTTCTTCAGTCAAATTCCTTATATATATATATATATACATGAAGGAGATTAATAGTGTACCTTAATATTTTCCCTCATGGCCACTAGCTAGAGATTGAATCGTTCCAAAAATATATACATCAGTACTTTGTTTGTACTTTGATACCTCCTATCATTTTCTCAACATGTGTATTATTATATATTATGGCATAAAATATAAGGGAAGGACACTAATATCCTTATTGACTGTCTCCAAACCCGTGTGAACTAGGACGATAAATTTTAAATGCGTCACGGAAATGATTGATAGTTAACTAAGGACATCCTATCATCATCGGTTTTGACTTGCTGTCTTAAGATTGCTCTAGCATTACGAAAATCTTAATGTTATAACAGAAACCGTCATGTGCGAGCATGCGCTTGCACGTAAGCAATCATGTGCTCGGTATTTTATAAATTCGGTGACAAACTAAATGATATATAAAAAATAGTTAATATAAGAAAATACTGATCATAAATATTAATAAAGCTATATGTGTTTTATGGTCTATATGATCCTATCTGTCAAGAAAATTTCCCTACTACATTTAGGATGTAGCTTGTAACGCTGATACAGCGATTTTTCTCGTATTCAAAATCAAGAAAAAAAAAAGGGTTTAGTTAAATAATATACTGGTAAACACACAAAAAAAGAAAAAGAAAAAGAAAAAAGAGACATCATACTATATTTTCATAAACCTCGACGGCTTGCACACAGCATTTGCAAAAGTATGAAATATTTCCATTTCTTTCCGGTGAGTATAACAAGAGAGGAGAATTCGTGCAAAGACCTCAGTCAATAGTCTGAATTATGTGTTAATCAACCTTATAAGCTATAATATTGTTACTATTTCTAGCTACCAAACACTGAAGTCCTTATGATAATAATGTATAGAAAATAATCTATAAATTGAAAATTGATTGTGAAAGCAAAATATCGAAATGACATAATAGATATTGTGTTTCTTGGCCTTATTTTAGAAATGAAAAAAAAAAATAGATTCATTACTATTGTTGTTGGAAATTCTTGGGTTCACAAGGAGTGTGAGGTCCTAAATTGGTTTAAGCCATGACTTGCAAAAGAGTAAAACCTCCTTGGTAGAAGATTCCAATTCTCTCAATTTTGGATGGTGATATTGATGTTTCAATTTTCCATTTATACTCTATTAACTTAAACATCAAAATGTGCATACAAGAGCTACTCTTGACACCCTCTCAACTCATATTTGCTCTTTTGCAAGTCGTAACTTGAATCAATTTAGGCCTCACATACTCTGTGAAAATAAGAGAATTTTCACCAACAACACTTTTGTTGCATATTAAATAATTTACATGCCTATTGATGGGGTGTGACTCATACTCCTCGACAGGAAAACACATAGGTCTTATTCCACGCTGAGGAGGAGGGGGTCTCAAGGAAGCAACGCATCTTGGACATCAAAGGACTTTTAGTATTTAAGTTCATATTTGTTCATTAAAAGTTTGAGCTTTGACCTATAAATAATTGTTACTATATATTTTCTCTTTCGCTTGTGATTGTGTGATAAAAACGAAAGAGTGAGATGTTAATTATAGAGGAGTCCTCTACTGAATGTAGCTCTAGTTAATGGATGAATCGATATAAAATCTTATACTTTTATTTTTCTTTCTCTTTTAATTTCACTTCATTATTTTTGTGTGTGTCGACCCTAACACCTATCACTGCTTCCACTATATATCAAGCAAGTGCTCCAACGATGAACAATGAATTCATAAATGAAAGATTCTTACATGAACCTACAGTTCACTGTATGGATTCAAAAGTGCCTCACTTCTCTACTCCTGATCCATGCTAGAAAGAAATTTATACGCAAGAATAATACACGTACAAACATATATGATCGGTGATCTCCAATTATGCAATTTTTCGTCAATGAAATAATGAATGAACTCTTGCTGCCTCTTTCTCTTTCACCAGATTATTCATAATCTTTTTTTCTTTTTTTTTTCCAACTACAACATGCATTGCAAATCAGATTAGTCGCAAAGAAGTGCACGGCAACCGTGTAACATGAGCCCACTAAATGCCAAAAACAAAAAGAAGCTTCCCCAATAGCCAACTTTGCGACGTTTGATTTTAGTTTTGTCCACTACAAGCTCAATTTGGGCATCATTGGCTCGAAGCAGTTCCCTTTTCTTCTCAAGTGCTACCATGTTATTGTCCAGCTCTCGATGATATTTTATCAATGTATGGATGGTCGACCATATTGAAAATATATTGAAGATGGAAACCAACAGCGAGAGACAAAAAGGTAAGTACCAATGTTTGCATTTGTGAGGTGAAGAAGCCAAGGAAGTGGAGGAAAGGATGACTCCTTGGAACACAAAGTAAAAATTGGTAAATTGGGTAGCTTGTGTTTGTAGCGTTTGGATTCGCTTTTCTTGATCCCGATTCGTTTTATCTAGTGATTCAATATCTTTCTGGATTTGGACTTGATCTATGCCGCTCCGGATTTCGTTCTGGTTCCCGGCGTCACCCATGGTGGTGGGAGGTAGTGCTACAGACATATTGTCTTCTTCTTGTTGCCTATTGATTTGGAGGGGAAGGATGAATGATAGAGAAGGGGGGAAACGGGGAGTTAAATAAATTTTCCTGTGTCGGAAAACGCATGGTCAACCATGTATAATAGGTGTAGTCTCTCTCTATATTAATGCATGTCAGTAAACTCATACTTTAGTCATCAAATATATATGAACTACAAATAAGTATCCAAAGTTTATATGACCAAGAGGTTTAAGTTAGCTAGCTATTACAACTCTACTGCTAAATTAGTCCATTTTAGGGGAACAGAAAAAAACTAATGGAATTCCAAAAGAATGTCCATATCTTAATTTAAGGGGTTTGATTACTCCATAAAAATAAACAAAACATGAAAGTTCGCTAGGGTAGTTTAGCATGCCCTAAGTCTGCAAATAACAATACATTAATAATCATAATCCTACACATCTAGATCAAAGTTTAGAAAATTATTTTTAATTTTTTCTAATGATTTCTTAGCATGTATTTGTATGTCAAGTGATCAAATTAATGAAGGATAAATAGTTTTATGATAGAGCATAACATTGGTTATATATGTGGAAAAAGGAAGTCAATCTTATATGAATGAGAAAAACACCAAAACATGAATTAGATTTATATTGCCTATGATAAACTTAACATGCCTTCTAGGCATATAAGTCCTTAGGACCAAGAACCTTAAACAAAGATATGGAAACTTCTAATTTATTGGAAGTTTTAAATGAAAACGTTTTCAAATGTCCTATAATATTTGTTAAAACCTAGTATTTACTATTGTTAAATTTGACTGCAATAATAATCATAATTAAACGCAAATAGTAGCTATTCTTTTTTTTTTAAATAATAATAATAAGTGATGATTGGAAGCGGTATATCATATGGATCTAATGATTTATAACTTTATAAGTGGAATTGTATTTCACATTCGGCATATTTTTCCTTATATAGTCTATCACTTTCACAAGTCGTCGGCCGCATGCAGTGATTACCCTTCTCTACATCAATCACTATAAACCTATCACAGCACTTAAAAAAATTATATGGTTAGATTTGACAAATTAATAATTAGATCATCACAGCAATTGGTAAAGAAGGTCGTTCTACCAAAAGTAGACACACCATAAATCTTACTACAAGTTCCACTTTATGTTTCCTATATTATTTAAGGGGAAGTGAAGGTTTTGGCATTACGCTTGAACTCTCCAAATAAGTTCCTTCCTCTCAAAAGATAATGCCTACAATTGATAGTTATCTAAGAAACTCCTCACGATCTGAATTTTGAAAAATCAATAATGAGTTTTATGATTTCTCTCTATAATTTTTTTAATTTAATATTTTATAAAAAGAACAAATAATTAATCTTTAATAATATAATGCTTTTGTGTTTTTAAGGGCACCATAATCTAACACATCGTGCCCTGAACATGTTCATATTTAAATAGAAGACATTGCTTCAGTCAAATTCCCTGAAGGGTTTTTTCTTTTCTTTCTTTTTTTTTCACTAAATTTGTCGCTATCTTGTCTTGTTTGTCCCGAAAGTGAATGTAAAAGGCAGCAAAAGATTACACGTTCTAATTTATCATCATGGCCAATGGTTAATTGGGAAAGATCTCTTAATGAAGTCTCCTGTACTTTCTTCGCATCATCACGTGAGCAGGTGAAAATAACTCCTTATCCCAGTGATCAATATTTATTGTCTTCAACTTTATATTTTAAATTTATTCCATCAATTATGTATATATATTTGATCTGATTAAATAAATATTTATGATTATATATTAATTATTTATCTATATATATATACTTATGATTAATGATAACACACTGGAGATAAAAAATTAAAAACAATAAATATGTATTAAATATTTCTCCCCATCCTAGAATGTGAAGACCTTGAAGTTTAGATTTTGCTAAAACAAATGGCTAGTGCTTTCTTTATGGTCCACATCAACCTTGAAACAGGGGCGGCAAGTTTGCCATGGCTTAGGGTGTGGAAGCTTGATTTTGCTTTGATGATGGTAGTCAGTCCTTGATATAAGATTTTGTATGGTAAATGAGCATGCAAATGGAAATGCAATAGCTATAAGTTCCTTGGTGGTTAAAAAAAGTTATAATCAGAATGCAAGTCATAACTAAAATAGATATATGAAACCTATCTTTCATTTTCTCCTTTATACTAAATTACTAATTAATCTTTTTCGAGACAGTAGCATCCATTATTGGACTCTGAAACATGGTTGTGCTGTGGATCCAAGATTTGACTTAAGGTCAAGCCGCAAGTACAAAATTCAAGCCATAAGAAAACGTATATATTTTCAAACACAACATAGATACGTATATACAAACACTGACATACAATATAAAGGGCTTTCGGTACCTGACATATATTACTATAATCATCTATAAAATTAAAACTAAAAATATAGAAGTTAAAATGAAGATAGCGAGATGAAAGTTGCACCAAATGTGGTACATAGGGATTAGACAAAAAGCCGATATTGTCAGAAGTGGGATCTGAACCCACGCCCGGCGCCTTCGACCACTCGGCCATCCTGATTAGTGATGCCAAATTATAAGCTTAACCAAAAAACTATTACTTCTGATTTGACGACTTTCTTTTATTGGATTTCAAATGTCAACATCAAAATGTCGATCTCTTACTTAGAAACCTAATCTGGTATGTATAGAAATTATGAGGGATGGATAAGAAAGGTGGTCAATGGCTAATCCTCATTGACTCTGAAATTTGTGAAGAAAAACCAATGAAATTGTGAGGCAAGTGACTTGTATCATCTATCCAAGCTGTGAGTTAGGCTGACCATATTAAGGTTAGCCGAGCCAACCTTTAGCTATCTCTCAAAATGTGATAGATTAACCTGCACATGGAAGTCCACGTTTAGAGTAGCTTACCAACAATAAGTATTTAGAATCAATTTAAATGTTGGATCTACTAACCTATATTGGTTAGGAAAATGTAGAAAATGAATTGATGGCTTATCCAAATATACTCTTATTTCAATTGTCCTTGCGGGCAATGGGATCAATCATAAGAGATTGTAAAATCTTTAAAAATTTAATGAATATATACTTAAAAGAAAAATATCTAGTATTACTATCATCCATTACATATGCTTTAGATTTTTTTTTTTCCAAAACTCAAATATGAAAGTTTCTTTTATGGTTAAAATCTTCATATATTATAAGTTATACGTATCTATGCTTCATTGAGGACTACAAAAATTGAATATAAACATTTAATTCTATTTTAAAAGGCTATAATATGCATATATAGTAACGACTTTTAAAGTTTTAAATGTAACCTGTTGCCTAATAAGCACTTATAGCAAAAAGGAAAGATTTTGGCAGTACTAATATACAATGATTGCTATGGCTAGTATATACAGTTTCAAATACAACCTACGCATAAAGATTTCTAGGGATATTATAATTTAATATATATAATATGTAGGGTAATATATAAATATACAGATATAAATAATATCTACCAAATTAAACAATAATATCCCTAATAATAGAAAAACGCACTCCAAGATTTGAATAATATACAAATCTTATTATATACCAAATATGAATATAGAATATCTTAAAGTTTGTAAGGATATTAGTAGGATTTTGAACAGATAATTAAAACTATTGTGATCACATAAATGCTAACACCAAAAAAGAAATTAGTGTGACCTCATTTATTAACATCATTTGCATCGTAAAAGAGAGATTTTGATTTCTAAATATTGTAGTATTAGGTCTTAAAGCATCATTAAATAATAGGACCAATTGGACCTTACATGATTTGGTGGGTTCTAGGTTTGATATTATATATTAGATAGGTCTTAATTCCAAAATTTTGGAACTTATGTTCATAGGATGTGGTACAAGGTATGACCTCATATCAACTCTAAAACCTTATTAGAACTTATATTATATATTATAATATTCTAATGTAGGAGCTATGCTCTTAAAAATCAAATATTTCTTACATGAAAGTATAATTGCTCAAGAACCGAAGAAGAAGAAGAGGAAAAGAGAAAAGAAACAAAGTTAAAAAAGGCTCTTACCAACCAATACTTTTAACTTAAGGTAACTAGTAAGGTTGTAAAGTCGCTATCTACCAATATAGGTGGGTTGTTCTACTCGATCAAGGTAGTTAGTCATGAGAATTACCACCTTAACTAGGTTTTTTTTTTTTTGGATATTTTTTCCTTTTTACTATTCATAGGTGGTCATCCATCACTCTAATTTGGTTAAAGGATTGATCTAGCTTTTAACCCAATCAATTATTTATAGCCTTTCTAGCCACCTTTGGCTTTGGGATGGCCAATAAAGGATTTTCTTTTTTTCTTTTTTTACTATTTTCTTCTTAATTTATTATTTATATTATATCATTTAATTTCATATATTTAATAATAAAATTTTATTAATGTAATTATTTGTGGACCAACGAAAAGATAATATGTTGTTTGCCAATTAATATCCATACATAGAGATAAAACATAGATTACAAAGTATAAAAAATTAAAATACAAGTATAGATAGTAAAAAAGTGTAAAAACGCATGTATACTATGCATAATTTACTAAAAAATATAGCTATATATATTTTTGTTTCCTCTTTTCAAAGTTGAATTTTCATTACTCTTCACAAAGTTGCATCACCATGCTTACTTAATAGAAAGTAGAAACAACGGCTAGCGTGAGCATTGCATAACAAGGGAAATCCAAACTTGTATCTACATATAATTTATGATAATATAATTAATTTTCCAAACAAATTTGTGGTCCCTCTAAAACTAAATTCATGCATTATTACCTTTCACAAAATCTTATGAATTGTGATAAAAATGAACGTGATAGATTAAATCAAAAGGATCATGGAAATTTGCCATGATTTTAAGATAATAAAAGGTCCAAAAATTGCCCAAATCAAGTTGTCTCTTCATTTAAGAGAAGAGATGGATACCGATGGAGAATAAACTTAATCCTCTCTTATAATATAATCCATAATATAGGATTGCATATTTGAATATATATGAAAGAAAATAATATAGTGTAATTTAAATTTTTTTCCCCCTCATGGTCAAAGCCAGAGGTTGAACCATGCCAAAAATGTATATATTGGTACATTGTTTGCACTTTAATACCTTCTATCATTTTCTCAACGTGTGTATTATATACGTGATGAAATATAAAAACTTGCTAATATCCTAAATGACCATCTCTAAAACTGTGTGCACTGGGCCAATAAATCTTATATGCGTCACTGCACCGATTGACGGTTAACTAAAGGACATCCAATCATCGTTGGTTTTGACTTGCCGTTTAAGATTATTCTAATACATAATGCAATATATCGAAAGTTCGTTAAACCTTTACGTGCAAGCATCTCCACAGAAAGCAATTTTAGGGATCTGTATTTTATAAATTGGGCCGCAAATTATGATGAATTATTAATATATACATATATATAATACTTATCGCAAATATTAGTACAGTTTTATGTGTATTATATGGTCTGTATTATGATCAAATCTTTATGTATCAGCTCTTAATGAAATTTTCCTACTATTTTCAAGTTGTAGCTTCTGTAAGGTTGACGCAGCGTGGAAAGTATAAACAACACGAGGCCAATTCTAGGATTGAACCTCATGAATAAACAAAAAATAGTTCTGATTTTATTCCTTAAAAATCTCGACTGCGCACAATCGAAAAAGCAGAGAACAATCTTATCTAAAAGTGTATATTGACAAAAGAATAAAAGCTAACCCTAAAAATGACCTAGCAACTATATATAGTCCCCAGGGAAACAAGTAAAAAAAGAAATATATATGTACACGTGAAAATAAATATATGTATACACGTCTGCCATCTGCCTTATACATTGTCGTGTATAAGGCCATGTAGGCTTCTGGAGATACTCTTGACATAACACACGGTCATGCCTCCTGGCCGTGTATGAGGTCGTGTATGTTTTTGGAAAAAATCCTGACATAACACACGGTTGTGCCTTCTAGCTGTGTATGTTTTTGGGAATCAGCCTGGTATAACACACGGCCGTGCCTTCTGGCCGTGCATGAGGCCGTGTATGTTTCTGGGAGCTTCTAGACACATTATATGACCATGCTTTGTAAGAGACACGCCCGATCAACCCGTGTCAGCTACGATGCCCGCATCATTCTCTACCACCAATGAAGAACTCGACCCCGAGTTCTCTTCTGGATACATGGGTTCGTCATCCGAGTAGAATGGAGATAAGTCAGCTACATTGAAGGTTTTTGAGATTTTCATGCTTTCAGGAAGCCCAACCACATATGCATTATCATTTATCTTGGCGACAATCTTGTAAGTTCTTTGGTTGCCATTTGCTATAAGTGCTTACGGGAAAGCGTTCCTTCCTTAAGAACACCATCACTTGATCTCCCACCTCAAACAGTTTCTTCTTCTGATGCTTGTCTGTGGCTTTCTTATACTACTCATTAACCCTCTCAATCCTCTCTTTCACTTCAGATGCTATAGTTTGGTATTGTTCTGCCAGGTGTTTAGCAGCTAGATTGGCTTCTACACCCTTGGGCAGAAAAGCTAAATCCAAGGCGTGAGACGACGCTTTTGTATAGACCACTGAAAAAGGAGATTTCCCAGTAGTTCTATGAATGGAACTATTATAAGCGAATTCAGCTTGAGAAAGCGCCAAATCCCATTGTTTTGGCTTCTTTCCACAGATGTTTCGTATCAAGTTTCCAAGGGTCCCGTTCGTCACCTCTGTCTACCCATCAGTTTGAGGGTGGGTTGTGCTGCTAAAATTAAGGGAAGAATCGAACATGTACCATAGTGTCCTCTAGAAGTGGCTAAGAAACTGGGTATCTTTATCGGAAGTAATTGACTTGGGAACCCCATGCAACCTGACCACCTCCTTAAAGAATAACTTGGCAACATCATGTACGACAATCGTCTTCCTGCAAGGAATGAAGTGAGCCATCTTAAAGAACCTGTCTACAACCACAAAAATCAACACTTCGTTGGGTACGAAGTAAACCTAACATGAAGTCCATAGATAGATCCTCCCAGATATTCTCAAGTACTGGTAGTGGAGTGTACAACCCAGTATTCTGAGAATGTCCTTTAGATGTCTGGCAGACGTAGCACCTTTGCACGATTATCCCTACATCTCTTCTCAGCTGAGGCCAATGATATCTTGCAACCACTACCGCTAGTGTCTTATCGCGCCCCAGATGTCCAGCTAGTCTCCCTCCATGTAGGTCCCTAATCAATTTTTCCCTCAAGGATGATTCGGGAACACAGAGTTAACTGCCCCTCATTAAGTAACCCTACAGGATGTAGTAACTGTCATTGGGTTCCTGATTGATACATTTTCTCCATATAGTCCCGAAATCCGCATCCTCTTCATACAGTTCCTTCAGCTACTCAAAACCTACCACCTCAGTCCGCATGGTGACCAATAAATCCGCTCTCCTACTTAATGCGTCGACCACCTTATTTTAGACCCCGGATTTGTGCATCAGGCGGAAGGGAAACTTTTGCAGAAATTGTATCCATCTGGCATGCATGTCTTTACAGATGCGGGTCTGATTACTTAGGTGTTTTAGAGTGATACAATCCGAGTACAAAATAAACTCTTTACCAACCAAGTAGTGCTCCCACATCCTCAGAGTTCTGACCATGGAATAGAACTCTTTATCATAAGTGGACCAGCTCCTCCTGGCTTCACAGAGCTTCTCACTATGGAAGGCTACGAATCTCTTCTCCTGAGATAACACGGCGCCAATGCCCACGCCACTGGCATCACAGTCCACTTCGAATAGTTTGTCAAAGTTCGGTAATGCCAACACCGGCGCACTACACAATCTCTCTTTGAGCACAGCAAATCTAGACTCAGCTTCCCCATCTCAATGAAACTTTCCTTTCTTCAGGCACTCAGTTAATGGGGCAACGACTGTACTGAAATGTCGTATGAAGCGTCTATAAAATCTTGCCAACCCCAAAAAGCTCCTCAACTCGGTGATTTTTTTGGGAGTGGGCCAATCTCTAATGGCCCTTACCTTGTCCTCATCCACCGTTATGCCCTCACCGCTCACTACAAAACTCAAGAACAGTAGCTTTCTTGACATGAGTATGCACTTCTTGAGATTGGCGTAAAGCTTATTCTCTTTCAGCACAATTAATACGCTTCTTAAATGTACTAAATGCTCATCCTTAGTCTTGCTATATATCAAGATATCATCAAAGTATACTACCACAAACCTACCTATGAATGGTTTAAGTACCTGATTCATTACACTCATGAAGGTACTCAGTGCGTTGCTGAGGCCGAATGGCATAACCAACCATTCGTACAACCCTTCCTTTATCTTGAAAGCGGTTTTCCATTTATCCCCAGGTCTAACCTGAATTTGATGATACCCACTCCTAAGATCCACCTTCGAGAATATTATCGCTCCACTCAGCCTATCCAATATGTCCTCAATGCAAGGAATTGGGAATTTATACCCAATTGTGATCATGTTGATCGCACGGCTGTCCACACACATCCTCCAACTACCATCCTTCTTGGGCATCAATAGCGTCGGAACGGCACATGGGCTCATGCTATCCCTGATGAATCCTTTATCCAGTAATTCCTGGACTTTCTCCTATAGGACTTCCGTCTCTTTGGGCTCATCCTATAATGAGGGAGATTAGGAAGGCTAGCCCTAGGCACCAAGTCGATATGTTGTTGGATGTCTCGCAATGGAGGCAACCCTTCTAGTAAATCTTCCGGCACTACCTCTTTGAACTCTTCTAATACCCCCATTACTTCCTCTGGAGCCTCTACACTATCCACGTCCTCTCCTACATTCTTCACAACAAGAGCATGCATTAATCGGGATTCTTTGATGTCTTCAGTCATTTCCTTTTCTGACTGAGTGATTGTCAGAAAGGATTTCACTTCTGCCCTTTGTGTTTTGGGTCGTTTATCCGTCAATGGTAGCAACGTATATTTCACGCCCCCTTTCTCCAATCGATACTTGTTTTCTTTCCCGGCATGTTGGGCATCCACGTCAAACTGCCAAGGTCGTCCGAATAGCAAGTGGCAGACATCCATATTGATGATGTCGCAATAGACTTCATCCTAATATTTGCCTATCGAGAATGTAACCCGACACCTCTCCTTCACCTCAATTCGCTCCGCTGCCTTAATCCACCCTATGGTGTAAGGGTTCAGATGTTTTTCTATCTGTAGCTGGAGTCGTTTCACAACCTCCCTTCCGATTATGTTCTCACAGCTCCCACTGTCAATAATCAAGTCGAACACTCTCCCACCAATTGTGCGCTTAGTGCGGAACAGCTGGTGTCATTGTGAACTACCCCTTTGTTTCGGTGCCAGCATCATCCTTCTGATCACATAGTTCAGCTCTACTCCATCATCAGCCTCATCATAATATTCATCCTCTCCATCCGGTTCACAACACACTTCCTCCTCTTCCTCCCTTTCGACAATGTTTATAGTCCGTCGATTCGGGCATTCGTTGGATCGGTGCCCTGGTTGATTATACCTATAGCACTTCCCCAGAATCGGTTTAGCATACGAATTATTTTTCCTTGGGGTCTCTTTGCTCTTAAGAGGCTTCTTTCCCTCAGTCTTGTCGTCTTTCTTCTCTATACTCCCAACTGGTTTCTCGACTATTCCTCTAACCCTTTCACCAACCACCCGGCTGCCACTGCCATTACTATCATACACATAATTCCTTTTGCCCCCACCTAGCCTTGCACTCTATTCTTGAATCATCATCTCAGCTCTAAGAGCCAAATTCTTTGCCTCATTGACAGTTCTGAACACCGTTACCCCGATTTTATCCCTAATCTGGAGCTTTAATCCGTCCACAAATCGTGCCACCTACTGACCCTTAGTCTCCCTCAGATCATTCCTCTCCGCCAGCCTCATAAACTCGGCGGTGTATTCATGCACCGTCCTCTGCCCCTAACGACATCATTGGTACTGCTGGAAGAGGATCTACTCATAGTCGGGTGGTAGAAAATCCCTCTGCAACAGATTCTTCATGCAGTACCATGTCTTTATAGGTTGCTTTCCCTCTCTCTGCCTCCGGTTCTGTAAACGATCCCACCATGTAGAAGCCCCTCCTTTTAGCCTACAAGCAACCAACCGTACTCTCCTATCCTCAGGTACCTTCATATAGTCGAAAAATCTATCGACTTCTACAAGCCAATCCAAGAAATCTTCTATATTAAGATTACTATTAAAGGATGGAATATCTACCTTGAAACGGAAATCACCGCCATCTGTATGATTGTATCCCTGGTGGTTTCTTCGATAACTGCCACCGTACTCCTGGTCAATTCGGTCATCGACCTCGCGGTATCTACCACCCCCAACACCGCCCCTTCTTGGTGGTTGTGCCCTCCTTTGCAAGAATTCACCCTCTTCCTTAGAGGAACTTTCGTCTAGCCTTTGATTCCACTGATTCGCGGCTGCAGGTTGATTAATAGGACTGTCACGAGCGATTGCTACTCCTGGTCGATTCTCAACAACATCCCTATTTCCGTTGTGGCCCATCACCATGGCGTCGAAATGCGCAATCAGGTCTTCCAAACGCTGCTCTACGCGCCCGAGTCTCTGTTCCATGGCTTCGACCACCGTCCTTGGAGCCCATTGATTGACTCCTTGGACTTCCGCATCCCGATCTAGGTCGAGAACGCGACCGCCGTCAACACCGTCGTTAGCCAACATCTCCGCAGGAAATTGCCTTGCTCTGATACCAACTAACGCAGCGCGGAAAGCGTAAATAACACGAGACCAATTCTAGGATTGGACCTCACGAATAAACAAAGAATAGTTCTGAGTTTATTCCTTAAAAATCTCGACTGCGCATAATCGAGAAAGCAGAGAACAATCTTCTCTAAAAGTGTATATTGATAAAAGAATAAAAGCTAACCCTAAAAATGACCTAGCAACTATATATAGTCCTTAGGGAAACAAGTAAAAAAGGAAATATATATGTACATGTGAAAATAAATATATGTATACACGTTCGTCATCTGCCTTATACACGGTCGTGTATAAGGCCATGTAGGCTTCAGGAGATATTCCTGACATAACACACGGTCGTGTCTCCTGGTCGTGTATGAGGCCGTGTATGTTTCTAGAAAAGATCCTAACATAATACACGGTCGTGCCTTCTAGCCATGTATGAGGTCGTGTATGTTTCTGGGAATTAGCCTGGTATAACATACGGCCGTGTATGAGGCTGTGTATGTTTCTAGGAGCTTCCAGACACATTACACGACCGTGTTTTGCAAGAGACACGCCTGATCAACCCATGTCAGCTACGATGCCTGCATCAAAGGCTGATGCAGTGATACTTCTTAGACTTGAAGTCAGGAAAAAATAAATAAATAAATAAGTTGTAGTTTGGTTTAAAAGTACAATTGAGGGGAAAAAATCACAGAGAGAGACGTAACACTGCATATTTTCATAAGTGAATCTTGACGGTTTGTACATAGCATATGCAATAGTATGAATTGTGGGATAATTAATCTTTCTGATAATAATAATATTATTGTGTACAATTTCTAGCTAGCAAACTCCGAAGTCCAACGATAACAGTGTATATCTCGTAGGTGTTCCAAGGATGAACAACGAATTCATAAATGACAGAGACCTACATTTACCTACAGTTACACTCTATGGATTCAAATCTCCACAAATACTATTGCAATTTAGATCTTATTCATGAAAAATATATATATTTCATGGAATTTTGTGTTTCAAATGGCATGTATTAGTACAGAATATCTAGGGATATATCACTTCATTACTTGCATGGATAGAACTCAAAGAGAGAAATGTGTCAAATTGATTGTCTTGATATTCTAGGTAACCATGCAAGAATAGCGTTTCAAGTGACACATTCCATACCAAGAAACAGTGCTTAGGTACTACATATCCATGCTTATATTGTTGAAGCTTTTATTTCTTTGTCGTGCTAGGTTACCCTTGAAGTTTGTATTGTTACTTAAGACCACATATATTGCATATACATGTAATTGTCCATTTTTGAGAGAATAAAAAGGCACTGTTTTCTACTGAAACTAAAGATACACAATATATATACAACTTAGCAACACCTGAACTATCATTCCTCCATGTCTTCCATCGGGCTACTAGCCAGAATTGCAAAGAGTTCCTAGCGATTTTTTTTTTTTTTTGGATAATTGTTCCTAGCGAAAGTTAATACAAGAGTGACGTTATTAATTTAACTCTCTTGTACTTGCATTATGAGCCAGCTTAATGGGGTAGTCTTTGAAGTATAAATTTTACTAAAACAAATGGCTAGGGCTTTCTTTTAACGTCTATTTCCTCCCAAACCATGAATGGTGAGTTTTCCTTTGCTTAGGGCACGCATGCTTAATGACGCACATTGTCCATGACACAAGATTCGGACACTAAGCATGTGCAAATAGAAATTCAATACATATAACTTCCTTTACATGGTTTATAAAGTCATAAAACTGAGATGTGAATCTACTCTATACGTAGCATACATCCATTGGCCACTTAAACATAATTGTCTAGGAATAGTGGTAAATCCGAATTTTGATTAGAGGGAAGACGAGCTATGAAAAAAGTTTCAATATATTATATGTATGAATTAGTGGTATAGAAATACCAATAAAATATTAACTTGTGAAAATATAATTGATAATTTAAAATATATATATATTATCACTATTATATATTTAACTATTATTAAAAATTATCCATTACTTATCCAAATACATGAATTATTAGTATAAAAGTGGATGATGAACGTAATGTACAAAAAAACATGGACAGTTTTCTCCAAAACTACCCTGCATGAATTCAATATATGTGATAAGCGCAAATTCAAGTTTAACTTTTATAATATAGATGGAGCTTTAAGCTCCATTTGCGTCGTCTTTCACTAGGAAAGGATTCAATTTGAACATACGCAATAATTATGTATAAATGTTTTGTTCCATATAAGGATTCTTTGCGTGCCCTTGATGTTTTTATTATTATCAAATTATGTAAATTTACTTTGGCATGTCCTTGACATTTTGAAACCCATTTTCTGTATATATATATATATAGATACATAGCCGTCATTCCTTATATGTTTGGAAAAAGTGAAATGTCAGAAGTGGGACACCTTTTATGCTTAGGAAAAAGTAAAATGTCAGAAGTGGGATTTGAACCCACGCCCTCTCACGAGGACCAGAACTTGAGTCTGGCGCCTTAGACCACTCGGCCATCCTGACTTGAGACGTTATTTCACTATTTAATTATTAAATTATAATAGTTAGCATACTCTTAAATCGGCCCTACACCTAAGAGTGACCACGATGTGTGTCCGCTCCCCTAGCCACCAATCTAGGAGCCTACGACTGGCGATTAATAAATGAAGCATTTAGCATTAAATTTTTTTTTCCTAACACATTACACAATTAGAAAATTTTGCGGCCAATACCTTAAAAATGATTAAATAATATAATTATTTTTTTTTAATTACAGTAAAATATAACTCATTATTAATAAAAAGTGATAATTAATAATCTTTTAAAAAGTATTAAAAGTTTTATATAAATTATCAATATTTTTTTTAATAGTAAATCTACATAAGATACTCTCAATTATGGTAAATAAGAGCCAGCTACAGTAAATATTTACTATATTGTCCATCTTTTGTAATAGTTGATAAAAGAAAATATTAAGTCCTCCGAAGATGAGGAAAGCGCAACATATATGTTTTTATGGCTAATTTCTATTAAGATGATTTTGATCCTTTAAAATTATTTTTTTTAATTTACCTTTTAAAATATTGATACATATAATCAATTATTGAAATTTTAATAAAAAATGATATTATAATGTTATAAGGTATTTTAAAAATAAAAAAAAATCAATTATTATTTAATAAATCAAAGAAAATTTTGAGAAAGTAAATTTAGAAGGTTTATTTGCCACAATTGTTCATGTGGGTAAAATGATCAAGCATGAAAGAGAAGCAAAAAACAATATACTTGAGAATATTCTTTAGTATTACTATTTACTTTCATCTACAAGAGCCATTCAAAATTTTTTTAATCAAAACTGAAATATGGAATATACTTTATAATAAAATCTTAATAGATTATGTAGATGTACATTTTTGTACTATAGTAAGAAAAAAAAATGAATATAGTAATTTAAATAAATTAAAAAAAACTATAATGTGGATATATAATTATATAAAGTTTAAATATGATAATTTAAATAAATTCTGAAAAACTATAATGTGAACATACGATGATATAAAGTTTAACTTCAATAATATTTAACTTTATTTTTTCATAATTTTATTTACTTAAACTTATTATAAATAGGTTTATAAGATGCGTGCCTACATGAAGGATTAGAGTGATTTTTGGGGTTGATTTGCTCAAGAGCATCTCTCATTAATCTACCCTGAAAATTTCCTTTTGCGTATGCACGTGTGCTTGATTTTCCGGAGAGAAACGTTAAGCTATAAATGGAAATAATCGTGGTCGTGGTTTGAGAAAAGATGAGAGGACATGAAGAAAACGAAAAGCATAGAGATTGTCAGAAGTGGGATTTGAACCCACGCCCTCTCTCGAAGACCAGAACTTGAGTCTGGCGCCTTAGACCACTCGGCCATCCTGACATTAATGAGTTCTGATATGTGTTACTTTTTTAAATAATAGCTAGGTTTGTGTTTTGGAAAACTATGATAACCGGAGATCTAGGCTGAAGCTATCGGGTTATTATGCTGTTCCCTATATTAGCTTGTTCTGATTGTATTTCTATTGTGGAACTTATTTTGGTTTTGTGTTTTTTAAGTTAATATATGTTTTGGATTTACTCAAATAAAAGAAGGGTAAGCTTTTCAAAAAACTACTAATTTTCAAATGGGCATGATTCAATCTATCGAATCTCCATGATTATTGTGAATTTTTGTAAGCTAATATATGTTTTGGATTTAATCCAAAAAAAAAAAAAGGCTTTTTAAGTACCCCCTCATTTTCGATGGTATGATTCAAGGTCTTGAATCTTCATGATTATTGTATGTTTTTGGAGATTCAAAGGTCCCTATGATATCTCTTTATCCACCATATTAGTCATCCGTTAGATACTTTCACAGAATGAAATCCCATTAAATCTAATTTATCATTGCATTCAATGAATCCTTGGTAATATTGCATGGTGTCGTGGTGTAATTCCAAAACCTATTAATTCCTTGGAATTCCAATTATTAGTGACAAGAAAGAATCTAATTTCAACGATTTAATAGGCACGAAGTCATAGTTCCCTTCATCTTTGAAAACAGAACAACTGAGACTAACATCCATATCCTAAAATTGAGAAGCCATTTTTCTTGTTACCAATTGAGGTTTTCTTCTCAAAGCCATGGTTTGACTTTGTTCTTCAGTGAGAACTCTTCATTTACATCATCTTGCAATCACCCATTTACACCAAGTGCGAGAAATCTTGTTTAATACTTCCATTAGAATTTCACTACTCTTCGTCTATAACTTTCTGATTCAGTTCTGACTAAAAGTTTTGGAAGGACATAATTTGCCACCGCCTAGAGTTTCAAGTGATCTAAGCACTAAAAAGAGTCATATTTTCATGTCATCGACTTTGCATAATTTGGATTCGTGAAGGTCCTAATCCATAAAAGTAATAAGGGATATTGTATCAGTTTCAAAAATTGAGTCCTTTATATTAAAAGATGTTAGCATTTTTCTTTAAATATTTTGATGATAACAAAAAAAGATAAATAATTATCGATGTATATCTAGTGTATATGATGTTTATGTTATATTTAAGTATGTATGGTCAGTAGAAAGTATGAGTACATGCAAAGAGTATTTAACATAGAAGTAAAGTCGAAGGCTTTGTCAAGAATTTCATGGAAGCTTCTATCTATTGGTTACATAGATACATAGCTAGAATATTAGCAATAAGGTGATTCAGATTTACTAGTCGCCACTTCAAGGAAGAAAAGCATAACATCATTTTGGAATTGAAGAGTAATTCTAAGATTTCTCATTACAAGCTAACAAGGAAAAGCACTCAAAGCAATTAGAACTCAACTTAGAGACTTCTTAAAGCTAACAACTTCATTTTTTATTAACATATTATATTAGAGCTTATCTTGTAGAGAATTTTCTTTATACTTCTCTTCATTCTTCTTGGTTTTCTTTTGAAAAAGGTAGATTTTATTGTCATATAATTACAATTTTCTCTATAGATTTGTTGGTAGCTGGTGTTAAGTTAGATATATAGAGTAGAGAGTGATTGAAGTCAATGTTGTAGCAACATTATTGTAATCTCTCCATAATGTTGATTAGATATAACAATACCAGTGTTAACGACTAGATCTTTAGCAGTAAAGCTGGAAGAGGGAAGCAACACACAAGATAGAGCTTTTTTATAAATTCTAAACCCGATCTTCTTATCTCTACTTCTTTTTAATTTCTACATTTTTATTTATTATTTCCATTGAATATTGTTTTACACCATATTCAATCATAAGTAACTAAGGGTTGTCACCTATTTTAAAGAAGTTTAAAATTTTATACAAGTAATCAATTCAATGAACCCCCCCAATTGGTATCAAAGTGTAGCTCTTTTATTACATTGAGTTGAAAGATTCAATATCAAGGAACGGTATCTTAGTTACAATTAATTGTGCTCTTTATTTCAATGAAACTAATTTTCCCTTTTAGAAATTCAAGATGGAAACATACATCAAGGCAACAGATTTTGATTCATGGAAATCATACAATATGGAGATGTACCTTTCATAGAAAATGGTATTTCGATTCTCATTCACACTAAGAAGAGAAATATTGAAAAGAATAATCATGCCAAAATTTTATTACTTGATACAATTGCTTCTTCTAAGTATTATTTAATTTCTTGTGAATCAGTGAAAGAAATCTAAGACATTTTGTGTAAAACTTATGAAGGAACTACTATAATTAAGAATGCAAGGATCAACACGCTAATGCAAGAATATAAGTAGTTTCATTTTCAACTAAATGAAAAGAGAGAGAGAGGGAGAGAGAGAGGGAGAGAGAGAGAGAGAGAGAGAAAGAGAGAGTGATACTTTCAATCATTTCACTACTATTAATGAGTTGCCATTGCTTGGTAAGAAAATGAATGATATCAACCCTATTTAATTTTTTTTTTTTTTTTGATAATTTTACCCATATCTTGAGATGCTAAAAAGACAGCTATCGAGGTAACTTAAGACTTGAACAAGTTATCATTAAATCAACTTAGAAGAAAGCTAATGGCATATGAGTCACACATCAAGCATACTAATGATTATGAAAGCAGCAAGAGAGCCATAGCATTCAATGCCAAAGAAGTACAAGTTAATGTAAGACATCAATATCATTTAAAATTATAAGAAAAATATTTCTTTGAATAAATTGAACAACGAGTTTAATCAAGTTGGGATCAAGTTCTTTAAGTAATTCTTTTAGTCAAGTTCAAATTTAAAATTTTAAACTCAATTAACCTTAATTGAATCGGGTGTTACAAGCAAACATAAGAGAGTCACAAGATTTTTTGTTTGGCAAAACAATCATTACACAAAGAGTAGTCATGAGTTTATTACTATAAGCAACATGTAAAGTTGAGCAATGGCCATGGGAATTGTAACTACTTTTGAGCGAGAAAATAAACAAAACAATACTAGAAAAGGATTGTAATGCAATATAAGTATAAATGACAATAATAGAAAGGGGAAAAACACTATTGACACCATTGAAAAAGAGATATGACTTTTCCTCTAATGTTCTTAAAGCCAAACCTACTCAAAAAGGTTGAAATCTTGCATCTTACACTGTGAAAAAAAAAAAACCAAAAATGCAAAATAATTTATTAGAACCACATATCTAAGAGTCAAACAATATACACACTTCAACCACAAGAGAGTTAACTAAGTTTAGGTTTTGAATTTGTATCTTACCTGTGTAAGGTTAAAGAGAAAATGTTTGAGAGGCTCTTATACTTCTTTGTAAGGTTAGGGTTTTACACATCTAAGCCTATCATTGAGTTAAAACTCCATATCATCTCAACTTGATTCATTTACAGTATTGACAAGTAGCACCTATGGATGGAATTATTCAATCAATCTTAAAAATATACCACTAAAGAAAGAGAATTCTTACCCTTTGTGACAATTTATGGACATTAACGCAAGTCAAGTAACCCTTTGAGTAGGGATCCTGGCTATAGAAAATTAATGTACAAATTAATGCTCTTAGAGAGTTATTTATTTGCTTATTTTATATTTATATTTTTTAATATTAATTATCAAATTTATTTTTTGTTATATAACCATTACACTCTCCATATGTTAATAGCTTATTTTTTATTTTATAATACTTTAGTCCATGAGATTGTTAGGGTTAATATTTATACTTTTTTTCCCTATAACTTATAAAACAAAATCTTGATATTACAATTGGTGTGTAAGAATGGACTAAAAATGAAATTGCAATTCTAGATTTTAATAATTTTTCTATATTTAAATACACTTTTAAAAGGCAGAATCACAATTCTTTAAAATAAGCAACTCCAACTTTAAAGAATTTGTGATTCAACTTTCGAGGGGACAAAATCACAATTTTATTTTGCCTTCATTAATTATCCTTAATTTAAATTACTCATATAATCTTCACTCCAATTATAATATCTAATAATTTGGAACATTTTTTATAAATATTATTATATACGCATTATATTGACATTTTTAAATACAAAAATAGATTTATCATTATAATTTTAATTCCATTCTAATTTAGTCCATTCCACTCCAAATTATTTCTACATGCCAAATATAACTTTTATTTTACACTAAATCTTATCAATTCAAATCTTGAATAATGGCAATCACCACTTTTCTTTAGTTTGATTAAGTTGTATTGTGAGACCTTACTAAGCCACTCCATAAGAACTATTCAGTAGTCTATTTCTCTTGTGACATTTTCCGGTGAAAATATTCTTTCTTTAATTAATCCTACTCATAAAAAATCCTAAAACTTACAAAAATTACAAAAATCGAATTTTATAATTTTCAGATAAACTCTAAAGTAATTCAAACACAAATTTTATCCGCACCACCTTTAATTCAAGTTCAAACTTAAAATTCTAAAGTTCATCAAGCTCAACATATGTCAAGTACAAGCTTAATACTCTTTTCTAAACTCGACCCATATACCCTGACTAGGATCACTCACTGGCCAAACGATACAATGAATCTTAAAAAATATATATGTACTGCTAAATAAAAAGAGCTTTACTTTGTGTGATAATTGGCGGACAGCACCCAGCGTCAATATCAATACACGGCGAGGGCATGTTTAATCACCTGTCAATCCAAACTGAAGAACCTAAAATTACTCAAAAAGCCAGACACTTGTCATTTTTATAGAATTTTTATTTTCCGCTTTTTAATAAAGGCCTGTGACCCCCTTAAATAAGGATGACATGCCTATGAAATGAGCACATCATCTTGAAGCAGTCAAAAAACAAGTAGCTCACTGAAAAGAGTACACCCCAAAACCAAAATCATCATTAACCTGTCATGGAAAAACCCATTCATATAGCAAAATTAGTTGATTAGCCGCTTACTTGATTCATCCACATTGAACCAACGGCCAGAAAACACAAGATGGTGTGAGTTCATGACAGTTATGGATGAAATTCAACTATACATCAATCAAAGGACATCAAGAAAAGGTTTTCTGAAAACTAGTAATTGCCCGCTGATATTAGTTTAAGCAACCTTCTTGTCTTTCAAAGGACTCCTTGGAATCTTGCTCAATACTTTAGCATCGAGTACAGCATACCGCTTCTTGATCTCTATAGATGCCTTCTCAGCCAATGGATCAACCTTGTCTTCATACTTCTCATAGAGTACAGGCACGGTGTGCAGCAACACAAACACTGGACGGAAAAATTGATATATGAGCTAACTGGTCAATGCTAACAACTTCAGTGCCAAAATAAACATCAGTCATCAATCAAACCGTCTTACCTATATAGAACAAGGTCAGAAAGTTGCACCAGCTGCCTACAATGGACAGAACCCACATTCCAGCAATCACCTAATATAAACAGAGATGTCAATACACTTACCCCAAGTACTACCGAGTATGGCAAATTGTGCAAACAGTGACAACCATTTACTCTGCCCTGTTAGTAAAGCAAACTTCTGCACACTAAACACCAGCTAGTACTAACTATGCAGGGACAATAGTTCTAAAACCCTAGGGACCACAGAAGATAGGTGCTCCAGACACTTGTAAGTCATAGGATTAGCAGCAATCAAGTGTATTCAAACCCATGCCGAAATGATCAAATATTTCCTTAGTGCTTGAGCAACACCATCTATGGTCCAGGACCACAAAAAAGCTTTCTCATGAAAGTTACAATGTGGTACCACTTTCAAACTCACTTACCGAAAGAAACTTCTTAAGATCTCTTCCTGATGCAATATCCCTCAAGACTGCGATTGCACGGTTAATCTCATAACTGAGTACAGAGGCAAACTCTAGCACAGGTTTTTCTGGGATTGACACTTCAGGAATATGTGGAGGCGACCTAAAGCAAAAAAACGTTTTAAACCATTAAAAGTAATTTACATATGTGCTTTAAATATCAAATGCTTACAAACAAAATTATATTAATATGGTGATGAGGCAGACATACTTGTTAATAAGGGTGGTGGCATTAGACCACAAGAACAAGATTGCAACGCCAAGGATCAAAACATGGCAAGCCAGGGAGAGCAGGTGATACTCAAGCAGCTCAAACAGAACCCACAGCGCTGTTGCAATTCCAAGTGCTCCAGCCGATATCTTTTTGTTCCTCCACAACAATACATCAGCAGCTGTTTCACCAGAGTGAAATGGACAACATCATCAAAACATAGAACTATATTTAAGTGAAAGAATGCATCACTGGCAATCATTCATGAGACAAAAGAGAAGTAGTTGCATCCAAACAAGAAAAAGAGAAAGCAACGAGAAGCAACCCCTAGCTACACTTATGCCATTACCTTCATTGATGCAACCATTTATGAAACTGCAGAAAAACTAGTGTCCTAATAATGGACGATGCACACCTTATAAAAAACAATTTACTCTGAGAAAGAAAGTAGCAATGGAAATAACATGTGCATATTGATTTTATGCATAGACAAAAAACCAATCCAATATATCTTCAGCAAAGTATCATGAAAAACTCTATTATCATTTTTTCCCCTCGCAAAAGTTAACCACTTGCAACCATGGGTCCCGTTTCAACTTCAATTTTGACATATTTTGGTAACTTCACAAAATATCATTGAACTCATTCCTGTGTTCATTTAAGTGAAAGCACTCCCTGTATTTTCTGCATGAAATCAATGACAGAAAGCAACTCTCAAATGAAAACAGATTAATAAACATGCCATCTTAGACAGACTCTCACACCACTTTGAGAGGAAATTCAATAGGAAAGATATAGTGCTTAGTAGTAGGCAAGTGCCTATAAAAATTTGACATGTGGCAATTCTTACAATGATTGAGTAACAAAAACTCTCACACCTCAAATTCTTATTTGCACATTCCTAGCACTAAGCAACCATGAATCAATAATGAAGTGCTCCCCGGTGTAAAGAGATTTCACTGGCAGTGATATTTGGTGTGGAATAATTGGTGAAATGTGTGATTAATGCAAACTTGACGCGGAACAATTTCAAAAAAACACTAAAGTTAGTGCTTTAAACATAGTGGATGAACTTTTCCATGTATCAGATTCCAATTTGCTCTTTCCTAACACTTATCCCTCCACGTGGAACACCTCAGCCATTGGATCATAGTAATAGTATACAACCCATTTAGATAAACTAGGGAAATCCCACCTGCTACAGCATCGGTGTGGACACCGAACTACCGCAAGACAGCCGCAGTGTTTTTCTCTACACACACCCATCAACCATCAAAAGCTAGCTACATCATCATAATTACATGAGAACAGATTACCATTTTGCAGCTTCTAATCCTTCTAAAGCCATTTCATAAGATCTCTTCCTTTTTTTTCTACAAATTAAAACCTCAGAATGCAAATGACGTTTTGAAACTACAAAACTAAAATGCAGTTTAAAAATGCCTAGATCTAGATCGATCGTTTATCAGAAAACAGACGTCAAAACTCAATCATATTCCAAAAAGATCCGAACTAGACATAAATGCACCTCCAAATGCAACTTAAAAATCAAGTCTTTTAAAATAATAGACTCATATACATACGTTTTCCACCACCGAAAACCTTATGGACAGGCCTTTCTCTTCCAAACAAGCGATAGATCTTTGCTTTCACCTCCGACGACTTCGATTTCTCGTCATCGGAGTCCGACGACGACGAGGAGTCATCATGGCCGTGGATCTTCTCAGCGATCTTCTCCATGATCGACTCACCTTTTGATTCCTCGTGTTCCGCCATTACACGCAAAATGCTGCAGCTATAACTACTAATACTACTGAATCCAAAACCCTAGACCCGAAATGACTGCGTTTCGGCTGTCAAAAAGCAGAAGCCTCCTTTCGCGAAGCTACTGAGAATGGGAAAGAGACTGGACGAGGTTCCGTTTTTATATATTCGAAGGGGATCATTAGATCTTGACCATCGGGCGTCGAGCGCGTTGATTCGATCTGAACCGTTGGCTTGTTTCCAAAAAGGGATTTTAAACGGAGTTATGTTCCGTTTAGGCGCCGTTACTTTTGAATGAAACGTGGGTGCACGACAGTTGGCCGGCGAGTGAGACGAAGATTCGGTTGGCTCAAATGTGAGAGAGAGAGAGAGAGAAGATATGTGTGCGGACGGTGCCGGCGTGACACGTGTATCTAGAGGGGAGTTTGAAAGAGATGTTTGGATCGGGTCGGTCGGGTCGGTGAAGAGACCGTATTACTTTTTGTGTTTTCTTTTGCAATATGTTGTAATATAAAGCAGAGATCACTTGAGTATTTTAGTTTTTTATTACTCAAATTAGGTTTGGTCTTACACTTTTAGGTCAAGGATTGATTAGGAACTTTTAAGTCAATATGTAGTATAATGTAATGTCATATAAAATATGCATGATGTTATAAATCAAAAAATTAAACTTATGGGTCCATCTATTACCCAATGCTTTAAAGGATAAAAAATAATTAAAAAGAAGAAGATAAATTGTACGGCAATACATGTAAAAGTTGTTGAAGAATTATTATTTAATGTTTCCCCAATTGTCTTTATGTTACGGTGGAATAGATAGTGAATATAGAATTCTTGCTAAACTATTACTAAGTTATATTTCTGATTTTATATAAGTAGTTAGTCGTCATTTTTTTATATTTGTATAATTATTAAAAAAAATGCACAACTTATGGGGTTGCAACTTATCAACATCATGTTTATTATTCTCGTTTTAAAAGATCTCAACATCATTACGTAACAAAGAACCTTCTTTTACCTCTTCTTGTAACATTCACAAATTATTTCTTCTTTGAATTAATTTTTATGTTTGCCTTTTTTTTATTTGACAATATTAACCTTGTCTCTCCACTTCATAAGTAATCTCCTAGTTTCCCTCCTTATTATATCCTAAATCCAAGCAGTATGATTAAACTATACATTCTTATCACCTAATAAAGGAAAGCAAGATGCGAATTCTATACTCTTCAATTTTCTTATTCATGGTCTTTTAAGTTTAGCTAAAAAGTAAGTTCTCAAATGGGTAAGTAAATATACCCAATAACTAAACTAATTTATCACATATACAAGCATGTTAAACCACATATGACCTAGTTAATTTCTAGATATAACAATCAATTCGACTAGCATACATATTTCAATTGAAAGGTTACTTATGGTCAAAGCTATGAACATGTACCTTGATCCTAGAGTATTGAGGTTGGTTATTCAGATCTTTAAAGCTTATGAGTTATGAATACAGATCAATAAATCCTTAGAGTCCAATAGTTAACGGTCTTGTACCAATTTCATCAATCCTATTAACCATCGAACAACTAGTTCACTAAATTGTCCATAGTAGTGTTCCATTCCATTATTGTGACCTATTTACAATTTATTTCCAGAAGACCATGTACATATTAGAGTAGTTAGCTAAACTGACTATCCACTTATGACTACTAGCCATTTTATCATCTCGAATGTCTAACCTTTTATATGCGACAAATACCTAATCTATGACCAAATCTATTTGAAATGTTTATGTCCTTGATGCAAACATAATCAATATAGAATTAATTATGATTAAGAGTTGAATGTATTTTAGAGTCACTACATGACCTAGCATAGACTAACATCAATTGGACAAAATAACTACTCATCTTGTTCTCCTATAAGCCTCAACAACTTGCTCATTCTTCCTTCAAAATATCTAATAACTTAATCAATAACATAATTAACTTAAAAAATATTTTTTATTTTATTTTAATTTTTCTTTAGATTGTCTAAGGCATCTCCTAATTAACATAAAATCATTTAAGGTGATATTTTAGTATTTTAGAGAAATTAATTTGACCTAATTGAAGATGTGGTTGACAAAGTGGTTGCTCTAGGTAACTTGGTTAACTATTTAGACTTGATTGACCATATCGGTGAAGACCCATTTAGACTTGATTGACCTAAATGATCCAACCTCAACATGGACAACCTATACAAGTTAAATGGATCTTAATATATATAATTTTTTTTAAGATTGAAAAAAATTAAAAAGGTATTATATAAAAGGCAAAATAGTAATATACTATTTACTACACACATACACATATAAGCATCAAAATTTAACATTGTAAAATTTGTATTATTAGGGATACAAAGAATGATTAATAAGGATAAAAATTGAGAGATGATGATGATGATTTGATGAATTCCGATCAAACTATTAATCTATCTAGTTTTGAATTATGTGAACATATGATTTAGCTGAATTTAATATTTTACACACATTTTACTTAATTTTAACAATTTTTATAAATTTTAATGATCTCGATTTGATTTGGTTCAACCTTGATTTGATCCTTCAACCCTTGACTCTAAACCTTATCCAGGTCAAAATCTAATTTCGGTTTGACCACCTTGTGTTTTCATACTAATTTAGATCAAGTTTCCTAAGGTTTAGCTTTAACATTTTAATTTGTTATATTTCAATTCATATTAACGAGTTTTAAGATTTTCTAGTTTTAGATTATACATCCTAGATCTTAGTTTCATAATTTCATCTACTAATCTAAATTTCTAAGTTTATTTGATGTTTCATAATTTAAATCTCATATTTTCAAAATAAATAATGGTTTTAGGTTATAGAATAACAATTTTAAATTCCTAAACCTTTTAGTTAAGTTTTGTTACTAGAAAATCCGTGTCTCTAAATTTGATCTTCAATTGAAACAAAAACTTTCTACTTTAAGAACTTACTTGTTATGTTATAACCTTACAATGTTTTATTCCATCTATTGTAGTAAGTTGTTTCTTATTGAAATGAATTGTGATAGAGGCTCTAAGGCTTCACTTATTGTGTCTCAAACAAAATGTATGCAAGTTCAATCTTATAATTTTTAGGTTCAATGTTTTGGTGTCCTCTTATAAATTTTGTAATTAAACATTTTTTCATTATTATGGCTTCCTAAATTATTATTTCTCACTTAAATTATTTTTTCATTATACGTTTTTAGTGCTATAGTCATATATCATTGTGTAAATATTTCAAATTTGTCTTATTAGTGTATCTATTATACTTTCCTACTTCCAAGGTATATCACTCTATAACTTATTGATCACTTTCAAATGCTCTAATATGTCCTCTTACCATAATTCACCTCCTCTTTACGATGTTTTCATTTCTTAGTTTTTTTCTTCTTTCATTTTTTTTTGTAAAAATGAACAATTTTCTCACTTTTAGTTGGGAAAGAAAAATTAAGAGAGAGAGAGAGAGAATTTTCGTTGGAGCAAGTGGAATTCATGAACAATGTAACTCCTAATAAGGGAATAACAATGGACTCGAAAAAAGTTTGAAGCCTCATAAAAAATTTATCCAATTACAATATCAAATATTAACAACAATGGTATTAACATTAAAATTATGAAGATATTAATTATGTGGAGAGAAGTATAAGATTTTATACCAAACACAAATGTCTAAAAGTCAATTTTCACTAAGAAGAAACTAAATATGAGTATAGATGTGATAGTTGGGATTAATAAAAGATTATGACTTATCCCACCTTTTAAGTTAATCTCTTTGTAGTTGCTTTGGCTGTAAGAAATTTTGGCTACCTTAATTATGCCTCAAAAATAATTAATTAAGGACATAAGCAAAGTAGACATGGAAATCTTTACACACCAAGTTAGAATTGGGTTAGCAAATTTGATAATATAGCCCACATTGATTGAGCATATTAAAGTTTCCCAGAAGAAGATGTAGTAACAAAGAAAAAATAAAAATAAATAAATAAATAAAATTAATAGTGAAGATTTTTGAGTTGATTCAAAAGAGATGGTGAACTATGTTAATAGATTATGTGAAGCTGGAAAACTCCAAGTTTAAGAATAAAGTTTTGAAAGAAGTTCATTATTTGGAGTATTGTACAACATAGATGTAACACAATGTATAAGGATGTGAAAGCACATTAACTAGTAGAATGATATAGTGAAGAAGATAGTTGATTATGTGTTATGTGCCACATCTATTAGCGTATTAGAATTAAATACCAAAGGCCCATTGGTAAATTGTAGCGTTATGTATACCAAAATGAAATTAGAAGCATACTACAATAGGTGTTGTTGCTTACCCTTTTAGGATTTTTACGATTTAGGTTTTGGTGCTATGTATGAATAAGACCTTTATGATGATCTAGAATGCGGTTTATATTTTAGAAGTGGGTAGAATGATAGTGGATTAGGCTATATCGATGTCTAGAAGTTGATTAGTGGCTATGAAAGTTTATCATTTAAAACTTTAGTATTGTTTCTATTATACAAAATACTTACATTGTCTAACTTAAATGCAAGCTCGTTATATTTTCATGAATTAGGTGACATATATCCTTATATTATAGATTTATTGAGCTTTTATAATTTAAACCTTATTTATGCATCTACAATTGCACTCTAAGCTTTACATACTCGTATAGAGATATGAGTATACATGGAGTTGTCATACGTTGGACATTACCATTAACTATGCATATCCTTAAACTATTACTTGAATATGTGTGGGCTCTTATCTAATTTATTTCATTAGGAATCTAGTTTTTCTATAGATACAAAAGTTTTATTGATTTTTCCTAACATTTGACTCTTCTACAAAAGACTATAATATCAATAGTTAGCAATAAGCTTAATTAAATTAGAATAGTTTTACAGTTTTGTAACTCAAAAGTAATAGCACTACAGTAAAACCTTTCGAATTACAAGTAAAATTTCAAGGTGATGGGCCGACCCTAACATTCCACATAGAAGGGAACATACGCATTACTACAACAATAGGAAAAGGATATTGTCTATCAAAATCATAGAAAAAAGTAAGGTTCCAAAAGGTAAAGCAATTCCATTTTTTCCTGCTTTAATACATTGTAGATTCGAAATATTTTGAGGCTTTTTCTTTTCCATGACATGACAAGGATAAGAATATATGTTTACAAAATTTAGTCCGTACTTTACTTGCTGGAAAGCACTAGCTTTTTGCAGTGGTGTTTGTTTTCGCATATGGTGGCTGTGATAAAAAGTGGTTGGACTTGGATTTTCGTCATTTATATTTTTTTTAATATATTTGAATGCTTCCTAAAAATATTATTATATATAATTATTAGGAAAAGAAGCTTGTTTGTGCGATTCACAATTGATAATAAACAATCAATAATAATATATGGAATTAAAATAAAATTCAATACTAAAGATTTACGTGGAAAACCTTAATTTGGGAAAAAATCACGGGATCGATGCACACAAACTTCCACTATAAAAAATAATGAGTTATATATTTCACTAGTCTCACTAGTGAATTATACAGTCACACCACCACAAGCCGATGGATCAATTACAATGATTTCCCTCTCTAGAATTCTCTCTAGGCTTAGGAATCACGCTTACTATATTTTAGGTTTTCCTCACGTGTATTTTCGTATTCTGCACGCTTAGGTTACAAAAGGATACGACTATATATATATATTCCAACAATAATCAACCGACTTAGGACTTACGCCGGCACAAAAGCTAGTGGCTTAGGTTTCAAGGCCAGTGGCCTTTAGGTTCCAACGTCTGTGGCCTTTAGGCCGACCTAGGCCTTGTTTCAACACATGGCTTATACACGACCGCGCCTCAAGCCGTATATGCTTCTGTGGATCTTCTGAACTCAACACACGGGCATACCTCATACCGTGTATTTCTGTTTCGCTTGATTTTAGCAATTTTCTTCAAGCTTAACATTCCTTCATCTAAGTATACTTTATATACTTATGATAACCTTGGTATAGACTCATATGTGTTGGATTTATACCTCAACAATAATTAATAATTAAGATAATATTATAATCACTTAATTACTGAATCGAGAAAAATTGGAGAGATAAACCTTGAAAGGATCTTTATCTAAAAAATTTGAAAGTATCCATTTTCGACTTGGAAAATGTAAAGTGGCCAATAGGGATAGTTACCTTAAGAGGAGAGGAAAAACATTCGAGTTAAAAAATAAATAAATAAAAGGAGGACTTTCTTTTTTACTTTATTGGAATACCGCATTTGCCTGGCCGATCATTACGTCTCTTGTGTTTCATATATCCGTTAAAGACCTATAGTTGCCGTCATATGTTTTGATATATTTATTATACATAGGAGCATGGTTGTCGGTCGAAGGATCATAAGATGACATTTGCTGACCATAATCTACATTATTCCTCATAGTTGGTCTCTTAGAACTTCTATGCTTCCAAAATTAAAGCAACCTAAGTAAACTCCCAGCTATAAGAAAAATAAATGATTGTCCTCTGTTAACTTTAATTTTATGACGATCCATAATCCCCTTTTTTTTCCAATTTTTTTATGATGCTAACAAAATTTAGGTTTTTTAATCAATAAATAAATTGAACCTGCAAAACACTTGTATTAAATAATGTAGATTTATAGAACCGGTTAATAAAGTTAGAGATTTTCGGATATAAGAGAGATTATGACTTGAGAGAGAGAGAAATAGAAGTTAATTTATATTTGAATAAAAAAAAAAGAGAGTAGATGATATTTTGTAAGATGGATATAAGTATAGTTATACTTTTACCCTTGATAGAGCCATTTTATACTCAATCTTTATAGTATAAATTGTGTTAAATTATTATTGATTTTATAGAAATCATAAGGAAATGGTGCTTAATTCTAATCATGGTGATAAATCAGGTAAAATGGAGTCAAGGATGTTAATTCAAGTAAATTAGAGAAGTCATCTACAACTTGGATCAAGACAAGGAATTACACCTCCAGATTGAGACACGGTTGGAGATTTAGCCATGTTTTACACCGTGCTACACATTGCATGAGGAGAAGGTGTGACACGGCCTAGGGCACGACCGTGGTGGAAGCCGTGGATCAAACCTTGCTTGAAGCCGTGGTGGAAGCTAGACGTGCTAAGGAGAAGAACTTGTGGAACTTTGATAGAGCAAGGCACGGCTTGAAGTCTACCCGTGGTGTAGACCGTGGCATACTTTGGACGAGGATGAAGACTTGTTGAACATAGGCAGAGGATGACACGGTTTGCAATCTGGCCGTGTGTTGGGCCGTGGTACACACTGGGCGTGGATGAAAACTTGAAGAATATGCACAAAGGGTGGCACGGCTTGACCCACGGCCGTGTGGTAGGGCGTGCCAAGCAGACGAATCTTCACTTCTCGAAATCTACTTGGAAAAGGAAAGGCAATTTCGTATCTTGCTCGCAAAAGATCACATGCTATCCCTCTGACATTATAAATAGAGCCAACCTTAGAGGGTTAGGACAATCTTTAATCAATCTTTAATCTTTCTTTCAAACTTTTTACCTTTGATCTGGGAAACAAGAAGGAAGGCCGGAGGCAGAGCAAGCTATCCGGGTTCTTTATGTCTTTACTTATTATTTTCGTTTTTTTATGAACATGAGTGGCTAAGCTACTTTTCTAGCCAAAGGGTCATAGATGTTTAATTCTCCACGAATTGTGAGGTCTAATTGACTCGTATTTATTCTATTCTTTGTTTTCGGGTATTCATATATCTTCTGATTGTTTTGTCATTATTATTTTGTTGATTGGTACGAATAGAGCTCTTCTACTTAATTAGCAAGATAATATATTGTCAATTAGCACGTCAAATCCGTAATTGTTTGATTTTTCTAGTCTTAGTGACGCAATAACATGTTTGGTTGTAAAAGAGATGATCGAATTCATGTTATGGAGGTGTATGATCATGTTTAAATAGGTTATCTTATAATCTACTGGCATGAATTGGTGGTCTCTCTAGATTTTAATGCTATTGATAGATTAAATCCTAAGCGCTTGTCTGAGGGATTGTCTAATCAATAAGGGAAATAATTCGAAGCGCTTGTTGGAGGTTATCGAGAAAGTAAGGAGAGATAGGTTGTTAGAGCTTGTTAATAACCATAACCAATTTATCTAGAACTAAGGATAGAAGATATTTGCATCGATGATCAATTCCTAGAATTAAACTATCTTGATTCCTTTGGCTAGGCTTTTTATCAATATTTGATTTTCTTACCTTGCTTTACTTTATTTGATTCACAAACAAAAACCCCCATTTTTCTTTTCTTTATTGTTGTATTTGAATAGAAATATCTTTACCAATCTCTGTGGATTCGACCCTACTCACCACTATATGCAAATCATATAATTGTCTAGGAGTAGGTTTTATTTTTGTTGGACTCGACACCCATCAAATTTTGGCGCCGTTGCCGGGGATTGGTGTCAAATTTATTTCTATTCTTGTATGACTCGTTCTTCTCAGATAGGTGAACTAACGTATAATCCGGAGATTGAGAAGACTCTAAAGAAGCTACAATAAGAAGCTAGATCATCCTCTAGACAGAACTTTGCATCGGATTTATCTGATTCATCCCTTGATTCATCAGAGGAAGACGAAATGGCTAATCCCGAGCGAACATTGCGAGAACTGGCTGCACCGGATGTGAATCAACAACCACTTTGTATTCACTATCCCGAACTAGCTATGGAATTCGAGTTGAAGTCTGGGTTGATACATCTACTACCCACCTTTCATGGTCTTGAGAATGAAGATCCTCACAAGCATTTAAAAGAGTTTCATATAGTGTGTTCTAGCATGAGGCCGCATGGAATCACCGACGATCAAATTAAGTTACGTGCTTTCCCGTTTTCTTTAAGTACTAAAGCTAAAGATTGGTTGTTTTATTTGCCTCAAGGTTCTATAACCATGTGGACGGACATGGTCAGACTCTTCTTGGACAAATTCTTTCCCGCATCCAGAGCCGCTGGTATAAGAAGAGAAATTTGTGGTATAAAACAAAGGGATACCGAGACTTTTCACGAGTATTGGGAGAGGTTCAAGCAACTATGTGCAAGCTGCCCACAACATGGGATATCCGAACAACTCCTTATCCAATACTTCTACGAGGGCCTACTTCCGATGGAAAGAAAGATGATGGATGCTGCAAGTGGAGGCGCTATAGTAAACAAAACCCCTGGTCAAGCTAGGGAATTGATCTCCATCATGGCTGCCAATTCACAACAATTTGGGTATAGGCATGATACATCTTCAAGGAAGGTAAATGAGGTAAGTGTGTCTAACCTTGAACATCAACTTTCTAATCTAACCTCCCTTGTACAGCAGCTAGCTCTTCGGAAAACACAACAGGTGAAGGCTTGTGGAATTTGCGCTGCTCCTAATCATCCGACCGATATGTGCCCCACATTGCAAGATGACAACCACGAACACGCTAATGCTGTAGGCGGATTCCCAGGACAGCCACAAAGGAAGTATGACCCCTATTCGAATACTTACAATCCTGGATGGAGGGATCATCCTAACTTTAGATATGGCAACAACCCTCAACATGTCCAACAATTCCAGCCTACGCCATCACATCAAATGCCCCAAGCTCCTTCCACTTCAGGTGTGCCCCTTGAGGATATTGTTAAGTCTCTAGCTATTAATACCAAACAATTTCAGGAGGAAACAAAGCAGAGCATTCAGAACTTGGAGAATCAGGTAAGCCAACTTGCTTTTGCTATCAATAGGTTAGAAACTCAAGGTAAGTTGCCTTCTCAAACTATCACGAATCCAAAGCAAAGCGTTAATGCAATTACCTTGAGAAGTGGAACAGAATTGCAGGGATCGAATAAGAAAGGACATCCATCTAATCCTGAGGAAGAGACTGAGAAAGAGACTCCAACTCCGAGCCAGCAGGACAACCAGATTAGAAGGTCCCTAGTCGAGCCATCAAAGGTCACATTGATACCACCTCCTTTCCCCTCCAGATTGGCGAAAACTAAGAACGAAGCGGAAGAAAAAGAGATTCTGGAAACGTTTCGCAAAGTCAAGGTAAATATTCCTTTACTTGATGCAATTAAGAAAATACCGCGTTATGCTAGATTCCTCAAGGACTTGTGCACTAACAAAAGGAAGCTGAAAGGCAATGAAAAGATTAGTGTGAGTGAAAATGTTTCAGCTATTATCCAGAAGAAGCTTCCTCCTAAATGTAAGGATCCGGGTATGTTCACCATTCCTTGCAAAATAGGTAGTCTTGGAATCGCTAAAGCCATGTGTGATCTAGGAGCTTCTATTAATGTCATGCCTTTGTCGGTTTATCAACGTTTAAATGTTGGTCCTTTGAAGGAAACAGGTATTATTGTTCAACTTGCTGATAGGTCCAATGTTTATCCTGAGGAAGTTTTAGAGGATGTTTTAGTTCAAGTCAATGGGTTAGTTTTTCCTGTTGATTTTTATGTGCTTGACATGGACGATAGTGATTCAAATCCTTCATCACTGATATTATTAGGGCGACCATTCCTTAAGACTTCTAAAACGAAAATTGATGTAAATGATGGCACCCTCACTATGGAATTTGATGGTGAAGTGATTAAATTTAACATTTATGATGCCATGAAACATCCTACCAATATCTCTCCTGTTTTTGTTGCGGATGTTATTAACCCATTACCACAGGCACCCAAGCTGGAATCAAGATCCTCATCCGAACATCTGGCCTGGAATGTCTAGCCAAAGACGTTAAAGAAAGGCGCTTCATGGGAGGCAACCCATGTAAAAAAAAAAAAAAAAAGTTTTGTTTTGCATTAGTTTTGGTTTGTTTTAGTTTTGTTTTGTTTTAGTTTAGTTTGTTTTGATTTTAGTGTAGTTTTGAACTCTTTGGATCGGCTGCAGCAAGGATACATATCATTAGATGACACTTTCCAGAGCTTAAAGGGAGCACTCCAATACCAGGGAAGTACCAATATTTCCTTTCTCTTATTCTCTAATGTCCTTTATGTTGTTAATTCCTCTTCAATTGTGCTAAATTAGGAACAGTGAGGACACTGTTCAAGCTAAGTGTGGGGGAGAGAATAATAAAATATAGAGAATAGAGAACTAACTTGTACTCTGAATGTTTGTCCTTAAGCAAATTTTAAGCAAAATGTTTTCAAAATTATCATGAAATCTAGAGATTGTACTAAATGTTGTAATAAGCTCTTGATATTTTATTTTACCAAATATTCAGTTTGGAATTGATCAATTGATGCCAGCGACACCAAATCAATAAACAAAATAGACATATATACATTTGAGTCATCTTTTGATATATGTAAGTCATATATTCAAAAGTTGATAGAAAATAGGAGAATAAAAAGAAGAAGAATCTCTTATTTGAATCTTTAATTAGCTTTACAACCTGCCATGTTATGATATTTGCTTTACACGTACGCCTTGGAAAAAGCACTCAAAGTGTCCTCATAGGAAAAAAAATTTAATTACTATTATGCCACTAAATTTCCATCATCACGCAAGAGCCAAAATTCACAAGCCATCGTGGAAGCTAGATAGGAATTCTGGGTAATGATAGTTGCATGGAAATGGTTTTCCTTTCTTTCTTTCTTTCTTTCTTTTTTTTTTTTTTTCCCTTTAAGAAAGCATTTAAAAATTGAAAGCGTCGTTCTTAGATTTGGCAGTAACCTATTGATAAAAATTAATTATATCAATATACATAAACCAACAATCTCAGATTTGGCAGCGACTAGACAAAGATACAAGCGAGATATTCAATAATTTTTTTTCCACTTTTCTTCGTTTAATTGAAAACATATATAAAATTTTACAATATCAATCGATAATCAACAAAAGAATATTAATTCAGTAGATTATTTCATAGAATCACCTAAATATATATATATATATATATATATGTGAAAAAAAAGGTTTCTGTACACTATCAACATGCGAAATTCTGAATTCTATTTTCTGTCACGTTAATCCAAATATTACAATCCATCACAGATATTTTACTAGTGTTAACAATTTTCATCAAATATACCCTCCCTTTCAACTGTCCATGGCTCCTCAACTTCAACATACCAGAATTCACATCACTAGTCAAGTTCTTCATCAAACAATCCGACAAGTCATCGGTTGTCAAGTTTACTTTAAGGTTCATACGTGCCGTACCTCGAGCTCGGACCCTTTGCCCGGCTTTGATCGAAGACTCCGCCACAGGATCTCCACCATAAAGTATGCTTACCGTGCCATTCTCGACCTCGAATGGACCGAAGTTTTTGTTCTCAATCGCAGCATCCATGACTAGGGTCGTGCTCGCGAAAGCAAATTTCGAATTCTTATGCTTGATATTATTCTTTACCTTCACTTCTCGCAACTCGAAATGGGGACTTCTGGCTCGCAAGGCGACATGGTAGAAAATTAGACCAAGTGCCGCTAGAATCATAAATAAGGTGAACAGATAAACCAGAATTCTTCGACATATTCGTCGATATCGTGCTGTTCTTATTCTACTTGCCATTAGGGCAAGTCTTTCGCCACTTCTTTGGTGTGACCTTAAGGTTGCATGTGAATCCTCGTCATAGTAGTATTCTTCTGCCATGTACGTGTGTTGGTAATTTCTACTTTCTAGGGTTTTGTGACTTTTTATTTGAATCTCTAGGAAAATTATGTGGAGAATGTATATACAAATCTCATGATCTTGAGATTTTGGAGGGAAGTTTAAAAGTTGCAAGCTTTCGTTTACTTGTAAAGTTTCTTCAATAGATGGATGCATGTCTACGACATGAAGCTGTGTTTTTCATTTCGATAACGCGTGGGAATCGGTATATGAGCTGTTCCCGAAGGGGGCGGGGGTTGTAGGTTGCGTGTCGATAGCAACTGGCAAGCCCTTCGCTACAACAATCGTTTACGCTTTGATTTCTTAATAAGCAATTATTGTTGTTACTTATATTACCATATAAGTTTTAATTTATTGAAATCCCTGGATTAGAGAGGAATTAAATTTTTAGATATTAAACTCACATTTCCTTAATTGTTGCCCCAGTAGTCTTGTCATAATCTATGGAGTTAGCAAAACAAAACCATAAATATAGTGTTTTGATTGATCTTATCATGTGTGTGCTGCATGAATGTCACATCATGTGTAACTCCAAAGAATGACACGTAGATAGCATTTGAAGGGATGATTTAGAAAGGAGTGGTCAAAAGAAGGAAATATATTAATGATAAGTGAAGGGATTTTAAAGCATTAATTTCATTATTTTTTACTAAAGTTTCTATCTTTATTTAAACCTTATTTGATTTTTGAAAGTAGAGATTTCATAGTCTTGTAATGTTTCTCTAGTCTTTTAAAACTATCTAATATGAAAACATGATTGTTCGAGACTTGATGACTCCCCTTGAATTATCCTAATGATCTTTGTATATGATAGAACTTGCTCATTTCAATATCCTAATGAGTTTACTATAGGCTGAAACTTGTAATTGTCTTTGTTAACTACATGAGCTTATTTGGGAGAGGTTAAAAGTGGACTAATTGTCCAATGATCTTTGTTTTGAATCCACTAAGCTAAATCTCACTATGTCATCTAATTATAGATTAGACTTCTTAGACTCTATTACTTAGCTTGAAGAGTCAAGCCCAAATTTATAGTGAGCTTAACTCAAAATTTTCACATAACAAATTTAGCCTCTTTATATTTTATCCTTTCACCAAAATTCTTGGATGGAGTGCAAGTATTTTGCACACCAATTGCATGCTTCTAATAGCTAGGTTGTTGCCTGATGCACAACAACAATATTATTACTAAGCTTGCTCACATATTTGAAGACTTTAGCCTATCTAATATATCGTGATACATAAGTTTAGCACCGGCATGACAAATTTACTTGTTGTATTTATTTATATATACACAAATATTTACATTTTAGTACATGGGCTTATGACATCATTTAATTACATGTGTCACTCTTATGCTTATTAGAATAATATTGCTCCTAAGGCAATATATTTTCTTCAATGACCCATAAATTTGACTCAAGTCAATTTGTTCACACACACACACACATACATATTCATGCCCCAAAACTCAAGGATGATAACTTTGCCACATACAAACTTGATTAAATATAAAACAACAATAATCCATCATCTTGTCGTCAAAGTAATCAAAGTCACTATCAGTTGTCCCACTTCCATAGTATTGGTCATATCCCATATTATCATACTAGTCTTACACATTCATTTATGTACTTAAAAAAAGCCCCCCACAAAGGGGTGGAAAAAAAGAAGCCTAGTATGACAGTTACCTAAACCATACACATGACAAGCATAAAACACATCCACAAGCATTTACAAGTACAAATATAGTACTCAATTCATTCATTATCTCATTTATGTGAAAGAGACAACACAAATTAATGTCTTAAGACTTTGAGCATTTTAGACTCCTTAGCATGTAATATAATATATACACATAAATATGTGACTGCAACCTTGATAGTCATCTCATCCGTAGTCCATTACTAGTATAAGCCATTAGTACGACTAGTTCGTGATAACTATTTACAATGGTGTTCTATTTACCATTATGACCTAATAATTATATCTTCTTAAAAGACCAACATTTATCAAAGTAACTAGCTAGTACACAACCTACCTATTTGCTCATGGTGGTTCAGTGCCTAAACTAACATTGCATTTCCGTGGCCCATTATCCTATAGGATGGTATAACTATGAGTCTGTGACCTCTACTTATGGTATTTTAGTAGTTCTAGTCCTCTTGGTGTAGGAGCAAGTACAACCAACACTAATTTCTTTGGTTTCATTAATGTTTAGATTCATTTTTAGTTTTCAAACCTATCGGCAAAATCAAACACACATAGTAATCACATATATGGATCATGCTCATCAACAATCAATTGGTAAACTACATTATCAAATCCTGATACAAAGTGTAGGCTATTGTCAAACACCTAAAGTATTCTAGATTATTTGACTTTTATTATTATTATTACTTCTACTTTTTATCATCATCATCATCTTATAGAAAACACTAAATTAAGAGAGATAAGCCTTAACTAGTTGATTGACCTAACATAACTTGTTGATCAACCTTATAGGTCCTTGGAAGTTAGTTGACTAAACTCCCTTTTCCATCGTAATTTAGCACAAAGCTTTATTTTCAATATATATATACATATAAAGAAAACTTCCTTGATCAATTACTGAAATCAACACCTCTATTTCTTATTCTTAACAATTGCAACATCCAACTCTTGTAAGAAAGGTTCCTATTCCATCTTCATCCATAAACAATTCTCAAAACTTGTTTCAAATTATAAGTACCAATCAAATCATCCCAAAAATCAATTTCAAGTCTATTATAACTCAACATCATCTTTTAACAATTATTAAAATTCTTATACCATTTATTGAAAGATTTCCATAGATTCAATGGATTTGAACAACATTACATTCTTGCCTTTCTTTTTCATATCCCTAGGCTAAAACAGTAAACAACATATATTCCAACACTTGGGCATAGTATACAACACGTTTTTCCCATAACAACATTCTAGGTCTTCGAAAGTTCCGTACTTCCATAGCAAACACTCTATGCATGACAAAAAAAAAAAAGTTAATTTATAGGGGGAAGAAGAACTCCAATTCTATTGCTTTTTTATTTATAAGTTATAAAAAAGATGGTATGATATTTTTATTCTCCTAATATTTCATTTTACCAAATATTAAGTCTGGAATTAATGCCAAGCTACCACACCAAATCAAGGAACCAAATAGACCCTTATAGGTAATTCGCGTCTGTATTCAAAAATTGATGGAGAGTAAGAGAATGAGGCGAAGAAGAAGAAGAATATTCTCTTTTCCTTGAGGAATCTTTGATTAGCTTTACAGCCTGCCGTCCTAGGATATCTGCTTTACATGTACGCTAATGGAGAGAGCACTCTCGTAGTGTCGTTTTAAGGCATTAACTAAATTTCACAAGCCATCATGGTAGCTATACATAGGAATAAAATTCTTACAAGTGATAGCTAGCTGAAAGAAATGTGATGCGGACATCGTGGAGAACACAGAAGTTTACACGGTCTAATTCACGGCCGTGTATAATCTTACACGGGTACAGGCACGGGTATAGGCACGGCCAGAGACATGACCGTGTGTTACAGTAGAATTCTCACAGAAGCTTACACGGCCTAAAGGCACGGCTGTGTATGCAACCGTGTTCTGTGCTTGTCACACGCCCAGAAACATACACGGCCTAGAGGCACGGCCGTGTATGTGACCGTGTACTGCGCTCGCCACATGCCTAGAAACATACACGGCCTAGAGGCACGGCCGTGTATGCGATAGGTTATAAACGTGTGTATCATTATTTATTTCTACATGTACGTTTAGATATTCTCCTTTCAGATATTTCACGAGGAAGTATATATATTCTTTTGTCAGACATGTTAAGGTTACGCTTTATTCATATTTTGAAATACACCTCGAGAGAGAATTATCTCCATTTATCGGTTGTGCGCAATCAGAGTTTGCATCAAAGAATTGTTCTTTGTTGTTATGAAACCAATCCATATTCGGATTCGTTTTGTTACGCTTTCTTCGTTGCGTCAAAATGGTTCTCTCTCTCTCTCTATCTCTCTTTTTTTTTTTTTTTTTTTCCCAAAAAGCTTTAAAAAATTGAAAAAGTTGTTCTTACTAGGTTTCACATATCGGAAGGATTCAATGCGGGAGAATACTCTAAACTATTTTGTGACCTATTGATAATAATTAATTACATCAATATACGTACGAACCAACAATCTCAATTTGTTAGTGCGATTAGACAGGAATATGAGCAAGATATTCAACAAAATATTTCCTTTTTTACTTTTCTTTGTTTAATGAAAACATCTATACACTTTTTCAATCGATCAATAATGAATAAAAAGAATAAATTCAGTTCATTCCATGGGATCACCCCAAAATGTGTAAAAAGTAGTTTCTGTACACTATCAACATGCCAAATTCTGAATTCTATTTCTTGACACGTCAATATAAATATTACAATCCATCACAGAAACTTTACTGGTGTTAACTATTTTCATCAAATACACCCTCCCTCTTAATTTTCCATAGCTCCTCAACTTCAACATCCCAGAATTCTCATTTCTAGTCAAGTTCTTCCTCAAACAATCAGATAATCCATCAGTTGTCAAGTCCATTGTTATGTTCATATGTCCGGTACCCCGACCTCGGACCCGTCGTCCGGCTTTGATCTCGGCCTCCGCCACAGGATCTCCACCATAGAGTAAGCTTATCGTGCCGTTCTCGACCTCGAATCGACCGAAGTTTTTGTTGTCAATCGCAGCATCCATGACAAGGGTCGTTTTGGTAAAATTAAATTTCGAATTCTTATGCATGATATTGTTCTTTACCTTCACTCCTCGCAATTCGAAACCGGGACTTCTTGCTCGCAATACAACAGAGGCGAAAATTAGACCCAGCGTTGCTAGGATTACTAACAACGTAAGCAGATATGCGGGAATTCTTCGACATATTCGTCGATATTGTGGTGTGCTTGGTCTGTTTGCCATGATGGCAAATTTCTTGTCACTTCTTTTGTGTAACTTTAAGGTTGCAAGTGGATTCTTGTAAAAGTAGTGAAATTCTTCCTCCATATATATATATGTGTGTGTCTGTGTATGTGGTGATAACTTCTAGGGTTTTTCGATTATCTCTATGAATCTCTAGGAAAAATTATGGAGACATCTGTATATATGTATATATATATGTCTTAAACATGAGATTTTGGGCAGAAGTCTGAAGGTTGTAAGGTTACTTTATCTAGGAAATATGTGTTGCATCCTTACGTGTAAAGTTGCTCATGCTAGATGGGATGCATGTTATTTATAGTGCATGAAGTTATATTATATTTTGGTAACGCGTGGGATCTTGATATATGAGCTGTCTGCGAAAGGGGATGGGTCCTCATGTGCGTTGATCTACAGCAACCGGCAAGCCCTTTATTTATTACAACATGTCGTCTACGCTTTATTTTCTTTGTAAGGACTAAGGAGTCATTGCTTATATGACTATAAGCCTTGATTTATTCAAATCCCAATGACAGAGTAAAGCGTAAACCCCAAATCAAATGATATACGCTTTAGGACGGAATAAAATTCGTATATCATTTAACTTGGGGTTTCATGCTTGTAATTTATATGTATATGCGTCACCTAATATTTATATATATATATATATATTTAATATGTTACGACATTTGTAAGCAGGATTTCAAGATATTCGATAGCTTAGTTATCCATGAGGGCGAAAATTTCTGTTTGTAGACGAACCTTGGAAGCTTCGAATGCTAAATGTGCAAACATAAGTCAATTCGATTGGACACTTGTTAAGGAAATTCTAGTGAATGGTTTATAATTTCACAGATAGCCCCAGCGACACTATTTACTCTTTCAGTTTCTTCTGAGGTGGGCCAACAAAGCCAGTAACTCTAAAAGTAGTAGGTTATTTATTCAATTGAACTAAATCGGACCGTGAAATATGATTTTCCGTTTTTATGTTTCTTTTAATAATATAGTTTGATTTAATTTTTTGAACCATTAAAAATGATTCAATTTGATACCTAATATAGATCAGGCCATTTTGAATAAAATCATGCTACTACACATTGCTTAATTAAAGAATTTATTTCTGACTTGTGTGAGATAGTCTTTAATCATTTTTTTATATATCATATATTGTTATTGATTTATTTTATTTAAATTTTTTCTCCACTTTATTCCCATTGAATCTAAGTAAACATAACCTTAAAACTTTAACATTTACACCAATTGATATATGTCATTTATCAAATAGGTGAAAAGTATTTGCATTTTTTTTTTTTAATAATAGAGTATGATTTATAAGTAAAAAAATCAATTTAAAAGTATTTAAATAAGATATATCAAAATAGATAGAATGAACCAATAATTATAAGAAAATTCGTTTAAAGTGGTTGGCTTTGAAGGGGGTTGCAGAGTGAAATGTAAAATTTGGTTCGATTGGGTGACAACAGTGATTGAACATAATCAAGGAGCAACTTCTAGTTCGAGGAAATGTTGTCTTTCTATTTCTAAGCTTTAAATTCATACTAGCTTGGAAGGGAGGTCTTCATGTCCAATGGACAAATATCGGACCATAACTTCCTTTTAAAGGGGAAAAAAAAAATGCATAGATGGTCCATTAATTTGATAGCAACTGTAAACAATACATTGGAAAGGGACTTCCCCACATGGGAAAATAGTTGTTCATGGCTGGCATTGGTCCTTACACCTTTCATCCTTTTATATTGTTCACCCAACACTCGCAACTGTAACACTTCTTTTGGTTGTGAATAATCCGTTTCGGTAGGTGTGCTTTCTAGCCATTCGTTAATCGACTTAATAATTACGTTTATGATTCCCCATGTATATAGTTATAGAATTTATAACATTAAAATAATGTACTCTGATAAAATTTTTCATTTATGTTGAAAAAATCATCATTGTTGAGTTAACACGTTATATGAAAAAATTAATAATAAACAAATAATAATATTTTTTTAAAACTTACTTACTATTTCAAACATATACTTAAACATCATTGATATTTAGAATATCCGTTTAAACACGCGACGTATTAATATCTATAAATCCTTTTTCCTTGCACATTAGCCCTTTATGTTGGTGTATAGCAACGACAATATCTAAGAAGACTATCTCCATTTCTCTAGAGATATATGGACAAGCGCAAAATGCTACAATCGGAGGGTCAGACATAGTTTATTTAAATTAATATTACAATTTCCTTTCTTAGAAGAATTTATTTAGTTAATTATGGTTTTTTTTATTAATAAAATTTGGTCATATTAGTTATTGTAAAAAAATTAAAGAAAAAAAGAAAGATTCAAAAACTGTAATTTAAACAACATAAAAATAAATGTAGTTTAAAGAAGTAAAATGACTCTATTTGTAGGTAGAGTTCCTCGGGAAACGCGCAAAGTATTTAAATGTAGCGCTCCCAGCATTTGAATTGTTAGCATTTAAGGTATTGCTTAATCGTTATAAATTTATAATATAAAATATTTTATTTTTTTATTTAATTTATATATATTTTTTTATTATTGAACAAAAATAATTTCAAAATACAGAATAAAAATATTTATATTTTGTACTATAAAATATGGTATAAAAATCAAATTCATTAAATAAAAATACAAAAATCCTTATATAATATTTTATATATTAAAATAGTAGACATTATAAATTTTTTTGTTAATATAGTATACATTAAACGTGATACAAAAAAGTTATACTGTTTTGTTTTTTTTTGTTCCGTGTTGTTCAGTACTCTTTGTACTGTTTAGGTTGCGTTTGGTTGGTATTAGAATCCGGCACTAGACTGGACAAAAATTTTTGTCCTCCGTTTAGTTGCCATCCTTGAAGCAAGTACTGGACTAAACACGAATATGGTACTGGACTAAATCAGATATATTAGTACCGTGTATAATTCGGGACAAAAAATTCGGCACAGGACTATAACCCAATATTTGCGAAATTCCGAAATTGCCCCTCAATTATCTCGTTTTACTTTCCCTTCCGTATTTGTTCTGCATAATTTGGGTATTCAATTTCCATCACTTTCTTCCTTCTTGGTTCTGCAATTTTTCTCCCATCGTGCAACTGCTTCGGAGGAGGAACAACGACAACTCATCAGCGCCGGTCCTTCCACCATCAGGTACATATGCTTCCATCTCTTCTCAAATCCTTCCTTCCTTGTCTTGCTTAAGGGATAGGGTTTAGGTTAATCGATTTTGATTTAGGTTTTAGCTTTAGGGTTTAGGTTAATGTTCCTCACAGCTGGTTGATCATCTCGTGAGCAGCTGTCAAGTCGCTAATTAGGTTGCCGATCCTTCTCTCGTTAAGGACATCAAAAGGGCGGTTTCGATCCCCATTGTTGTACGGTCTCGGGTCGGTCATTTTGTGGAAGCATAGATTCTGGAAGCAGTTGGGGTTGACTATATCGACGAAAGCGAGGTCCTTTTGATTGCGGATGGGGATAATTTTGTCAATAAGCATAATTTCAGGACCCCATTTATATGTGGATGTAGGAATTTAGGTGAAGCATTGAGGAGAATTAGGGAAGGCGCTACTAGGAGAATTAGGACACAAGGTGATCTGCTAGGTTCTGGTAATATAGGTGAAACAGTTAAATTTGTCAGGTCTGTAATGGGAGAGATAAGGATGTTGAACAACATGGATGAGGATGAGGTATTTGTGTTCTCAAAAAGGATCGGTGCCCCTTATGATCTCGTCGTGCAGACGAAACAAATGGGGTGGCTTCCCGTCGTGCATTTTGTTGCTGGAGGTATCGTGACACCCGCAGATTCTGCACTTATGATGCAGCTTGGTTGTGATGGTGTGTTTGTTGGAGTGGATGTTGAACTACAGGTGAGTTGAACTTGAATTTTAATTAAGCTGGAGTTTTATGATATTTGGCTTAAGGAGTACGTATTCCTAATTGAGTTTGGGCCATATTTGAGTGTAAATCGAGTGCCACAGTCAGTTTATGCATAAATATTATCCTAGCTAGAAAGAAAAAAAAAAAAATCCTTTTCTCAATCTCAATCAAGTTGAGCTCGACCATCTTGGAGGTTTTAGTTAAATCTGTTTCCTTTTTGTACCAAATACTGCAAGAGGCATAAAATGTTAGCTCGGTATTGCTTAATCCTCGAAAATCCATATATTTCCATTGAATGGTTGTATTTTCTTCACATTGTCACTTCAAATTTTATGGGTCTCAGTTGCTCTTTTGTGTGTGCATGGTCAATTCATTTTGTACAACAATTGCAGCAATTGAGGCTGTGGAAGTAGGCACTGCTGGGATTATTGTCTCAAACCATGGAGCTCGCCAACTGGATTACACTCCAGCAACTATATCTGTTCTCGAAGAGGAGCCTACGTTTTACAATATCTCTTGTTGTTGATGTTGGATATTCAACTATATATTTAATAGGGTATTATTACAAGGATGATGCTGAAGTCTTAAAATTGTACTCTAGTATAGTAGGGCCTATATGTAGTTAAGTAGTAATTGGATCTTCTCCAGGCTGAGCAGCTGTTTTACCCTTCTCATATGCTTTCAAAGTATTCTCTAGGATACCAGTTCAGAGGTCTAATAAAGAAACTTCTCACGTTTTCATGCACTTATTTTTTCATAACATGGCTCATCAATCTTAGAAAATGATAAAAGTCACTTTTTAAGGGCTTTAACAAGTGTGTGAGGGGCGTGACATTTTCTTGTGATGAGAACCTCATAGTAACATGTCTTGGATCGATTAATCCAATATGGCACAAGGATGGCAACCAAATAGTCCACAATGTGGAGATAAACAGGGCTTGTAAGTCACGAGTAGTAATGCAGTGCTTCCTCTACAGCCATGACATGCTCCACATTACCTGAACCCATTAACTCCAGCTCCTTCATCTTCTGTGCCAACACCAAGCCTTTTTGTCCCTTGCTCCCTAGGATCTTCCTGGAACTGAAACTTCCAACCTCGTCTTTCTTACCCTTCTCCATGACATTTGGGTAGACCTGAGAAGATGTGCTTAGAAGATACAAAGCCTACTTTAAGAGCATTAACTCATCCCAATTAACATATATACACTCAATGGACCACTCGGCCATCCTGATTTTATTGATATTATGTAGCATATGATGTTGTCCATTATGTTTTGTATTATGAAAATGATCTTTGGATCCCCAACGTTACACTTATGGGTCTTTCCTTTGATATTTCATATAGATCATGGATCAGCATGGATTTCTGATTTGTCTTCTTGGATGGAGAGTCTATATCAATATGCTTACGATGGCGGCAGCTAGTTTCTATTATGTAAACTTTGTTTTGAATAGGAGAGTAGAGAGGGGTGTATTGAATGAGCGAGCAATAGCTAGATATGAAACACGTCGAAAGGTGATTGATTCACTCATTAATGGGAGTGATACAAATTGTTTATGGGAGTTAAGGATGTGTAGGAATAGTTTTGCACATCTTTGTGAACTCATTAGGGTACGAGGGGGAATGCGTTGTAATGGAAGAGCAATGGTTGAAGAACAAGTTGCGATTTTTCTAAACATCCTTGCACATCATACAAAAAATAGGAGTATTCAAGTCAGATTTCGTAGATCAGGTGAGACTGTTAGTAGAAATTGCCATCAAGTGTTAGCTGCTATGTTAAGGTTACAAGATATCCTACTTGCAAAACCCAACCCAGTACCAGAAGATTGCATTGACGAACGGTGGAAATGGTTTAAGGTAATACAATTAATCTTTTCAGTACCTTCAATTAATCAACGATGGTCATGATTACTTATATTACAATACAAATTTATTTCTGTTTCTTTGGGAACATATTAGGGTTGCCTTGGAGCATTAGATGGTACATACATTGCAGTTACGACACCAGTTGCAGATAGACCTAGGTATCGAACAAGGAAAGGGCATCTTGCAACGAATGTCATGGGTGTATGTGATCGTGACATGAAATTTATCTACATATTGGCTGGCTGGGAAGGGTCTGCATTAGATTCTAGAGTATTACGTGATGCAGTCATTCGATCTAATGGATTGAGAGTTGCACCTAGTAAGCATTTTAAAAAAGAAAAATGTTTTCATTTTATCTACCTAGTTGAAATTTTTCATGTAAATTTATGTGGTCACATTTCGTTGTAGGTTCATATTATCTAGTCGATGGTGGATATTCCAATGCACTAGGATTCCTTTCCCCTTTTAGAGGGAGGCGTTATCACATTCAAGAGTGGGCTACAAGTCAACGTAGGCCTCAAAATCGTGAGGAATTATTTAACTATAGACATGCAAGGGCAAGAAATGTTGTTGAGAGATGTTTTGGAATTTTGAAGAAACGATGGGGTATTCTAAGGAGTCCATCATTTTATCCCATCAAAATACAATGTCGAATGATTCTAGCTTGTTGTCTATTACACAACTTCATTCGAATGTACATGCCACTGGACCCATTCGAGCACGCAGTAATTGAAGGAGATGAAGTTCCATTTGGAGAAAATGGAATTGATGCAATTGAAACAGTAGAACCTACTGAGGCATAGACTGAGATGAGGAATACCTTAGCACAAGAGATGTACGATGAATGGAGAGCCCGCCATAGGAACTATAATGTCACTGATTGTTGTACTTTCTTTGATTATGTATCTTGGATCAGTGTCAGTATTGATTTTTTGTTATTTTTATATTATTGAAATCATTTGGTTGTCCAATTTTCAATTTTATGTTGTAATGTAACTTGAAATATTCTATCCACTGTTTCTATGCATGAATTACATTTTATTTGTTTGGTTTTTGCCTTACACTATGGATTCGTTTACAGTCATGGATAGTAGAGATAAAAAAACTAGACGTTCTTGGAGCCAAGTTGAGGAAGATACGTTATTGATGGTGTTGGAAGAGTTAGTCGTTGAAGGATACAAAGGAGAAAATGGCAGCTTTAAGAATGGGGCGCATGAAGAAGCTTTAAAAAGAATGAAAAGCCACATTCCAGAAATCAATCTCAATGTCAGGCAAATTGTTAACAAAATGAAGAGGTGATCAATGAAACTGGCAGAGGTTGTTGACATGATAAATACTAGTGGATTTGGGTGGGATGATGCCAAAAAATGTGTTATTGTTGATAATGATGCAGTTCTTGCTGAATACATAGAGGTAAAATCAACATTATGTTTATTTTGAAATAAGCTCATTTTTTATACGTTAATTCTTTGTTGTTATAATAACTATTTCTATTGTTTAGTAGAAACATCCGAAGGTTGCTAATCATGCCAACAAGGAATTTAAAGAGTTTGAAAAACTTCAAGGAATTTTTGGAAAGAATAGAGCAACTAGCAAAAGAGCTGAAACACCAGCAGATGTGATACAGGACTTGCAAACTGAGGGTGAGGATACTTTTAATGAAGAAATGGAGTCAGAACAAGTGCCACAGTCTATTGAAGCCTCCAGCTATGCCTCACGTGATCCATCTGTGTGACCGACTTGCAAGCGTCCGATGGTAGAATATGCTGTAGAATTTATATCTACGTTTCAACAGAGCAATAGAGATGTTAGGAGTGATTTTGCTTTACTTGCAGGAAAAATTGCTAATCCTCCTAGGGACGATATTGTTGCAGAGTTGAAAACATTAGGATTGTCGAAAAATGAAGAGTTGGATGTTCTTATGCAAATGGCGACAAATCCACAGTATGAGAAGTTTTTTTGGAGGCTTGAAGGAGAACAACGCCTAGCATTTGTTAGGCGAATTATTGGTTGATATAAAACATGTTTGTAGTATTTATGTAATTGAGACTTCTTTCATTGGCTTTGTATTATCAAACCTCTCTACCCTGGTTTAGTACCTTGTATGGTTAAACCGGTTTTTGGATTTTGTAGAAGTTGTAACCTCATGTATCTCATGCAACAGAGTTGGCAGGTTTTCTATCAGATGTAGTTGGCAAGTCATAATTATAGAAACTACTTTGACTATTGAAACGTATGATTATTATCTTATCTATGTCATTTATGCCTTGTCCTTATGAAATATAAAAGTGATTGATGTTCTAATCTAATCGATCTAATTTGTGGATGGATTTTCTAATTTTCAAGTCCTTCAATGACTTGTTTAAAGTGGTTGATGGATATGTGGATGGTTCAGTGTAAAAGTGTTTCATGTTTTCAGTGACATATTCAAAATCATAAATAATGTATTATTTCATTAAATATAACATATTTCCTATAATATTTAATATTATATATTAAACCTTCAAATCATTTTTTTTATAATAATATGAAATATATAAAAATAACTATGATATAAGCAAAATTGGCAAAATTGTCAATTTTACTCTGTCCAGTCCAGTACTTTGCAATTTCAAACATTGGACAGCACAAAAGCTTTCTCTAGGGCAAAACAATCAAATTACCTATGTTCAGTCCAATACTTTACAATCCAAACACTGGACAACACAAAAATCCTTGTCTAGTACTGAACAAACCAAACGTGGTACAATTTTTTTTTTTGTCCAGTCCTTCTTTTTTAGTCCAGTCCAGTACTCCTTGTTCTATCCAGTACCAGTAACCAAACGGTACCTTAGTATTACAATTTAAATACTACCTAAGTATCAATGCTTGATGGCAAATAGAAATATATATATATATAAATAAAAAAAGAAAAGAAAAAGGGTATCTATGCTTAGTATGTTAGATATTTCCATATTTAACTAATGAGATCTCTAGCCAAGAGTTAAATTATGCATTTAGGTAAGGGTATGTTAGTATCTTTAGATACATTTTTATTAAAATGATTTTATGTGCTGTGAAATAAAATAATGGTTATTACTTTTCTATTTCTTCGAAATTACAATTTTATGTTACTTTATATTGTTGAGACCAAACATACTATTAGAGTAAATAAATTTTTTGGCTCACATAGCTTTAGTGATTATATTTCCATACTCCACTCATGAGACACTAGCCAAAGTTCAAGCATATTTGTATATTTAGATATATTCTTACTAAAATCATTGTGTCTTGAAATAAAATAATAGTTATTACTTATTAATTGTATTTTATAATAATTAATTCTAATTTTATGTTATCATGTTTTTTCGATTATAGTATCTTTTTAGTATTACCTTTTTGCTACAAAACCTCTTTAATTTTACCTGTCACGCCTTATACATTTCATGAAAAAAAAAATACCTTACTTAATGTTGTAGTTATAACTTTTGAATTTTTTTTTTTGACAAGTAGTCACTATGTTTATATATTAGCGGACTTTTTTTTTTCTTTCCTGTTTTTACCATTTTTGTTCATTTCTTAAAAGTTGTTGAGCTTAAATTTTGGTCTTTCTTTTCCTTAATTAGGTTAAAATTAAGCCTAACCTACTCAACATAAGTCTTTCAATCAAATTAAGGAAAAGTTTTGCTTTAAATTTTCTTTTTTAGAAACTTGAGTTGTCACCTGACCAAATTAAGGTTTACAAGTGGATAAGCCTTAATTTTAACCACTAATCTGCATTTTTTTTCTAAAATAATTTTTAGAAGTAATTCAAAAATGATTAAAAGGCCTTTAAAGTTTTTTCTTTTTGAAAAATGTTCATAAGAGTTTCTTTTTTAAAACAAAAAATATAATAAGAGGAAAAAAAAAACAAAGTTTTCAATTTTTAAGGCCGCTTAAAGTGCCTATGTACTCACTAGGTGAGATCAGGCCGACACAGTTCTTTTTATTTATTTATAAAACTTTAGTTTGTCACGTAGTTCTTTTTTATTTATTTATAAAAACTTTAGTTTGTCAGTTTATTTTATTTTTAAAAATATTGACTTTATGTTTTTAGCCATTCTACTTTTTTATAAAAATTTTCTAAAACCCTAATTTTTTTTTCTTTTACATAGAAAAACCTAAAAATCTATTTTTTTTTTTTTGGAACAAGGCCAATTGAAAGTTTTTATTAAAAAAATTGATTTTTCTATGTGAAAAAAAAAGAAATTTAAGAGAAAGATTTAAAAGAAACTCTTTTATAAGAAAAAATAAAACCTTTTTTTTTTAATATTTTAAATCATCAAATTTTTTTTTTTATTTTCTATCAATTTTGAAAAATAAAAGATAGAAAAACAAAAACAAAACAAAATAAAATAAAAACTTACCTTGTGTGCAGGTGAGTCAGGCTGGTGGTTGTCAGTGACAGCGATTCAAAGTTCAGTTAGATTTCTACTGTGGTGGAAAAGTGCACCCCTTAATCAATTTTAGGATCAAAAGCTTTTATCTTGGTCAATTTTACTTATATCCATTCTTCAAGCTTGTAAATCCAAACTTTGATTTTTCATCTAATTAGAGTGATTCCCAAGTTATTGAAGACAATTGAAGGATGAACTTTACTCCAATGTTGAAAGAGAATAATTTTATGGCTTTGGTTTGCTTCGATTTGCTCTCAAATGAGAGAAATTGAAGGGAGAGAGGGGGTGGTCGTAGGTACTATCTTAGAGTGGGAAGCGAGTGATTCAAGCTTGTTAATTAACAAGGGAAAATAAGAGTCCCTACAACTCACTCTTATTTATATTAATAAGTGATGAGTAGTTCTTGAGAAACCCTAGATTTAAAGAAATATTGAATGTTTGCAAGAATATGTATTTTCGATTCTTGAATATTTTTGGGCAAATTTATCATTGTATTTGTAGATTTTTTTAAAAATTAAAGATACAGATATGTTTTATAGGCTTTACTTGACTAATATATGTGTTTGATTTGTGATTTACAAGTCAATTTAGTCTATAATATACATTTCAAAATTAGATGTAATATATATAAATATATATATTTTGATTTTTATGTTTATTTTTAAAGCACTTTTCTCTATTATAAAATTCAGATTTAGAGTGTAATGGATAATACTCTAATATTTAGTTTTCACTTTTTATTTGATTTAATTTGGCCAAAAATGAGAGAAGCCGGATAAAAAAAGGGAGGTCTGGACCCTTTTTTATTTCCCTTTCTGCATCGTATTGCAGCAGGGGAAGAAGATGAACCTACAGTGTTTTGTCCGCCAATAGATGGCCGACACGTGTCAAGACGAGTGACTAAAAATTTTGCTTGTTTGAGGGGCGCTGATGAAGTCTCGGGCCGGGGACCTTCTGGCTCTTTGGACTCTTACTCGACCAACTGACGTGAGTTTTTTTCCTAGTTTAGCATTGCACAATATTATATTCGTTCTGTTGTGAATTGATTTTAATTAAACGACTTCATTAACTTTCGGTCTTAAAAATCAGTCCTAACCTTATGTATTATTTCTCATATATAGTCTAGCATACATATATATATATATATATATATATATATATATTTTTCATAAATAGCTTAATTTAATAGAATTACGAGTTTGATTTTGTCTAGTATTCGATTTAACTATAAACTTCAATTATTTATAAAATTAGCAATTCAAATCCATTTAAGGGACCATTTGGACTTACAATCAACTTAAAATTTTTATTTTATTATGAGAGAATAAAAAAAATACACTAAAAAATAAAAAATAAAATAACATAAAGTAATAATAAAATGATCTTAAAGAATTGTATTCTATCAAATCACATATTCATATTTTGATTCAAAAATTGTTTTTGACCTTGAAAAACTATTTCTACCCCAAGATAAACCAAATTGGCCACTGTTTGACTTTTTATTTTTATTTTTTTGGTATTTTCTACCTTTTCCCTATAATTAGGGGTTAAAAAAAAAGAAAGTCGGCAAAAATGGAGTGTTTACAAAAGTAGTTTTATTTTTAATTACAATCATGATATCCAATGGTTGTTTAAGAATCTTACTTACTTATGGATTCAATTATAGGTATTTGGTCTTTTATCTTTTTCATGACAATTTCATCATACTCTTCTATTATTCTCAACCGTAGAATCTTTTTAGGTAAAAATTGTGTTAACTTAACTGCAATTCTTTCCTATTTGGCCATTACGTTAGCATATTTGACCTTGACATTGGTTCCAGGCAATTTAAAGAATTTGTTCTTACATTAATAGATCATACTTCTCTTTTATATGTAGTATTAGTATATTATCATCACTTTTTTTATGTGTTTTCAATTGAATATTTAGTTTTAAAACTAAAAATTTTATTAAAGAAATTTAAAGTTTATCTATAATTTTGTAAGTAATAAGTAAGTTCTTTGGGCATTCGAAAAAAAAAACTGTTTATATATGTTCTTTTAATACACTCTATGTAATATGTTGTTCTTCTACTAGCATTTTTACTGCTATTTAAGTTTACCCTCTATTCATTTCAAGATAAAGTACATAATCTTAATTAAATAATGGTTAGGAATCCATGAGATTAAAAAAACAAAAAAAAATACATAATTTGTTTAATTGTTGTTTGAGTTGGATTTTACGTTCTTTGTTTTTTTTCTTTTTTTTTTAGCACATGTTAACGTTATCATGCAAGACCTTTATATAGTACAATATACTTTTCTCATGCTTATGTTGCAATCTTAAGTTATGGATTTTTGGTCTTCTTTCACCATAACTAATTGCACAAAGTTTGTTCTATTTATTTTATCTTTTACATTCAATTCTTATTTGATCTCTTTTTCACCTTCTCTTTTTCCTTTCTATTTACAAATGATATACTTAGATCCTTAGCAAATGAGAGACAAATGCAGCCCTATGCATAGGTAAACATTCATTTATATTGTTTCTTCAATATATTTGAATTTGAATATTAAGTTTTTGCAGTTGAGAAAATATGTTGGTCATATTCAACTGATGTTGTTGTCATCATGATTCCTAATTGCAATTATATGCAATTTATTAAGCTATAATATTCAGCTTCCCTAAATAGAAAGAAGGTAATAATTATTTTTTTACCCTAAACCGTAAATAGAAGGAATATTACATCAACATGGTGATATATTACCATATTTTGAACATCTTATTAAGATTTTTTTATTGTCATAACTTTTTGAGATGAATTTTTTTAATAACACTTATTCAATATAAATATTAAATCATTATTATAATATATGTAAAGCCGCCGACCTTTTGTTCATTATTATAATCTTTTTGCCATTTATGATATTTCTTTGTCACGCCATTTCATTACTAATATATGTTTTTAGTATTAATTTTTCTTTTATTTTAATTATGTATCCAAGAGATATGATTTATAATAATACCAAAATTAAAAAAAAAAAACTATGGAGAAGTTGTACTCTTTGCATATTTAGACGAAGTTTTAGTACTTTTTTTTTATTAGTTACTTTTTATAAGTAATATCTTTTTGTTATTTATAATATTTCGTTTTTGTTTTTCACACCTTTTCTTTTCACTAATTTTTCTTTCTCTTTTGTAATTAACTACTGAAGATACATATTCCCTACGTACAAGAGGGGTGGTGGTGAGAAAACCTATGAATACTTTGTATGATTGTAGCCTTTTTTTCAATGATACATCATTTCATATAGATATGGCATGTAGTGTATATATATATAATTAAACAATAGTATTAATACGATATTTATAACAGTTTATGAATAATATTATTAAAATATTAATTGTAATAAATTTTTAAGTAAATTTATTTATTTTTAGTTTTTTGATATATTGTAAAAGAAATTTGCGCTAGTTACTGTATAAATTACATGATATGGTGCATCGTCCGTATGGTGAAGAACTCAGGAAAACATCGTGCAATTTCAAAATATTCTTCACGATATACAGAACGAAAAATCATTTGAACACCAAGCTTAAGGAACTTTGCAATGAGTTTACACTGCCAATATAAAAGCATAATTGTTACACATTTCCCAAAGAAAAATACTGAAGGAAATTAAAAAGAAACGAAAAGAAAATATAAAAATACATGTATGAACGTCAACTTCAGTATCTTCTTATTTACATGACAAAGATTTGACAGCTTTAGCCGAAACATCAATTGTCATGGTGCAATCCATGTTAGTGGATTTCTTCTTCTTGAAGATATATATCATCTTCACCTCCCCATTCATTTTCCCTTGGCTATTCAATGTCAAAGCACCCGATTTCAAATCCTTGCCAAGATTTGAGTTACTAGGCAGTGCCTTAGAATCCAAAGTCACACTAACATCAAACTTCTTTGTAGATTGAAAACCAGCCTTACCTTTAGAAATCGGAACTTGACCAACCTTAACACCTCCATACGTGAAATCGACAGTTGTTCCATCGTATTGATATGGACCGAAATTTTTGTTCTTAACCCTAATTGGAGCAACAAGTTTCATGTCAAAGGAAGGAGATGTTTGAGAAGTTGTTAGGGTTTTGATTTGTAATGTGCCTAACCTAAATTTGGGTCTATGGACATGCATGATAACAAGGACAAAGACCACGATGACCAAAGTTTGGAACACAACAAAGGCTGAAATATAAACTGCCCTTTTCATCCTCTTCCTTCTCTTCTCTTCTTGTAATTCTAAATCAGTCCGTCTAGGATACCTCTCTTGGGCCATTCCTGACATATTGAACAACAACTAAAGGTAATTAACGTACCTCGTCTCGATGCAAATAGGGTTTGATGATGAGTGTTGGTATTTATAAGTGTTGTCTAAGATAAGGGATGGCTTATCAAGTTACGACATGAGAATAAGGAGCTCCAAAGAAAATAATTAAAAAAATTGGTCTGCTAGCTTTTATTATTTCTAAATTACAAGCTAAATGCACAATCTAAGCCTGGAGTTTTGGCTTCTAGATATAGATGATATTATTAATTAAGGAGAAGAACGTGTTTATATAGAGGGAGATCGTGATATCTAATCCATTTATCCGAAGCTTCGAATTTGTCCTTTGCTTGGTTATTTTTAAAGGGTATATGTTCTTATTGGTCCATTGTTTGGGACACTATTCTTGGGATAATGTATCAAGTTTAGTATATAGGAATCTTTCTTTAACTAACAAATGGAAATGATTCGATAGCGACATCATATAAGGTAAGTTTAACAAGTTTAAGTGATATCGTGCGATATTCAAAAGGGAAAAACGAAAAAAAAAGAAAGAGCAAAAGTTGATTGCTGTTGGCTCAAAAAAAAAAAAAAGAATAAATAAATAAAAAAATAAAACGAAAATTAAAGTTGATTGTTATAATAATGTAACCTAGAAAAGAGATCTTAAACCATAAGGCAAAATTGTAGAAGTTCTTGTCTTTGTATTTGATTTGCATCTTTTTAGAAATATAATTTGCAGAACTTTAAGATTGATAAGAATGAATATGTTTTAAGGCTATCGTATAAACTATTGATCAATATAAGTAGATTTATGAGGGAGTTTAAAAGATTTATTTGTGCATAATCAATGATTGAAAGCTGTATTTACAATTATCATTATGTTTTATATCCTATATTTATCCAACAAAATATAATTTGTAGTTGATGAAAATAAGATAAGGGAACGAGAAACTAATAAATGGACTTCCTTCAATTGAACGCATGATCCAAGGATGCACATGCTTCCATGAAGACTCTCTCGAACTTTATAAATATTTGTGGATTTTTTAAAGTTATTATTTTTAAGTTTCTTAAAATTATCTCTTTAAGATATTGTTAATGATTAAGATTAAAAAAAAAATAATGTTATAATAATATCATGAGATATTTAAAAAATTTACATGATTCTAATCATTAATTTATAATTTTATGAAATTAAAAAAAATAAAAACTTTAAAGGATCAATTTCCAAAAATTTTTGCTTCAAGTTGGACCCATCCGATCCGTGGGCTATGCTAGTTTTGTCTGTAGGCACCTCAAGTAAACGGGCTAGTTCAGGATGGTGCTTCGGTCCTTGTGGTTGTGTTAATTCTTGGTAGTTAATCTCATTGCCTGACCGTGAAACAAGTGCCAAAATGTCAATGTTACTATCAATATTTTTTATATAGTTCTCACATGCATTTTTTATGGAAATATTTGATGAAAATTTATTTACAAACATATATAAACTTTCTCATGTCTAAGGTAAATTATATAACAACTAATGGAATGGATTGCTATTAAGAAAAGATTCATTAGATATTATACATTGCATTTTATGTATACGTAATATATAAATACTAATAAAATTTTAAAATATAAAGCTTATATAAAATATGGGTAATAGTTGTGTTGAAAGTTACTCATTTCACTACCATGTGCGTAAATTTTTTGTTAATATTTGTATGTCACATATATATATAATACGTAACATATAATTCTCATTAAATCTTTTTCATTGCTACCTCTTAGAAGATCCATATTTGTTGCTAAGTTTTTATAACATGGAATATATATATTTCAAATTTCCACTACCATGTGTTTAGAAATTTTATTAATTTCTGTATATCATGTGTACATAATATGTAATGAGTTGTACTCATTAAATTATTTTCATTGCTACTTCTTAGAAGATCAATTGCTAAGTTTTTATAACATATACATTTTCAAATTTATAATACTATGGATTGAGTTAGCTTGATATCTTATAACTTAAATTCATTTTTGGGTTTTGATGGAGTTTAATGATTGAGGTTATTTAACCCAATCATAACTAGTAATTTAAGTTTAAATGTCAATGATGTGGTAGAATAACTTATTTTAGATTTTTTGATTAAAAAATTGTAACATTTGTAACATCATAAAATAAAGGTAAAATTATAAATACACTCTACCGTAGTGAATACATTAAATAACATGAACCTTTAAAGTGTAGTTTAACTATTCAAAATGCATACACTTCAAAGCACTAGTGAAGCTAAAAAATTATGGCTCTTTATGATTATTTAGAGACGACTTTGAGATTCTAATAATGATTTCAGTTATTTGCATATTTTTAAAGATTATGGGGATGTGAAGTCATATCTTAAAAGTTTTAGATGTCTATCCACACCATCTACCAATGTTTTGGTGGTGTATTTGCAACCATCCCTAAAATAAAAGTAAAAACATAACAACAAGTACATTAGAAGTCATTTACATTTATACCAAAATTCAATGAAGTTCTATTCTAAGTTTAAGTGAATCATTTATGTTCTTTGTGATTTTGAAAAGTTTAATAAACTTTTTTTATGTTTTAAGCATGTTATATAAATATTTCATATTTATCTAAAAACACTAAGTCTCTCTATTGATATATATATATATATATAAGACTTATTTGATGCCATGACTCAAACATAAATTACTTAAGTGATTTACTCAAATTACAAACACTTTAATTTAATTTTGACACATAGATATATGAATTTGATAACCTAAAACGTAAAGGAATTGATTTTTGCATAAACATAAAGTGTTAGGTTTCTAATAGTGCTAAAGTGTGGATTTTTAAAGTTTTTTCATATCAAAACGATTTTCTACTTGAACATTCATTCCTCTATCTACGTAATAGCATGGATACATATATCACAAAACAAATTCATCATGTTAACATGAATATCAATTTAATTTCAATCACATAAATGAGTTAACAAAGTAATAGTTGTGGTTACAATTGACCTATCATATGTGCTCTATAATTAGCAACACCAAAACTTGTTGAACTTGGGAATGCAAACACCACCACCATCACACCTTAGGCCTCCTTTAGTAAATACCATGCCACAACACCTTAAAGATCCACCATGACTTGAGACAACATTGAAGGAATTCCTCACTCGCTCACAATCCAAAATTATCCATTAAAATTAAACTAAAACTAGGGGTAAACAAACTTTTGCCTTAAGATTTTTTCCTTATAATTATAAGGTTAACTCCTTTCCTCTTACTTTCACAAGATAACCAAAAAGACAAATCCTAATCTCTCCATGCTAAACCCTAGTCTTCTTCCTTCCTCATGAGAATTTTCCTTTTTCAAGATGGTGCATGGTGCATGAGCAATTGTTGCCCGAGGTAATCTTTCATTCTTTTCTTTAATTGATCCACTTTATTCTACTCATTGATAAGGAAAATAGATGAGATCAATGTTAGATTCTTTTCTTTTGTAGCAAGAGAACAAGATCTCAACAGATGTATGGATAAGGGAATAATTGCATGGGTGATAATTAAGAGATTCCTAACACTCTTTTAGTTTGTATTGAAGGTGAGACAAAAGCTAACATCTTGGAAGGAGCCTTATGAAAATTCTCTGGATCGCTCTTCCATCTTGTGTTAGGGTAAGCACTTTCAACAAATTCCTCATTAGGTTAACCAAACTCTAACCCCTTTTAAGGCTTGAATCACAGTCAAAGAATAGAATACCACATAGGAATTAATCAAAGTGATAGATTTATAAATCATTGGAGTAAAGATACAAATCTATAGTATTTTTTAATTATTATCTATAAGTGACAAAATTATGTATTTCGAGATTCTAAACATTATAACTTGGTGGAGAAAAAAATGGCATAAACCATAAATCATAGTAAAGGAAGAACTTAGAATGAGTATAGGATTAATCCATAATTAAATGTAGCAAATTTTGGAGAAAGTAGCATAAAAGAAAACAAGTTTAGGACATAGCAATGTTGACCCATGCTTAAGTTGGTTGATTGAGTTGCTAAGGGAGTGCAACGTTGACTAGGTCACAGTCGATTGATATTATATCCAAACAATCTAAAAAATCATATACGTGTAGGTCTTAAACTTAACACAACTTGTGGAACATGCTTACCACCACTTGTGGAATGTGCCTATCAAGGAAGTTGGAATAGAGATGTAGAAAAGAAGAATAAGCTTAGGGTTTTAGTGAAAAAATTATTTTGCCTAAAAAATTTTTAAGTAGGAACACAAGAGGACATTAAAATTTTCCTGTTAGAGGTGATTTTAATTTTTACCTCTTTATACTACCATGAGAGAAACATATTATTTTGTTTGAGGAAAAAATAAAGATGCCTTAATGGCTCCCAATGCAAGGCTCATATTATTGTAGTGCATGTAGTAATTTTCTACTAGTACTATTACAGTAACTATTAGCTAGGTTGCATTCCATTTTAAAATTTAAAACCTATTTTATAGGAAATGGCTTTGAAATGAGACAAGCAAAATGATAAAATAAATAATATCAGAAGGACACCCTATGATATCAAGGAAAGTATAATTCATTCCAACAATAAATAATTGAATTAATTACATGAAGATAAGGAACAACAATAAATACAAGAACTCTTGCCTCCACCTACATAGGGGTAAGCAATTGACCTTGTTTTATAAGGCATTTACCCATACTTTACTCAAGAAGAAAACATTATATTTTTTGACTAATAAATATTTTAGTAAAAAGAAAAATAAATAAGCTTAAGCTCATAAGTTAATAATTTAAATGGTTAAATTAATGTTATATCTCTCACTTTATGTTTTTCTTTTTTCTTTTGTTCTTTCCTATTTTTTATCCAATTTTTTATTATCAATTCTATCTTCTTATTCTTTCCTATATGGTAACTAGTAAAACCATATAACTTTGAAATAACAAAAACAGGAAAAACTTCTTTTTTAATTTTACAAATTTGGTTATAGATTTCATAGGCTTTGCATATGAAAAATTTATAATATTACATATATATTATCTTTTTTTTAATGTTATATAAACTTAAAATTTATAAAAAGATAAAATTTATAAGTTTTGCAAAGTACTGAGTATCCTATAGGTTTTATAAGGTATAGAGTATAGGCTAGTTTAAAAGTGCTACATGGTACGCTTCATTTACAAAATTTAGGAATTTATATCTTATAGGATATGATATAGATAAAGCCTTATATCTTATTTACCTCACTTCTACCCTTGCTTCCATTTTTGGTCAAAAGTTTTTTCATTCTTTCTTCATCTTTCTCTCTCTCTCTTTTCTAATTCTTTTTTCTTTTCTTTTTTCTTTTAAACTCGGTAGAGCATTATTGGGGGAAAATATTTAGTGCAACCATATTGGGATTTCATATCGTATTGATATGTGATACTCACAACTAATTCATTTAAGTCTAAATTATTTAAACATTGGAATGGTTTTATATTTTCCAAATTTGCAATTAAGCCCTCCATAGTGCCGATAGGTGTAATATGCCTTGCAAATTTAAGCATTGGATGAATGATCAAATTTAAGACCATCCTATACTAAAATGGGGCCTAAAAATGCTTTAACTTTAATGGAAATAGATAACATTTGTTTTTTCCATTCAGGAAAAGGATTGAATAATGATGCAGTGTTTTTTCCCTAACCTCAAAGTTATACATGAGAAACCAAGAAAAACCAGTCCATCTTAGAATTTCCTTTCGTATCAACATTTTAATTTGACTACACGGACAATTTTTGAGCGAATCTCACATCTCATTGCTTTCATATTATACTTTAATGGCGTCCCGGAGGAACAGGAAACACAAGGGTAAATTACAAAGATGTGGTGTGTACATTTTCACGCTCTTATAATTTATTAATTTGTATTTTATCTTTCGACCTATATTTTTCTTCTTTTAACTAGTTGTAATCCTCAATTAAATATAGCACAGGACATGCCTATGTATCTCCCTAACAAAAACCTAAATCATTCATATTTTACTCCAATACCCTAAATCGGTCAAAACGATACACTCTTCACTCTTAAAACTAAATCAAGAAGATTTCAAGATTCTTTTTTTTTTTTTTAGTGTATTTGAGAAAATATGCATTCTAATATAGGAACAAGTGTGTATCACTTGCTATGTATCATTAACATACAAACTAATAATTGCTTAAATGAGAACCGTTAGATTATAAATTTATAAGAATGAAAAAAAAAATCAATAAATATATGAAAACACATGACATTGTTAGTGCAATCTTCTCATATAAAATTACGGCGCATACATAATTTGACGTCCATATGTGAAACTAGATATACCATCCATACTATATCGCTAGATCTCACTTCCAAGAAAAACCGCGCAAAGAGAAAGACATTAATCAAAACTGAGTCATCAAGCTTGCCGTACAGATATATTCAATAGAAGCTCCGATTGGTAGCATAGTCATTATAAAAATATATATTTATAAGCCCTTTGCAAAAGGTCAAATTGTCTAGAAAGTCAAAAATTGACAACCCTAGCGTGTTTCGGTCCCTTGAAATCTCACCTTCTCGTTTTAGGAGCCATCTTCAAGGAAATATCTCCATTTAACTATGTTGTCGTGTATCTCAAGCTGTCGAGTAACGTTGCTCCACAACACTATATATATCAGAAAAAATATCCTCAATCATCATCCGAAAACATCTTGCCATATTTGTTAACAAAACACAGAGTCAAAAGCATACAGTTAGCTCTAAAGCTCGATCAATGGAGTCCGAAAAGAACGAGCAAGCATATCCAGCACCGCCATATGGACATATTGGGAATGATCAAGAATCCTTGCGAGCGCAGTACGAGGAAGAGAAACGAAAAAAGAGGTTGAAATGGATCCTTTACATTTCTGTTTTTGCTGTCTTTCAGGTCATAGTCATTTTGGTCTTTGCACTAGTTGTTATGCGTGTCAATAGACCCAAGTTCAGGATAGGAAATTTTGAGATCCAATCTCTAACGAGCTCTCAAAACCCAGCTTCATTCGACATGAACTTCATTGCACCAATCAGAGTGAAAAACACCAACTTTGGCCCTTACAAATACGATGCTACCAATGTCAGTTTCACCTATGGAGGTGTTCGTGTTGGTCAGGTGGACATTCCAAAGAGTAAGGCGAATTTCAAATCCACCAAGAAGATAGATTTGAATGTGACTTTATCATCTGCCTCTTTGCCTAGCACTTCCAGTCTTGGAAGTGAATTGAGCTCTGGTGTCTTGACGCTGAGTAGTCAGGGAAAGATGGATGGAAAGGTTACATTGATGTTTATGTTCAAGAAGAAGAAGTCAACTGAGATGAATTGCACTATAGCCATCGATGTGCCAAATAGGTCTGTTCGATCTTTGGCATGCAAATGATAGTCTTAGTTGTGCCTTTTTTTGACCGTCATGTTTGGCCTTACTGTTATATTAAAATATCGTATGTTTGCATTTTGTGGATGTTCGTTAGTAAGTCACTTTTGTAAGGTATTCTGTACAAAGGTGAGTTACAACTAATAAAGTACTCATTATATTGTATACATTATAATATATAGAGTTATTAATAAAGTACATTTTATATCTATCATCTATATATATATATATATATGTTGGGTTTCATCTTTCTATTTTAATTCAAACAAAAAAAAAAGTAAATTAGAAATTATTTTGCAAAATAAGCACCTCAATGATTAAGCTTATGTAAGATAAGAGGTGAGAACAAATCAGATAGGTACCGTTCGTCCTTCAAATCTAATCGAACTAAGTTGTATATTATGGTTGTTTTTTTTCTTTTCTTTATTTTTTCCCCCTTGTAAATCAAATCTAACCATACAGTTTGGCTTATAATTTTTTTGAACTTAAAAAAAAAAAAAATTCAGTCTAGTTTTGTTCATGGTTCAAACCATTTTTTTATTATATTATGAATATTTTTTTATATTCAAGTTAATAAGTCATGGAAAATTATACTTGATATAAAAAAAAATTTAATTTATTATTATTTTTCTTATATCACGTACAATCTTCAATTCTCATTTGATATATTTAATGAGATTTTATTATCTCTCTCAAGGCAATTATGATTTCTACATTGGTCAATAAGCAAAATTAGAAAATAAAAAAGTAGTAAGTTATTTGATGAAAACCAAATAAGAGTAGGAATTGAATAAGTAATATAGAATTATATTTTTTAGTTTTATGTCTCTAGATTTTCACTATCATTTTTTTCTTTACTTCTCATAATTCAATTTGGTTTGTAATTTTTTCAAACTTAAAAAAATAGGTTCAATTTGGTTCATAATTTTTTCAAATTAAAAAAAAAATAGTTCGAACCTAATTTATGATTCGATTTGATCTAGTTTGATTTACAGTTCAATTGGTTTTTTTCTCCAGTCCTATATAACATTAACACCCTCCCAAGAGATATGTATTTAGACCAAGCCCACAAGTGCTAGCGAGGAAAAAAAAATCCGACAAATGCCCATTAATACTTGTACATCTAGTACTTTCTTTGGCATCAATTTACATCATGTTGTCACAATCATCATAGGTGGGTTGTATGGTCTATTTGTAATGATGGATTGCTACTGTGGCATTTGTTGACACATGAAATAGATTTCTAATAAACATAATTTGAATTTCATAAATTTTCTATGGTTTTGTTATAATTTTGGAGATTATCAAGTTGACAAATGTAGCAATTATAAATATGTGAAAAAATTGACTAGTTGGGAAATTTACCTAAAAATTTTCTATTATAAAAATATAATAAGCAATTTCACAAATTCCACAAGATATCCTGTACATTGTAGGTTCCACAAGTTAAGGCTCAAGAGCGATTACAATATGTTAGAAGGTAGATTTCAATTCCAAAATTTGGGAACCAATTTCTATAAATTAGGTTACAAATAGGGTCTTATACCCTGCTTGCCATGTGGCTACTTAAGCCTAATATGTACATCGGTAGCTAAAATTAAGAGAAAAATAGGCAAAGCTCTCCTTAGCCTTTATTTTTTTTTTTCTAATACTAATTATAACATGAAATAGATGAAAGAATATGCCTATATTGAATACCTTAGCCATTTTATAAACCGGGTGAAATCCAATTTAATGTGAATAACTATATTAATAATTTTAACAAATTTATTTAAGTTATAACTACAGTAGATATATGGCTTGTGCACCATTTAAAAAGACAAACAAATATGTGAGTTTTTGGCTGAAAATAAAATCTTATGCAAATTGCAGTTTGACAAGCATACCGGTTGTGTAATAATATCAAAGGAGCAACCAAGGTTGTATTTTTTTATTAAGGAAATAAAAAACCAAGTACTAGGTCTAAATCTAATTTAAGCAATTCAATTTTAGTTAGAGAATTAATAAATTAAACTACTCCTAGAAAATTAATTCTAAAACTTTTAGCAAACTAAGGGCTGCCAATGGAAAAAGCTTTATTGACAATGCATTAGGGTAGTGTGTGGTTATCCTTTAAATTACCATTGGTTTTCATGTGTATGGACTATAATTTGGATTGATGCTTTGACTTTGACCAAAATTATGAGAACCTACTTCTTTTTCAAGTTGCTAAGTTTTAGTTATAGTGAGAACTCAAATTTTAAGTTATTTTATGCTAGATTGTGCTTAGTGTGAATCATCACAAGTAATAGGAGAGGACCCAAGGGAGGGCTAGAAGGGCACAACCCCTTTGGGCTTCAGAAACAAACTAATTAATTAAATTTATTTTAAAAGTAAATTATAAATGTTATATTTATATTTTTAAGTATAATTATTGATATAAAATTTAACATAGCTAAATGCATTATTTTTATTTTTTTTAACATCTAGCATACATGTGTTATTCTATACCCTATCACTAATAGGTTTTTTGTTAAAATCATTAAAAAAGAAGAAGAAAAAGAACATTTAGAGCACATTGGAAAAATAATACCCTATACCTCTTCTCTAAAACCAATGAACTACCTATTATATTTTCCCCAAATCAAATCCCTGATCCCAAATCAAACTTTGTCAAATTAGAAACTAAATCCTCAAACCCTACACAGTCTTATCCCCAATTCAAGCCCTAATTCCATGGACAAGCACTAGCGAGGATGACCCAAAAACTCAATCCACTAGTTGAAATCGAAAAATCTGGATTTAGACGGGTAGATACTCATTGATATAATCAAAGGTATGTTTTTGGAAAGATATTTCAAAGGTATGTTTGATTTAAGAAACATCTATAATTGTTTATTTTGTAGTTGACTTTGCAAGGATGACTACTCACTATGGATAAATTGCTAAATTAAATAAAAGACATGTTGAGTTTGTTCTTGTTTTTCAATTATAATTTTGTTAAACAAGAAATTAAACTTCTTACAGGTTAATTTTATTCTCATTGATTGATGCATTTGCTTTTTGAACTGATTTGTAATGTTCAAGAAACATGTTTACACCGTTTCTTTCTTTTTGGTTTTGTGATAAGAAAAGAAAATTAAAACCCACTACTTGAAATAATATAAATGCTCACTAGCGTAGGTTAAGTATAATAAAAGATTCTAGCCTTTGGATGAATGTACTCCTTGAGATCAAATAGGCGTTATGCTAGACCAGATGTGTTGTGTATATTGCGAATAGACGGGGTTTTATTTACAAAACCAGATGATAAAATCTTGTGCCTGGATGATCAGCAGCATATGCACTTCCGTAAAAAGCCACTTAATCAGAACTGAGTCATCAACCACGCCGTACGGATGGATGTATTCAATAGAAGCTCCGATTGGTAGCTATAGCCACTATAAAAATATATATTTATAATCCCTTTGCAAAAGGTCAAATTGTCTAGAAAGTAAAAAATTGACAACCCTAGCGTGTTTCGGTCCCTTGAAATCTCATCCTCCCGTTTTAGGAGCCATCTTCAAGGAAATATCTCCATTTAACTATGTTGTCATGCATCTCAAGCTGTCGGTAACTTTGTTCCACAACACCATATATATCAGAAAAAATATCCTCAATCATCACCCCGAAAACATCTTGCCATATTTGTTAACAAAATACACAGAGTCAAAAGCATACAGTTAACTCTAAAGCTCGATCAATGGAGTCCTAAAAGAACGAGCAAGCATATCCAGCACCGCCATATGGACATATCAGGAATGATCAAGAATCCTTGCGAGCACAGTACGAGGAAGAGAGGCTAAAAAAGAGGATGAAATGGAGCCTTTACATTTCTGTTTTTCTATGTAATACACGCTTTTTTTAATAAATAAATAAAATATATATGTATAAATATAATAAGTAGCAAAGTTGTAAATAGGACAATGAGACAAAGGTAATTTCGTCTTTTTTTGATTGGATTGCAAAAGCAAAATAACTTAAGGTTTTCCTTTTTTCACGCTTGAACAAATTAAGCTGTATAGAGGAATAGAAGGCAAAAGAACCTTACAAGAAAACCTAAGGCTACTAAAAAGGAATCAAGCGGCTAATTGAACAGGTAAGGATCACAATTAGTTAAATAAAGACCTATTTTAATAGTGAAAACCCAATCACAAAATGGTTTTGTTTGTGTATAGGGATTTAATTGAAAAACGGGTTTAAGGGTGGATTGAACAAGCACTTAAATTGTTGAATTTAGAGTTTCAAGTGTAACTTGATCTAAGTAAGGAACTTTAATTCATATTTTTGGATTTACGTAAGCTTAGGATTAGAAAATGAGGAGATTAAATAAATTAGTGTAGAAAAATTAAGGTTCGAAAAACGAACTGAGAGATATACAACCATCCAATACGGTTGTGTTGCCCCTATGTTAAAACGAGAAGAACACGACCTCTCAACACGGTTATGTTTCGACCATGTTGAATATAAAAGTTATACCAAGTGGTACACGACTTCCTAACACGGTTGTGTTTCGATCATGTTGAAACAAGAAAAACACGGCCTCTCAACATGGTTGTATTTCGACCATGTTAAAGCCAAATCTCACTAAGAGATACACGACCTTTAACACAGTCATGTACTAGCTCGTGTTGAGTAACATGGCCTCTAACATGGCCATGTTAAGTGATAGATATTATTAATATATATCAAATTACCTTCTTAATTAACCAAGTTCTATACAACCGAGACAATTAGTATAACCTTAGATAACCTAATAAATTAAGAAGAATTAAGAGAAATATATTATATTTGGATTAGTACTAAGAATGATGTCTTGATGATCATATAGATATTAACTTAGTTTAAGTTGGGATAAGAAGTGCTTAAGGCTAAGATTCCATGTACGTCTTTACTTTGTTTGTTATATGTGATTGTTAGGTAACTATCTAATGAGTTGTATGTAAAATAATGAAATGTTAAGGTATTATGTGAATTACTTAGAATAATAAAGTATTACAGTGATATATGAATTGAATGAGATATGTTGCTTGTGCTTGGCTTGGCCTAGGGGCCCACAGTGGCAAATCCTTAGCAGGCACCTTGATGATCAGAATGCTGCGTTGTCCCTAGTGGAACTGTGTGTCGAAATTATATGAGGTAGATTAGGATTAAATGGGGCCCATAGTGGTACTTTCCTTCCACAGTAGCAGTTACCACTAGGATAAATGTTGTGTGTACCAAGGTCATGAGTATCCTTATGTGTTATAATTCATTTTGGTATTGATTTATAAGTTGAATGGTGAATGTGTTGTGGATAAATGTTACACATATGCATGTGATAATAAGGTGGTGTGTCATGTACATATAGGTGTGGTACTTACTTACTAAGTTTAGGCTCACCCCCTTTCCTATATTTTTTTCAGCTGTAGGTGAATGATGAATAACTAGAGTATGATGAGAATGAGAACTTGGTGGGACATTACTTGGATGAGATGGGAAGAGAACACTATTATTTTGTAGAGGAAGAGTGTTAGGAATTCTGAATATTTGTAATTTGATGTTTTATTAGTTAAATTGAAGTTATGGAGATAAATTGTAGATTGAGATTTTGTCGTTATTAAATAATGAAATTTAGAATGACTCATCCGAGTCATTTATTTAATTATAGTTATAGTAGTATGATGTATAAAGTATATGGTCAGGTTTTGAAGTATTATGCAGTTTTAGAGCTTTAGCGTGTCGCTTGGTAGTAGTAACATATGGTGGGTTGTGATGCTCTAAGTTCTGGGGTGTTATAGCTTAAGTGGTATTAAAGCTTAGGTTAATGATCCCTAGAAGCTTAGGTTTTGATCAAACGAATATAAATAAGTAATATCGGAGCATTAGGTTTTGATGATATTTAGAATTTAAGATGTGATCAAGTAGAGATTTAGTTGATGACTTTTAAAATTAAGTAATGATGTAAAAGGTGTAGGATTCAATCAATAGAAGTTAAGTTAAAATCTTTAAAAGACTGAGTAAATGATCTATAGATCCATAAGAATGAAGAGAGTGGGTAAATTAAGGGATAACTATTATGCTATGTTAATCCAAATATTTTATGCAATAGCATTCTATTGAATATCCCTGTTTAATTACGCATATGTGTATGTATACGTTTGAGCCTAAGTATACCTAGATGTATACTTTCACTAACTACCCTTATAAATTCTAATTTTGGAATCATTCTACTATCTCAATGTACATAGAATGCCTTCAAGAAGAAATATCATGTGGAGTTCATCTATTGCTAGACAGGGTAGAGATGCCCCAAAAGATAGGAACCCTTAAAGACCACCTCAGTAGGAAACCCCATAGCAGACTAATGTCATAGTTGCTTAGCTGCTAGAGACTGTAAATACTTTAGTGGGAATGTTGACATAACAACAACAACAGGCTGTGAGACCTGTCAGGCCTATAGAGGAACTTTGTGGGTTAGACAAATTTGTAAGAATGGCTAAGGAGTTCCACCCAAAGGTTGATGATCCAATAGAGGCTGAATATTGGATCACTAAGATTGAAAGGACCTTTGAAGCCTTCATGGTCTCTAAAGATAGAAAAGTGAGATATGTTGAAGGGAGCAATTGTAGATTGGTGGACTAGTATGTCCAGATTAGCAGGAGCTTCTAACCAATGGCAGAGGTTTAAGGAACTATTTTATGAAAAGTACTTCCCTAGCAGCATCAAAGACAAAATTGAGGTAGATTATTATAATTGCCAGCGGGGCAGTAGATCTGTAAAGGCATATGAAGGAGAGCTGAATTGCTTATGCAAATTCTTGCTAGAGCTGATGAGAGAAGATGATGCCTCTCTAGCTAGAAGATTTTTGAGGGGACTAGAGCCTACCCTATAACATGAAGTGGGGGTTTTCCAATTGACTACTTATGCAAAAATAGTTAACAAAGTAAAATACTTGGAATAGAGCAAAAAGAGAATAGAGAAACAACTATCCCATAGACCAGGATTGGTTTTGAGAAAAAGGCCTGCTTCCAACATACCTTATGCAGATAAAGGGAAGAGGCCAGTTGCATATCTAGCCAAACTTGGAGCTTATGTACCTTGACCTCTTCAAATGAGGCCTGCACCTCTAGCATTGCCTCCTCCACCATAGACAGGTCAAGGTATGAGGTGTCCTAGATGTTTAGGACCTAATGATCTGCAATAGTGTAATTGACTAGAAGACGTCTGCTTCTTCTGTGGCAAAACAGGACACACTAGTGGGAGTTGCATTGAAAGGACCCTCCCTTAGACATTCTGCTACACTTATAAGTAGAGAGGGCACAGATCATTCGAGTGTGGTGCTCAACATACTCAAGTAATTGCACCCCTACAAGCCTAATAGCCTATACGACCTGCACCCAATGGGGGACCAAGACAGAGGGCACCTAGTAGAGTATTTGCATTACAATAGCAATAACAACAGGATGGCCATGTACCATAGTAGGTACACTGCTCATAAACTCGAATACTACCTATGTATTGTTTGATACGGGTGCAACCCATTCCTACATATCACCAGTGTTTATGAATGTATGTAGATTAAAACCTATCATATTGGAGAATGCTATGATTGTACATACTCCTTTTGGAGTAGGAGGGAAATTAGATCGAATATGTAAAGATGTAGATATTGTAATATATGGCAAGAAAATTCCAGTTGAATTGTTTGTATTAGAGATGATATAATTGGATCTAATTTTAGGAGTGAACTAGTTGTATAAGTACAATGCCACTATAGATTGTCACAAGCTAGTGGTTAAGTTTGATTTTCCTGATGAGGAGCAAATTGCATACAAGTTAGATCTACAGAAGCTTGCGACTCTTCCAACATACGAGTTATGGAATAAAAGAAGATTGTCGGCCTTATTAGTAGAGACAGGACAAGTTACGGAATTGAGAACTGTAAATGTAGTGAGTGAGTATATAGATGTTTTTCTGGAGAATTTATCGAGTTTACTACCAGCCAGAGAGATAGAGTTTTGTATTGACCTTGTACCGGGAACGACACCCATATCTAAAGCATCATACAGAATAGCACCTACTGAACTATTTGAACTGAAGGCTCAACTTCAAGAGCTTTAGGATAGTGGGTTTATTAGACCAAGTGTTTTACTGTGGGGGTGCTCCAGTGCTATTTGTTAAGAAGAGGGATGGGGGGTATGAAGCTATGTATAGATTATAGAGAGCTAAACTAAGTCACAATCAAGAACAAATACCCTCTCCCTAGGATTGATGACCTATTTGATCAATTACAAGGAGCTCAAGTCTTTTCCAAAATTGACTTGAGATCGAGGTACCATCAGTTGAAAATCAAGGAGGAAGACATACAGAATTCTGCTTTTAGGACTCGATATGGGCATTACGAGTTTCGGGTGATGCCTTTTGGTTTAACAAATGCTCTAACAGCCTTCATAGACCTCATGAACATAGTGCTCAAAGATTGGATATATCAATTTGTAGTGGTTTTTATAGATGATATCCTCATCTATTCCAAAAGTAAAGAAGAACATGAAACACATCTCAAAACCGTATTAAAAAGACTTAAGAAAGAAAAACTTTATGCAAAATTTAGTAAGTGTGAATTTTGGTTGGAATAGGTATCCTTCTTAGGACATGTGGTGAATAAGAATGAAATATCGGTAGACTTTGAGAAGGCAAAGGCAGTAAGTGACTGGCTAAGACTAAGAACTATAACAAAAGTAAGGAGTTTTTTAGGATTAGCTGGGTACTACAAACGCTTCATAGAAGGATTCTCCTGGTTAGCAACTCCTTTGACTCAACTGCAAAGAAAAAGGCTAAGTTCGTATAGAGTGATGAATGTGAGAGTAGCTTCATGAAATTAAAGAATAAATTAGTGACAACTCCAGTGTTGGCCATACCAAAGGTGGGAGAAGAATTTGAAGTATTCAGTGATGCATCAAATCAAGGTTTAGGGGTATATGCTTACGTAAAATGGGAAAGTCATTGCATATGCCTCTCGCCAACTGAAAAAATATGAGAAGAATTACCCCACCCATGACCTAGAGTTAGCTACTGTAATCTTGGCATTGAAATTGTAGGGACACTATCTTTATTGGGAGAAGTGTAAAATCTTCACAGATCATACAAGTTTAAAGTATCTGTTTACCTAGAAGGACTTGAATATGAGGCAAAGAAGGTGGCTAGAATTGATAAATGATTATGATGTAGAAATTCATCATCACCTTAGAAAAGCAAATGTGGATGCAGGTGTGTTAACCAGGAGTAAACACACAAATATTGTAGGATTAATCACATCATAGAAGAAGATATCAGAATATATGGATAAGATGAAATTGGAAGTGGTGACACAAGAGTTAGGAAATAGGTTGGCTACACTTTGTATCCAACCCAATCTTATAGATTAGATTAAAACTATACAAATGGAAAATCCTGAAATTCAGAAGATAAGGAACAAATTAAAATAGGGTGAAGCCACATAATTTGTGTTAAAGACTAAAGGGGTAGTTAAGAATGGTTACAAATGGTGTGTTTCAAATAACATAAAATTAAAGAAGAAGATTATGAAGGAAGCCCATTACTCAAGGTATACAGTATATCTAGGAAGTACTAAGATGTACAAGGATCTCAAGAACACTTACTGGTGGAAAAATATAAAACGGGAGATAGTAAAATATGTGTTCAGGTGTCTCACCTATCAGCAAATAAGGATTGAACACCAAAGACTGACCGATGAGTTACAACCTATTCCTGTACAAGATTGGAAGTGGAAACATGTAACTATGAATTTCATTACAGCACTCCCGAGAACAAGGGAGAAATATGATGCAAATTGGGTGATAGTAGACAGATTGACCAAGTCTACACATTTCTTACCAATTAAGGTGGACTACAAACTAGAAAAGCTTGCTCAAATGTATATTAAAAAGATTGTTAGATTACACGGGGTACTAGTTGCGATTACATCTGATAGGGATACTCGGTTTGTGAGAAAATTCTAGAAAAGTCTATATTAAGCTCCAGGAACAAAACTCCAGTTTAGTATAACAATTCATTCTTAGAAAGATGGGCAATCTAAAAGAACTATTCAAATTTTGGAAGATTTACTATGAGCTTATACCTTAGATCAATGGGGTAACTGGAGTGATCATTTACCTTTAGTAAAATTTGCTTATAATAATAGTTACTAGGCTACTATACAGATGGCTCCCTATGAAGCACTATATGGTAGGAAGTGCGGATCTCCCTTACACTGGGATGAAGTGGGAGAAAGACGAGTATTGGGGCTAGAGATAGTCCAAGAAATAGTAGACAAGGTTAAAATAATAAGGCAATGAAGTTTATCAACCCAGAGTTGCTAGAAAAGTTATATAGACAAACGACGACACCCTCTAGAGTTTCAAGTGGGAGATAAAGTCTTATTGAAGATATCTCCAACTAAAGGGGTAACTAGGTTTAGACTGCGGGGTAAGTTGAATCCAAGATATGTGGGTTCATTCGAAATTCTAGAAAGAGTCAGAACAGTTGCATATAGGTTGGCCCTACCGCCAAGTCTGGCTAAAGTACATGATGTGCTTCATGTATCGATGTTAAGAAAAATTGTACCAAACCCAAATTAAGTGATGGCTTTGGAGCCTTTAAAGGTACAATCAGGTTTATCTTCTATAGAGAAATCGGTGAGAATAGTAAATACAAAGGAACAAGTTCTTAAAAGAAGAAGAATTCCTTATGTCAAAGTGCATTGGACAAATCAAACAGAATGAGAGGCATCATGGGAATTAGAAGAAGAAATAAAGAGAAAGCATCTACAATTCTTCTTAATTCCAGGTAACTTTTGATAACGAAAGTTTTAATAAAGGGGGGATAATGTAATACACATTTTTTATTTTATAAATAAATAAATAAATATATGTATAAATATAATAACAGGCAATGTTGTAAATAGGACAATAGGATAGGGATAGTTTCATATTTTCTTGGTCGGATTATAAAAGTAAAATAACCTAAGGTTTTTCCTTTTTTACACTTAGACAAATTATAGCCGTATAGAGGGATAAAAGGCAAAAGAACCTTATAAGAAAACCTAAGTCGACTAAAGAGGAATCAAGTGGCTAATTGAACAGGTAAGGATTACAATTAATTAAACAAGGACCTATTTTAATAGTAAAGACCCAATCACAAAACAGTTTTGTTTGTGTATAGGGATTTAATTGAAGAACGGGTTTAAGGGTAGATTGAAAAAGCACAAAAGTTGTTGAATTTAGAGTTTCAAGCGTAACTTGAACCAAGTAAGGAACTCCAATTCATATTTTTGGATTTACTTAAGCTTAAGATTAGAAAATGAGGAGATTAGATGAAATAGTGTAGAAAAATTAGGGTTTGAAAAATGAGCCGAGAGATACATAACCATCTAACACGATCGTGTTGCCCCCGTGTTAAAATGAGAAGAACACGGCCTCCTAACATGGTCGTGTTTTGACCATGTTGAATATAAAAGTTATACCGAGAGATATACGGCCTCCTAACACAGTCGTGTTTCGACCGTATTGAATCAAGAAAAACACGACTTCCCAATACGGTTGTGTTTCGATTGTGTTGAAGTCAAATCTTACCGGGAGATACATGACCCTTAACATGGTCGTATATTAGCCTATGTTGAGCAATATAGCCTCCAATATGGCCATGTTAAGTGATAGGCATTATCAATATATATTAAGTTACCTTCTTAATTAACCAAGTTCTACACAATAGAGACAATTAGTATAACCTTAGATAACCTAATAAATTAAGAGGAATTAGGAGAAATATATTATATTTGGATTAGTACTAAGAATGATATCATTATGATCATACATATATCAACTTAGCTTAGGTTAGGACAATAAGTGCTTAAGATTAAGATTCCATGTACGTGTTTACTTTAGTTGTTCTATGTGATTGCTAGGCAACTATCTAATGAGTTGTTTGTAAAATAATGAAATGTTAAGGTATTATGTGAATTACTTAGAATAATGAAGTATTACAGTGATATATGAATTGAATGAGATATGTTGCTTATGTTTAGCTCAACTTAGAAGCCTACAGTGGTAGATCCCTAGGGGATACCTCAATGATTGGTATGCTGCATTATCTCTAGTGGAGCCGTGTATCAAAATGATTTGAGGTAGATTAGGGTTAGGTGGGCCCTACAGTGGTAATTCCCTTTAGTGTTAGACGGGGCTTGCAGTGAAAATTCGCACTAAGACAAATGTTGTGTGTACTGGGATCATGAGTAACTCTATTTGTTGTAATTCATTTTAGTGTTGATTTGTAAGTTGAATGGTAAATGTGTTGTGGATAAATGTTGTACATATGGATGTGATAATAAGGTGGTGTGTCATGTGTATGTAAGTGCGGTACCTGCTTATTGAGCTTATGCTTATCCCCCTTTCTATATTTTTTTTAGCTACAGGCGAAAATGATAAACAACTAGAGTATGATGAGAATGAAAACCTGGTGGGACATTACTTGGATGAGATAGGAAGAGAACACTGGAGGAAGAGTGATAGGAATTCTAAATATTGGCAATTTGATGTTTTATTAGTTAAATTGAAGTTATGGAGATAAATTGTAGATTGAGAATTTGTTACTAAATAATGAAATTTGGAATGACTCATCTGAGAGTCATTCATTTGATTATAGTTATAGTAATATGATGGATGATGTATATGATCAAGTTTTGAAGTATTATGCAGTTTTAGAGCCTTAGCATATCGCTTGGTAGTAGTGACATGTGGCGAGCTGTGATGCTCTAGGTTCTAAGGCGTTACCTACTGTCTTTTGAGGTCATAGTCATTTTTGGTCTTTGCACTAGTTGTTATGCATGTCCATAGACCCAAGTTCAGGATAGGTAATTTTGAGATCTAATCTCTAACGAGCTATCAAAACTTAGCTTCATTCGACATGAACTTCATTGCACTAATCAAAATGAAAAACACTAACTTTGGCCCTTGCAAATATGATGCTACCAATGTTAGTTTCAACTATAATGGTGTTGAAGTTGGTTAGGTGGACATTCGAAAGAGTAAGGCAAATTTGAAATCCACCAAGAAGATAGATTTGAATGTGGCCTTATCATCTGCTTCATTGCCTAGCACTTCCAATCTTGAAAGTGAATTGAGCTCTAGTGTCTTGACATTGAGTAGTTAGGGAAAGATGGATGGAAAAGTTACATTGATGTTTATGCTCAAGAAGAAGTCAATTGAGATGAATTGCACTATAGCCATTGATGTGCCAAATATGTCTGTTCGATCTTTAGCATGCAATGGTAGTTTTAGTTGTGCCTTTTTTTATGATTACGCTTAGCCTTACAAGTTATATTAAAATATTATATGTTTGCATTTTGTGAATGTTCATTTATAAGTCACTCTTGTAAGGTATTCAGTGTAAAAGTGAGTTACAATTAATAAAGTACACATTCTATTGTGTACATTATAATATATAGAGTTATTAAAAAATTACATTTTACATATATATCAGTATATTATATATATATATATATATGTTGAGTTCCATCTTTCTATTTTTATTCAAAACAAAAGTCAAAAGTAAATTGGAAATTATCTTGCAAAATAAACACCTCCATAAAAAAGCTTTTGTATGATAAGAGGTGGGTACGATTTAGATTAGTATAGTTTGTTTTTTAAGCCGAATCAAATTATATATTATGGTTTGTTTTTTCCTTAAATCAAATCTAATTATACAGTTTGATTCATAATTTTTTTAAACTAAAAAAAAAATGGTTTAGTCTGGTTTTATTTACGGTTTGAACCATTTTTACACATATTATTATTATTTTTCTATATATAAGTTAATAAGTGATGGAAAATTATACTTGATATTTCTCTAATATCAATTACAATTTTCAATGCTCATTTGATATATTTAATGAGGTTTTATTGCCTCTCTTAAGTTAATAGAGATTTTTATATCAATCAATAAGCAAAAGTATAAAATAAAAAAGTAGTAAGTTACTTAACAAATACCAAATAAGAAGAGGAATTGAATAAGTAATATAGAGTTCTCTATTTTAGTCCTACATTTCTTGATTTTCACCGTACTTTTCTTCTTCTTTACTTCTCACAATTTAATTCGATTCATATATTTTTCAAACCTAAAAAAAAAAAAACGTGTTCAATTCAGTTCATAATTTTTTAAGCTTAAAAAGACTGTTCAAACCTAATTTATTATTTGGTTTGATCTAGCTTGATTTGCTATTTAGTTAGTTTTTTTGCTCAACCCTATATAACATTATCACCCTCTTGAGAGATACATTTTTTGACCAAGCCCAAAAATATTGGTAAGAAAAAGAAAATCCGAGAAGTGGCCATTAATACTTATATATCTAGTACTTTGTTTGGCATTGATTTACATTATGTTCTCACAACCATCATAGGTGGGTTGTATAGTCTATTTATAATAACAGATTGCCACGCATCAATTAACTATGGCATTTGTTGACACTTGAAATAGATTTCTAATAAACATAATTTGAATTTGATAACTTTTCTATGGTTTTGTTATAATTTTGGAGATTATCAAGTTGACAAATGAAGTAATTATAAATATGCAGAAAAATTGACTAGTTGTTGGGAAATTCACCTAACAATTTTATATTATAAAAATATAATAAGCAATTTCACAAATTCCACGAGATATTTTGTACATTGTAGGTTCCATAGGTTAAGGATCAAGAGTGGTTACAATATGCTAGAAGGTAGATTTCGGTTCTAAAATTTGGGAACCAGTTTCTAGAAATTAGGTTATGGGTAGTCTCATTCCTTGTTTACTATGTAGCTACCTAAGCCTAATATGTACATCAATTGCTACAATTTAGAGAAAAATAGGCAAAGCTCTCCCATGCCTTTATTTTTTTCTAACACTAATTATAACATGAAATATTTGCCAAGATATGCCTATACTGAATACTTTAGCCTTTTTATAAATTAGGTGAAACCCAATTTAATGTGAATAACTACATTAATGATTTTAACAGACTTATTTAAGTTATAACTACAGTAGATACATGGCTTGCACACCATTTTAAAAGAAAAACAAATATGTGAGTTTTTGGCTGAAAATAAAATCTTATGCAAATCGTAGTTTGATAAGCATACCGATTGTGTAATAATATCAAAGGAGTAACTAAGGTTGTATTTTTTATTGAGGAAATCAAAGCTAGGTATTAGGTCTAAATCTAATTTAAGTGATTCAATTTTAGTTAGAGAATTAATAAAGTAAACCACTCCTAGAAAATTAATTCTAAAACTTTTAGCAAACTAAGGGCTACCTATGGAAAAAGCTCTATTGACAATGCATTGGGGTAGTGTGCGGTTATCCTTTAGATTACCATCGGTTTTCATGTGTATGGACTATAATTTGGATTAATACGGACTTTGACTAAAATTACGAGAACTTACTTCTTTTTCAAGTTGCTAAGTTTTAATAAATTGAATTTTTATGTTATTTTATACTAGATTGTGCTTAGTGTTAATCACCGTAAGTAATAGGGGAGGACACAAAGGGAGCGGGGGAGGGTTGGAAGGGGCTTGACCCCTCCGGCTTAAAAAAAAACTAATTAATTAATTTTTTAGAAGTAAAATATGTATATTATAATTATATTTTTAAGAGTAATTATTGATGTAAAATTTAGCATAGCTAAGTGCTTAGATATTTGTTTTTAGGGTAAGTTCCACTTGATATATCTAAGTTTTCAAACTTCGATGGTTTACATGTGTTTTTTTTTTTTAATGTCTAGCATATATGAATTATGCTCTATCATGTAACTGCTAAGTTTTCTGTTAAAATCATTAAAAAAGAGAAAGAAGAAAAAGAACGTTAAGAGCACGTTGGAAAAACAATACCCTATACCTCTTCTCTAAAACCAATTAACTACTTGTTATATTTTCCCCAAATTAAATCCTTGATCACAAATCAAACTCCTCCAAATTAGAAACTAAATCCCCAAATCATACACATTCTTATCCCCAATTTAAGCCCTAATTCTATGGATAAGCACGAACAAGGATGTCCTAAAAACTCAATCCACCGGTTGAAATTGAAAAATATTGGATTTAGACATGGTACATACTTATTCATAGAATCAAAGGTATGTTTCTAGAAAGATAATTCAAAGGTATGTATTTGGTTTAAGAAACATCCATAATTTTTTTTTTTTGGTAGTTGACTTTGTAAGGATGCTACTTATTTAGGGCTAAATTCAATTCCTAAACTTTTAGTTTAATATTTTAATATATTTGATTCTTTAGTCCGAGGTAATAAGGCTTAGAGTGTGAATTTCATGTTTTGAGATGATTATGAGATAATTAATATGGTGGGCTTAAGGTATAGCCTGTTGGATTGATCGATCTAATTCAATATTTTTCAATAAGTTCACACATTGGAAGCCACAAATGAGTTTAAATTTATGAAAAGCCCATACAAGAATTTATTTATTCAGAATTGTTAATTGTTATCAATATTTGATGAACAAAACTCATAACTAAATTCTGTAAATATCGCATCTTTATTTAAAGAAAACTCTTTTTTATAAATATTTATAAAGTCGAATAGACAACAGACATGAGGAAAAGACGATGGACACGGCGACCACTGCACACACTAGAGTAGTGGAACAGATTGACCAAAGACACCACAAACACGAGGAACAAACTGACTGAAGACACCATGAACAGTTGACAGACACGAGGAGCAGACGATAGACCCTGCAAACAGTTATCGGAAATAGATGAACATGGCGAACACCGAACACACAAGCACGGCGACCACGGCGAGCACACAACTGTAAGTCTGACTTTTGTAACCGGCTGCTTTTGCCCTTCCCTCCTCGTCTCTTTAACGTTTGGAAATGCGTGGACTAGCCATCTAAAAGGAGAGGCTAATTTTGGGAAAAAATAGCTACTGTCATTGCAATTCGGTGGTATGTAAACTGAATTTGAATTCTGTATTTTAATTCTTAACCAAATCCTTATTTTACGGTGATAGGAAATTAAGCCTTATAATTTTTATTTTATGTAAAATAAATTCATAATAGAATTTCTATTATAACCAATTAAATATAACTTAAATGATAAAATAATTGTGCCACATGATCAGCAGCAGATGCACTTTCGTAAAAAGCCGCGCAAAGAGAAAGACATTCATCAAAACTGAGTCATCAAGCTTGCCGTACGAATATATTCAACAGAAGCTCCGGTGGACATCTACAGTCATTATAAAAATATATATTTATAATCCCTTTGTAAAAGGTCAAATTGTCTAGAAAGTAAAAAATTGACAAACCTAGCGTGTTTCGGTCCCTTGAAATCTCATCCGTTTTAGGAGCCATCTTCAAGGAAATATCTCCATTTAACTATGTTGTCGTGTATCTGATGCTGTCGGGTAACGTTGTTCCACAATACTATATATATAAAAAGGAATATCCTCAATCATCATCCCGAAAACATCTTGCCATATTTGTTAACAAAACACGCAGAGTCAAAAAGCATACAGTTAGCTCTAAAGCTCGATCAATGGAGTCCGAAGAGAACGGGCAAGCATATCCAGCACAACCATACGGACATATCAAGAAGGATCAAGAATCCTTGCGAGCGCAGTACGAGGAAGAGAGGCGAAAAAAGAGGATGAAATGGATCCTTTACATTTCTGTTTTTGCTGTCTTTCAGGTCATAGTCATTTTGGTCTTTGCACTAGTTGTTATGCGTGTCCATAGACCCAAGTTCAGGATAGGTAATTTTGAGATCCAATCTCTAACGGGCTCTCAAAGCCCAGCTTCATTCGACATGAACTTCATTGCACCAATCAGAGTGAAAAACACAAACTTTGGCCCCTACAAATACGATGCTACCAATGTCAGTTTCACCTATGGCGGTGTTGAAGTTGGTCAGGTGGACATTCCTAAGAGTAAGGCGAATTTCAAATCCACCAAGAAGATAGATTTGAATGTGACTTTATCATCGGCTTCATTGCCTAGCACTTCCAGTCTTGGAAGTGAATTGAGCTCTGGTGTCTTGACGCTGAGTAGTCAGGGAAAGATGGATGGAAAAGTTACATTGATGTTTATGTTCAAGAAGAAGAAGTCAACTGAGATGAATTGCACTATAGCCATTGATGTGCCAAATAGGTCTGTTCGGTCTTTGGCATGCAAATTATAGTTTTAGTTGTGCTTTCTTTTCTTTTCTTTTTTTTTTTTTTTTATGATTACGCTTGGCCTTACTATCAATTAAATTGAATTTAGAAAGTTGGTTTTATATTTGATTGGTAGATATACTTAGTAGAGATATAATTAATTATTCTAATATCTTATTATAATTTAGGAATAGTTTGTAGCCACTACTTTTCATATAAGATAACAAATGAGATTCAAGTTTTATAATTTATCTAAGGTCTTGTGATAATTTAAAGATTATCGTGTTGATGAATGTATTTATGAATATGTTGTGGTAACATTGATAGATTCCTAGGTTATTGAAATAAAAAAATTTAATTATAAAAATGTAATAAAAAATTTTACAAGTTTTAAAATATATTATATTTTATAAATTTTATAAGTTACAGGTATGATAGATTCTTACTTTAATATCTAAGAACTAGTTCTCATAGAGTAAGGTACAAGCTAAATCTCATACCTTATACATGCCTTATACATGTTGCATTTGCTCATCACTAATATATGCATTGACTACTACACTTTAGAAAAAAAAAAAAAGCAGAGGTCCTGCTTTTAATTTTCACTAATACTAATAACATGAATAGATGCTTGGATATGCCTATACTACATACGTTGGCCTTCTTTATAAAATTGGGTGAAAACCGATTTAAAGTGAATACTTACGTGAATGAAAACAACAAACTTATCTAGGTTATTACCGTAATTGATATATGGCTTGAGTACCCTTTCACAAACAAAATACAGTAAATATGCGAGTTTTTGAGTGAAGATAAAATCTTATGAAAATTGCAATCTGGTAAGCACAGTGGTTGTGTAATGATGTAGGGTGAGTTATCAAGCCGTATTTATTTTTGTGGAAATTAAAAACTAAATACCAAGCCATGATAAACTAAATCTAACCAAAGCTTTCAAGTGTAGTTTGAATATTAATTAATCAAACTGCTCCTAGAAAATTAGTTCTAAAACTACTAGCAAAATAAGGTCCGTCGATGGTAAAAGCCCTGCTGGCAAAGCATGGTTGTGTGTGGCTATCTTTTAAATTTTCAGTATTCTTGTATATTAAATTATAATTGGGATTGTTTACCTGGATTTGGACAAAAAATATGAGAACCCACTTTGTTAAGTTCTAGTTATAATAGAAACATTCCTATTTAGTAGAACTATAACCATTTCGAGCTTGTGTCCATGTTCTGGACCGTAATATCAATCATATAAAGATTGTGGGTTTCATTTTTTATTTTATTTATTTATTTATTTATGCTCATATCCATGGTAAAAATGAGACGCTATTTCTATTTAGAAAAAGATTGAATGATTGATGCGTGTTTTTTCCTAGCCTCAAAGTAGTACAGGAGAAACTAAGAAAAACCAGTGGATTTTAGTATTTTTCACTTATATCAATGACGCAGCGTGGAAAGCGTAAACGATGCAAGTTTGATTCTAGGATTGGTCTCGCAAACAAACAAAGAATAAATATGAATTATTTCTTGAAGAAATCTCGATTGCACACAACCAATAAAGCAAGGAAACTCGTCTCTAAAAGTGTGCATTGAATATTGAATAATGCGTAACTCTAAAATGACCTAGTAACTATATATACTCATCTGGAAAATACGTAAAAAAAAAGAAATATAGATGTACACGTGGAAATAAATATAAGTATACATGTTTATCATCTGTCATATACACGACCGTGCCTGAAAGCTGTGTATGCTTCTGAGAATATTTCTGACGTAATACACGGCCGTTTCTTCTGGCCGTGCATGCAACCGTGTATGCTTCTGGGAGAGATCCTGACAGAACACATAGCCGTGTCTCCTGGCCGTGTAAGAGGCCATGTACGTTTCTAGGAATCATCCAGGTATCTCACACGGCCGTGCTCCTGGCCGTGTATGAAGCCGTGTGTGTTTTTGGAAGTTCTCTGACATGATACATGACCGTGTAACAACCAGTGTCCGCCGTGTATTAACCGGTGTCCGCATCAATCAACATCTTAATTGGACTACATTTTGAGCCAATCTCATAATTCAGGACCCTCCCGGACTCAGGCAAAAAAGCTAAGAAAATTGAGTTCTTATTACATGTCAATTAGATGATCAGCACTTGAATGGAAGACATGATAGTATTATTTGCTTTTCATATTATACTTTGATGGCGTCCAGAGAGCATCGCTTTTTTTTTTTTTAATCAGAAGGGTAAAATTATAGAAAAGTTATGTGCGTCATTACACTTCTCTGATTTAGTGTCATTCACTCATTTGTGTTTAATCTTTTACAAATACATGATTTGTATTGCTTCCTTTAAGAAATCATCAGTTTTTGTTTAAAAATAGCACATGATATCCACGAAACCTCAAATCACGTACATATCTTTTTCAAGATCATAAATTGGGCAAAATAATAGACTTTTTTTTTATTTTCAAAACCTTGATCAAGAAGTTTTCAAGGGTACCATTTTATCTGATTTAAAATTTCTAAGGAAGATATAAGTAATTTAGGATTCTATTAGAAAAACACGTGCGTGTTACGTGCGATCTTCAACCGTGGAGTTAGAATTTACTAAGTGCAAAACAGTATAAATTATGAATAAATAAAGAAACATAAACCAAAAAAATTATAAATATATGAAAACACAGGGCATAATATTGTGGTCGTGCATGTAAAATTCGGCATCCATATGTGAAACTAGAGATACCATTCCTTACAAATGTCATGCCCAAATAAATAAATAAATAAAGCATCGATTGAAATCTAGTCATCAAACTTGCCGTCCAAATATATATGCATATTCCACAGAAGCTCCAATTGATATAACTATAGATATTGGAAAAAAAAAAGAAACTCCGTCATAAAGTCAAGTTTGTCTAGAAAGTCAAGAATTCACAACCCTGGGCGCGTTTCGGTTCCTTGATTTCTCATCCACCGGTTTTAGTAGCTATCTTCCAGGAAATATCTCTATTTACTATGTTGTCGAGTGTTTCAACGTCAGGTAGTGTAATGTTCGACAACGCTATATATATCTCAACCAAAATCCCCCATCATCACCACAAAATTAAACATCTTATAGTATAGCTGTTAAGAAAACACATAAGATCAGTCATGAAGCGTATAGTTAGCTCGAAAGCTCGATCGGCGGAATCTGAAAAGAGCGAGCAAGCATATCCATCACCACCGTATACACATATCAGGGACAATCAAGAGTCCTTGCAAGCTCAGTATGAGGAAGAGAAACGAAAGAAGAGGATGAAATGGATTGTTTATATTTCCGTTTTCGCTGTCTTTCAGGTCATAGTCATTTTGGTCTTTGCACTAGTTGTTATGCGTGTCCATAGACCCGAGTTCAGGATAGGAAATTTCAAGATCCAATCTCTAACGAGCTCAAAAAACCCGGCTTCATTCGACATGAACTTTACTGCACCAATCAGAGTCAAGAACACCAACTTTGGCCCTTATAAGTTTGATGCTACCAATATCAGTTTCACCTATGGAGGTATTCAAGTTGGTCAGGTGGACATTCTGAAGAGTAAGGCGAATTTCAAATCCACCAAAAAGATTGATTTGAACGTGACTTTATCATCTGCTTCACTGCCTAGCACTTCCATTCTTAGTAGTGAATTGAGCTCGGGTGTCTTGACACTAAGTAGTCAGGGAAAGATGGATGGAAAAGTTACATTGATGTTCATGTTCAAGAAGAAGAAGTCAACTGAGATGAATTGCACTATTGCCATTGATGTGCCAAATCAGTCCGTTCGGTCTTTGGCGTGCAAATGATAGTCTTGGTTGTGCTTTTTTTGACCATTATGTTTGGTCTTACCTAGTTATATTGAAATATGTTGTGTTTACATTTTGTGGATGTTCCTCTGGCCTTAAGTCACTTTTGTAAGGTATGCTATACGAAAAGTGAGTTACAATAAATAAAGTACTCATAGTATTGTGTTCATTATAGTATGCAGAGTTAATATAAAGTACATTTTTACTTGTGTTGGGTTCCATAAGCTTCTACTTTAATTCAAATTAAACCAAAAATCAAAAGTAAACTAGAGATTATCTTGTAATATGAGCACTTCAATGAAAAATGCTTATGTATGATGTCAAAACCTTTCCGAACGATACACATGTGGACATATGTCGCATACTCACGAGCATCGATACTTGGCAACAAACAGTCGGAGTGTCGGCCGACGTATTAACACTTTGTGTCTAGTACTTCGATGCTAACCATCTGTGAGCGACCGTCAATGGTGGATCGTCTATAGTGGTGGGTTTTGAGACCCCTATCAAGCTACTGTGGTATTTGTATTATTGATGCATGATTTGTATCAATACAAGAAAAAGCAGCAGGTTATCTATTGAACTCTTTATTGTCAAGTATTTGTTTCGACAAAAAAGATTATATTAAACTCTTCATTGTTTAAGTATTCGTTTCGATGAAAAAAGATGAATAATACTTTATTTATAACTTTTCATTACTTGCCAATGAGATAGAGGTACTAATAAATAAATACATAGTGAAATGAGATAAAAATAGATCAATCGCAATTTCTTAATTTTTGAATCTTATTTTAAAAGAAACGAGTTAACTCGAAAAAATCAATACCTTTAATGTTAAGCTATACTTTTTTTAAGATAAATTCATTCATTTAGTCCTTCAAATAGTCAAATTTGTTATTTTGGATAATTTTTAGATTACTTATAATTTTTTATAAACGTCTTTGTTTTAAGTTTTATTTATGGCACTGTATTTAACTTTTAATTTACTTCGCATTTTTAAGTTTTAGAAATTTCTGTTTTTAATAGTTTTTAGGTGTTTTTATTTTAAAAAAAATTATGTTATATTTTTGGTAGCTTTGTGCCTATTATTATTTGAATACGTTAAAGCAATGAATAGATGATTCATTGAGTATTATCAGATTTTTTGAGCCATTTTTCCTCAATTTTCTTCCCAAATTCTCAAATTTCAAATAATTATTAAGTTTGGATACTAAATACCTAGAAATTCATAAAATCAGTTGGTATTTAACAAACACAATTAGAATATTCATAAAATCAATTGTTTGTGATAAACCTAATCTAAATTTACGTTATATCCTGTGTGTCATTTGCCTCTTTTTGTATTATGATTTTTGGCTTTGTCATTTACGTCCTGAATATTTCATGTCCCCCAGGATCAGAATTTCGGGACTAGTTGAGTACGTTCGAGGATACAATTGGGTTGATGATTGTTTTTGTGAGCGAAGTAGATTTAGATAGTTGTGTTATGTGCTATTGGAGGAGTCTCCTCCGGTAAAATCAGAGCTTTTCGTCCATTTTTCTCGATGGGGCGTCCTGAGTTGTCGCCCCTACTCGACCCAGTCAACGTTTTAAATAGGAATCTCCTATTAGTGATGTGTTTTCATGTTCAGGCAATGACCAGCGTGTTTGATAAGTGGATGATAAAGCACTTTTTTTTTTTTGTGTTATATAAGAAAATTGATTATTTCAATTTCCATAATCTCAATTTACATTAATTTGCAAATCTATAATTGATATTAGCTTTTTTTCTTTCTTTTAACAATGTTGTGATATTATCTTGTTGTTATTATCATTTTACTGATATGTTTTCATATTTAGGTTATGATTAGTGTCATTAATAAGTGTCTTTTTTTTTTTTTGGTGTTATATAAAAAATGGATTATCTCAACTTTTATTCTCTAAATTTACATCAATTTGAAAATCTACGGCTTTTTTTGGTTATTTTTTTAAAGATGTTGTAGCATTATTATGTCATTTTCTTCTTCATATAGTCCCAACTATTTATTAGCACTAAAAGAGGTAAATTCATGGAAATTAAGGAATGTAAAATGGGGAGATCCAATCCGTCTTTTAATGATTCTCATGATGAGAATTGAATATAAAATATCATGAGATTTTATTATTTTGGTATTCCAATCTTATATATGGTGTAAAAATGGGTTTTATTTACGGAATTATAGAGTTATATATATCCATATATAGAATCTTCATAGAAAGCTTTAAGATGCTTGAGAAGAGAACATAATAAACAGTTATTTATATGATTTCACAGATAATTTTATTCGTACTCTTTTTTTCATAATAAGATTCAATGTGATTGATGTTGTCACTTATAAGCGTGTCACATGGGTCACATGTGCATCAACCACGTACGCCTTAGAAAAAGAAAGCAAAGAAGACGGTAAAGATTTCACGCGCCTTTATTTTCGTTTATCACCGGTGAGGGTGAGCAGGTTTTGGACCGTATAAGACTTTATTTATATCTTATTTTTTAAAGAACATATTTGTAAATTATGAAATTGAAATCTCAAAACTATCTTGCATCTTATACCTTATACTTACAAGGTAAATGATACCATATAGAAGTTATAAATTTTATCTTCTTTTTTTTTATAATTTTTAATTTATGTCATATTAATAAAGTAATTTATAAATAATATTACAAGTTTTATATATATAGTACTTACAAAACTTATAACAAAACTTGTGAAATTAAAAAAAAATAATAAAAAATTTCTTACTTTCTTTATTTTAAGTTTATGTAATTTTACTACTTAATGAATAGGAAAGAGCACAGGAAAAAAACATAGAAAATATAAAGTTGGAAAGTAAAATGAAAAAGAACAAGTGAAATAATAGAATAAGTAAAGTGAGATAGGTAGCATTAGGTTATCAACTTGTGATCTTGCATTTCTTTTATTATTTTCTTTTTATTAAAACACTTCTTGTACGGAAAATATAATATTACAATTTATTATTTATTGATTTGTATTATTTAATAATAATTTTTACATGATCAATATATGATATTTTTGAACTTGTACTTTATAGACCTTAGAGTACGGGTCTTAAGGTGAGTACATGATAGAAAGACTCCATGCTTATACTTACCTTATGAAGTAGGTTTCGAAAAATTTATACATGAAACCTACCATATAACTCTTAATATTCATAGGAAACCTACTCGGGTATCTTGTGTAACAAGTTTATTCGCTCACTTCTAATACTAATAACTTGAACATGGAATTGACACTTGAATTTTCCCATACCAAATGCTTTCATCTTTTGATAAAAGAATAAATGTATATTTAGTCCTTAACATCTCACAATTTTTTTTTTTATTTGAGTTCATTTTTTTAGTTCAGTCCTCAATGTTTGTAAAAATTTACAAACAAGGATTTTTTTTTACACCATTAACTTTTTGATTAATGAATTACATATGGCATGCTTTAATTGGTCTATGTAATACTATTAAATAAATATTATAATGAAAAAAAGTGTAATTGTGGAAAAAATTTAAAAGTTCGAAAAACAAAAATGAAAAAGTGCAAAAATAAAATAAAATTGACTTCTACGTGGTCAGGGAGTGATCAAAATGGTTGCTATATTGCAAGTAGATCGCAACATATTGAAAATAGTGGGTTGTCTAACCCACTTGTGATGATGGCTACCCACGATTAGAGGGTTGCAACAAGAAAAAAAAAAGCATGGAAATGTAATCAAGTTGGGCAACCTGATTGTTACCCAATCGGGGTTTCCATGCTTTTTTCTTTTTCTTTTTTTAAAATAGGTGATGGGCACCATTTCGGTGTGACTACCTTAGGGCGATGGACAGTAGCCACCCACCACTACAAGTGGGTCATATAACCCATTTTTTTTAGTGGGTCATCACCCACCTACACTATTATGGTCGTTCTAGCCACCTTTGAGTTTTGGGGTGATTAGATGTTTTTTTTTTCTTTTTTAAATCTTTGCACTTTTTTCTTTTTCTTTTAAAATTTATTTATTTGCAATTTGATAAATTTTGTGTACATTATGTTATATTACTTGTTGAATATAATTATACGGATCGATCAAAGATGCCGCGTGTCATACATTAATAGAAAAGTCAATGGCGCTAAAAAAAAATCTTCATTTGCAAATATAGGCAAATGTTGAGGATTGAAATAAAAAGAAAAAAAAAGTTTTGGATTCAAATAAAAAAACCATAAAACATTGATGACTAAATATTTATTTATCCCTTTAATTTAACTAGCTGGGTGCAACTTAATTTAAAGTAAACACTTATATTAACAAAAATACTTAATTTATTTAATTTATTATCCCAATTGATAATTATGACAATGTATGTGTATAAATTATTATACATAATTCCAAAATTATTATATAATTGCATAAATTTATGTTATACTCTTGATTTTTATATGACAACTGGATTTTCTTGCAACAACATGTGAAATGACGTTTCATTCAAAAAGCACCATGTTAGAGTACAATATAGATATGTTAAGAGCTATATTATTTTACATTATGTTATGCCAAGGATATTTGATGTAAGACAAGTATATCTCTCAAATTTTATAATATAGTGAATTGAATATGGATATAATCTCACAAAAATTATAAGTACTAATACTAACTTATATTCAATTATTTAACCGATAAATTATAAATATTAATTTATTTAAAATTTATAACTAATTATTAACTATTGAACTAAAGATTAAATTGAATGAAAGAAGCGCAAAAATAATTATAATTAATTTCAAGATAACAAGATAAGTATATAAACTTTGTTTCCCTTAGGATTTATTATATAACATTAACAAAATTCATTCAAGTCCTTTTTTAATTTCATTGACTAGGAGAATTTCTAAATTAGTTTAATAATTTTCTCAAGCTTAATAACCCTAATATTAAAAATACCTATTGGGATCTCTTTATAATAGCTTATTTCAAATACTGTATTAAGGACAATGAATTTCCTAAAAACAAATTAATTAATTTTGCAAAATTATGTAATTTATTTCTAAGACTACATTAATTCCTTTCAAACATGCTAAATCTAATTATACATCAGATTTCTCAATCATAATGTATAATATCAAATAATTAGAATAATACCCTAGAAATATTAATTTAAACAAAATCAAGAACACATGCGTGAATCAAAAAATAAAAAAATTAATTGAATAGCAATAAACTTGGTTACATAATAATCTTAGAATCCATAAGTCTAGATACTAAGAAAATTAGGCTTTAATCATGTTAAAAACATAAATTCTCAATAATGTAAAAGCATACATCATCAAAGAATTCAAAGAAAAATCTTAATTCTTGAAATACAGAAAAATATTATTATATTCTCCTAAAAGAACCCTAAAACAATAATAGAAAGAAAAAAAAAAAAAGGTCTTCTCTCTTCCTTTTTCATCTATCCCCTCTTGTTTTTTATATAGCAAGTATCAAGAACTCTATTTTTAGGGCAACACATTGTCTAACATGATAGTGCTTTGGATAGTATTGAAATTGTTGAACAAAAATTTTGGAGAATTGAGATCTACATTTGACACGACTTAAAAATGGTTGTGTTTAAGTCATGCTTTAAAATAATTATTTCTAAGGGATACATAACTAATATGGTCGCGTTTTGCCTTTGTGTAACTCTTAGATTTTATTTTTCAAGCTTCAATTTTCAACACGATCTTGACCTAGTCATGTCTACTACCTGCGTTTATCTTAAAAAATTCGTAACTTCTTCTATTCAGCTCCAAATTGAGTGGAATTTGATTCATTTTTTTTTCTTTTTAATTTAATTATCCATCAAAGCCCTTAAATAAAAAATTACTCAATTAAAATTTAAATTATTCAAAAACATGCCAAAATGAGAGAAGCATACTATATATATATATATAATCGAATGCTTATCAATATTGCATATTTAAGGAGGGAGCTTATGATACTATATGTGAAAAGGAAGTCCCACATGAATTGTTGGGGGAAGGATGAGTACTTTTATATAAGTTCAAGGTAGAAAATATTAAGTCAATACTAGTTATGAATTTTTTGGTTAAATAATTGAAAAGACTTATTAATCATATGTTAATTTGATTCTTAATTACTTTTGACTTAAGGTATTACTTCCTCGATTTTTCCCTTATTGTAGTTTCATAGCCTATTAGCTATGTTTATTTGTCTCCTAGTTTTCTTATATCCTTAAGAATTTGTTTCCTAATATATTGGGTTTTATTTTGTCAATAAATAGAGAAGCTTATAATCACTTGATGACATGACATGGATATTTATTTAATTAATAAAAACACTTTTTAAGATTGGTGTAATGCTATCTAAATTTCATGGTGGTGTAAGGCTAATCCATTTTGTTGGCTGCCGGACATTTAATTCTGCTACATGGATTATCCGGTTACATGCTATCTCATGACATGAGGATAGACGAGTTGTCGTTTCAAAGAAGGATGATCGACAGGCAGTGGACCAAACCCTGGAGACAAGTCGATCAAGGCATCATGAAATGTGATCTCTAATTTCCCATGTCTTATTTCTTAAGTAGAAGTTATTTATTTTATTAACTTATCCCCTATTACATATAAGGATTACAAATGGATACTTCTTGTACTGCAAGCCCATAAATAATGCAGGATCTTGATATGATTCCTCATACTAAGTATCCTCCTTTCAAATTTCTTGAACAATATAGTGGGTTCTTGACACGACTCCTCGTACTAAGTACTCTCCTTTTAAATTTTTTGAACAAGATAGTGGGTTCCTTAAATTTTATCCGTTCTTCTAACAAGAAATAAAACTTTAATACAAAACTCAAATATAAACTCAGCCAATATCCCCCAAATATTAAAATAAATTTTTATACAACGCAGAAAAATAATTTTGTCAGTGAGGCGAAAATGAATTACTAGCTTTGTGGTCTCATCATGCATGAATCCTTTTTCCTCGTGGAGAAACATCATCAAACAGAGCACCCCTTTTTAAGGTTTGAGGATTATTAGCCAATCCTCTATTTCAGGTGCAAACTTCAGTGCTGTCAAGGCAAACCGAAATATGGCTCCATGATCTATATTTACATTGTGACATATATTCTAACGAGTTTCAGAATTTAACATTTGATCTGCTGATTATATGAAATTAAATTTACCATATGTTCATGCTATGAATTAATTGAATTTTCACAGCAACAAAATGGCCTCAAGAGCTACTTAGTTGTTACTTACAAAATGCTGATACATACAAAAACATTTATACACACGCAAGCATATTTTTCTTATTTAATTATTTATTTTTTTCAAGAGACAAAGTACAAACCAATGAATATGAAGAATCTGAGCTTAAAGTATAATATGGATATGATGTTTAAAATTTCTCAAATGGACGCAAAGACCGGACAACCTTGGAAGTAACATCAACAGTCGTAGAACAGTTCATCTCAGCAATCTTCCCTCTCTTGAATATAAACAGCAGTTCAATTTTCCCTTTCATTTTCGCTTGGCTGTTCAATGTCAAGACACCTGCACTCAACTCATTGCTAAGACGGGAAAATCCAGACAAAGCACTGTAATTCAAATTCAAATTCAATTCAATTCTTTCAGACGCTTTCATGCCTGCCTGACCAACCGGAACACCGCCATAGGTAAAATACACCATAGTGGCTTCATACTTGTAGGGTCCGAAATTGGTGTTTTTCGTTCTCGTTGGAGTGACAAAACTCATGTTAAATGAAGGGGAAGGTTGAGTAGACGTTTCTAGTTTGTATGTCCGGATTTCGCCCATCCTGAGCTTGGGTGCTTGCATGCACATTATAACAAATGCAAAGACTAAAATTACTATGATGGGAACAAAGCAAAAGCAGCAATGTAAATAGCCCATTTCGTTCTCTTGTTGCGCTTCTCGTCGGCTGATCGCAAAGACTCTTCATCTCCTTTGTTATATGAAATACCCGTGGATGTTGGCAGCTCAGACAGACCTTTTTTTGTTTTTTCCCCTTTCTAATTGCAATTAATACAGAGAAATGTGGACCCTAGTTCTATTGGAGGTGAAATGGGTGTTTTTTGTGTGTCTATATTACAAGTTAGAGTGGTCTATATATAGCTTTTCAGTGTTTAAAAAGCCATGCCTTGCGAGACAAATCGCGCCTATTTATGCTTCTACTTTCTTGACTGCTAGCCAAGCTTAACTTTTCCGTAACATTTCCGTTTAAAGGTGGTATTATGTGGGAACATCTAATCCAGGTATGAGTATTGATGTGTGTCAAGATAAATAGAATAAATATTAGCTTTTAGGTTGCATGAATCAGATTTGAATGTCTCCATTTCATTATAATTAATAAAAAAAAAATTAATGGGATGTATAGGGTTTGATTTTTCTCTTTTTAATTTAGTCATAATATATATAGTAGTAGTTGGTTAAAAAAATTAATAGCTTAAGGCTAAGTTTTTGGGAAACTTTCATATTTTTTCACAATTCAATTAATCATTCTAGGCAATATGATTTATAAAAGTTAAGGGAATATACTAAATAAATCTACTTGTTTCATGTGGATTTGTAATTTGCTGAGTTACGTAACAAAAGTTAGAGTAAATGGCTTGCTAAAAATAATTCTTTTTGTACTCAAAATCTAAGTAAAAAGACGGAAAACCTTTTGAATTCCATTCCGTACTTATGTTATCTATTTAACACAGTAATTATCTTATCTTTGGTACGATTAACCTTGAGATATAAACCAATCAAGACATGACTAGATAGTATCAAGTTTGGCTCGAGTTTAATAAATTTTAGTTTAAAATAGATTCAAAGTGACATTAATTGAATTTGAGATCTATTTAATGAAATTCATCTATGTGTGCTTTATTACAAAATATTTGTCTAATTAAAATATTATTAATGACACTACCGCTAAATTTGATGATTCTAAACTGAAGAACACGCTTAGATCAGCAGTTTGTTAAATCAAAGGCATAAAGCAGCAAGTTAACTGCTCAAAATCTAGGTTGAAAATTCAAGTCAGGGCTTTTTTAGCTTGCGTACAAATTAGGGGGGAGATCGCTGCTTAACCCAAAGCAAACATATATCAGAACCCCTTTTCCTCTTTCTATCCCAAGGCCCAAACCAAATCTCTCTTCTAGTTCACTTCTCTCTATTACTTTGCTTGGTATGAGGGAGGGGCGGAATTAAAAAGGAATGAATATGAGAAGAAAAAACATAAGGGAAAAGAATTAGGGAAGTATTTGATTACTTTGATTGTGTTTACGTGATGAAAAAAAAGGAAAAAAAAAAGAAATTTTAATGATTACAAAAGATAAAATAAAATATAATATAAAATTATAAATATACTCATAAAAAAATAAAGAAAAAAGAAGAAAAGAGGTAGAATTGGAAATATCATTCTCCTTCTACTTTTCCTTCCATCTCTCTAATTTAGAGGGGATTGAAAATTTATGAGAATCATGAAAATATTTCCTTCCTCCTACTAATTCCTTCTTGTAACCAAACAGTGGAATTTGATTTTTTTTTTTTCTTTTCATTTCCTTTCCTTCCGGTTCTTTTTTCCCTCTTTTCCTCTTCTCAAACGGAGAGTAAAAGTTTCCTACCTTTCCCCTTCTCATTTTTTCCTCCTTTCATTTTTATCTAATTTGATTTGTGTTTTTCTAATCATTTTGAGGCTAGGTTTTTGCATTACCAATCAATTTTCATTTGCATTGTATTATGACTTTCTTTTCTTTCTTTTTTTCATCTTTTAATAAATAAGTTGACATAGCAAACCTACCTTGCTATGTGGCTGTTCATGCATACAAAGCAAGTGTTAGTAAGGAGGAAAGTGCTCATTTCGAAAATATGAAATGTTGGTAAATTATAAAAGTTTTGAGGCATGGCCTAAATTGGTCTAAATTTCTCAAACATAGGACAAAGACTGGACAACGTTGGGAGAAACATCAATAGTCGTGGTATAGTTCTTCTCCACAACCTTCCTTCTCTTGAATATAAAAAGCAGTTCAACTTTTCCATTCATTTTCGCTTTGCTGGTCAATGTTAGGAAACTTGAACTCAACTCATTGCTAAGACTAGAAGATCCAAATTCAAATCTTTTAGACACTTTCATGCCTCCCTGACCACCTAGAGTGTGGTTAACTGGCCAACTTGAACACTGCCATACGTAAGGTATACTGTTGGGGGAAATTGCTCATTGTCGAAATATGAAATGTTGGTACAATTATGAAAATATTGAGGCTGGTTTATGTGATTCAACTCTCATTTATTTATTTATTTATTAATAACCTTGGCTTGCAATTTGAGTATCAAAATTTTAAGCATGAATGAGTGTAATATTTCAATGTTAAAAAAAAAGGAGATAAAATTCATAGATTCTACATGATAAACCATATTACTTTGACAACATCATAGCTTTATATCAAGACATGATTATTACATAAACCAAGAATCACCAAATAAAATTTACGTAGTAAATTCTATACAAAAAGCACAAAGTAGATATATAAGAAAAAAGAAAATAAAAAAAAAGGAAGAATCCAAAGAATCAAATCACTCCAAACTACAGCATCCTCTACAGAGACCTTCCAACCAGCTCATTGGCATGACAAGGATTTTAATGTCTTAGTGGACACATCAATTTCCATTGTGCAATTCATATTAGTGGACTTACTCTTCTTAAATATAAGCATTAATTCCACCTTTCCATTCATTTTTCCTTGGCTACTTAATGTTAAAACACCAGTTTTCAATTCACTACCAAGATTCGAAGTGCTAATCAATGTAGCAGATGACAAATGTTGGAATAGTGGAAGTATGGTGGTCCTATTTTTAGGAACCACAAACCACAACTTCATCAACTACAACTCCCATGTTCCCACTAACCACTTAATCCTAATCAACCACATTACCCACTAACCCATTAACCCATTAGCATGATTTTAGGAAACTTTGATGGAAAGTTTCTCTATAAATAGCTAATGGATTCAAGGTCTCAGAGCATGAAAATTCTATTAAAAACACATTACCATCTTGTGAGTTTTTTTTAGTGCTCTGAAGATCTTCAAGGTTCCGAGGCTTGACGTTTTGTTTCTCTCCGGATTAAGCAATGGCAAGAGGTTAGTGATTTTCCTAATTCCGCTGCATTTTATGTGTTTGTATTTAGTTACGGCTTTCATTTGGTATCAGAGCCGTAATTAAACCTTTGCCTTGCGATTTCGAAAAAATTAATTTTCTCCCTTTTCAATTCAATTTTAATTTAAATTGGTTTTGATAAATTTTTATCAAAATTATGATACATTTATTTGTATCAATTTTTCTGGAGAAAATTAATTTTTTAAATTAGAGTTTTATGGTGCAAATTAATTTTTTATTAATTTTGTACTTAATTTTACTCAATTTTCAAGTATAATAATTGAGTAATAATGTTGGATTTTATTTGCCAACATCAAGTATTATCCTTTTTTTTTAAATAAAAATTTATGACATGTTAAATTGGAAATAAAGTAAATTATTTAGTATTTTTCTTAAATAATTTTTTCTTGAAATTTAACATGTCAATTTTATTTAACATTTTCACTTACAGTTTTGTGAAAAACTTTTGTGGAATTTTATTTTTTATTAAATTCCGTATTTATTTTAAATAATTTGTGTATATATAAATTTATGGTTTATATACACTAGCTTGTTAATTATTTAAAATATCGTTAATGAAATTGCATTAGGATTTTGCAATTTTAGTATTTGTTCAAGGTGCTTAAATTGGTATGTGATTGTATGTATGTTTCGAATTTATTATGCATGCAATATATTGTTCATGTTTAAGTACATTTAGAGTTATTGCATGATGTTTAGCAATAGCAATTGTCTTGTGATTAAATAATTCTAATAAATTTTGGCGTAGCCACAGCAGCCTTATTTAGATTGGATTATTTATTAGAAATCACATTTAGTATTATAGACATTAAATAACTTCATAAAACATTAAGTTAAAAGTCTAAATTGAGTCAGATTAATTTTGTCTAAGGAGACATTATCGTGGGACAAATGTGACCCCTCCACGTCTTTCCTGGGAATTCGTTCGAATTCTGTCTAAGGAGGCTGGATTTTAAGTGGGACCTTTTGTTTAACCTATGCATCTTTCCTGGAAATTTATCTGATCTCAAGTGATAAAATAATTTTGTTTGACTGAGGTTTAGTCAAAGCAGCCTCTATTGAACGAAGTTATTTATACGGTATCACATAAGAAATGTTTAGACTTTACATTTATTTTGTTTGATGATCCATAAAGCATTGAGGTATAGCCACGGCAGCCTTATTAAGGACGGATCTCATAAAGTGATTATGAAGTAAAAGAAATATAATGTCTATTATAAGGAATGAATCTTATTGAATTTAAAATTTAGCCCACAGGCAATTTTTATGTCGCTAGATTCATTATTGCATGATTTGCATTGGTAAATTATGATTTATGTTATAGTCTCAAATTAAGAATTAAGCATGTTTGTGTTTGCAGCTATGCAACCTTTGACTGATACTAAAGTAGAAATCCCTATTTTAACAAGTGAAAACTTTAAGACTTGGAGAGATAATATACTTCTTCATTTGGGGTGTTTGGACATTGACTATGCCACTATTAAGGATGAGCCACTTCTGAGTGAAGAAAGCACTCAAGCTGAGTTTGATCTTCATGAGAAATGGGAACGGTCTAACCGACTTAGTATCATGTTCATTAAGAGCAAACTCACTGCGGATGTCCGTGGCTCAGTGGATCAATATAAAAATGTCAAAAAGTTGCTAGATGCCCTTGAAAGGCAATTTAAGACTTCTAAGAAGTCTCTAGCTAGCACCCTGATTATGAAGTTCACATCTGCTAAGTTGACTTCTGTGAAAGGCGTTAGAGAACACATTAACAAAATGCGTGATTTAGCAAATCGCTTGAAGGCTCTAGAGATTGAGATGTCGGATGCTTTCCTAGTGCATTTTATTCTGACGACCCTTCCATCACAGTATGGACCTTTTAAGATCTCTTACAACACACATAAGGACAAATGGACAATAGATGATCTATTGACCATGTGTGAAGAAGAGGAGGCCCGATTAACTCTGGAGATGGGAGAAAATGCAATGATGGTTACTCAAGGAAGGAAAACCGGCAAAGTCAAAGGAAAAGGGAAGGGTAAAATCCAACCTAATGCTGACATCAAGAAAGAGTCCAAGTGTTTTTTCTGTAAAAAGAAGGGACACATAAAGAAAGACTGTGTCAAGCATAAAAATTGGCTTGAAAAGAAAGGTAACTTAGTCTCATATGTTTGTTTTGAGTCTAACATGGTTGATGTGAATTGTAACACATGGTGGATTGATTCTGGATCTACAATCCATATTTCTAATTCCATGCAGGGTTTACAAAACCTGCGGAAACCAGTAGGAGCTGAGCGATTTATCTATTCTGGAAATAAGATAGAATCGCATGTGGAAGCTATTGGGACATGCATATTAGTACTTAAGAGTGGCTTTAATTTAATTCTTGAAAAGACCTTCTATGTTCCTAGTTTTTCTAGGAATTTGATTTCAGTTTCAAAACTTGTACCTTTGGAATTCACTTTTAACTTTTCAAACAATGGTTTTGATTTATTTTATAAATCCAATCATATTGGTGATGGTTATTCATTGGATGGTCTTTATTTATTAAATTTACATAATAATGCCACTCATGATGTTATGCATGTACAAGCTGGTACTAAACGATGTGTTATGAATGAGGATTCTTTTACCTTATGGCACCGTAGACTAGGTCATATCTCTATAGAGAGAGTTAAAAGATTGGTGAATGATGGTATACTTAGTCATTTAGATTTCACTGATTTTGGTACTTGTATAGACTGCATAAAGGGAAAGCAGACTAACAAGTCAAAGAAAGGTGCCAAAAGGAGTTCGACCATATTAGAAATTATCCATTCTGATATTTGTTGTCCAGATATGGATAATCAAGGTCAGAAATACTTTATCACATTTATAGACGATTACTCACGATATATGTATCTCTACATGCTTCATCATAAAAGTGAAGCGTTGGAAGCCTTTAAGGTTTTCAAAGCTGAAGTAGAGAAACAATGCGGTAAGCAAATCAAGATTGTGAGAACCGATAGAGGTGGTGAGTATTATGGTAGATACACTGAAGATGGACAAGCATCAGGTCCTTTTGCTAAGTTTCTTCAAGATAACGGTATAGTTACCTAATATACCATGCCAGGTTCACCTGATCAGAATGGTGTTGCGGAAAGAAGAAACCGAACATTAATGGAAATGGTGCGAAGTATGTTTAGTAGCTCTAAACTGCCTAAATCCTTATGGATTGAAGCATTAAAGACGTCTGCGTATATATTAAACAGAGTTCCAACCAAGGCTGTTTCTAAAACACCATTTGAGTTGTTCAAAGGTTGGAAACCGAGTTTGCGTCATATGCGTGTATGGGGATGCCCGTCTGAAGTTAGAGTTTACAACCCACAAGAAAAGAAACTGGATCCTCGGACTATAAGTGGGTATTTCATTGGATATGCCGAAAAGTCCAAAGGATACAGATTTTATTGTCCATCTCACACTACTAGGATTGTGGAATCAAGAAATGCAAAATTTCTTGAAAATGACTCAATAAGTGGGAGTGATCTATCTCAAGACATAGTTCATGAGCAAGATCTACCTTCCACATCAGGTGAGAGATTGGTTGTTGTTCACAACACTCCTCGAGTTCAAATAGGAGTTGAACAACCAATCAATGAAAATCCACAGATTGCTGAGGAAATCATAGTAGATCAAAATCAAGAAATGATTGAGCAACATGATCCACAAGAAAATGTTGTCCCAATTTTAAGGAGATCTACTAGAGAAAGGAGATCAGCAATCCCTAGTGATTATATTGTGTATTTACAAGAATCTGAGTACAATATTGGAGCTGAAAATGATCTTGAGTCTTTCAAGGAAGCTATGAATTGTGATGAGTCAAATTTATGGTATAATGCTATGTTAGATGAGATGAATTCTATGAAGAGTAATGAAGTCTGGGATCTTGTCCCGTTGCCCGACGGTGTAAAAGCCATAGGTAATAAATGGGTCTTTAAAACTAAAAGAGACTCATTGGGCAACATTGAAAGACATAAGGCTAGACTTGTTGCTAAAGGGTTCACTCAGCGTGAAGGAATTGATTACACAGAGACCTTCAGTCCTGTATCCAGGAAAGACTCCTTACGCATAATATTAGCATTAGTAGCTCAATTTGATCTTGAGTTACAACAAATGGATGTGAAAACAGCTTTCCTAAATGGTAATCTAGAGGAAGAGGTTTATATGAAACAACCTGAAGGATTTTCCTCTAGTAATGGTGATCACTTGGTTTGCAAGCTAAAGAAATCCATTTATGGATTAAAACAAGCCTCCCGTCAATGGTATTTAAAATTTCATGATGTTATCTCTTCATTTGGTTTCGTTGAGAATATCATGGATCAATGTATATACCAAAAGGTTAGTGGGAGTAAGATTTGTTTTCTTATCCTATATGTGGATGATATCCTACTTGCATCAAATGATAAGGGTATGTTACATGGGGTGAAACAATTTCTTTCTAAAAATTTTGATATGGAGGATATGGGTAATGCATCTCATGTCATTGGGATTAAGATTCATAGAGATAGACATAGAGGAATCTTAGGTCTATCTCAAGAAACATATATTAACAAAATTTTAGAAAGATTTCGGATGAAAAATTGTTCACCCAGCGTTGCTCCTATCGTGAAGGGTGATAAGCTCCATTTGGACCAATGCCCTAAAAACGAGTTTGAAAAAGAGCAAATGAAGAACATTCCTTATGCTTCAGTTGTTGGAAGCTTAATGTATGCTCAGGTCTGTACTAGACCTGACATTGCATTTGCTGTTGGAATGTTAGGAAGATATCAGTCAAATCCGGGACTTGACCACTGGAAAGTTGCAAAGAAAGTCTTGAGATATCTTCAAGGGATAAAAGATTACATGCTTATGTACAAACGGTCAGATGATTTAGAAGTAATTGGCTACTCTGATTCAGACTTCGCCGGATGCGTTGATTATCGAAAATCAACATCAGGTTACATTTTCATGTTAGCCGGTGGAGCCATTTCATGGAGAAGTGCCAAGCAGACTTTAACTGCTACTTCTACTATGGAAGCTGAGTTCGTTTCGTGTTTTGAGGCTACCTCACAAGGTGTATGGTTGAAGAGTTTCATCGAAGGGCTTAGACTTGTGGATTCTATATCTAAGCCGCTGAGGATGTATTGTGACAATTCAGCTGCAGTCTTTATGGCTAAAAATAATAAGAGTGGAAGTCGAAGCAAACATATCGACATAAAGTATTTGGCCATAAGGGAACGTGTTAAAGATAACAAAGTGGTCATTCAGTATATTAACACAGAGCTGATGTTAGCCGATCCTTTGACTAAAGGCATGCCACCACAAAGATTTAAAGATCATATTGTCAATATGGGACTTGGTTCCATTATGTGTTAGTGAAACTCTATAGAGTAGATATTTCTCATATTTGTTGTGCACATTTTGTTTATTTGGAGAAATATCAATAAAGTTTGGACCTAGAATAAACGTTAGGTTTATTCATTAAGCTATTGGGAAAGAGGTTTGAAAACTTGATACATTGTAATACATGGAAGATACTACTCGAGTAATAAAGGGAAAATATCGCCATGATTCGTGTATTGAGTTTTCTTAAAGTCTAAGGATTTGTGGTATTAAAGTAAAGTATACGGACCAAGTGGGAGAATGTTGGAATAGTGGAAGTATGGTGGTCCTATTTTTAGGAACCACAAACCACAACTTCATCAACTACAACTCCCATGTTCCCACTAACCACTTAATCCTAATCAACCACATTACCCACTAACCCATTAACCCATTAGCATGATTTTAGGAAACTTTGATGGAAAGTTTCTCTATAAATAGCTAATGGATTCAAGGTCCCAGAGCACGAAAATTCTATTAAAAACACATTACCATCTTGTGAGTTTTTTTGAGTGCTCTGAAGATCTTGAAGGTTCCGGGACTTGACGTTTTGTTTCTCTCCGGATTAAGCAATGGCAAGAGGTTAGTGATTTTCCTAATTCCGCTGCATTTTATGTGTTTGTATTTAGTTACGGCTTTCAAAAGTGACATTAGCATAGATCTTCTTGGTTGATTTAAAATTAGCCTTACTCTTTGGAATGGCCACTTGCCCAACTTGAGTACTTCCATAGGTGAAATCTACAGTGGTGGAATCGTATTTGTAAGAACCGAAGTTTGTGTTCTTTACTCTTATTGGAGCAACAAAACTCATATCAAAAGAAGGTGTTTGAGTGTTGGTAGTTAGAGTTTGAATCTCAAAAGAGCTTACTCTGAACTTGGGTCTGTGCACACGCATCACTACAAGTACAAAAACCAAAATCACAATGATCTGAAATACAGCAAAAGCAGCAATATAAGCTGCCCACTTCATTCTCTTCTTTCGTTTCTCCTCCTTCATTTGCAATGACTCTTCGTCGTCTCTTGGATACACTTGCTGGACCTTTTCTGCCATATTATTATTTACTTTATTTGAAGGATTAAACAAGGAAGCAGGCTTATGTTTTCTTTTCTTTTACTAACAGGAGATGTAGGTTGGCTATGATTTTTTGAGATGTGGGTTTACTGGTACTTATAGGTTTTTGAGATGTGGGACAATATTCCTACGATTCAGGACACCAGAGAAACTTCCTTGGACATTGTTCTTTTACCTAAAACGCGTAGTTTGTAGTTTACACTTCATAGTCATAATTTGTCGACTCTCTGGATGTCGCGACTTTTGTAAAGACGTGCTATGTAGATTTGTCCACCAAAAGAACCTTCGTTGGGTCCACAATAATTACTCAGTTTGCTGTTCCTAGCCTAGATTATTTTATACGATGCGGACGAAGTTGTTCATGCAATTATTATAAATTAATCATTTCAGATTTGAATTACCTTCTCTTGTGGTGGAGGTAATGGTTCTTTTTTGTCCGTCATTTACTATTTTATGTTCTCATCAGTATTTTTAATTGCTTAATAACTTTGTTTCGACAAGTTTATTAATAATATATATTAAATACGTGAATGCCAACAAACTTGTGTAAGAACACCCCGTATTGGTAATTATATCCAACAGGGCTGAATATTGGAGCCCATCAAACCATATGATTTAAATCTCGGTTAGGTTTTATGATTGGTATTGAACTTTATAGGATAAGTTATGTCTTCAAATTTTTGGAATTTATAATTAAAAACACTAGGAAAATCAATTTCTACTCCAGCAAACAAAATTTAACAAAGTAATCCTTTTTTTCCGCTGGTGTTAGGAGTGATCGGCCAAAAAAATTCAGAGACAGTCTTCAGCCATTCTCGGTCGTGGAGCACGCTTTGGTGAGTGGAATTGGTTGCTCATGTCAAGGTATAAGTGGAGCAGCAATTTTTACTTGCCACATAGCTCCGCTTTTATTTTCGTTTTTTAATTTATCAAGTGTTCAAAAACAATTAATATCAATTTATTATTTATTAAAGTAATTTAAATAACATTTTATTAATATGTATCAATATAATTGAACAACATAGTGGGAATTGATAATGTCCGAATTATTTTAATATTGAATGCAATAGAGAAAACATCAATAATAATATTTCCAACCCAAAAATTGAACAAAATATCACATGACATAACTAATGCTAGCATGAAAACGTGGTCCAACAACAATCACCAGCGTCTCGATGTAGTAAATCATGACAACAAGAAGTTAAGAAGGTAGACAATAACTAAAAAACTTAAATCTCTGCGGGGCCTAATAGATGGATCTAAACCTAACGTAACAAATGTCACTTGCTCTCCACTTTGATTCATCAATATAGATGACATCTGAAAGCTTATGCCAAATTGTATAAGTAGGTCGAAGAACTATTGTTGTAAAGTGAAATATCGAGGAAATTGCTAGAATGGTGATCCAATTGAAAATACGATTTTTGAGGAGGCTATGAAAAAGAAGCAGGATAGGTGGTTGTTGCGATAAGCCACCTGATTGGCCACCTAAGGATGATGTTGAAGGTGGCCAAGGATAAGGACATGCTGCATTGACATTAGATATAAGTATTTGTCACTATAGCTCTTTGTATTTCTATTATAGGTCGACTAGCTTTTAAGGTATGTCATTTTACTTCGTAGGCACACTAGATGTTTACGAGAGAGAATCATCCTCCTAGTCATATGATGTCATGTAAGAGGTAGGATCGACTCTCCATATCCCAATCCTCAATAGTACCCATTTTGTGGCCTAAAACCTCTTCCATTATGATCACATTATAATTGTCCTAACCCCCTCTCCGATACTCCCACCTCATCCTCCAGTTGCTTCTGCACCATCTTCTCCTGCATAACATGACTCTGAAAGTACCTAAATTTGAGGGGGGAAAAGCAATGAAAGCCAACATCTTGTAGCTTGTGGAACAAAAACCAGTGTACTCTAATTGTATGGGTGTACATTAATTTTGGTTAATTCTCAATGCCCGCTACTTGCACCAAAGAATGAAATTGTGTTAAAAAAAAGAAAAAAAAGAAAAAGAAATTGTATTAAAGTGTGCTAGATACAATGGATTGTACATATGGGACTTAATAGATTCATACATTATATTGCAGATCTATTGCATAGAAACACATCTCCCTTTATTGTCTAAGTGCTCAAATCCTTCTAGTGTGTGCTACAAGTGGCTTCCCTCTTGCCCTTCTTCTCATTATATGCAAGATAATCGATTCGAACTTATCATAATTTGTAAGATTTGGAAGCCATATGTAGTTCTTAAGAATTTTCTCCGCTTTCTACAATTCTGCTATGGACACGCATCAAACTAATCCTACGATACTAAATATGCTAAATTCATCTAGCCCAATTATAATGTGGAAGCTATTAACACTTCCATAACACTTTTAATAATCATTTCGCATAGGTCCTTATTAAAAGTCATCAAGCCTTCCCGTGAGAGTATAAATGGTGGGACCTCACTATGCTACTCAATTGGAACCCTAAAAACAACGACCATGGATCCACCACTATTGGTCAAAATCCAACTTTGGCTTGTAGTCGGCTATCCTAAATGTTTGCTCTACTAATATTCCCCCATAGGTACCCATTTGTCTATGCTTATCAGCATCATCACTCTCCCTCCATCACAAGCATCTTCTTGTCAAGCACCATCATGCCCCTCTTCAGCTTCACCACTCTCTTCCTCAGCAAGTGGGTTTCAAAGATGAAAATAAATTCCCTTGATGAGATAGATATCTAAAGAAGATGCTTAGGATGCTACATTAACTACCTAAGCAATTATCTTTTCTAAGCAATTTTCTACTATATCAAGGGTTATTTTATTAAAGTTACTTATCAATTCTTTAAATCTTTTTATTAGACCCATATTATCATTACTTTTTAAACAATAAATCAAATTATTTTAAAGATTTTTAAAATGTGAAAAATTATAAATATTATATATTTGACGCAGCGCGGAAAGCGAAACGAAACGAATCCGAATATTGATTGGTTTCACACAACAAAGAAACACTCTTTGATGCACATCTGGTTGCGCACAACCGAGAAAAGGGAGAAAATTCTCTCACGAAATGTATTTGATAATAAAACAAAACGTAACTCTAGCATATCTGACAAAAGGGTATTTATACTTCCCCGTAAAATATTTAAAAGGGGAAAATCTAAGCGTATACGTGGAAATAAATAATAAAATACACGTCTATAACTTGTCGCATACACGGCCGTGCCTCCAGGCCGTGTATGTTTCTGGGCAAGTGACAAGCTTAGTACACGGTCTCATACACGGCTGTGCCTCTAAGCCGTGTATGATTATGTGAAAGTTCATGTCCGAATACACGGCCGTGTCTAGGCCGTGTATGGGAGCCGTGCATGCTTCTGTGGGATATCCTGATCGAATACACGGCCGTGTATGGAAACCGTGTATGTCTCTGTGGAAATCCTGGTAAAATACACGGCCGTGCTTCTGCCCGTGTGTAGAGGCCGTGTATACTTCTGTGAGTTCCTTCCAAACACTACACGGCCGTGGCACAAGCCGTGTGTCCGCTCATGCCTCGTGTGTCTCCATCATTCTCCCCCACTAATGGAGAACTCGACCCCAAGTTCTCATCCGGATATAAAAGAGTATCATCGGGGTGAAAAGGTGATAGATCCGCAACATTAAAAGTATAGGAGATATTCATATCTTCCGGGAGTTGTACAACATATGCGTTGTCATTTATCTTATGTACAACTTCATAGGGTTCGTACTTCTTGGGTTGAAGTTTCCTATATTTCCCTACAGGGAAACGCTCTCTTCGGAGGTAAACCATGACCTGATCGCCTACTGCAAAGAGCTTCTTCCGTCTATGCTTATCTGCATCCCCTTTATATCGTGCATTGGACTCCTCTATCTTTCGTTTAACTTCCTCAGTAGTGGCTTGGTGTTGTTCTGCCATATGTTTAGCCGCCACATCACCCACCATATCCTTGGGTAATTTGAGCAAGTCCAGCGCATGTTGTGGTGTCTTGGTGTATACCACCGAGAATGGTGATCTCCCAATAGTTCGGTGGACAGAACTATTGTAAGCGAATTCAGCCTAAGCCAGTGCTTGATCCCATTGTCCCGGCTTCTCGCAGCAGATGCTTCTGATGAGATTTTCGAGGGTCCTGTTAGTTACCTCGGTCTGACCATCGGTTTGGGGATGAGCGGTACTGCTGTAACTCAATGACGAATCAAACAGATACCAAAGAGTCCTCCAAAAAATGACTGAGGAATTTGCTATTCCTGTCGGAAGTAATGGATTTTGGGACTCCATGCAACCGCACCACTTCCTTGAAGAACAACCGCGCAATAGCTCGTGCATCTGTGGTCTTCCTGCAAGGAATGAAATGAGCCATCTTGGAAAACCTGTCAACTACAACAAACACGGAGTCAGCACCTTGATGGGTACGAGGCAAACCCAGTATAAAATCCATCGATAGGTCCTCCCAGATGTTTGATGGTACGGGAAGAGGAGTATATAGGTCAGTGTTTTGGGATTGTCCCTTAGACACTTGGCAAATGTAGCACCTTTCCACAATCCGATACACATCTCTTCTTATCTGAGGCCAAAAGTATCTTTCAGTTACTGCGGCTAGGGTCTTATCTCTACCCATATGTCCCGCCAGTCCTCCACCATGCAGATCTCGGATAAGCTTTTCCCGTAAGGAAGTTTCAGGAATGCACAGTTGATTCCCTTTCATCAAATACCCCTCATGGATTTGATAGTCGTCATACGGTTCCCTGTCGGTACACTTAATCTAAGTGTCCTTAAAGTCGCTATCATTTTCATACAATTCCCGTAGCTTCTCAAACCCAACAATGTCCGCACTTAAAGTAAGTAAGAAATTCGCTCTTCTACTCAGGGCGTCTGCGACCTTGTTGTGCACACCCGACTTGTGCATCAATCTGAAAGGAAATCTCTGCAAGAACTCAATCCATCTGGCGTGCATGTCCTTACTAATTCGGGTCTGGCCACTCAAGTGTTTAAGAGCCCCACAATCCGAATACAAAATGAACTCTTTCCCAACTAAATAGTGCTCCCACACTTTAAGGGCCCTTACCACGGCGTAGAACTCCTTATCATATGTAGACCAAGTCCTCCTTGCTTCGCACAATTTTTCATTGTAAAAGGCTATTGGTCTTCTCTCTTGTGATAGTACCGCACCAACTCTAACCCCACTGGCATCGCAATCCACCTCGAACAATTTCTCAAAGTCCGGTAGCGCTAGTACAGGAGTGCTACACAATCTCTATTTCAAGTTCATGAAGCTCGATTCAGATTCTTCGCCCCATTGGAACTTTCCCTTCTTCAAGCATTCAGTCAGGGGGGCAGCAACAGTACTAAAATGCCTAATGAATCTTCTATAGAAACTAGCTAGGCCAAGGAAACTTCTCAATTCTGTAACAGTTCTAGGAACAGGCCATTCTCTAATCGCCTTCACCTTCTCATCAGCCACCATCACTCCTTCACTACTAACCACAAACCCAAGGAACAACAGTCACCTTGACATAAACGTACACTTTTTTAGATTAGCGAACAGCTTGTTCACCTTTAGTGCAGATAACACACACTTTAGATGCTCCAAATGTTCTTCCTCAGATCTACTAAATATTAGAATATCGTCAAAGTACACTACAAGGAAACGACCATTGAAAGGTTTCAATACCTGATTCATTACCCTCATGAAGGTGCTCGGTGCGTTACTCAACCCAAATGGTATCACTAGCCACTCATACAGCCCCTCCTTGGTCTTAAACGCCGTCTTCCACTCATCTCCGGGACGGATCCGAATTTGGTGATATCCACTCCGCAAGTCTATCTTGGAGAAGATAGTAGTGCCACTCAAACGGTCCAACATATCCTCGATGCGGGGTATAGGGAATTTATACTCTATGGTAATCTTATTGATAGCTCGGCTATCAACACACATCCTCCAGCTCCCATCTTTCTTGGGAGTTAACAACGCTGGAACCGCACATGGACTTAAGCTATCCCAGATGAACCCTTTGTCCAAAAGCTCTTGGACCTTCTCCTGTAGAATCTCGGCTTCCTTGGGACTCATTCTGTAATGCGGGAGGTTTGGGAGACTAGCTTCGGGCACCAGGTCTATCTGGTGTTGAATGTCCCTCAGAGGGGGTAGCCCCTCAGGTAGGTCGTCTGGAACCACTTCCTTAAACTCCTCAAGAAGATCCTTCACTGCTCCTGACACTTCTCCATCAAGTTCCTCCCCTCCTTCGGTCACACCTTTCACGATGAGGGCGTGCACCACTCGCGACTCCCTTAAGTCTTCCATCACTTCCTTCTCAGATTAAGTGACAGTTAAGAATGATCGACTCTCAACCTTCTTTCCTTTAGCTCGTCCTTCCCTCTTCAACGGCAACAAGGTATACTTCACACCCTCCTTCTCCAACCTGTAGACATTCTCTTTACCCGCATGTTGCGCGTCTACGTCAAATTGCCATGGTCTCCCAAACAAGATGTGGCAAGCATCCATGTCTACAATGTCACAAAATGCTTCATCGCGGTACTTCCCTATTGAGAAAGGTACCCTGCATCTCTCCTTGACCTCAATTTTCTCGGCTGCCTTAATCCAGCCAATAGTGTACAGATTCGGGTGATTCTCGATGGGCAGCTGCAGTTGTTTCACAACCTCCCTTCCTATGATGTTCTCGCAACTGCCGCTGTCTACTATTAGCTCAAACAATTTCCCCATGATAGTACACCGTATACGAAATAACTGGTGTCTCTGCGTGATCTCTTCTTGCTTCGGGGTGAGCATCATGCGCCGAATTACATATGTTGGTTCCGCTATTTCTTCTTCTTCCTCATAATATTCTCCCTCTCCATCGGGCTCACAGCAGATCTCCTCATCATCTTCCCTATCAAGGATGTTGACGCTCTTCCTCGATGGACATTCGTTTGACCGATGACTCGGTTGGTTGCATTGGAAACATTTGCCCAATATAGGTTTGGCATAGGGATTGTTCTGTCTTTGAGCTCCTTTCTGCTCCATCGGTTTCTTCCCCTCACTTTTCTCTTCCCTCCTGGACATGTCCTCAGTTGGTTTATATGGTGTAGTCCTACTTTTCTCAAATACCGGCCGACTACCACCACCCACAGCTTTACCTACATATCCCTTCCGTCCTCCTCCATATCTACTCCTTTGTTCCTGCAACACAAGTTCATCTCGGAGAGCCAAGTTCTTTGCTTCTGTAAGGGTTCTCACCATCGTAACCCCAATCTTGTCTTTAATTTGGAGCTTCAGTCCTTCTACATACCTTGCAACTTGCTGACCTTCGCTCTCCCTCAAATCATTCCGCTCCGCCAACCTCATGAACTCTACCGTATACTCATGCACGAAATGTTGTCCTTGGCGGCACCGCTGATATTGTTGGAACAATATTTGCTCATAATCCGGCGGGAGGAAATCATGCTGCAGCAACTGCTTCATGCAATACCATGATCTCACCGGGTGTTTTCCTTCCCTCTGCCTCCTACTTTGTAACCTCTCCCACCATGCCGAGGCGCCACTCTTCAACCTGCATGCCACCAACCTTACACGACGGTCCTCGGGAATTTCCATGTAATCGAAGAACCGGTCCACTTCCACAAGCCAATCAAGGAAGCCTTCGATGTTGAGGCTGCCATCGAACCATGGGATGTCAACCTTCAAACGATAGTCTCCCCCATCCCCTTGATCATAGCCTCCATGGTTCCTCCTGTAATCACCTTCTCTAGGGTGGTTTCCATGATGAGCCATCCGATGACCACCACCTCTACCACCACGCCCTTGCCGTGGCCTACTCCCGTACATGTCTTCACTTTCTTCGCTGGACTCTTCACTGTCCACACGCCCCCACCTGTTCTCAACGACAGGTCGGATCACGCGTCCCCCGAATTCCTCCACTGCACGTGGTGGATTTCTGCCAACGCCTCCAACCCTATTGGGGTCTACCACCAGAGCATCGAAACGCTCGATCAGTTCATCAAGGCGCCGTTCCATACGCCCGACCTTCTGATACATTGCGTTGAATTCTGCCCTTGGAACCCATTGATGGTTCCCTTGAAACCTCGCCTCTTGAACACCGTCAAGAACACGACCACTATCATCGCCTTGATGAGTTGACATCTCCACAGGAAATAGCCTTACTCTGATACCAATTAACGCAGCGCAGAAAGCGAAACGAAACGAATCCGAATATGGATTGGTTTTACACAACAAAGAAACACTCTTTGATGCAAATCTGGTTGCGCACAACCGAGAAAAGGGAGAAAATTCTCTCACGAAATGTATTTGATAATAAAACAAAACGTAACCCTAGCATATCTGACAAAATGGTATTTATACTTCCCCGTAAAATATCTAAAAGGGAAAAATCTAAGCGTACACGTGGAAATAAATAATAAAATACACGTCTATAACTTGTCGCATACACGGCCGTGCCTCTAGGCCGTGTATGTTTCTGGGCAAGTGACAAGCTTAGTACACGGTCTCATACACGGCCGTATCCAGGCCGTGTATGGGAGCCGTGCATGCTTCTGTGGGATATCCTGATCGAATACACGGCCGTGTATGGAAACCGTGTATGTCTTTGTGGAAATCCTGGTAAAATACACGGCCGTGCTTCTGCTCGTGTGTAGAGGCCGTGTATACTTCTGTGAGTTCCTTCCAAACACTACACGGCCGTGGCACAAGCCGTGTGTCCGCCCATGCCTCGTGTGTCTCCATCAATATTTAACAATAATATCATATTTATTATTATGGAAAAAATTAAAAAGGGAAATAAATAATAAAAATTCAAAGCCAATAAAAATTAAATTTATCTCGTTGAACATTTAAAAGCATGTAAAAACAAATAATAAAAAGTATTCCACTATTCATCATGTTGCAACATAGCCATTGTTCAACGGCTTGGAGGAAGGAGAAAAAATAAAAAATAAAAAGGGCCGCTCATTAATGGTCTCACTTTTACTAAAACAAAGGTAAGGATTGGGAGAGCCAAGCATGATGCTAGGCTAAGTACCCTTGTAATTTTAAGCATCAACCAATGTTTCAGTTTTACAAAGGAAAATGGAATACTTGGCATGAAAATATGTATCAAGCAACTCTGATAACCATACCTTAAAGGACAAACTACAATGCTAGTTGCTTACAGATGGTACGGATGTGTCGTAAGTTCAAATAATCTGAAATGTTTTTTGTGACTAGTAGCGCTATTCTATCTTTTGCCTTTCATTTGCCACCAAATATTTCTACACAATCTTATCAATGATCGAAGAAACCAGGCGTGGCGTGAAACAGAGCAAAACAAAATATCTTCCAAAAGCTGTGTTATTGTGTGAATGCACTAAAAATGAATTTATTTTATCTTTTCAAACTGTTCTGGTGTAGTTGGATTTTAATTTGGCAAACCCGAACGATAATTTCACATCATATAATTCCATAGAGTAAATTGTATGTAAATACAATCCAGAAATTGCCATATAAAATTCTATGTAGGTAAACTGCATATAAGCAGCACATAAAAGTAATACAAAGTAAAAGAAAATAGAAAGAAATCAATGAATCGTATCATTCGAGACTACATTATCCTCTTTAGAGAACCTCTAACAAGCTCATTTGCATGACAAAGACTTCAATGTCTTGGCAGATATATCGATTTCCAAAGTGCAATTCATATCGGTAGACTTCTTCTTCTTAAATACAAACATTAGTTCTACCTTTCCATTCATCGTTCCCTGGCTGTTCAATGTCAAAACCCTAGAACTCAAATCACTACCAAGATTCGATGTGCTAGTCAATGCAGCAGAGGATAAAGTCACATTAACATCAATTTTCTTGGTAGATTTGAAATTAGCCTTACTTTGTGGGATATTCACTTGCCCAACTTGAACACCTCCATAAATAAAATTCACGGTGGTGGCATCATACTTATAAGGACCAAAGTTTGTATTCTTCACTTTAATTGGAGCAATGAAACTTATGTCAAATGAAGGTGTTTGGGCATTGGTGGTCAACGTTTGGATCTCAAAAGAGCTTATTCTAAACTTGGGTTTATGCACGCGCATCACAACAAGTACAAAGACCAAGATAACAATGGTTTGAAACACAACAAAGGCAGCAATATATGCTGCCCATTTCATCCTCTTCTTCCGTTTCTCTTCCTTCATTTGCAAGGACTCTTCATCGCCTCTTGAGTACACCTGTTGGATCTTTTCTGCCATATGCGGTATCTGGATGTATAAAGCCAATGTTGGTTTTAACTGGAAAATAAAAATGTGATAAGGATGCTCTTTCACTCTGTTTTTCTTTTACTTTTAGGGATGCAGGTTTGTTGTGGTCTTGGGACGTGTGGGTTCATTAGTATATATAGTTTGGGAGAGAGCAGCAACATCGGAGATGAAAGGTCCTTTCCAAGAAATAGTGGAGACTGGAGAGAGCACGTGAACTTTCTTAAATGGTAGACGTTGTTTATCAGTGTATCTCGTTGACTCTCTAGATGTTGTGACTTTCTGTGTGTGAAGCCACTTTGTTTCATGGCAGGTAGAGTTACTCATCAAGAGAAGCTTCGATGGGTCCACAGTCCACAAAGAATGCGTGGCTTATACAATTTGCCAACCTTCATTATTTTTTGAGGGTCCGATTAAAGAAAAGCATATCGGTCAATAGTGATTGTCAAGATCATTTGCTACCAGGATATTATAAGAAAAAATAAATCAATTGGCCATGTACTCTTTTACGTTATCGAATCTTTGAGCTTTTATTTTTTCTTTTTTTTTTTGACATCAAAAAAAAATTTATGTTGAAATACTTTTAGTCATACATATTTTAAATCATTATATTCAAGTTGTGATTTAAACGCTTTTAAATGTAATTAGAACAAATAAATATAGAAAATTTCTAAAAAAACCTAAAAATATAAAATATAACAAAAAACGAAATGTTATATCAAGTTAAATTAGTGAATTGAGATTAATGTAATTACTTGGTTGAGAGATACTTAAAATAACCGTTTTTATATTAGGTCAATACAATTTAATTTTCATTATATTTATCAAATTAAATCATGTATATTAGCTATATATACATGTTTATGGATGCAATTAATGCAGGTTTGGAACAGTTTTATAGAACTTTAATTCGCCACTCTAGGATTTAGCATTTTCCAAAACTTAAAAAAAAAAAAACCCTATAGGAATTTTACTCCTATTATCGAAACTCGACTTTATAGGGTCATAAACCTTATAGGGATAGGTCGGTTTATATAGTTTATACAAGATAAGAAAAAGATAGAGTAAAAAGTAGAATTAATGTAAAGTATGTATGTGTTACATAGATTAAGAACAGTTATTATTATTAATATCGTTTTTTTTTTTGGATTAGGCTTCTTATTGAGCTTTTTGAAATCACAAAACTTGATAAAAATTACTCATAGGGTTGTTATTGGGTTGAACAGGTGAAGTATCCTATAATTACTTGCTCCATTGTTTTCCCTAGTTAGAATCATGGAAATTTTAGGAGGTGCCTTTAAACTTAGAACTTTTAGTATAGAGAATACCGGTATTAAATGGGTTTCAAGATAAGAGCAAGATTATATAATATATCGTATACCTTATATTTATTAATTTAAAAAATTTGAAACCAGAGCATTTACTGTCATATCTAATACTCAGTTTAGAAATCTATTTGACTATGCAATGCTCGGTAAATCTATAGGTCCATAAATTTCAATGCTCTCCTGTACATGGTGAATGCTTTGCAGCACGGAATAGGACCGTATATGACCATTCTTCTTAGGACAGGGAAATATTGCCATATGTTAATATTTATTACTCACCAATCCAATTAGCCCGTAAATTTTAATAAATCGTTCTTTTTTATATTGTTTTCAAGGCTTTTTAGTAATCAAATGTATTTCGACGCATAAAAGGAAGAAAAAGAAGGAACTTAACTTATAAATTTCTCAGTTAGTTCCCTAATTAATTCCCTGATAATAATGTGATAAAGTTGAAAATAAAAATGTGATGAGGATGCTCTTTCACTCTTTTTTTCTTTTAAAAAAAATTAATAAAGAGATGTGGGTTCATTGTGGTAGTTTTGGGACGCGTGGATTCATTAGTATATATGGTTTGGGAGAAAGCAGCGACATCGGAGGCGGAAAGTACTTTCTGGGAAATAGTGGAGACTGGAGAGAACGCTTGAACATCCTTAATTAGCAAACGTTAGTTTATGAGTGCATCTTGTTGGCACTCTAGATGATGTCGCTTTCTCAGTGTGAAGACACTTCGTTTCATGGCATGTAGAGTTATCCATCAACAGAAGCTTCGATGGGTCCCCCACTCCAGATAGATTGCATGGCTTACACCATTTGCAAAGCTTCATTATTTTTTGAGGGTCTGATTAAAGAAAAGCATATCAATCCATTAGTGGATTTCCAAGATCTTTTCCTACGAGGATATTATAAGAAAAAATAAATCAAGTGGCCATGCCCTCTGATCCTTGATTATAATACCTTTATCAAATCTTAGAATCATCCTATAATCCATATTTTATGCTAAAAATACTATTAGTCAAACATAACATAAATCATTACATTGAAATTGTAATTTAATCACTTTAAATGTAATTAGAACAAATAAATATAGTGAATTTCAAGGGAAAAAACACAAAAAAATAAAATACAACAAAATGGCTATCCTGAACTAAATAGGTGAATTGAGATTAATTTGACTATATGATTAACAGTTTACCTAAAGTAATAGTTTTTAAAGTTATGTATATGGTTTAATTTTTATTATATTTATCAAATTAAATTATATATAATAGCTATATATACATGTTAGATTTGTTATGCCTTGTATATATTGAGATTTTATGAGGTTCTTTAAAACTTAGATCATTTAGTACGGAATATACTAGTTTTGAATGAGTTTTAAAATGAGTACAAGATTATATAATATATTGTATACCTTATATTTATAAGTTTTGAAAATTTAAAGCTAAGGGATTTACCATTATGTCTAATATCCACTATAGAAATCTCGATTGAGAATTTGACAAATCATAGAGGTCCATGGATTTCAATGCTCTCCCCTCCTTGATGAATGCTTTGCAACAACAAATAAGACCTCATATGACAATTCTTGTTAGGTGAGGAAAATATTGCCATATGTGAATATTTGTTATTCACCAATCCAATTAACACGTAAATCATAATAAATCGTTCTTTGTTGTAAACTTTTCTAGCATTTTTGAGTAATCATATGTACTTTGACGTACAAGAGGAAGAAAAAGAAGGAATTTGAGTTATAAATTTCTTAATTAGTCTCTTAATTAATTCCACGGTAATAGTGGACCAATGTTTCAAGTTGTTAATTATGTGCTCCAGTATTATCTACCTCATCTTGTTGGCTCTTGGAAATTTTTAAGTCCTTTAACGCTAATTCCTAGGTATCTATCTTAACTTATTTCCTAAAATAATGAATAAAATATTTAAAAATTGCAATATTTAGATATTTTAAAATACTATGGAAGTCAGCTCATGTGCAAGTTTGCAAGCAGATAAATAAACATGTTTTCGAGAAATCTTATGAGTCTAAATAAGAGCTTGAGTTTCGTTCTTTTAAATAAACAATTTTTATTTTCAACTCAAATTCAACTTGTTCACTAATTAAGCTCGAGCTCAGCTCGAGTAATTTATAAGTAGTTTGACTCATTCATAACCCTATTTGCATATAAAATTCACTATAACAAATTTGATATTAGACGAAATTTAATAAATATTACTAAATATATAATAAATGTCGTAAAAAAGATTTAGCCATGTTTAATAACCATTGCTAATACACACTACCAAAGGTCTGTCGCAAAAAAATTTGTAATGTTAATAAAATAAACGTCATTAAAAGTAGAAACGTAGCCAAATGTGTTATATTGGGCGACGCTTAAACGTATTTAAAAATAGGTAATAGGCGATGTTTAAACGTGGTAAAACCATAATTAAAAAATTAATGGATACAAAAAACACAGTAAATGAGTATATGATATTTAAACATAGTAAAACCACAATTGAAAAATCAATGGATGCAAAAAGCGTGGGAAATAAGTATTATTTGCGATGTCTAAATGTAGTAAAAGAGTAACATTAGCAACGTTTACACGTAACTAAAAGTAATTATACACGACGTTTAAACATAGTAAAACCACAATTACATAATTTAAATGTTGGGAAAAGAAGCTCCCGTTCTTTTCTTCTTGCCTATGCGATTCACAATTAACAATAAACAATCAATTGTAATATGCAGAATTAAAGCAAAATTCAACACCCAGGATTTATATGGAAAACCCCAATTTGGGGAAAAAAACCACGCGACCGCTGCACACCAACTTCCACTATAAAAATAATGCGTTACACACTTCACTAGTCCCACTAGTGAATTACACAGTCACACCACAAGCCGATGGATTAATTACAATGATTTCCCTCTCTAGAACTCTCTCTAGGCTTAGGAATCACGTCTACTATGTTTTTTGTTTTTCTCACAAGTGTTTTCGTCTACATAACCTTAGGTTACAAGAAGAATACGGCTATATATATATTCCACAATAATCAACCGACTTAGGACTTTAGCCAGCTCAAAAGCCGGTGACCTTTATCCTTTAACGTCGGCAGCCTAACTTTCAAGGCCGACAGCCTTTAGATTCTATACCGGCGGCCTTTAGGCCGGCCGTGCCTCAGGCAGTGTATACTTCTGTAGATCTTTGAACTCAACACACGGGCGTGTCTCAGGTCGTGTATTCTTCTGTGGATCTTTTGAACTCAATACACGGGTGTGCTTCAGACCGTATATTCCTGTTTCGCTTGATTTTGACAATTTTCTTTAAGCTTAACATTCCTTCATCTAAGTATACTTCATATACTTAGGATAACCTTGGTATAGACCCATATATGTTGGATTTATACCTCAACAAACTCCCCCTCCAACTCATATGGGGGGTTCCATCACCCCTGCAATCTTCCTGCAGCAAATAATCTTTTCTTTGGGTAGAGCTTTTGTCACCATATTTGACGCATTATCATTAGTGTGAATTTTCTCAAGCTTCAGCTATTTAGATTCTAACACATCCCTGATCCAATGATACCTAATGTTAATATGTTTTTATCTAGAGTGAAACATTGGATTCTTACTGAGATAAATAGCGCTCTGACTATCACAGTACAGCTTCAGCTCTTCCTGCTCTTGACCTAGTTCTTCTAAAAACTTTTTCATCCACAAGACTTCCTTACAGGCTTCTGTTACACCAATATACTCAGCCTCAGTAGTGGAAAGTGCAACACACTTCTGTAACTTTGATTGCCAGGATACTGCTCCCCTTGCATATGTAATCAGATAACCAGAAGTGGATTTCCTGGAATCCAAATCACCAGCCATGTCAGTATCTAAAAATCCCTCTAGTGCAGATTTATTGTCATCGCCAAATTGCAAACATAACCTGGAAGTGCCATCGAGATATCTGAGAATCCATTTAACTGCTGTCCAGTGCTCTTTACCTGGATTTGAGAGATAGCGGCTCACCACACCTACAACATGAGCAATGTCTAGCCTGGTACACACCATGGCATACATAAGACTTCCCACTGTTGAAGCATATGGGATTTTCTTCATATCTTCTTTGTCTTCTTCACTCTGTAGACACTAAGTTGAACTCAATTTGAAGTGACCTACAAGTGGAGAGCAAATAGCTTTTGCTTTGCTCATGTTGAATCTCTCTAACACCTTCTCAATATATTTCTCCTGCGATAACCGCAATTTTTTGCTCTTCCTGTCTCTGATAATCCTCATACCCAGAATTTGGCTAGCGGGTCCTAAGTCTTTCATAGAGAAGGACTTACTCAATGCAATCTTCAGTTCTTTGATCTGCTTGACATCCCTGCCAATAATCAACATATCATCTACATAAAGTAACAACATAATGAACTCACCACTGGTTGACTGTTTAATGAAGACACAATGGTCTGTAGCAGTCCTGATATAACCCTGATCAATCATGAAGGACTTAAACTTCTTGTACCACTGCCTTGGAGCTTGTTTCAGTCCGTATAAACTCTTCTTTATTCTGCAAACAAGATTCTCATTCCCTTTGATCTTAAACCCTTCAGGCTGCTCCATATAAATCTCTTCCTCTAGATCACCATGGAGGAATGCTGTCTTTACATCCATCTACTCAACCTCTAGATTCAGTCTAGTAGCAATACTGTGCACAACCCTGATAGATGACATCTTCACCACATGTGAGAAAATTTCTTCAAAGTCAACCCCTTTCTTCTAATTGAACCCTTTCACAACCAGCCTTGCCTTGTACCTTGGCTGAGAAGTACTTTCATCAGTCTTCAATCTATATACCCATTTATTCCTCTTATTCCTCAGAGGTCTCTTGCCCTTAGGCAGTTCAACTAAATCATAGGTCTTGTTCTCATGCAAGGATTTTATTTCCTCTTGCATGGCTTTTACCCATTCTTTCTTGTTGTCATGAGTCATTGCTTCCTCATAACATTCAGGTTCTCCCCCATCAGTAATCATTACATACTCATCTGGACTATACCTCACTGATGGTCTTCTATCTCTAGAAGATCTCCTCACCTTAGCTTGCTACTGTGGCTCCTGTAACTCATTACCTGAGCCCTCTATCAATCTTCCATCAGTAAGGTCAGATACAGGTGCAGGGTCTACATTTGTGGGAATTTGACTTGAGAATGCTGGCTTCTCAGTCTTTTTTATATCTTCAATTGTTTGGTCTTCTACGAAAACCACATCTCTGCTCTTGATAATCTTCTTATCAACAGGGTCCCACAATTTGTACCTATATTCATCGCGTGCATATCCAAGGAAAATACATTGTTTAGAGTTAACATCAAGCTTTGCTCTCTCATCCTTTGGAATGTGCACAAAAGCCTTGCAACCAAAGACTCGTAAGTGATTGAAAGAAATGTCTTTACCTGTCCAGACCTTCTCTAGGATATCACCATCCAAAGCATATGAGGGAGAAAGATTTATCAGATCAACAACTGTTCTCATAGCTTCACCCTAAAATGACTTAGGCAGGTTGACCTGAGATAATATGCACTTTACTCTCTCAGTGATAGTGCGATTCATTCTTTTTGCAACACCATTCTGCTGTGGTTTCTTTGGGATTGTCTTCTCTAGTTTTATCCCATGATCAGCACAATACTGTTCAAACGGGCCTCTGTACTCTCCACCATTGTCAGTCCTGACACTTATCAACTTCCTGCTGGTCTCACGCTCCACTCAAGAGTGAAACTGTTTAAATACATTCAAAACCTGATCTTTGGACTTCAATGCATAAGTCCAAAGCTTCCTAGAGTAGTCATCAATAAATGTAACAAAATACATTGCACCACCCATTGTTAAATCCTTCATATAACACACATCTGTATGAACCAGATCTAATATATGAGCTTTTCTACTAGGTGTATTTCTTTGAAAACTAACTTTGTGTCGTTTACCAACTAAACAGTCAGTGCATGGTTTTAAAGAAGTACCTTTCAAATCTGGTAAAAGCTTCTTCTTCATAAGCATCTGGAGTCCTTTCTCACTCATGTGCCCAAGCCGTCTATGCCACATCTCCACAGTAGCATCATTAGTCAAGTTCAATTCACCTTTACGTAGCTTTGCCGACATTAAGTAAAGTGTGTTATCCTTTCTGCCTTTTGCTACAATCAGAGACCCTTTGGTGAGCTTCTAATTACCATCACTAAAATAGCTATGAAAGCCCTCATCATCTAATTTTCCTACTGAAATTAGGTTCAGGTGGATATTTGGTACATGTCTTACATCCTTGAGAACGAGTTTACAACCTGTATTAGTTTCCAAGATAATGCTTCCAATGCCTGTAATCCTCGAGGTTTCATTATTTCCCATCCTAGCATTTCCATAATCACCAGCGGTGTAGGATGAGAAAAACTCGCCATGTGCTGTCACATGAAAGGAGGCACCAGAATCAACTACCCAGTCACTATCATGACCTGCAAGACTAATACAACATTCATCCCTTGTAACCACTATCTCACCATCTGCTGCTGCAGTGGTGTCTTCATCTGAATCATCAGCCTTTCCTTGCTTCATCTTCCACAGCCTACATTCTTTCTTGTAATTTCCTGGCTTGTCATAGAAAAAACATTTAAAGTTCTTTCTACCCCTTGATTTGGATCTCCACATTGACTTATTTGATCTGTCAGATTTTTCATTCTTTCCTCTGTTCTTGCTTCTACCTCTCCTATCATACTTGTTTGTGACAAGCGCCCTGGATTCCGAACCAATACCTAAATCTTTCCTTCTGGCTTCTTCATTGATTAAACTGTCCTTAACCATAGACAAGGTCAAGGTTCCATCTGGGGCTGAATTACTAATTGATACTACAAAAGTCTCCCAACTCTCGGGTAATGAGCTCAAAAATAGGAGTTCTTGGATCTCATCCTCAAGCACAAGCTTCATTGCAGTCAATTGATTCATGAGTCCTTGAAAAACATTTAAATGCTCCGACATATTCGAGCCTTCCCTGTATTTCAAATTAACTACCCTTCTTATCAAAGAAGTTTTATTCAGGGCAGTTTGTCTTTCATACATAGACTCTAATTTCTTCCATAGGACATCAGCCCTAGTCTCCTGAGCAACATGATGATACACACTTTGATCAACCTACTGTCTAATGCATCCTACAATCTTTCTATGTAGTATCAACCATTCTGCATCAGATTTATCCTCTGGCTTTATAACATCACCACCTAGAGGCAAATACAAATCTTCCATCATCGATTTCTAGATAGAGTAATTTGAAGAGTTAAGTTTAATCATCGTACCTAAAGATTCAGCCATGTCTATGAACGAGAACACAAAACCCTAATACAATTTGCAACGAAACCTTAATTTTCTTTTTGAAACTTGGTGCTTTGATACTGCTTGTTGGGAAAAGAGGCTCCCGTTCTTTTTCTCTTGCTTGTGCGATTCACAATTAACAATAAAAAATCAATTGTAATATGCGGAATTAAAGCAAAATTCAATACCCAGGATTTACATAGAAAACCCCAATTTGGGGAAAAAAACTACGGGATCGCTGCACACCAACTTCCACTATAAAAATAATGGGTTACACATTTCACTAGTCCCATTAGTGAATTACACAGTCACACCACAAACCGGTGGATCAATTACAATGATTTCCCTTTCTAGAACTCTCTCTAGGCTTAGGAATCACGTCTACTGTGTTTTTAGTTTTTCTCACGTGTGTTTTCGTCTACATAACCCTAAGTTACAAGAAGAATATGGCTATATATATATTCCATAGTAATCAACCGACTTAGGACTTAAGCCGGCTCAAAAGCCGGCGGCCTTTATCTTTCAATGCCGGCAGCCTAACTTTCAAGGCCGACGGCCTTTAGATTCTACATTGGCGGCCTTTAGGCCGGCCTTGGCATACACGGCCGTGCCTCAGGCCATGTATGCTTCTGTGGATCTCTAAACTCAACATACGGGCATGCCTCAGGCCGTGTATTCTTCTGTGAATCTTTTGAATTCAATACACGGGCATGCTTTAGACTGTGTATTCCTGTTTCGCTTGATTTTGACAATTTTCTTCAAGCTTAACATTCCTTCATCTAAGTATACTTCATATACTTAGGATAACCTTGGTATAGACCCATATGTGTTGGATCTATACCTCAACATTAAATGAGATTACAAGTGCAGTAAAAGAGTAATATTTACAACATTTAAACATTGAGTAAATTAAACTATTTGTTACGTTTAAACGTTATCTAAGTTAAACTATTTGCAACATTTAAATGTTGTTTAAGTTAACCTAGTAATGACATTTAAATGTTGTAAAAAGTGTATTGGCAATGTTAAAATTTCACTGTTAAGCCAAATTTGCAAAGTTTAAATGTGGTAATTCTAAAGGCATAGATTTCAACCTACTTTCACAATTCCCATATTTGCTAACATATACCTGTTTAGTTTATGCACAATTGAATATACTAAAATATCATTAACATCAACATATATTTCTCACATATCTTACATCAAATGAACCCCATATTTGGGAGCAATATCCTTAACTATAACTTAAAAAAAAATCCAAATAAAATCAAGAAATTCAAACTTCATGATATTTAAGATTAAACATTAAATGAACTTCTTTAACACCCTATTTCTCGCATCAATCTTCCTCATCACTACTTTCGTCATCATCATCGCTATCATTATTATCTTCATTGCTTTCACTATCATCACTATTAGATGAATTTAGTGAATGAACAAGGTCCTATGCATTTTGAGAAAGCTCAGATAGCTATAAGACATTTATGAAGTAATGAAGTTTTCATCCTCAACATATAAGTAAAACATCAAAAATCTAGAATATTGCCTTAAAGGAATTACAACTATGCAAATTCTTCAATATTCCAAAATATTGTCCCTTAACACCTATATAACAATATATATTGCACAACTATAACAATAGTCCCTACACAATACTCCTTATGCAACATAGTACACACACTACCATTGTACTACACAACATACTCCTATATTACACATAATGGAAAACTACAACACCACATACTCAAGGAGTTTGCCACATCTACACAACCACTACACCATCAAAACCCAACATTCCCACTCTATACATAGAAGCAATAGGAGCCTTCACAGCATAACACATATACTTTTATTTATAAAGTCCGGGCTTAAACTTACCTCTTTAGCTTAGGCAATACGTAGGTCTCTTTCTTCTTGAAGCATTAACAACAGTTGTTCACATTGGTCACTGAATTTTCCCTTTAGTTCTTCACGTTGTTGTCTTTCTTCTTCAAGCTTTACCTATGTCTCTCATAGTGCTGCTTCCATCTCTTCCATATAAATTCGTCTTTGTGAATGTTTCCCAATGGCTGGTGGTCCGTATCCTCTACCAAGATGATAATCAATCCGTGCATTTGCATCCATAAATTCATCAACTATTTCCTTCAAAGTCTTAAGATTGTCCGAGAATTGAGATTCTTGATACATCTTGATCATATCCTTCTAAATTATCGATGACAACAATATGCAATGTAAACATAATAGAAATCTAGATAGAAACATTAAAGATAGTGACAATGCTTATTTGTAAATTATCCCATGAACTTACTTAATCTTGATAAGCCTGTTGGGAAATCTAACCACCACTACTATCAAGCTTTGGATCACAGTATCAGGTTTGCTTAAAGAACTCGATTGCATCGAGTGGTTGGTGATTCCTCTCAATCTAATGACATTATACATAAAGTTAAGGACTTAATCAATTTTAGTCTTAAATACTTAAATTATATGAAAAACCCACAAATTCACTTCTCCTACTCTCAAATGATCGAGATTGAGACCTGTGTAAATATTTGACTTTCCTACGTTCAACATTTTCACTCATTGCCCTAGTCTTTTATTTATTAAGACATCATCAAGTTAATGACATCATTTATTCAAAACCTAAAGAAAATGACTTCGATTAGAGCTTACCTTTGTAAATGGATCTTCAGATTCCAAAATCTCATTCTCTTCTATAATCTCTCTTCCATTCCACTGTTTTCTTTTTCTAATCATCATCACTTAAACCCTTGGGTTGAGTCGTATCACCAATTTTTATCCATGAAATTTTAGTTTTACTTCGATGACTTCTATAGATATTTCCCATCCATTGATCAACAGCACGAAACTTCTCAAGATTTTTTGTGATGTCATCAATATTTAAATGATTCTATACATAAAAGTGAGACAAGAGTATAATATACATGTTAGAAACATCTTGTAACAAATTATATTAACAAGGACAATGATAGTGGGGCATATTCACTTATACATACACTACTCACCATCACCTACACTTACATACATCCCTACACACACCTTACACTATCACCTACGCATACACACATCTCCATATATATTAAACCTACCATCACATACACTATCTTCACATACATTACACACTTTCATTCCTACACACACACACACATACACATCCTTAAACACACCATACACTATCATCTACACATACACACATATTCCTACACACACATATACATCTTCTTTCACACACACGCATACACATCTTCCTTCACGTATACACTCACATACATCTCCTCATCTACGCACACAGCCACACACACTCACACGCATACACACATACACGACCTCCATTCATGCACACCTACATCCTTCACATGCACACACACATCCTCACGCACATCACACCATCCTTCATTGCACACACACATACTCATCTTCCTCTACACACACACACACACATACATACACATCCACATTTACACACACCCACACACTCTCACATGTACCCACTTCCTTCACCTGCATACACACACATCCTCATGCACATACAAACACACCCTTGCACACACCATCTACCGCCACATATACCTTCTCACATACATCATCCTTCACCACACATACACATCCTTACGCACACCACACCATCCTTCACCACACATATACATCCTCACACACATCATCCTTTTCTCATCCTCTTCCCTCACTTGCTTTTGTAGTTGTTGTCGTTGTTACAGCCATAGTTGTCATTGGGGTTACCATTGTTATTGTTGTAATTGTCAGATCATTGTTGCCACTACTGTTGCCGTCATTGCTGTAGTTGTTGTTGCCTCTGCCGTTGTCCTCCTTGTCATTATTGTTCCCTATTGCTGCGTCATTACCATTGCTGCCAAAAGCCCGCGATCATGTATGCCGACGTTTCAAACCTCCACACATGACTTCCTCTTCTAGCTCGATGATGACGATTTGAAGGGAATGAAGGAAGATCTGGGGAAGGACGAGAAGGAAGAAGAAGAAGGGGAGAGGACACAGGGCAGGGAAGAGTAGGCACGAGAGGAAAAACGAGAAAAAGAAGAAAAGAAGACAGAAGAAAAGAGAAGAAGAAGAGAAAAGAAAAGAAAAGTAAAGAAAAGATAAGATAGAAAGGTAGAGGGTTGTTGCAGTCAGCGTGATTTGATTTTTTTTTTTTTAAGTTATGAATATATATTATATTATATTTTGATTATATTTTATATTATAAATATCTCTATTTTATTATTTTGCTCTTGTACAAAGATATCTTTAAATTTTATATTTTTAGCAATTTATTACGAAAGCTTATATCTAGCTAATCTAATTATCCCAAATAAAAATATTCACTCTAAATTTCCATTTAAAATTTCTAGATTTATAATTTAAATTAATTTTGTTATTAAACCAAATATTGTTTGAAAATTACGTTTCGGAGAATTTATTCTTCTAATTGTTTATATAATTTTTTGAAATTTTTACAACTTCACAGACAGACTGTTAGACATGTCACTAGACATTTTATACAAATAATCTACTTGTTTGCTTTGTAAAATTTTTATTATATATGTTCTCATACAAGTTTAAATTTATAAGTCTAAATTATTTATAACATCAATTTACAAAGTTTTTGTATGCATATGACAATCAATTCAATGTTGTTCCAACCGTTGAAGAACAATACAAGGATAAGAATAACCAATATGGTTATTTGTTGAAGAACATCTGAATAAAGGGGGATTTTCATTTACAACTGAGACTTATCCATCTAAAGCCATTGAAGAGATAGACGAAGATAAACATCAATCAATTCAAGCTAAATCTGTTCTTTAGCAATCAATTTGAATTTAAATTACGGTTTGAATTTTTCAAATTTCTAAAAATGCAGGTATAAGAAAGTTGGAAGGCCTAATGAACATTGTATGCAATCTATCAATAGAACGAGGAGATATATATACAAAACAATTCAAGTTGAAGATATAAGATACATAATAGATATAGAAAACAGAAATAAGATACAAAGATACACACATAACAAAGAAGAGATACAGACATATGACCATAAAGAATAATCGAAACAAAGCAAAACAAATTTCTTTGTTTACTCGAACTTAACTTAGAGAAATTATATTTTTCTCATTTTTGTAAAGTTATCTATTATTTTTTGTGTAAGGTTAAGTCTAAGAAAGTAAGGTTACATAGTCTTGTGGTCTATGCTTAGCTAAAGAAAGGGCTTGAAAGATAGAGCAAGAGTTATTAGTGATTGTAACAAAATCCTTAGCAATTGGAATAGTGGAAAAACTGGTGTGGAAGATCGGATCCCCAACAACGAAGCTGTAAGAGAGAACATACTCAATAGGAGGAACCTTTATAAATTGTTGTCTTCTTCATTTTACTACACAACATATATGTTTATCTTATTATTGTTCATCATGCGTAACCTTCATCACATTAGGAAGATAAATAGAATTCGATTAGATCAATTTGATAAAATATTTTTTTTTTTCCAAACAATTCACCCCCATCTTGTTCGGCTTATCGAGACCTACATACTAGTTTTAAAAGAGTTTTGAAATGAGTACAAGACTATACAATGTACTATATACCTTAAATTTATAGGTTTTGAAAATTTAAAACTAGGAGATTTACTATCATGTTTAATATCCACTATAGAAATATCTATTGAGAGTCTACAAATCATAAAGTTCCATGGATTTCAATGCTCTCCCCTACTAGATGAATGCTTTGCAACAGTGAATGAGACCTCATATGACAATTCTTGTTAAGTGAGGAAGATATTGCCATATGTTAATATTTATTACTTACCAATCCAATTAGCACTTAAATCATAATACATCGTTCTTTATTGTAAAGTTTTCTAACCTTTTTACTAATCCAATGTACTTCTATGTACAAGAGGAAGAAAAAGAAGAAATTTGAGTTATAAATTTATTAATCAGTCTCTTATTTAATTCCATGATAATAATGGACTAATGTTTCAAGTTGCTAATTACAAGCTCCAGCATTATGTACCTCATCTAGCTAGCTCTCATAAATGTTTTACTCCTTTAAAGCTAATTCCTAGGTATCTATCTTAATTTATTTGCCACAACAATAAATAAAATATTTACAAATTACAATATTTGGATATTTTAAAATACTATGTAAGTCAACATGTGAGAAAGTTTGCAAACAGATAAATAAGCCTATTTTTTAGTTAGCTCGTGAGTCTAAATAGAAGCTTGAGTTTCATTCTTTTAAATAAACAAGTTTTATTTTAAATTCAAGTTCAACTTGTTCACTATTCAAGCTTGAACTATGCTCAAGTAATTTGGAAGAAGTTTGACTCATTTATAACCCTACTTGCATATAAAATTGTCTACCTACTGCTAGATGTCATGCGGAGGAAGACCTATCTTGTCTATAATGTCAAGGCACATCCTTGATACTTTTTACTACATCATGATAATTAGGAGGGGTTTGATAGCCATGATCAAAAGTTAATGAGAATGTAGATAACATGTAATTACATTATCACATAATAAGTCGTTTGGCTATGACAACATAATAGCGTTACATCAAGACATATATATTTCATGAATCAAAACCTGCCAAATAAAGCTCCATGTCATATTCTATGCAAATAATTCGACATATATAGAGGCATAAGAAAAAAATTAAAAAATTAAAAATTTAAAGATTATATCACTCAGATCTACATCTTATATAGAAACTCTTCATGTAACCCATTTGCATAACAAGGACTTCAATGTTTTGGCAAACACATCAACTTCCATTGTGCAATTCATATTCATGGACTTCTTCTTCTTAAATATAAACATTAACCCCACCTTTCCATTCATTGTTCCTGGCTGCTCAATGTTAAAACCCTAGAATTCAATTCAATACCAAGAGTTGAAGTGCTAGTCAACATAGCAGAAGATAGAGTGACATTAGCATTAATCTTCATGGTAGATTTGAAATTAACCTTACTTTTTGGAATATACACTCAAGGGAACACTCTTAAATACTATTTTTTTTTTAATTTTGAAATATATTACTAGCAAAAATTATGCCAAAAATAGGTTTTAAAAACACGAACGTGATTTGTGACTTCTTTTTTTTTTTTTTCAAAATTTGCAAAATTAAAAGCATAGACCCAATATGTGCCCTCAAGCATATTGCTATTCACGTCTTTAGTATGACCTTTTTTTTTTAATACTTTGTCACATGAAAATATAACAATTTGAACCTTATAAAAATACCTAATGGCAATGCCGTTTACTCTTAGCTATAATATACTCAAATTAGTTTTTTTTTATATATATATTATGAGCTTCGTAACTCAAAACAAGCAAAAAGTTGTGATCTTTCAAAGTTAGAAAAAAAAAAACTGAAACTGATGTGATTTGCTTTTCTAATTTTAAAGGGTCATAACTTTTTATTCATTTAAAGTTATAAAGCTCGTAATATATAAAAAAAAAGACTTATTTGAGCATATTATAGTTAGGACCAACTAATTTGCCATTTGGTATTTGTATAAGGGTTAAACTACTATGTTTTCATGTGCCAAAGTGTAAAAAAGAAAAAAAAAAAAAAAAAAAGAAGAGTTACACTAAATGTGTAGACGTCGTTCATGCCTTTAAAGACTTGCCCAACTTGAACACCACCATAGGTGAAATCCATAGTGGTAACATCATACTTTTAAGACCAAAGTTTATATTCTTCACTTTAATTGGAGCAAAAAAAGTCATATTGGAAGAAGGTGTTTGGGTGTTGGTCATTGGGGTTTGAATCTCAAAAGAGCTTATTCTAAATTTGGGTCTATGTACACACATTACAATAAGTACAAAGACCAAAATCACAATAGCTTGAAACACAGCAAAAGCAGAAATGTAAGCTGCCCATTTCATCCTCTTCTTTCGTTTTTCTTCCTTCATTTGCAAAGACTCTTCATCACCTCTTGGATACACATGCCCGATCTTTTCGGCCATATAGGATATGTCGAAGGTATATAGCTAACGCTGGTTTTAATTTGAAAATGAGAAGAAAAACACAGGAGAAGAAAAGTACTTTCCGAGAAATACTAGGAGTATTTACAAATTACAATATTTGCATATTTTAAAATACTATGTAAGTGGGCTCGTGAGCAAGTTTGCAAGCAAATAAATAAGTCTATTTTTTAGTTAACTTGTGAGTTTAAACAAGAGTTTGACGTTCATTTTTTTAAATAAATAAATTTTATTTTAAAATCAAGTTCAACTTGTTCACTAATCAAGTTCAAACTAAGCTCGAGTAATTTACTAGTTTAACTCATTTATAACCATACTTGCATATAAAATTGTCTACCAAATGCTAGATGTAATGTGGAGGAAGACCTATCCTGTCTATAATGTCAAGGCAAACCTTGATACTTTTTACTACATCATGATAATTAGGAGAGGTTTGATGACCATGATCAAAAGTTGAGAATGTAGATAACACGTAATTACATTGTCACATATTTAGTCATTTAGCCGTTACAACATAATAGCTTTACATCGAGACATATATAATTCATGAATCAAAACTTGCCAAATAAAGCCCCATACATCATATTCTATGCAAATATTTTGACATATAAAGAAGTATAAGAAAAAAAAAATTAAAATTAAAATTTCAAAGAATATATCACTCAAAGCTGCATCCTATATAGAAACTCTTCAAGTGGTTCATTTGCATGACAAGGACTTCATTGTTTTAGCAGACACATCAATTTCCATTGTGCAATTCATATTCGTGGACTTCTTCTTCTTAAATATAAACATCAGTTCCACCTTTCCATTCATCATTCCCTGGCTGCTCAATGTCAAAACCCTAGAATTCAATTCAATACCAAGAGTTGAAGTACTAGTCAATGTAGTAGAAGATAGAGTGACATTAGCAGTAATCTTCTTCGTAGATTTGAAATCAACCTTACTTTTTGGAATAGTCACTTGCCCAACTTGAACACCACCATAGGTGAAATCCACAGTGGTAGCATCATACTTATAAGAACCAAAATTTGTGTTCTTCACTCTGATTGGAGTAACAAAACTCATATTAAAAGAAGGTGTTTGGGTGTTGGTCGTTAGGGTTTCAATCTCAAGAGAGCTTATTCTGAATTTGGGCTTGTGTACATGCATTACAACAAGTACAAAGACCAAAATCACAATGGTTTGAAACACAGCAAAAGCAGCAATGTAGGCTGCCCATTTCATCCTCTTCTTTCGTTTTTCTTCCTTCATTTGCAAGGACTCTTCATCACCTCTTGGATACACATGCTCAATCTTTTCAGCCATATACGATATGTCAAAGGTATATAGCTAACGTTGGTTTTAATTTGAAAATGAGAATGCGAAGTTGCTCCTTTCACTTTGTTGCTCTTGTACTTCAATAGAAGTAGGTTTGTTGTGGTTTTGGAATTTGGGCTCATCGGTATATATAGTTTGAGAAATACGGGGGAGTGCGCATTAGCTTTGTTTTGAAGTCAACTGTTGTTTATGCGGTATCTTGTTGACTCTCTGGATGTTGTGACTTTCTCCGCGTGAGGACATTTTCATGTTAGATCAGGTGGATTTTTCCATCAAGCGTAGCTTCGATGGGTCCACAAGAATGCAAAGTGTACACATTCGGGAAAGCAGATCAATGGATATAGCTGGATCATCAAGATATATATTTTTCTATGTGGAAATTATTTGATAATATATCATGTCGCCATTAATTATTACAAAAGCATTTGAATCATAGTAGATCGTCTTTTTTACTTAGGCTTTTTCCCCTTGATTATTGTAACATACTTGTCCTTGTGAAAGGAACGGATAAAAAAAATTAAAAAAAAACAAACCTTGATTTATGTATTTTCTCTATTAACCAGTTAATCTAATCCAAGATAAAAATAGACCAATAATTTCCGTTGCTAATTATTGACTCCGATATTATGCACTTCATCTAGCGAGCTCATTCATGACAAGGGGGTTTTCATTTAGCGATGTACAAACGTGTTAATTACTTGTCTAGGCCTAAATAAATTCATGCTTAAATACCTCCACTTATAATATGATATGTTTATTAATTATGTAAGAGAGTTTTAACTCATAATTAAACCTATTTATTAAACACATTTTATGTTGGTGATAGGTCTCACTACAACAGAAATGAGCAAATGCGAGAAATTATATTGTGAGAAATAAATCGCCAGAAAGGAAAATGCATATTTCCGAGAAAACAATTCTCGTAAATAATACATCATTATTGCGAGAAGTTAATTGCCGCAAAAGGGAGGGCATTTTCCGGAAACATAATTCTCGCAAATGCTATTACCAACAATGTGATTGCTGCATCTACCTCACAAATAATACATAGTTATTGCGAGAAGTTAATTGTTGCAAAAGGGAGGGCTTTTTTCGGGAGCATAATTATCGCAAATGCTATTACCGACGATATGATTGCCGCGTATGCCATTTTCATCGCAATTGCTTATTTTCGAGAAAGTAATTGCCACATGTCAGCTAAATTTGGGCCCCCCTGTACTTTTCCTCGGCATTTTCCCTCCTCTCCTCATCTTCTTCCCTCCCATCGTCCCAAGCCTCACGTTTTATCAGAAAACATAGACCCAAAACACCTCTGTCGCTAGTCTTTTTACCTAGAATCCGCAAGCAGGCTCTCTCGTTCGGCTAGATCCGTGGCTTGTAAAAGGTATGCCTAAACATCTCGTCCTCTTCCCCCCACTTCCCCTGTCTATTTACCTAAAAGTTTTGGTTTTTATTTTTTGGGTTCTCTATGGAATGAAGAAATTTATGAAGCTCAAGAAGTCCGACTTGATTTGATGTCGTTATATCTAAACAACAATTTGTGGCTTGTTCTAGTGTTGTTGTTGGATTTGGGGTTTTGTTGGGTGAAATAGTGATCGTTCAGCTTGAGAGGTGTTCGGTTTGAATGCGGTAGGAGTTGGGCAAAAGGAGCTCTGCAAAAGAAAAAAGTATGTGAGGATTTCGGTTTGAAGGCAGCAAGACGAGGTCGGTAGAAGGAAAAAAAATGGGGTTTTCGTTTTGAATGCGCATTTAAATTGGGTAGGAGGAAAAAAAATTTATAGAAGTAGTCGGGCTGAAGGAGCTCAATAGAAGGAGCTTGGAAGGTCTCCTCACGAGTTAAACGCCAACAGGAGGTTGGAAGCCTAGTGTCTAAGGTAAAAAGATATATAGTGTATGTTGTTCATCATCCCTCTAGAGTAATAAGTTAAACTAAAATTGTTGTTTATTCATCTCGTGTAATTATAATGCTATATATTTTTATATATATGATGCTTTTCTCCATGAATTCCTTCTCTAATTATCATAACAAGGGACATTACATAAGTGCTTGTTAGTTCTAGAAATACTGCCTTATTTACGATGCTTATACTTGTGCAATATGGCATTATAACTTATAGTCTTGTTGAATTGGCAATGTTGATTTTAATTACCATTTGATTAGTTCTAGAATTGCCTTTTGAAGTGCTTGTTAGTTTTACGGCATTTTCCATTTGGAGAGCTATGGTATTTTTTTTTTTTTCATAAGACTCAGCAAAATGTGTTGATACTCCCTTTATTGTTGCATATGATAATGGCGATTACATGTTTAGGATGAGTGGAAGGAGATGGCACATGACACATGATCGTACTTCTTCAAAATATATCCAAGGGGTACGAAGTTTCCTTGAAGTAGCCGTGCAACATCGTTGGGATTCAGATAGATTTATTCGTTGTCCATATCGAGATTGTCTTAATCAAGAATGGTTACCAATATAGGCTATTGAGGTTCATCTAATTAGTTAAGGAATGACATGGTTTTACACGACTTGGATATTTCATGGGGAGACATCACATATTGATAAGTTGGATCGTATATACTTAGGTTTAATTGCTCTAGGATTAGTAACAACTAAACTAGTGTGTAAGACCCACCGACAATGGAGGAAGTGGTATGTGATAATGGCCATACATTTGAGGATGATGCTGATCATCAAATATTAGAGGATTTAGCATGTAGTGGTAATGACTCTAAAGATGATATGTTGGAGGATAACAGAGGGGAAGAAATTAACATAGATAAGTGGAGTGGCTTATTTGAAGAAGCAAAACGTGAGGTCTATCCAAGGTGTAAGAAATTTTCATTGCTATCTACTGTAATATAGATGATGCATTTCAAGGTTGACGGTCGACAATTTGTACAAAGTTTCAACAATTGGCTTAGTTTTATGAAGAGTATATTACCAAAGGGAGAATTACTCCTAGGTTCCTATTATGAGTGTCAAAAAATGTTACCAATTGGGAATGGATGCTCATCTTATTCATGCATGTAAAAATGGCTGTGTCTTATTTAGGAAAGCATTTAAGGACTTAGATTATTGTCCATAATGTAACCATTCAAGGTGGGCAACGAAGAGTGACAATAAAAAGAAGAAAACTCCTATGAAGGTTTTACGGTATTTTCCACTAATACCACATCTTGAACAATTGCTCATGTGTAGAAAAACATCACTTCTAATGAGATGGCATAAGGAAGGGCATGTCACTGAATAGATGAGACTTGGCATAGAGAAGGGCATGCTATTGGGGATAATATTCTAAGGCACCCTTCAGACTTAGAAGCATGGAAGGATTTAGACCAAAAGTTTCCTGATTTTAGTTTTGATCTAAGGAATGTATGTGATGAGAAATTTTCTAGCACTACCTATACCTTTAGAACTGGATTTGGCTAATGGTCCAAATCGCTTATATTTTCACTTTATGTCCTATATTCTAATAACTATTTGAGAAATAATCTTACAGGTACAATAATAATTCTCCATGGGATGCTAATATGTCCTAAACTAGTAGATGGGCATGGGACATTTTCAGATTTACAATCAAAGATCCACTGCGATTGTTTCCATTCTGAAGCATTGACTTATGAAGACTTATGATATTTTTGTACTTTGTAATTGTTCTATGGATTATTTTATGTTGTATTTTTCTTTTGTGATACTTTCATTTTATTGTAATTTCCATTTAGGACCAGCCACCTTAAAAGTGGCAAACTTGTAATTTTTGACTATTTTCTAATCCTAGGAGTAGCAAGTATTAGTAGGGTTTGATGAGGCTAAAATTTTTCAAATTTTGAACATCACTTTTCGTGAGAGGGCTTAAGGTTTCCTAAATCCAATTTCTCTTATCAATTTCAATTTCCAAGAGTTGAAATTATAGGGAGTATTATCAATTCCTTCTTTGTTGTGTTTCCATTTCATCACTAGTGAGTCATATCTAGGGTTGATTTCGATTTTTCTTGGTTAGATTTTTTATTGCATTTGTGATCAATTATCTTGTTATAAGATTGATTGTTTTAGTACTTGATATCATCATCTTCATTAGTGACGTGAATTGGGAATTGTAGGAAGAAGTTGAAATCACGGTTTTGATCTATTCCTCTTAATTTGATTCACGTGGATTTCACTTATAATTGTTGTTATTTGGTGAAGATTACATGTATGGATTGTTAATTGCATCATTTGACCTTTGAATTTTCATCAAAATTCCATTAGGGTCATGCAATTTCTTGATTCTATTAGACTGGTTTTAATTGTGAGTTAGGGTTTGTTTATTTGATTCATTTGCATGTGTTTAGGCTTGGTTTTGAGCACATCATCTTTTGGTATCAGAGCTATATCATATTTGGATTTAAGATTGAACACATCCTAATTGAAGAATTGGTTACATTCATTGGAAATAGACGCCATTGTTCATGTGATTGAGACTAGTTTGATTGACATTGTTTGATTGTCTTTCAAATTGGTTTTGTATGTGCTTAATCTTGGTTTTAGGCACATCATCTTTTGGTATCAGAGCACAAGTTAAGAGAAAGGATTTAGTGTTGGTTGATTTCTTATTCTTCATGTTCAATTAGGGTTCTTCATATTGTGATCCAAAATTGTGTGTTGTGAATTGAGGTTGCGTAATTGTCTTGATTGAGAAGTGAATTTGCTGCTTGTTAAAGTTGAATTGAAAGGCTTGTTGTAGCTTCTTGTGGTTGATCATTCTTGTAGAAGCGAAGAGGAGTAGAAGTGTATTATTGATTTAAATTTTTGAATTTGAAAATTACCTCATCTATACCGTGATTGATTTGTTGTTTGAAGAAGCTTGTAGAGTGTGTTGTGTAATTTCTTGTGCAATTTGGAAGTGGAAGTGAACAATTTTTCATATTTGCATTGTGTGGGATAATAGGGAATTTATTTGAATTCAAACACATCTATTAAGTTGAGGAGTTAATGAGTGTTTGTTTGAATTTGAAAATCATTTCTTACCAATTGTGGAAAGGTTGCAATAAGTGAAACCATTTGAATTTGAATTGAGTTACCTTTGTAAAGTTACGGTTAGAAATTGTTTTGGAAGTGGAGTACTTTTTGTTATTGTTGCCGTGGAAGTGGAGTATTACATCGTGAGCGTGTTATTGTTGTTTGAAATTAAGTGTGGTGTGTGTATTATGTCAGTGGCAGTGTGAGTAAATTTGGCATGGGGTTGTTTGTGAAGTGAGTGTCTTGTGGAATTTGGAGAAAAGTTGTTGTACCGTGATTTGAGAGTGGGAAATATTATTGTTGTGGTGATTGAATTTGTTGTGCACCGTGTATAGAAAAGTTATGTATGTGGCATTGCATTTGTGTGCTAAGTAAATGGTGTATGCATGGCGTTGTGTGTGTGTTGATTGAAAAGGGGATTGCAAGTGTTGCATGTGGTGGTGAATTATAGATGTGTTGCATCGTGATGTGTTAATGTGTTGTGGAGAAGAGTGCTACACGTGGATTATAATAGCATACATGTGTTTTGAGTGAAGTTAAGTAGAGCTGTTTGTTTTCCTTTTGTAGTGGCTATTGTGTGGCGTTAAAGGAAGTGTGGTTGTGAGGTGTGCTCCTTTGCTTCAAATTGTCTTTGAGGTTCAATATACCAAGTCTGCAACTATGTCGAATGATATCGTGAATGGGGGAATTGGCAATGAAGCCAATAGTCATGTTGGTGGAGGTTAGGGTCTTAATGTTGCAGGTAGGGGGACTTTGGAAGAACAGCTCCAGGATCTTACTACCATAGTTGCTACTTTGGCAACTAGGATTGATAGAATGACATTACCACAACCACCAGTGGTAAACCATCTGGCATCACCTCGGGTAGCTCCATCGAATCCTCATAGAGATAGAGTAGTGGGAGATGGAAATCTGAATAGAAGGCTGGGTGAGGAGTATCTTCCATACAAGGAAGAAAGGGATGACAATTTTGGGCTAATCCATATCAGAATAGGGGTTTCAGGCCACCTCGGGGCTTGAAGTATGTGAAACTGTTGATGCCTTCTTATGATGGCAAGCGATCAACTGATGATTATTTAGATTGGGAGGACAAGGTTGAGGGTCTCTTTGAATGTTATGAGATCAATGATAATACCAGGGTCTGATTGGTTGCTGTCGAGTTTATAAGGTACGCTGCATTATAGTGAAAGAATCTGATTATCAGCAGGTGTAGGGATGGAGAGGCTAAGATTCAGACATGGAGGGATATGAAAAGGTTATTGAGAAAAAGGTTCATTCCTGAGCACTACAAACAGAAACTGTTTATGCAACTGCAGACCTTGAGGTAGGGAGGCAAGACAGTGGATGATTATGTGCAGGAATTTGAAACCCTTATGGTTAGGTGTGGGTCTGTTGAACCTCCAGAACAAACCGTAGCATGCTTCGTCTCAAGCTTGAAATATAAAATAGCGTGTGTTGTTGAGCTGCAGTGTTATAGTACACTTGATGAGGCTATTCAGTTGGCCTTAAAAGTGGAGAGGCAAAGGAGGCCTAACTTGTTTAGGCCTCCGAGCAGTAGACCTAATGCTATTACTAGACCCATAGCAGCTGATGGTCAATCAGGGGGAACAAAGGCGGTAGGTGAGGCAGTGAAAGCAGTGGACAAAACTACCTTAAATACTATTAGAGAAAATTTACTTACTGGGAAGGGTAAAGAGGTAATAATGCTAGACGTGAGGCAGACTGTTCCCGGATCTACTAGTGGAAAAGGCAAGCCAAATCAAGTACTTTAAATGCATGGGATTTGGGCATATGGCAACACAGTATCCAAATAAGAGGGTGATGACTGTTATGGAGAGCACTGGGGAAGATATTGAGGGTGACAATGAACAGACTGAACCTACAGATTTACCAACGACACTGTAGGAGTATTATGATGACCAAACTGTAGAGACACATGAGGAGCGTACAGGTGAACAATATCTACCCATTAATGTGTTACGCAGGGCTATAACTATATCTCCTGATACTAATGACATTCGGAGGGAGAACATATTTCACACCTCTTGCAGAATTAGAGGTAACCTTTATGTACTCATCATCAATAGTGGTAGTTGCACGAATGTTATATCTGCTGCACTAGTAGACAAATTACATCTATCTACTATTCCACATCCTAGCCTATATAACTTGCATTGGCTGGATAATTGAGGTAGTATGTATGTTGCACTTAGGGCTAAGGTTCCTGTGAGTGTTAGGCAGAAATATTATGATGAGATCCTGTGTGATGTAATCCATATGCATGCATTCCATTTGTTGTTGGGTCGACCTTGGTTGTTTGATCCACAGGTGTTACATGATGGGTTTAGAAATACCTATATGTTTAGTATGGGCGAGTCTCGCATAGTTCTGTCGCCAATAACTCCATCTGAGGTACATCAGTTTTAGGAACATATCAGAACTACATCCACTACATTTGATAGCCGGAAGAGTAGGACAACAGAGACATTAGGGTTCAGCTCCAAAATTGATCCTCTAGATTTGAGGGCAAATCTTTCAGAAGCCCAAGGAGATGATGAGAAATTTTCCGACACCACCTATACCTTCAGAACTAGATTTGGCTGATGGTCTAAATCGCTTATATTTTCACTTTATGTCTTATATTCTAATAAGTATTTGAGAAATAATCTATAGGTACAATAATAATTCTCCATGGGATGTCAATATGTCCTACACTAGTAGATGGACACGAGACATTTTCAAATTTACAATCAAAGACTCGCTGCGAGTGTTTCCATTCCGAAGCATTGGCTCATGAAGACTTATGATATTTTTGTACTTTGTAATTGTTCTATGGACTATTTTATGTTGTATTTTTCTTTTGGGACACTTTCATTTTATTGTAATTTCCATTTAAGACCGGCCACCTTAAAAGTGGCAAATTTGTAATTTTTGACCATTTTCTAACCCTAGAAGTAGCAAGTTTAAATACTTGCTTATAGTAAGGTTTAAGGAGGCCAAAATTTTTCAGATTTTGAACATCACTTTTTGTGAGAGGGCTTAGGGTTTCCTAAATCCAATTTCTCTTATCAATTTCAATTTCCAAGAGTTGAAATTGTGGCGAGTGCAACAAAGGTAATTGTCAGTAGTATCAATTCCTTCTTTGTTGTGTTTCCATTTCATCACTAGTGAATCATATCTAGGGTTGATTTGGATGTTTCTTGGTCAAAATTTTTTTATTGCATTTGTGATCAATTATCTTGTTATAAGATTGATTTTTTTAGTACTTGATACCATCATCTTCATTGGTGACATGAATTGGGAATTGTAGGAAGAAGTTGAAATCATGGTTTTGATCTATTCCTCTTAATTTGATTCATGTGGATTTCACTTATAATTGTTGTTATTTGGTGAAGATTACATATATGGATTGTTAATTGCATCATTTGACCTTCGGATTTTCATCAAAATTCCATTAGGGTCATGCAATTTCTTGATTCCATTAGACCGATTTTAATTGTGGGTTGGGGTTTGTTTATTTGATTCATTTACATGTGCTTGGGCTTGATTTTGAGAACATCAGTATGATTGGGACTTCCAATAGATGGATTCAATTAATTCAATAATTTGAGTATCGCATCTAGTTCATGGCCTGTTATCTTATTTCCTTATAATGTGCTGCCATGGGCATCTATGAAAGAGTCATTTTTTTTTCTTATGCCTTTGCTAATACCAGGTCCTAGATCACCAGGCAAAGACATTGATTTTTTTACAGCTATTAGTTTATGAGTTGAAGGACTTATGGGTAGAAGGGGTTAAAACCTTTGATGTTGTCTCTAGTCGATCATTTCTCATGAGTGCAGCACTTTTATGGACAATCGATGATTTCCTTGCATATGGTGATGTATCAGGTTGGATTACAAAAGGTTACAAGGCTTGTCCTATTTGTAATGTGGATGCCACTAGTGGCCATACACATAGCAAATTTCATTACATGGGGCATCGGTGGTTTTTATTAATGAACCATAGGTGGCATAATGAAAAGATGAAGTTCGATGGAACTGTGGAGAAGCATAGGGCTCCTAGGCAATTTAGCAATGAAGATATTTTGAGACAATTGAGTTAGCATGAGCATGTCATCTTAGGAAAGACAACTAGTTGTGGGAAGAGAAAGAGGCCAGATGATGAGCCTAATTGGTGTAAAAAAAGTATCCTTTTTTAATTGCCTTATTGGGATAAACTAATCATCAGACATAACTTAGATGTCATGCACATCGAGAAAAACATTTGTGATAGTTTAGTTAGTAATACAAGATATGGGAATTCGGCTTGAATTGCATCTTCAAAGAGGAACAGGTCGGGTGGTGAAACCTCTAGCACAATTTACACTACCTCCTAACCATGTGAGAGAAGTGTGTAGCTTAATAAAAGATGTAAAACTTCCTGATGGATAAGCCTCCAACATTTCTACATGCTTAGGGTGTCAGAGGCAACATTAAAGTGGTTAAAGAGCCATGATTACCAAGTATTGCTAGAAAGGATTCTTCCCGTTGTACTACATGGATATCTTAAAGATGACATATATGGAGCAATAAGTGAGATGTCGAGATTTTTTAGAGAGCTCTATGCTAAAGAGTTAAGAGTAGAGGTGCTATAGTCTTTGGAGAGGAGCATTGCTTTGACACTATGTAAATTGGAACTGATTGTTCCACTTGCATTTTTTGATGTCATGATTCATCTAGTAGTACATCTACCAAGAGAAGCACGTATTTGTGGTCCAGTGCAATATAGATGGATGTATCAGGTTGAGCGGTACTTGGGGGTTTTGAAAGGATACGTTAGAAATAAAGCTCGACTAGAGGGTTCCATAACTGAGGCCTATGTTGTGCGCGAAATTTTGACATTTTGCTTTATGTATTTTGAAAACGTGGATTCAAGGTTCAACAGGCCTCATAGGCAATGGGATGATATTGAGCTCTTGAAAGCAGGTTTTCGAGTTTTCTCGCAAGTGGTGCACCTGATGGGCAATTGTACATATGCTGAAGTGAATGAGGAGATAAATAAAATGCATTGGTATATATTGAACAATTGCAAGGAGATTCATCCATACATTCGATAAGCATTTTGTTATTATTTAAATCTTTTTTATAATAGAAATGAAAATCTTTCATCCAGTTTTTAAATAATTAGGGAATTTGAGCAAAAATTACAAGAACATTATGGATGAGCCGATGTACAAGAAATTGTTATGGAGCAATTTCCGGCATGGTTTAAAAGTAAAGTAAGTGCATCTAATAAACCCATTAACTTATGATTATAAGCTTGTGGATTTTAAAATCCAAGTTAACTTTATTTATTCCTCTATAAATTGCATTTGCTAAAACTATAGATTCATTTCAAAAATCTGATGACTTAGACGCCCTTTCATGGGGCCCATAGAAGCATGTTCAGGTTTATCAAGGATGTGTGGTAAATAGAGTTAAGTTTATTATAGAAGATCGAGCGGCATGTCTTCAATCACAATCTGAATGGGTGAATTCTATTGTGCAAGATAAACATGTAAGTTATATATAATCAATTACTTCTAGGTTTTCTATAACCATTGTAACTTACTAAAGATTCTTTCTTTTTCTCTTTTCTCATTATTTATCTTGTAACTATATTTTACATGATGTAGAGAGCTATGGTGGAATCATACGAGCAAAATTTACAACAATCTCAATCATCCGGTCAGACGCCAAAAACACAAGTTAAGATCATGAGAGAGGCCCTAGGTCATAAGGTCGGATATAGTCGTAGTTTAGGCTATGGTGGCCCTAAACCACCTTCATCCCATCTCGAGATCCCATTTCTTTGTCATTCTGGACCTATGCCATCTAACTAACAAGTGACAAGGTTGGAGGACAAAATATCCACATTCGAAGATACTGTTGCTCAACAAAAACAACTACTTGATCATTTTTTAGCACAACAACAACAGTTTTTTTCTTTGCAGTAGCAATGGTTTTCACATCTATCGAGCACCTCACCATTAGTATAACCAATCCAATCATCATTGCAATCATCACCCTTTTTTGGTGGGTTTAGAACTGGGAATATTCCATTAGCTCCATTTATTACACCATTAGGTCGATCCTCACAGCAACCATCACACCCTTAATCCCCAAAGCAGCCACAGGTCAGACATCCACAATCTTTCTTTCCAGCTTCATTCTATAGCTTCCTCAACGGCCAACAACAACGACCATAGCCTCCAGCAGACGAACATTAGTGATTGATTTAATGGACTATGTAGTACATCACTAGAGTAGACCATGTTAGCTAATTTTTGCATTTATCTACTGACTTTTTTTTTTTGGCTAGATATCATATCGCTTATTGGCCAAATACTGTATCACTTTTTCTTTTGGGTAGATTTCATGTGATGTGTTTATTTTTTTCGAGCTTTCATGGATATTTGTGGTTACATGCTTGATTGGTTGTCCTTTGTATTGGGAATGAATAGTGCATAGTGTGAAATGATATTTGTGATAGATTAGAGCAGTTTTTTTTTGTCTTATCTGATTACATTTTGCGAGGATTCATTCCTCATAAACATTAAGTATTACAAGGAATTTTTTCTCTTTCCTCATAAATTATTATTATTATTATTATTTTGCTAATGGAGAATGTTCCCCATTCCTCGTAATTTCTCTTCCTTTTTAGCTGATGGAGGATGTCAGTTTTTACTGACCTGTTGAACGTATTGTATCACAAGCTGAAGATTGTATATTTTGTATGACATTTTTTTTCTTTTTCCATAAAAATTGCATAGGGGAAAATTGCATTATGTGAAAAATCATTTGTCGTAAACACGCTAGACTTTTTTTATTTTCCATAATTTATTCATCGTAAATATGACATTGCCACAATTTGATTTCTCGTAAATTCACACAATTGATTTCTCTTGCATATTGCCACAATTTGATTCCCTAAAAATGCCTAATTGCCACAATTTGATTTCTCATAAATGCCTTGTTGGCACAATTTTATTCCTTGCAATTGTCTTATTGCTGCAATTTTATTCCTCATAATTGCCTTATTGCTGCAATTTTATTCCTCGCAATTACTTTATTGCCACAATTTTATTCCTTGCAATTACCTTACTATGACAATTGTTTTACAACAAATTCTCATAAATGGTTTGTCACAAATGCTTTATTGCGACAATTTAATTCCTCGCAAATGCCTCTTTACTTTTTTCCTGCCGTCAACTTTTTTCTGAGAACTTTTTTTCTTGCAAATGCTATTACCACTCCTCCTCGCAAATACTTTTTCCATGTGCGAGAATGTCTTCCAAGCAATATCTTAAAGTTGGTAGGCCTATTGCGACAATTTCTTTACGGGAATATAAATTCTCGCAATAGATTTATTGCCATGATTTTTTTAAGATTTTGCATAAAAAAAAATTCCTCACATTTCCTAATAATTGTTGTAGTGTCTATTTGTCATAAAAAAAAATCTAAAATACATCATAATGAAATTATCAATTCTATTGGAAAATCACCAAAAATAATACTAATAATCAAGTTTCTTCACAAAATTTAAACCTACAAAAACACATGACTTAAACTCTTAAAAGTCATACCTAAGTAAAGTTTAATGAGACATTTGACACATCATGTTATTGCAATAAATTGAGCCAAGCCCAGTATGGATATTAGTGCCAATGCTTAAATTCACTAAATCCTTTATTATTTTTTCAAGAGAGATCACCGGAGAATTGATATACACATATATTGTTAATTTAAATAACAAAGAAATGGTGCCTAAGAAGATTAATAAAAATACTTTTTATTAACTCTTCATCCTTTTATAGAATTTCCATTTCATCAAAGCTCAACCAATCTATATAATATATGTAAATTATTTAAACCTAAGCTTATTCACATATTAATCGAATGTAATTTTATTACACTTATTATGGTAAAGGTAAATGCAGCTTTCAATGTGGATATTAAAGGCATACCTAAGACATCTCGAAAATTGAAATAAAAAAATTATGTCGAACAAGAGAATATTGAATGAAGCTCACAAGGACAGTCGACTGCCATATAAGATAAAACTATGAGATTTTATAGGTACAGTGGACATCATATCCTAACCAAACTATCAAAACTTTTCAATTTTCACTTCCAAATGAATATTCTTGAAGTATAAATTTTCAATTTTCATTGTTGGGTGAATATTCGGTCTCTGCCCTGTTTCAAGCCACTTATAAACTCTACTCTCTCATTACATTTGTGGTACACATCTTACATGATGCGCATGTTCGATCTTTTCTTCTGTTTGTCACCTAATCTTAGCAGTAATTCAAGAAACCAGACGTGTTGGAAGTTGGAACAAGGCAAAGCATAAGAACTTTCAAAAGCTGTGTTGTTGTATGAATGAAATAAAAGGGAACTTTGTTTTACTTTTTCTTTTTCTTTAAAAAAAAATGCATAGGTAGTTGGATTTTAATTTGGTAAAACCCCATTATGATAATTTCATTTCATCTAATTTATATGATATGTATGAAAATCCCATATAATGATTAAATTGTGTACAAATAGCTCAAACAAGTAATGAAAAATAATAAAATTAAAAGTAAGCAAGTATAAAGTAGGTAAAAGTATGAGACCCTATAAGTATCATACCTTATAAGTTACAAATTTCTAAATTTTGGAATTTCAGTATATCTTATAGTACCTTTAAACCAACTTGTATTATGTTCCCTATAAAATCTATATGGTACATGTACTCTGTAAAACTCATAAATTTTTCTGTTCTTCCTATAAATTTTAAAATTATGTGATACTAAAAAAGTAATTTATATATAATATTAAAACTCCTTCATGTGTAGAATCTATGAGACATGTAACAAAATTTATAAAATAAAAAAAAAATGTATTTTTTCCTATCTTCATTATTTCAAATACTGTAGTCATATTACTTAGCAAATAGGAAAAAATTGGTGACATTAGTTTAACTGCTTAGGGTTATTAACTTATGGATTTAGGACTTTCCTTTTTATTTTTACTAAAATGTTCATTGCTAAAAAATATAATGTTCATTTATTAATATTATTTAATAATAATTTATAGAGTGAGTATAAGGTATACTAGAATCTATACATTATATACCTTGGAATGTAGGTGATAAGGCAGGTATAAGGTTAAAAGAACTTATATCTATACTCTATAATATGGGAGCAAGTTCCGAAAAATTTGTACTTAAAAAATTCTACATCAAGAACCTACTCAATTGAGTAAAGTACAAGTAAATATTCAATACAATAAGTTTACCCGCTCACTCTTAATAATAATAATAAAACATCACATAAAGAATTCAAAGAATTATATCACTCCAACTACATCATTCATAAAGACTATCAAATTAGCTCATTTGCATGGCAAGGACTTTAATGTCTAAAGATACATCAATTTCCATAATACAATTCATTTTAGTAGACTTCTTAAATATAAGTATCAATTCCACCTTCCCATTCATTGTTCCCCAATTGCTCAATGTTAAAACCTTGGAACTCAACCCATTACCGAGATCCAAAATGTTAATCAATGCAATAGGGGACAAAGTTAGTGATGCACTCGAATCTAACCGGTCGTTTTAAGTTTTAAATTTATAACCAATAAAATCTATTATTGAGCTAGGTAGTGTACCTATCAATTATAGTATAAATTTAATAGGTGTCGCCCTCTAGGATCTAGAAAACAAGTACTAATATTACCTTTTTCTACTATCTAGTCTAATTTATGATGTGAAAATTACGAATTAAATTAACAATTAACAAATCCTAGTAACCCTATAATTGAATGATATTGTCTTAAAAATGTATTCAATCACAAAATATACCCCTCATCTTGTTCCACCCCAACCCTTAAATTCTCAAAATAAGATATCAATTAATAAATCAATTTACACTTTGCACTCAAGTAATTCTCAAGTAGAATCAATTACTCTCTCAAATTGATCAATTCTTAATCATGCACAAGATAATGGAGACGTCTCCCTCACTACCGTCATGCAAGATCTCATTAAGTTCACAAATTCTAATTAATTGTAGAAAATTAATGTTTTCTTACCTCTAAGTAAAACATGTAATCTCTCTATTCATGAAGATCTAATTTATTAGACGAAACATCTTTCAATAAAATAAAAATCAAACATGCAATCAATTCACGTGTATAAATCAATCACAAGAATAGATGTAAAAATATAAAAAATTCATTAATTAATCAATGTTTCAACACATGAGTTAGGATTTCACAAGATGAAAGATATAAAGAATTACTCATCCACGGAGTTTTCAATAAGAACAAAGAATCTAGAGAAATAGAATTGATTCATGATAAAAAAGAGTAATCCCTTGTTTTGTTTTGTGATCTCCAATGATGCTCGGACAATTCTCTTCTTGAAGTTTGTAATAATGCTCCCCTAGGGTTTCCAGAATGAAGCCTGAAGAAAAGAATTCTCTCAAAAATAAAACAAAGCGTCTATTTATAGTTTTGTGAAAGCAAGGTTCAGCATGGGCATTAGCACGGCCATGCTCGAAGCCGTGTTGACTTCAAAATACGTTATTTTCACTGCCCAGTTCAGCACAGCCATGATTAGGGCAGGGCTGAAAAGAATTCTTGTTACTAATCATCATCAGTATGTAGTTGCATTTTAGCAAAATTAGATAACTTCTACAAATAGATGATCACATACAACAACAATTAACAATTTCCTCAATATACATGCTGAAGCCATAAACAACTAGACATACATTTATGATTTTTTTTTAGTAGCTATTAGATATGTTTTGTTACATATTATGATAAGTGAAGATTTAGAACAAGTAGTTGGCATGCTAAAGTGTGAACACAAAATTGCTTTACATAAAGACATATAGATCATATAAACCAGTAACCGCTCAATAGAATTCCAAGTAGTAAATCCCATATAAACAACATAAATCTACAAAATAAGAAATAAAAAATAAAAAATAAAAAGAAAATGGAACGAATACAAAGAATTATATCAAACAAACTACATAGTTTAGAGACTCCCTAGCTAGCTCATTTGCAGGACAAGGATTTCAATGCTTTGGCAGACACATCAATTTCCATCACGCAATTCATGCTAGTGGACTTTTTCTTCTTAAATATAAACATTAGTTCCACTTTTCCATTCATTGTTCCCTGGCTGCTCAATGTTAAAACCCCAGAACTTAATTCACTACCAAGATTCGAAGTGCTAGTCAATGCAGTAGAGGACAAAATCACATTAGCATCAGTCTTTTTGGTAGATTTGAAATTAGCTTTACTTTTTGGAATGTCCACTTGCCCAACTTGAATACCTCCATAGGTGAACTCCATGGTGGTGGCATCATATTTGTAAGGACCGAAGTTTGTATTCTTCACTCTTATAGGGGCAACAAAACTCATGTTAAAAGAAGGTGTTTGAGTGTTTGTTGTTAAGGTTTGAATCTCAAAAGTGCTTATTCTAAACTTGGGTCTATGTACACGCATCACAACAAGTACAAAGACTAAGATCACAATGGTTTGAAACACAGCAAAAGCAGCAATATAAGCTGCCCACTTCATCCTCTTCTTTCGCTTGTCTTCCTTCATTTGCATGGATTCCTCATCTCCTTTTGGGTATACCTGCTGGATTTTTTCTGCCATATTTTGGTAGTTTTAAGTGGATAAAGAATATAGGCTTCTATTTTTCTTACTTTAGGTCTCTTTTTCTATTTTAACTGATTGGAGGCTTGGGTTGGTTGTGATTCTTAGGATGCGGTTCCACACAACTATTTATAGCTTTTGGACATTACTATAATTCTGGGGACTGAAGATACTTTCCGAGAAATGTTCTCTCCATTACAAGCGCGTAGCTAGTACATAATATTATAGAGCAGCGGTTTGTTGACCCTCTGGATGTCGTGACTTTGGTGAAGACAAGATCGCGTCACGTTACCTAGATTTGTCCATCGAGAGAGCCTTCGATAGGTCCACATGAGTTACTTAGTCCACATATTGTACACATTTGCTGTTGCTTATCATTTTTTAACGGTCGGATGATTATCACGATTTGAAAATAATAATTGCTCCGAACGTAAGACCATATTACAAGACATGGATCATGTCATGCATGTAGTTATTATCAATTAATCATTTTAGATTATAATTACTTTTTCTTATGTGAAGGTACTTATTTATAGGTTAATGGAAGCGCTTGTAGGTCAAATGAGATATTTTATATCGCAAGTATATGTTCCCTCTTTCAAACGTAAGCCTAGACATGCCTGTGTGTGTTTTTTTTCCAAAAAATCGACCTTTTTATGGACATAGGGTCAAGTTTAAGAACTTAATCACAGCAATTTCTAACTTTGCTGTGAACACTCTTAAATTAACTTTATTTTTTCCAAGCAATTTTTTCCATTGAAACAAACCTGCGATTAGAATTTGAAACAGCACATAGCTTAATAAAGAATATTTAATTTTAATGCACTCTTACTATTTCTTTTGCATTCCTTCGTAATCCAATTAAAATCCAACTTCCACTATATTAAAAGTAAGCGAGAAATAGACTTACCGGTTTCCTTTTGATATTTCATAACAACTTATCCTTTTAAGAAGGAAGGATTTACTTTTTTTTTTTTTATTGTAATGAATCTTCTCCATCCACAACAATCGGTAAATAGCTAAGCGGAGAAAGGGACAAGCAACGGTGCCCTTGGGGTTGCAAAGGGATCAGCTATGGCAATTGAGTCAAGAAAGGATTAGGGTTTTCACCTTATTGTGAATGAAAGTTTGAAAATAATTAAGAAGAGGATTTTAGCATCTATAAGTTAAGGAGAATCCGTAAGGTATAATTATCCCTTTTCTCTTGTTTTTAAATTATTTCATTGGAATATACATACATACATAATATATATATATAAATATAATTTGATAAATGAATAGTAAAGCCTTCGATGGGAATGAGGATAGTACCAAAAGCGATAAGAATATGATAGAAAAGTAGAATTTTAATCATGTTATGGATATACCCGTTGAGTAAAATTCTGAAGAGAATTGATGGAGGCAATGAGAAAATAATATTAAAGGTATTTATAAAGCCACATTAGGAGTAGTTGATCTAATGGTAAATAGAATGGATAGAGACTAAGAGAATGAAAGACATGATGCACCGAAAACTCTTGTGCAGATTAGTTAATATCTAAAGAGCTCAGATGAAATGCATGGTCAAGTTGATAAATTATATTCTAGACTTGAACCTAGAGAGTCGGTGAAGACTGCTAGGAAAGTATAGGTGAAAGGTTTATTTAGTATAAAAATTAATTTATAAGGGGTAAAAAATGAAACAATTCAAATATTGAAAATGAATAAATAAATATGATTATATTGATATATGTGCAAATTTTAGAAAAAAAAAAAGAAGAAGAAAGAAAGTAACTACTAATAAGAAGTGTGAAATAAATAAATGACAAAATGATAAGCAAATCTATTAGATAATAAAAAGAGATGATCAGAACAATAGTACAAATATGAAGCTTAATAGATAAACTTGAAACCTAACGAACACATACAAAACAAAATAGAGATAAGCACCATATCTCTGATATAAGAAACCCAAGCCTATACAACGCCCTATAAATAATCACTTCAATAAGAGACCTCTTTCTATTAAAGGGGAGAGTAGCACAATGATAAGTTGATGATTATAGGTTAGGATCTAAATTTTTTTCTTACATTTCCAATTTTGACTTCAAAATATAAAGAATCTCATAAAAAAAACTCAAAATAAACAAAATCTAAGAACTTACATAAAAATTAATAAAGCATCACATGTTATAAACTAAAAAAAAATAAAAAAAATAAAAATTTGAGAAATCAAGCAAAAAATTAAAACAAGCCTTAATAAAACCCCAAATGTCTATGCCTGAAATTTCTAATCGAATCAAAGTTTTATTGTTAGAAATCAACTTCTAGATGCAGGTTTCCATAATGAAATTACTTTACTTTGAATTAAAGCTGCATCTGAAGAGGCTATACTAGTTGACCACCCAAACCCCTAATCAACAATTGATGCCCCTTTAGTCGTCTACCTTAGCCAACCATTCAACAATTTTCCCTCTCATTTAACCAAATTATGAGTCATTCAATTTTCAATCAAGATTCTTAATCCTAAACTATAATTATAGCCATTGTAAATGTTGGTATAATCCTATTAAAAATAATTAGTCTTAGCAAATCAAGTAATAAAGGAAGACTAAGAGAGCATAAATGTCTAAGCCTTGCATGTGCTTACAAAAGATTAAAGACGTGGACTAACATGCTTTATGGACTTGAGTAGTGAAATTTCCTATATTTTAGCTTGCCACAAAATATTTTTACATAGTCCTATTGATGATTTTAGAAACATTACTTGGTGTTGGAATAGAGCATATTAAAAGAACTTGAGATAATGTTAATTACTACCTAAAATTCGAGTGTTTTTTCAATTCTACACTTGAAGCTTGAATTATTAAATGTCATACTTAATCAAAATTTTACTTGTCAAAATTACTAACTTAATAACACTTCTATCATTATACAAGTGTTTTTTTTTTTTAATTTTTAGCAAAAAAAAAAAAAAACCCAAACAACACTTGTATAATTTGACTGATCATTATTTGCTACATAATCTATTTGAAGATGATACGGTAGTTATAAAATTTGGAAAAAAAAAAAGAATAACAAATATAAAACGTAAATATTAATTAATAAATCAATACATAACCACAATTTTGTATGTATGTATGTATCCTAATTGCCTATCTTTTAAAATAACACATCTTCCTCTTCCCTCTTTTATCTCTCTTCATGCTTCCCTCACATCCGTCCTTCTTTCCCTTGTAGCTACTACGTTTTCTTTGCAAAACATAAGAGGAATCGAAAGTTAGTGGATAGTTTCATCAATTTTTCTTCAATTTCCATGCTTCTTAGAGTGTCTAGCATGAATTATATTTAAAAAAAATTAGATCTTTGATGCATTCTTGGAAAGGGGTAGTATTAAAGGACATGGCTTTAAGGCATTTTCTTGATATGCGCACGTGTTTATGGTGTTCACATACTAAGCTTTTGCTCACTCTTGTGGACTTTTTTTTTTTTTCTATTGCAGGTATGATAGACAAGTGCTTAACCTATGATGAGGCCAGTGTAAAGCACTTTCAAGATGGGGACGACATAGAATATCTATATTAATATGATGATCAGTAGTTAGAGCAATGTGATAAGTTATTAGATAGTGTTATGTAGATGTAAGTTGTACATATTTATGTGTTGGAGATCAAATTCTAGATATTATTATTGTTTTTATCAGTTGTTGTAAAGTGCAGATAGACTCTAGTTTATTGATTCTATAATTAGGTTTTGTCAAGCTGATGTTGTTATAGGAGCTATTATAGACTCCAATTTATGTTAGTTACTTATATTGATCAAGTGTATTGCTTATGGTAATAGAGTGATTTATGTTATTTCACTTAGAGCTGTTATTTGCAAAATTAAGCTATTAAAAGTTGATGGTTACAGTAGGTTCTTAGAGTTTTTATTTGTATTTGTGCCTTTACATGTCATCACCTAATGATGACATGTGGTGAGCTATACTCACATTGAGTTCTAAGGCATTGCAACTTAAGTGATATCAGAGCTCAAGTTATGGATCTCTAGAATACTTAGGCAAATGACCAATAGAATGATGAGATGTGAAGAAAGTGAGTAAGAATACTTAGGCAAAGAAATTTACTAAGAGTTGATGATCTGATTGAGGCTAAGATTGGATGGAGGAAATTAAGAAGACGTTTGCTACATTTAGGGTGCTAGAAGATAGGGAGGTTAACTATGTAGCCTACATGTTGGAGACTTTTGCTATAGATTAGTGGGTTGTCCTTAGGCTAGTAAAGGGACTTATCAATTGGTAGAGGTTTATAGAGTTATTTAACGAGAAATATTTCCTTAGTAGGTATCGAGACAAAATGGAGACAACTTGTAATAATTTTCAATAGGGGAATAGGATAGTAAAGGAGTGTGAGGTAGAGTCAAATCATCTAGTGAAGCTCTTAAAGGAGAATATTAGAGCAAACGGCCAGTCTAGAGCCCGTAGGTTTGTTATGGGCTTGGAGCCCAACCTTCAACATGAGTTAGGTTCCTTCCAATTGACCACCTATGTTGAAGTGGTTAACACGGTAAAATTTATGGAGCAAAGTAAAAAGAGAACTGATGAGTAGCTAAGTCATAAGACAAGAGTAATTTAGAGAAAGAGGCTAGTACAAGGGATTATCATTTAAGATATGGGCAAGAAGTCCTAAGTGCTACAAACCAAACTTGTAGTAGTGCTAGCTCACCCTTCACAAATTAGATTAGTTCCATTGGCTCTTCCTTCAAATTCTTCAATTAGGTGCACCAAGTACTTTGGATCACATGAGTTGAGAGATTGCAAGCGGCTTATGGGAATGTGCTTTGATGTAGGAGGATAGGGCATAGTAGTAAAACTTGGACAAAGAAATCCATACCTCTCACCTTTTGCTACCTATGCAAGTAAAGGGGGTATAAGGTGGCAAACCGTGGCAATACAAGGAGTGAAGCGGCCTCAATAGGTTGTGAGTCAAGTAACCCCAGTATAGCAAGTAGTAAAGCCTTAGGCAAGAGTCCAAACTAGTAGACCCCAAGTAAGTGGTCTAAGGTAGAGGGTACCGGCTAGAGTTTTTGCTCCTTAGCAGTAGCATTTATAAGTGTTATAAAACACTTATTAATTATTAATTATTATATAGTCTTTAGTTTAATTTCTAAGTATTTTAAATAGATATTACACTTAATTAGCCTCTATTTTAATGTAACTTTTGATAAAATGAAGCAAAGTCACATAATTTACTTGCGAATCGGAGAAAAAATGACAAAGTTATGGAATATGATAGGTTAACACAATCACTAACATGACCATATCGAGAGCCATGTCAAGCTTAACTTGGAAAAAAGCTTGAAAGAAACCTATGCAAGAGGCCTTGCAAATGTACGTGAGTAGTGACAAACCTATGTCAAAAGGCCATGATGAGGCTTATTTTCAAGAATTTTCAAGGAATTTCGAGATCAGAGCTTATGACAATGTCAAATGAAGATTCCACTTTCCAAATCAATTGCAGATGCTGAAAACTACTTTCCTAAAAAGTGATTAATCTAAAAGATTTAATTTCCTTTTTGTAAAGCTAAGTTTCCTACTCTTTGAAGATATGATTTCCTACCTACTAAAGCTTTGTTTCCTCATCTATGAAAACTGTGATTCTACTTTAGAAAACTACACCTTTTCTAGATGGGTGGTATCTAACCAATATAGAAGGGGCAAAGTCCAAGCATTGAGACATGGAGTTTTAGAGTTAACATTAGAGTAGTTATAGAATTTTATTGCTATTGATGCTTTTCTTTATGCATTATTTCTATAGTTTTTCCTTCAATTTCAATATGATACTAGCTTAATTTCCTTTTGTAATTTAGTATAATGAACTTTAAATTGATAATTTATTATTCAATGAAGTTATTGATATTCTTATAATCTAATTATGTGTGCTTTATTGTTTTCAAATTAATATTACCAATGTATTAGTTTGAAGACTAATTTCATTCATAAAGATTGAGAGATCATATGTCTGAATAAATCTAGCATAATTGGAAGGAGTTGCACGCAATCTTAGAGATATGACGATGTAAATATTTTAAATTAGGGTCAAACTTAATAGTGAAATTCACATATTAAAGGTGATGCAATTCTAGCAATTTTAATCAGGAAGAGATTTTGATTAATCAACCTTGAATAAAAAATTAATAGACTCAAGAGAACTAATAGGTCAATTTAGGAATTACCACAGTTCAAGAATATAACAATGGAATTGAATAGTAATTCTAGAGGGATTTAATAGCCAACTATACTTTTATAGTTTGTTACTTTCTTAAATTACTTACTAATTTTTCTCATTCAGTTTTTAAGATTAAGAAACATGAGAAAAAAATTAATACTAATAATCATAATCTCTATCAAGCCAACACTCAATATTAATATCTACTATAATATTAAATGGAGAAATGCCCTTACTTTTAGGTTTTAAAATAATAGGATAAACCAATATGAAACACTAGGACACCTCTGACATGGACACTATCGCAAATACGCTCCTTGTACACTCTCATAGTGCTAATGTTTTATTTGATACTAGTGCCACACATTTGTGTGTTTCTAATTTGTTTGCACAAGTGCATGGCTTAACTATTGATAGTTTAGGTGATTTAGTGTGAGCACTCCTTTAGGAGCTAGGCGAGTTTTAGATCAAGTTTTTCGAGATGTTGGCATAGAGAAAAAAGGTAGGATGATGCCAATAGTTCTTTTGATGCTTGAAATGATAGATTTTGATGTAATCTTAAGGTTTAACTAGCTATCGAAGTGCCATGCCACCATCAACTTCATAACCTAGTGGTTCTTTTTAACTTACCTAGTAAGGAATCTTTTAGTTTTATGTTGAAAGCTCAAAGACCTATAAGGTTGCTCACTTTTGAATCGTAGGTTAGAAGTAAGTTAACTATAGTAGCATTTAAAGCAAGTGAGTCAAGAAAGCTTGAATAGGTACCAATAGTAAAGGATTTCTTTAATGTCTTTCTAGATAAGCTACCTAGGTTACCTCTAGTTAGGGAGATAAAGTTCAACATCGGCTTGGTGCCTAGTATAATGCCAACATCTAAGTCACCTTATAAGATAATGCTAATAAAATTAGGAATGTTGAAGACTCAACTACAAGATTTACAAGATAAATGGTTCATCAAGTCGAGTGTGTCCCCATAGGGTGCACAAGTTATTTTTTTCAAAAAGAAAGATAATGGTATGAGACTCTATATAGATTACATAAGGTTGAACCGAGTCACCATTTAGAACAAGTATCCCCTCTTTAGAATGGGTGGTTTATTTGACCAGTTATAGGAAGCTTAAGTCTTCTCAAAAATTGATCTAAGATCATGCTACCATTAGCTGAGGATCTAAGAAGAGGACATCTAGAAGACAACCTTCGGGACTTAATATAGGCATTATAAGTTCTTACTAATGCCCTTTTGACTAATAAATGCACTAGTGGTGTTTATAGGCCTAACGAACTAGGTATTTAGAGACTTCTTGGACAAGTTTGTAGTCATTTCCATTAATGACATCTTGATATATTCTAAGAGTAAAGAAGAGTATGAGGAGCATTTGAGGTAGGTGTTAAGTAGGTTTCATTCTAAGAAGTTATATGTTAAATTTAAAAAATGTGACCTTTGGTTTAAATAGGTAGTTTTCTTAGGTCATGTAGAAAATAATGAGGGCCTTTCGTTGGACCTAGATAAAAGTGAGAGTTGTAGTAGACTGGCCTAAACTAAAGACTATGAAGGAAATCAAAAGCTTCCTAAGTTTAGCTAATTACTATAGGTGATTAGTAGAGGGATTTGCTAGTTCAACGGCTCCGTTGACTAAGTTAACACAAAAGGGAGTGAAATTTGTTTAAGATAGCAAGTGTGGAGATGGTTTCCAAAGGTTCAAAGAAAGTTAGTTTTAGCTCCAATTTTAGCATTACCCAAGGGAAGAGTTCATCATATTCAATTATGCATCAACTCATGGGTTAGGCTATGTCTTGATGCAGGATGGGAGAATTATAGCCCATGCATCACACCAATTGAAAGCCATATGAGAGGAATTACCCTACTCTGGACCTATAGCTAGTGACAATTATTTTAGCACTTAAAATGTAGAGATAATATCTATATGGAGACAAGTGCAAAGTTTTTATCGACCATAAGAGTTTGAAGTACATCTTCACCCAAAAGAAGCTAAACATGAGATAGAGGAGATGGTTAAAGCTGATTAAAGATTATGTTCTTGTAATTCAATACCATTCAAGAAGGACTAATATAGTAGCAAATGCCCTCAATAAGAGTAAACAAGGTAATCTTGCAACTCTAATCACTTCTCAATAGGAGTTAGGAGCAAAATTAGCTAGTTTGTACATCCAACCAACCCTTGTGAGCAGAATTAAAGCTACTTAAACAAAGATGTTGACATTTAAGAGATAAAGGGTAAAATAGAGCAAGGTAGAGTAGTTGAGTTCAATGTTGATGCAAAAGGTATCTTGAGGTATGAAACTAAGTTATGTGTGCTAGGTAATGTAGAATTGAAGATAAAAATCTTGAATGAAGCCCACTGCTTTAAGTACTCAATTCAGCTTAGGAGTACCAAAATATACAAGGATTTAAGGTGTCATTCCTACTAGAAAAATATGAAGCAATAGATAGCTGAGTATGTTATCAAGTGTATGACTTTTTAGCAAATCAAAATTGAACATCAAAGACCGACCAGTGAATTGTAGCTACTTTCAGTACCCAAATGGAAATAGGAGCATGTGATTATAGACTTTATCACAACCCTCCTTAGGACCAAGGAAAGGCAAGATGTAATATGGATAATAGTTGATAGGTTAACCAAGTCAACCCACTTTGTACTGATCAACTTTGGGTATAAATTGGAAAGATTGGTGAAGTTGTACATATAGGAGATAATAAGGTTACATGGGGTGCTGATAACTATAACTTTTGATAGAGACAGTCGGTTTGTCAGCAAGTTTTGGAAGAGCTTACATAAGGCTTCAGGTATAAAACTACAATTCAGCACTACTTTCTATCCTTAAACCAATAGGCAATCTAAAAGAGTCTTTTAGATTTTAGAAGACTTGCTCAGAGTGTGTGCACTTGATTTTGGAGGCAATTAGAACAAGCATTTACCTTTGGTCAAGTTTGCCTATAACAATAATTACCTAGCAATCATACAAATAACTCCATATGAAGCATTATATGGAAGGAAGTGTAGGTCACCCATCTATTGGGATAAAGCAGGTGAAAGGCAAGTGTTAGGACCCAAGTTAGTGCAAGAGGTATTAATAAGGTGAAATTAATCAAGTAGAGAATACAGGTAGCCTAAAGTCACTAGAAAAGTTATGCAAATAAATGGTGACAACCTTTAGAGTTCTAAGTAAGAGATAAAGTATTATTGAAAATCCCTCCAACCAAGGGAGTAATCAGGTTTAAGTTAAGAGGAAAGTTGAATCAAAGATATGTTAGCTTATTTGAAATATTGGAAAAAATTGGTAATGTAGCTTATAGATTGGCACTACCACTGAGTCTACAAGATGTATTCCATATATCCATGTTAAGGAAGTATGTGCTTAATTCAGATCAAGTAACTACACTTAAACCCTTGAAGGTGTAATTAAATCTTTCTATAGCTAGTAGACACTAAGAAACAAATACTAAGGAAACGAGTGATCAAGTATGTGAAAGTGTAATGGACAAATTAAATCGAAAGAGAAGCCACATAAAAGCTTGAAGAGGAGATGGGGAAGATGTATCCAAAACTCTTCAATGGTTTAGGTAAACTTTCGAGAACAAAAGTTTCTCTAGAAGGAGGAATGTCAAATCTAAAAAAAAAAACAAAAAAATAAAATTTAAATAATAATAGATAGATAAATACATAATGGAAGTATCGTAATTTTAAATATATATATATATATATATCTTAGTGATAGAGCCATTTTATACTCAATCTTTATAGTATAAGTTGTGTCAATTTATTATTGATTTTATAGAAATCATAAGGAAATGGTACTTAATTCTATTATGGTGATAAATCAGGTTAAATGGAGTCAAGGATGCTAATTCAAGTATATTAGAGAAGTCATCTACAGCTTGGACCAAGACAAGGAATTACACCACCGGAGGAAAGCACATGAGCATGTATCTGTCTAGAAGGAGGCACGGTTTGAGATCTGGCCATGTTGTAAACCGTGCTACATACTGCAGGAGAAAGAGAGACATGGCTTAGGGCACGGCCGTGGTGGAAGACGTGGGAGAAACCGTGCTTGGAGCCGTGGTGAAAGCTAGATGTGCCAAGGAGAAGAAATTGTGGAACTTTGATAGAGGAAGGCACGGCCTAGGATCTAGCCGTGGTGTAGACCGTGGTACACACTGGACAAGGATGAAGACTTGTTGATTATGCACAGAGGAAGGCACGGTTGGAAATCTAGCCGTGGGTGGAGCCGTGGTACACACTGGACACGGAAGGTGATACGTGAAATATGCACAGAGGATGACACGGCTTGACCCACGGCCATGGGGTAGGGCGTGCCAGGCGAACGAATATTCACTTCTCGAAATCTACTTGGAAAAGGAAAGATATTTTCGTATCTTGCTAGCAAAAGATCACATGCCATCCCTCTAACAATATAAATAGAACCAACCCTAGAGGGTTAGGGAAATCGTAAATCTGGAAATCTTTAATCTTTAACCTTGGAGATAAGAAGGAAGGAGGGAGGCAGAGCCGACAACCGGGTTCATCATGTTTTTACTTTTTATTTCCGTTTTTCTTATGAACATGAGTAGCTAAGCTACTTTTCTAGCCAAAGGGTCATAGATGTTTAATTCTCCACGAATTGTGAGGTCTAATTGACTTGTATTTATTTTGTTCTTTGTTTTTGGGTATTCATATATCTTCTGATCGTTTTGTCATCATTATCTTTGTTGATTGGTATGAATAAAGCTCTTCTACTCAATTAGCAAGTTAATATAATGTCAACTAGCACGTCAAATCCGTAATTGTTTGATTGTTCTAGTCTCAGTGACACAATAACATGTTTGGTTATAAGAATAGATAACCGAATTCATGTTATGGAGGTGTATGATCATGTTTAAATAGGTTATCTTATAATCTACTGGCATGAATTGGTAGTCTCTCTAGATTTTAATGCTATTGATAGATTAAATCCTAAGCGCTTGTCTAGGGTTGTCTAATCAATAAGAGAAATAATTCAAAGCGCTTGTCTTGGTTATCGAGGAAGTAAGGAGAGATAGGTTGTTAGAGCTTGTTAATAACCATAACCAATTTATCTAGAACTAAGAATAGAAAACATTTGCATCGATGATCAATTCCTAGAATTAAACTATCTTGATTCCTTTGGCTAGGCTTTTATCAATATTCGATTTTCTTATCTTGTTTTAACTTTATTCAATTCACAAACAAAACCCCGCATTTTTCTTTTCATCTTTATGCTCTTTGAATAGAAATATCTTTAACCAATCCCTGTGGATTCGACCCTACTCACCACTATATGCAAATCATATAATTGTCTAGGAGTAGGTTTTATTTTTGTTGGACTCGACAACCATCACTTAGCTACCTATCCTTTAAAACAATGTATCTCTCTCTTCCCTCATGTTCTTCCTTCTTCCCCAGCGATTACCACACTTCCTTTGCAAAACACAACAGGAATCGAGGGTAAGTGGGTCATTTTTTCAATTTTTCTTAAAGTGTCTAACACGAATTAGATTAAAAAATTAGATCTTTGATGCATTTTAGAAAAAGGGTAGCATTAAAGGATGAGTTTTTTAAGTGTTTTCATGGTAAGTTTGGACCTTTGGATTGTGTTAAAGCATGTTTTCTTGTGGGTATGCGTTAAAAGCATGTTTGGGGGTCTCAAATCATAAGTTTGTAGGAGTTTTGCTTATGGGTGTTAAGTTCTTCAAGATATCAAGTAAGTTTTGATTCAATTGTGTTTCTTTATGGATTGAAGGTTGTTATTTGATGCATTTATGCGGTTGAAGTCGAAGTAGATGTATGTGTGTTAAGTTAGGTTTGCTTAGTATGAAGTGGTTAAGGGTTAGGTGAAGTTTTTGTGATGTTTCAAGGGGTGAGATGAGCAAAAAAAAAAAAAAAAAATCTATAGAAAATTTCAAGTAAGGTGTTTCTAGTGCTTAGAGGTTTATTTAGAGGGTGTAGTTAGGTTGAATAGGAGATAGTTAGTAGGTTACCTAAAAGGTATTGTAAAAGGTAAGGCTGAATAGAGGATAGTTAGAGGGTGTCGCAAAAGGTTAGGTTAAATTGAGGATAGTTTAAGGGTTACTTAGAAGGTACTATAAAAAATTAGGTTAAACAAAGTATAGTCAAAGGGCTATTCAAAAGGTGTAGTAAAGGGCTAAAGTAAATAGAGTTTAGTTAGAAAGTTAGTTGAAACATTTAATAAGAAGTTAAAGGGAGTGAAAACTAGGCAAAGGGTTAAGCAGAAGGATAAATAAATTGTTAAGTGATAAAATTAATTTACAGCCAACATAAATAAGTACTAAGTGTATTTATTCTCTTTTTTAAGTGTTAGAGTTCAAAAAATCCAAAAACTAATTGAGTCACCTATTCCATGTATGTGTTTACTATGGCTACTGATTGTGTTTGTTAGACCAGAAGAAAATGAACTTAATAAATATCCTACTCACAATTGTTTTGTTTCATGTGCATAGCTCAACTTAGGAGTTAAAAGTGGCAGAACCTTAAGGAACACCCATTGATCAGTATATGATAGTGTCCTTAGTGGAACCATATACCAAAAGGATCTAAGGTAGGTTTAGGGGTATTAAGGTTGAATGTGGCAATTCCTGATACCAATCTAGAAAGTTAGAAATGAAAGTGGCAATTCTCAACATAGAAATGAAAGTGTAAGTAGGTTTTTCACTTGTCAAGATTAATAGCTTGCCCATCATGGAGCGTGAAGATACTTTGGGTAATAAAAGACTTTTGATAAAGAAAACCTAAGAAGTCGAGGTTTTCAACTCGTGTATATACTTACTGCATAACACACACACGCATAGATAATATATGTATAGGGAAAATTATAAGCTAGTAGATTCAGGTTTAGGGTCAAATTTAAATAGAGGATTGAACTTTCACAAAGTTAAAATAAAGGATCAATGTTATGTAAAGTAATACAAACAAAAGATCCTATTATAGCATTTTATAGACTTTAAGGGATCCTTCATTTAAATTACTTGACATATTTATAGGACAATATCGAACACTCTATTTGAACTTCTTAATATAATGTTAATCCTCCATTTTAACCACTTAGCATAACTTTTATACTCTATTTTAACTATTTGAAAGTTCAATCTTCAATTTAAACTTAATCCCAAACATTAATCTTCTCACTTATAATTTTGCCTATATATATATATATATATAAGGAAAGTTATCGAAGAATTAACACCTTAAGTATAAATTGTAAAATTTGATATATAGATAATAAAATGTTGTAGGATGGCATGTAAGAATATTAATAGAAGAAATAAGAGCTTGTTAACATGAAAAGTAGAATATCAATAATGTTACTTTTGTTAAGGGAAATTTTTGTGGATGAATAGAATTGATGGAGGCACTAAGAAAATTATATATATTGAGGATCTTCTAGGTATCATATGGTTGTCAAAAATTTATGGTACTAGATTAGACAAAACATTTTATTCTTTATTTGATTTGCATATTTTCTTCGTTATTGGATAAAAACGATTCTAAAGTACTGAAAAAAAAATGCTTATATTTTGTACTATTCAAAATATGTTTTAAAAATCAAATTCTCCAAAAATATACAAAAATCCTTATTTAGTATTTTGTATATCATGTTTAGTGTAGTACTTTGTATATTCAAATAGTGAACATCATAAAAATCCTTATCTAATATTGCACACACTAAATTTAGTATAACTAAGTTGTACTACCCTATTTTCTTTATTCTGTATTGTACTGCAATCCAAATATTAGTCTAGAAGCACATTAAAAGTTCATCAATTACTAAACAAAATGGATAGTGATGTTATGGATTTTGTAACAATATTGTGTACATTTTGTAGCAATTAACCAACCTTGGCAAGTCAAGGACTGGATTTGCTACCTATGATGGAATGAATATTTTGATTTATTTGGCTTGTAGTTTGGCATCGAAGTTTGTAACCGCTTCAGGTAAAGAACTGAGGCAACATAGATTGTGAAATTCGATAAGTTCTTGACAGTCTGTAGTTGTGGTATCGTGGACCCTGTATGAGATGACTTAGCAATTGGTTTGGGTAATGGTTATTAGCTTATGGATATGGTTATGGCTTTTGATATTGTAGGACGTTGGAATAATTTCTGTGCGCTATTCCCTGTCTCACAATAACTAGTAAGTAGGAATGTGTATTAGTGGTATTTGCAATGTCGCATTTAGTTAATAATTTTAGATCTCATGCGTTTGCGCATTGAATGTGATTATAGGTATGGTTTTTACTTATTAGACTTCATATTTCACTCACTGTCGGTCTTGTTTCACAATATTTTAGGTAATAAAAAACTTCAAACAAACAAGACTTGAAAAGCGTTTATTTATGAGTCTTGTATGCGCTTACTAAGGAATAAGTACAAGCGCAAATGACATGCTCCATAAATTTGGAAGGTGATATTGCGTATTCATTAGTTTGTCCGTAAATATTTTTATGTAATTTTGTCAATGGTTTGAGAAACCACACTTGGTGATGGAACAGGGCAAGTCAAAAGAATTTCTAGAGCTATGTAGTTGTATTAATTTATAGAAAAATTAATTATTTAATTTCAAAAAATAGTATACATAGTAGCAATTTAGCAAAATTAGATAACTTTTACAAACAGATGATCATACACAACAACAATTAACAATTTCCTCAAAACACATGGTGAAGCCACAAACAACTGGACATACACTTTCGATATATTTTAGTTTCCTTTAGATATGTTTTGTTACATAATATGATAAGCAGAAGATTTAGAACAAGTAATTGGCATCCTTAAGTGTGAACACAAAATCGCTTTACGTAAGAACGTATAGATCATATAAACTAGTAACTGCTTAATAAAATTCCAAGTAGTAAATTCCAAACAAACAGCACAAATTTACAAAACAAGAAATAAAAAATAAAAAGAAAATGGAACGAATACAAAGAATTATATCAAACAAACTACATAGTTTAGAGACTCCCTAGCTAGCTCATTTGCAGGACAAGGATTTCAATGCTTTGGCAGACACATCAATTTCCATCACGCAATTCATGCTAGTGGACTTTTTCTTCTTAAATATAAACATTAGTTCCACTTTTCCATTCATTGTTCCCTGGCTGCTCAATGTTAAAACCCCAGAACTTAATTCACTACCAAGATTCGAAGTGCTAGTCAATGCAGTAGAGGACAAAATCACATTAGCATCAGTCTTTTTGGTAGATTTGAAATTAGCTTTACTTTTTGGAATGTCCACTTGCCCAACTTGAATACCTCCATAGGTGAACTCCATGGTGGTGGCATCATATTTGTAAGGACCGAAGTTTGTATTCTTCACTCTTATAGGGGCAACAAAACTCATGTTAAAAGAAGGTGTTTGAGTGTTTGTTGTTAAGGTTTGAATCTCAAAAGTGCTTATTCTAAACTTGGGTCTATGTACACGCATCACAACAAGTACAAAGACTAAGATCACAATGATTTGAAACACAGCAAAAGCAGCAATATAAGCTGCCCACTTCATCCTCTTCTTTCGCTTGTCTTCCTTCATTTGCATGGATTCCTCATCACCTTTTGGGCATACCTGCTGGATGTTTTCTGCCATATTATGGTAGTTTTAAGTGGATAAAGAAAAAAATATAGGCTTCTATTTTTTTTACTCTAGGTCTTTTCTGTTTTAACTGATTGGAGGCTTAGGTTGGTTGTGATTCTTAGGATGCGGTTCCACACAACTATTTATAGCTTTGGGACATTACTATAATTCTGGGGACTGAAGATACTTTCCGAGAAATGTTTTCTCCATCACAAACGCGTAGCTTGTACATAATATTTTAGAGCAGCAGTTTGTTGACCCTCTGGATGTCGTGACTTTAGTGCAGACACGATCTCGTTACGTTACCTAGATTTGTCCATCGGGAGAGCCTTCGATGGGTCCACATGAGTTACCTATTCCACATACTGTACATATTTCCGTTGTTTATGATTGTTTAACAGTCGGATGATTAAACAGTACGAAATAAATATCTCGATTTTAAAATAATAATTTTTCCAAACGTAAGACCATATTACATGACGCGGATGATGACATGCATGTAGTTATTATCAATTAATCATTTTAGATTATAATTACTTTTTTCTTATGTGATAGTACTTATTTATAACTTAATAGAGGCGCTTGTTGGTCTAATGAGATATTTTGATAGTGTTTGCTTAATGGTATTGAACAGGATAAGAAGTACTGGACAGTATAAAATAAGGACTGAACAAAAAAAAAAAATTGTACCACATTTGGTTTGTTCAGTACTAAACAAAGATTTTTGTGTTATCCAGTATTTGGAATTGCAAAATATTGGACTAAACATATTAAATTTGATAATTATACCCTTTTAATTATATCATGATCATTTATACATATTTAATATTATTATTAAAAAAATACAATTTAAAGAGATTATAAATTATATAAAATAATTTACGTAAATCCATTGATTGAAAAAATTTAATAATTCATATTATAAATTACAATAATTTATGTTATATTTAATAAAATAACATATTACTTACTTTTCTTTTATCTTAAAAATCATGTTCCGATATAGTATATATACATGATAAATAATATACAATATAAAAGAATCTTGACTCGAAATTAGTAATAAACATGGTTTAAAAAAAAACTTATGTTATATTATTTTTCTCATGCTGTGTAATTTTCTTTATTCTTATCATATTGAAAATCAAAACGTGAGTTTGTAATCAAGTTAAGACATGTGATGATCTATTTATACATGAAAGATTGATCCACCACTACCATCCCATTTCAACGGACATCTAAACGCACAGCGACAACCAAATGGAGAGCATACGGCGAAGATAGAAAAGTAAGCGAGGGAAATCTAAACGGACGACGACAACCACAAGTAGAGCATGTAGGGAACATAGAAAAGCAAGCAAGAATGTGAGAAAGAAGGGAAGAATGCGAACCTGACGACGACTTCTAGTGTGATGACAGCGACGTTTGAATAGCATTCGATTGTACAATGAATCTCGTTGTTAGAGCTGCGCCGATGGGTTTTCCTACTGCACTTGAAGGGTAAGCTAGTGCGGTGCGGATGGGTTCAAATGAAAAGGGTTTGAGGAGGTAGGGTTTGTTTATAAAGAGAAAAATATGAAGGGTAAGTTGGGGATTTCGAAAAAAATGATTTTTTGTCTAATACCAGATTTTTTATACGTAATAACATGTGGTACAAAAATTTGCCATTTTGTCTAGTACCATATTGAATTTTTGTCTAGTACTTTTTTCATAAATAGTAACCAAACGCAGGACAAAAAAATTTATCTCTCCAGTACCATATTTTTGTGGCAACCAAACGTTACCTTTATATCGCAAGTATATGTTGCCTCTTTCAAACATAAGCCTAGACATGTCTGTGTGTGTGTTTTCCCAAAAAATTCGACCTTTTTATAGACATAAGACACAGGAACAAGTTTAAAAACTTAATCGCAGCAATTTTTAACATTGCTACGAACACTCTTAAATTAACTTTATTTTTTCCGAGCAATTTTTTCCATTGAAACAAACCTACGATTAGAATTTGAAACAGCACATAACATAATAAAGATGTTCAATTTTAATTCACTCTTACTATTTCTTCTACATTCCTTCATAATCCAATTATAATCCAACTTCCACTATATTAAAAGTTAGTGAGAAATAGACTTACCGGTTTCCTTTTGATATTTCATAACAACTTATCCTTTTAAGAAGGAAGGATTTATTATTTTGATTGTAAAGAATCTTCTCCATCCACAACAATCGGTAAATAGCAAAGCAGAGAAAGGGACAAGCAACGGTGCCCTTCAGGCTGCAAAGGGAGCAGCTATGGCAAGTGAGTCAAGAAAGGATTAAGGTTTTCACCTTATTGTGAATGAAAGTTTGAAAAGAATTAAGAAGAGGGTTTTAGCATATATAAGTTAAAGGACAATCCGGTTCTCTTATTTTTAAATTATTTAATTAGAATATTTGAGTGGCTGCATGAAATGCATAATGGATCTTAATTAGATCATACATACATACATACATACATACTCTTCAAGAAGTACTATTTGTTATTTGCTATGAAGTACTATCAAGAGGTCTTATTGAGTTAATAAAAAAGAACCCAATGATGACTTATCAACGTGGTAAAATTATGTGCATTTCTCATTTGACATTTGCATATGATTGCATACTCTTCATTAATGGATGCACCAAATCAATCAAAAAGGTACATTCATTTTTAGGTTGGAATGAGAACATTTCAATCAAAAAATAAACAAAATCAAAAGTTCTTTTTTTTTTTTTTTTTACTATGGGGGAAGATAATTCTTCTTTATTAGTAAGAGCAAGAGAAATATTAGGATTTCAAAGAGGAGAATCTTCTTTTCATTGCTTGGGTTGTCCTTTGATTGTTGGGAGAAAAAGGAAACTAATATTCTTTGATTTAGTCCAAAGAATCAAAAACAGAATTGAAAATTGGACTAACTACTAGCTATTTGAAGGTGGTAGATTGGTGTTAATCAAAAGTATTCTACATTCCATGCCTTTATATGTGTTACAAGAACAAAATCCTCCCCAATCTATCATTAAAGACCTAGAAAGATGCTTTGCAAAAAAATTTCGGAAAACATCAGAAAACTAAAAAGGTATTCATTAGATGAAATGGAAGAAGGTTTGTAATCCCATAGAAGAAGGAGGCTTGGGTATTCGTAAGCTAGAGGATATAGTCAAGGTACTAGACATGAAGTTATGGTGGTGGTTGAGATCGAGAGACTCTTTGTTTGCAAACTACATCAACACCAAGTATGTATGCGATTCACACCCATGCTTAGTAAAGGAAAAAAGGTTCAATTCACCTATTTGGAAGAGAATTATTAGAGCTAAATCAAAGGGTGAGAATCATATATATTTTTATATCTGAACTGGAAACAGTAATTTTTGGATTGACAATTGGTATGAATCCTCTATTCTTCATCATTTAATGCCATCACAAGAATATTGTAAGGAAAAATTAAGTGATTACAAATCTAAAAATGGATGCAATTTGGAATTATTACAACAACGCTTAGGTCATGAACATGCTTCTAATATATCAAAAATCTCATGCGATTCATCCACTCCTGATTGCATTCTATGGAAGCTAGCAAAGGATGGAAAGTTCTCAAACAAACAAACATGGAATTCCATAAAGGAATCACAAGCCTTTTTGTCTTCACAAAATCATCATTATTGGAACAATAGAATCCCTACAAAAATTTCCATATTTCTATGGAAGTTAAAAGAAAAAGCAGTTCCCACAGATGACGTGTTGATGAAGAGAGGAATTCAAATAGTTTCTCATTGTTGGAATTGCAAAAAGGAAAGGGATTTGGTTGATCATTGCTTCTTTGAATGCAAGATTTCAAAGAATATTAGAAGCAACTTCTTGGATATTCAACTTACCTCCTATAAACAAATTTAGATCCATAGGACATTTCATACTATGGTGGTCCACAAGATATAAAGAAGAAAATGAAAAGGTAACTACAGTGATTGCTTATCTTCTATGGTTTTTCTAAAGATTGAGACTAGAGTAAAAACATAGAGAAGTGGTGAATTTAAATTAGGCAATTGGAAGAGATGTAGCAGAAAGCTTATTAGCCTTTTAGATCTTTCCACCTTCTGAAAGTACAATCAAATGAAAGAAATCAATTGCAGTTACATAGACCAGACCACAAGTAGACAAGATAAAGCTCAATACAAATACATCCTTTTCAAATGGATATACAGTAGGAGGAGGTTTAGCTAGAGATGAGCATGGACACATTAGATTTGCCTTTGGTTACACATCATCGGCTGGTAACATAACACAAGCATAGATCTCAACGATAGAGCATGGACTGATACTTTGTCAACAATACAAGCTATGTTAAATCATAATAGAAGCGAACTCAAGAATAGCAATAAAATGGATTGAAGATGGTGTTAACATTCCATGGAATTTGTTTTATACATATAGAACATAAAAATGCTAATGAAGGAAATGGAAGCATCAATCACTCTTATTTATAGAGAAGTAAATAAAGCAGCAGATCACCGAGCAAACAAAGCAAGAAAGACTAACAAAAGCTTTTGTGATGCCTAATTTCTTTCATTTGGATTCTATATGTACAGGTTTAATACTTTTAGATCCAAAAGAGTTGCTTTGTATCAAAAACTAAAAAACCAATTTCAAAAGAATAAATAATATTATTTATTTTTGGAATATATATATATATATATATATATAATTTGATAAGTGAATAGTAAAGCCTTCGATGGGAATAAGGATAGTACCAAAAGTGATAAGAATGTGACAAAAAGGTAGAATTTTAATTATGTTATGTATATACCCATTGGGTAAAATTCTTGTAGATTAAGATAATTGATGGAGGCAATGAGAAAATAATATTAAAGGTATTTATAAAGGCAGACTAGGAGTAGTTGATCTAATAGTAAATAGAATAGATAGAGACTAAGAGAATGAATGACATGATGCACCAAAAACTCTTGTGGAGATTAGTTGATATTTAAAGAGCTCAGATGAAATGCATAGTCAAGCTGATAAATTATATTCTAGACTTGAAGTTAGAGAGTAGGTAAAGACTGCATGGAAAGTATAGGTGAAAGGTTTATTTAATATAAAAATTCATTTATAAGGGGTAAAAAAATGAAACAATCCAAATATTAAAAATAAATAAATAATATGATTATATTGATATATGTGCAAATTTTAGAAAAAGAAAAAGTAACTAGTAATAAGAAGTATGAAATAAATAAATAAATGATAGGCAAATCTATTAGATAATAAAAGGAGATGATCAAAACAATAAAGAAATAGTACAAATATGAAACTTAATAAATAAACTTGGAACCTAACAAACACATACAAAACCAAATAGAGATAAGCACCATATCTCTAATATAAGAAACCTAAGCCTATACAAAGCCCTATAAATAATCATTTCTTAATAATCACTTCAACAAGAGATCTCTTACTATTAAAGGGGAGAGTAGCACAATGATAAGCTAATGATTGTAGGTCAGGATCTAAAACTTTTTCTTACATTTCCAATTTTGACTTTGAAATATAAAGAATCTCATAGCAAAACGCAAAATAAACAATATCTAAGAATTTACATAAAAATTAATAAAGCATCATATGGTAAAAACTAAAAATAAACAAAAAATGAGAAATCAAGCAAAAACTAAAGCTAGACCTTAATAAAACCCCAAATCCCTGAGCCTAAAATTCCTAATTGAATCAAAGCTTAATTGTTAGAAATCAATTTCTAGATGCAAGTTTCCATAATCAAATTACTTTAATTTGATTTAAGGTTACGTCTAAAGAGGACAAACTATTTAACCACCCAAAACCCTAATCAATCGTTGATGCCTCTTTAGTCATCTACCTTACCTAACCATTCAACAATTATTCCTCTCATTTAACCAAATTATGAGTAGTTCAATTTTTAATCCTAGTTCTTGATCCTAAACTATAATTATTGCCGTCGTAAACATTGGTATAATCCTATTAAAAATAACTAGTCTCAACAACCCAAATAATAAAGGAAAACATAGAGAGCATAAATGTCTAAGCCTTGCATGTGCTAACAAAAGCTCAAAGATGTGGACTAACATGCTTTATGGATTTGACGAGTGACATTACCTATATTTTGGCTCACCACCAAATATTTTCATGTAGTTTTGTCGATGATTTTAGAAAAATTACTTGGTGTTAGAATAGAGCATATTAAAAGAACTTGAGATAATGTTAATTACTGCTTGAATTTCAAATGTTTTCCCAATTTTAAACTTAAAGTTTGAATTTACTTAATGTCATACTTAATCTAACTTTTACTTGTCAAAATTACTAACTTAAGCAACACTTGTATCATTTGACTAATTATTATTTGCCACATAAGAAAATATGAAATGAAAATATTAATGAATAGATCAATACATAATGATAGTTTTGCAATTTAATAATAATATCTTAACTATCTTTCCCTTAAAATAACATATCTCCCTCTTCCCTCTTTTCTCTCTCTTCTCGCTTCCCTCACATTCTTTGTTCTTTCCCTCGCAGTTACCACCCTTTCTTCATGCTTCTTAGAGTTTCTAATGTGAATTATATTAAAAAAAAAAAAAATTAGATCTTGGATGCATTCTTGGAAGTGGGTAGTATTAAAGAATGAGTTTTAAAACCATTTTCATGATAAGTTTAGACCTTTAGATTGTGTTCAAGTAATTTTTTGTATGGGTTTGTATTAAAAACGTGTTTAGGGGTCTTAAATCACAAGTTTGTAGGATTTTTACTCGTGGATGTCGAGTTCTTCGAGATATCAATAATTAATTTTGATTTAATGGTTGTTAATTGATGCATTTATGTGGTTGAAGTCAAAGTAAATGCATGTATTTTAAATTAGGTTTGCTTAGTATGAAGTGGTTAGGAGTTGGGTGAAGTTTTGGCGATGTTTTTTGGGGTTAGATGAGAGAAAAAAAAATCTATAGAAAAATTCAAGTAAGGTGTTTCTAATGCTTTAAGGGTTACTCAGAGGCTATTGCAAAGAGTTAGGTTGAACAAAAGATAGTCAAAGGGTTACTCGAAGGGTTTAAGTTAAATAAAGTATAGTTAGAGGGTTATTCAAAAGGTGCATTATCAAGAACCTTAATGTTTGGTATTCGACAATGTCCTTGATGGAGTCGTATACCGAAAATTTATAAGCTAAGTTTAGGAGTATTGGAGCTAAAGGTGGTAGTTCTCAACTTAAGATGTAAATATAATTATAATTATAGAGTGTGCGAGGTCTTGAACTCCCCTATGAAGCATTTATGAAACTCATTTAAGATAACAAATGGATTGTCGTTTATTTATTTACAATTGATGCATGTGAATTATGTACTTGCTTGACATGCGTATGTGTTAGTGGTATTCACATACTAAGCTTTTGCTCACTCTTGTGGACTTTTTGTTTTTCAACTACAAGTATGATAGATGAGTTATTGACCTAAGATTACGTTGTAGTAAAGTACTTTCAAGATGGGGACGTCATAATTTTGCTAAATTATGATAAGTGAAGAATAGTAAAAGTACTTGACATTCTCAAGTGTGAATACAAAGTGCCAAATGAAATTTCATAGTAAATATTTTACAAATAGCCCAAAAATGAATTAAGAAAAATCTAAAACAAAAAAACGAAAAAATGCAAGGAATTATATCCCTTAAACTACATAGTTTAGCTCTAATTGGTTTATTTGTAGGACAAAGACTTTAATGTCTTGGTAGAGACATCAATTTCCATTATACAATTCCTATTAGCGAACTTCTTCTTCTTAAATATAAATATCAATTGGTTTCCCAGCTGCTTAATGTTAAAACCCCAAAACTCAACTCACTACCAAGATTTGAAGTGTTATTCAATGCACTAGAGGATAAAATCACATTACATTAATCTTTTAGGTACATTTGAAATTAGCATTTGATGCGCCAATCCAATAGCAATAAAAGACAATCCTAATTTATGAAAAATTGAACAATTATGTCCAAAATAGTAAGGATCCCCTTTATGACATGGAACCATAATTTTCCAAAGAACAAGAACAAATGAAATCCCAAATTCTTACTAGATATTACTCACTAATAAAATGAGGAAACAACTTGCAATTGCTAATTTTGCACACAACAATCTAAGCCTCCACTCGCCAAAGCCTTAAAAGAAATTGATAAGAGTGTATGAAATAAGAGAGAAAATTCCCTTTTTCACATAATGTTTTTACTGAAAATAAGACCAAGTGTCTTTTGTTATTCTCTTTACAAGTATTTATGGTAGTCCCCAAATATGGAAAAACAAACATAAGAAAATAAAGAAAATAGCATAATACATGGCCAGCTATCTATGGTTCATTTCGGTTCAAAACATTAGATCATAAACCCTTCTCTAAACCATGTGCTAATTTGTTTGATCACCACCCTGTAATACTGAAAAGTGTACTTGATTAAATATAAAACAATTATATAAATTGAACAAAGTCACTATGAGTGTCTCCGGGTTCCATTTAGTCAAAAGGAATCTCAATGTAAGGCTTTGAAGTCATTTAGCTCTTGCTCGAGTAATGAGTCATGTTGTCGAAATGGTTTAACTCCCATCATCTCTTCGGATCTATGGAAAATTTGCCCTCAAATCTATTGATTCTTTTGTTTTAGATGAAAATTTCTTAGAGTCACCTAGATTAAAAATCTTGGTCTGCATATGTTTGTTGCCCTAAAATCATGGTTGCCCTTGAGTCTTCTTGCACCTCAACATGGTACTTTTCACCTATGCTGAATGGAACCTTAGCCCTCTAAGTGACATGCAAACTACCTTGTTCGCTCAACCAGTGTGGTTTATAAAGCTTAGGATGTAAACTAGTGACTGGTTTTAATTTATTCACTAATGAAGCGGCTACTACATCAGTACAACTACCTCCATCAATTATAAGAGCACAAAAGTTACCTTAGACCCTACAGGAAATGTGAAATAGGTTCTCCCTCTGTTCATCCTCATTAGTAGGAAAGTTAGTCATCACCCTACTCAATACGTTAATGGACAAATACTGATCATTTCCTTTGTCTTCATGTGTCTCATCATCTACATCCTCATAATACTCATTTAGCATTGCTGACAAATTTGTTGGCTCATGTATCTCTTCCTCGCCATCCTTACTCTTTGCCTCCATAGCAGTCATATGTCCAAAACCTAAACATTTGAAGCATTAGATTTGACGAGCCTTCCCACTTAATGACCTAGCCACTATCTACCGAATGTCAACTCCAGCAACTACTTTCTCTTTTCCAAACAATTCTTTCTCCCCTCCATTGTCAGTAATAGTTGCATTATCTTCCACGTTCTTATCAATTTCCCCTTTATCAACCTATTTACAATCTAACTCATATAGTTTAGTAAAGGATCCATACCTGTTACTTGCTACTCTATATGAATTAGAATGCCTATGTCGCTCAACTTTTAAAGCTAATTGGATGGCCTCATCAAGAGTATCTTATTGCTATAGCTCCACTATACAGGCGATCTCATATTTCAGACCGGACTCAAATCTTTTCATAGTTTGTTCAGGAGGTTCGATTGCTCCACATCGAATCATCAATGTCTCAAACTCTTGGACATACTCATCCATGGTTTTGTCTTCCTCTCTCAATGTTTGGAGAAGCATGAATAACTCCTGCCCATAATGCTCTGGAATAAACCTCTTTCTCATAACCCGATTCATCTCCTGCCAAGTATGTATTTTCGCATCCCCATCTCTCCTCCTACTAGCCACAATATTCTTTCAACATAAAGCAGCATACCTTGTAATTTGAACCACTGCCAATCATACTCGGGTATGTTCATTTTCTTGTTTTTTGTGAATGTGTTCCATGTATGTTGCAAGAAAATTGGTTGCAATTCAATGAAAGCATATTTATGCTACAATTCATAGCTAAGAGCATGTGTATGGGAAGTAAATGGACAATATCATCTAGGAAAAGGGGGCTGAAAGGTTCACTAGTGAGTATGATGACATAAGTTATGTTTTATTCAATTTGAAAACCTTGCACTTGATCTTAAACTATAGTTAACCCACCTTAAATATTGGTATATTTCAAAACCAAGTTTAACAATTTAAAACATTCTTATTCCAAAATAGATATTTCTATGAAATATGAATTTCAGTGTTGTTAAATAAAAGACCCCTACGAGATTAATTACAACAAATTAGTGCATGGAAGTGAGGATTTTATCCTATATGATCTTTTAGTTGAATAAGATTAGAAAAATAAATTAATTATTATCTGGCCCTTAACTAATTCAAGTGTTATTTGTGCTCCATGTCAAGGCCAAGGTAGGTCATGGATTAAGTCTTTGTCACCTATTATAGGGCAAATTATTCAAAAAGATGTGACTTAAAGTAAAAGCTTTGTAATTGCTCGAGATCAACGACTCATTAATATTGGCAAATCTATGGTTGACATACATCGAGACATTTAGAAAAAAGATATCATTTAGACTTACTTACTATATTGGTTTCAATTATGGACAAATGCGATACACATGAGCTTCTAAACCCAATTTGAGGTAATTTTGTTGTTAGATTTTGAAAAGGATATCAATTCATGGATACAATTATGTACATTTGCATCGACCTAACTCTGGGTTTGTTTCTTTGTCTTGGCCTCCATATTAAATAACCAATAACTTGGAATGTTTATATAGGTGTTTGTAATGTTGCATTTAGTTTATAATTTTAGGTCACATGCATTATGTAATTGAATTGATATGTATATAAGTAGGTTTTTTACTTGTTGGGATTAATAGCTCGCTCATCATGGAATGTGAAGCCACATTGAGTAATAAAAGACTTTTGACAAAGAAAACCTAAGAAGCCGAGGTTTTCAACCCTTGTGTGTACTTGCTGCATAATGCACACACATAGATCATATATGTATAGGAAAAATTATAATCGAGTGGATCAATATTTGGGGTCAAGTTTAAATGGAGAATTAAACTTTCAAGTCTTTAAAAATAAAAGATCGACATTTTGCTAAGTAGTGCAAACAAGATATTCCATTTTGACACCATTATAGACATCAGGGGATCCTCCATTTAAATTACTTAACATATTTATAGGATAGTACTGGATCTTCTATTTAAACCACTTAATATAACGTTAATCTTCTATTTTAACCACTTAAAAGTTTGATTATCTATTTTAACTACGTAAAAATTAAATCTTCTATTTTAAGCATTTAAAAGTTCAATTATCTATTTGAACTTAACCCCATACATCAATCTTCTTACTTGTAATTTTTCTTATATATATATATATATATAGGAAAGTTATCGGGGAATTAATTCCTAGAGTATAAATTATAAAATTTGACATATTTATAATAGAGCCATATAGGATGGCATGTAAGAATGTTAACAAGAGAAATAAGAGTGTGATAACATGAGAAGTAGAATATCAATAATCTTATTCCCATTAAGAGAAATTTTTGTTGATAAAGAGAATTGATGGAAGCACTAAGAAAATTATATATATTGAGGTTCTTCTAAGCATCGTTTAATTGTAAAAATTTTATGATATTGGATTAGGCCAAACATTTTGTCCTTTTATCTTATTTGCATATTTTCTTAATTACTGGACAAAAATAATTGTAAAGTATTGGACAAATTGCTTATATTTTATACTATCCAAAATATAATACAAAAATCAAATTCGCTAAATAAAAATTCAAAAATCCTTATTTAGTACTTTACCTATCATGTTTGGCGCAATACTTTGTATATCTAAATATTAAGCCTTACAAAAATCCTTATCCAATATTACGCACACTAAATGTAGTATAAGTAAGTTGTACTATCCCGTATTCCTAGATTTATACCTCCAATCCTAGATTTATACCTCCAATACTACAATTCAAACACTACAATCAAGGCACATTAAAATTTTGTCAAATACTTAACAAAATGGATAGCGATCTTATGAATTTTGCAATAATGTTATGTACGTTTTGTAACAATTAACTGACCTCAGCAGATTAAGGACTGCATTTGCCACCTATAAAGAAATGAGTATTTTGATTTATTTGGCTTGTAGTTGTGCATCAAGGTTTGTAGCCACTTCAAGCATGGTCAATATAGTAGAACTGAGGCAACATAGATTGTGAAATTCGACAAGAAGTTGTTGACAATCTATGGTTGCGGTATAGTGGACCGTGTATGAGACGACTTGGCAGTTGGTTTAGGTAATGGATATTACTTTATAGATATGGTTACAGATTTTGATATTGCAGGACGTTGAAATTATTTCTCTATGCTATCCCCTGTCTTGTAACAACTAGTAAGTAGGAATGTATATTAGCGGTATTTGTAATGTCACATTTAGTTAACAACTTTAGATCTCTTGCATTTGAGCATTGAATGTGATTATAGGTATGATTTTTTACTTATTGGACTTCATATTTCACTCATTGTAGGTCTTGTTTCACAATATTTTAAGGTGATAACATACTTCGGACAAAGAAGACTTGAAAAGCGTTAGTTTACAGCAAATAAGTACAACCGGCAAATGACATGCTCTATAAATTTGGGAGGTGATATTGCGTGCTCATTAGTTTGTCAGCAAATATTTTTACGTAATTTTTTTAATGGTTTGAGAAACCATACTTGGTGTTGGAACAAGGCAAATCGAAAGAATTTCTAAAGCTACGTTGTTGTATTAATTTATTGAAAAGGAATAATTTAATTTCTTAAAATAGTGTACGTAGTTGCATTTTAGCAAAATCAAATAACCTTTACAAACAAATGATCACATACAACGACAATTAACAATTTCCTCATACTACATGGTGGTGCTACGAACAACTAGACATACACTTTCGATTTATTTTAGTAGCTATTAGATATGTTTCGTTACAGATTATGATAAGTGAAGTAATAGAACAAGTAATTGGCATGCTTAAGTTTGAACACAAAATCACTTTATATAAAGACATATAGATCATATAAACCAGTGACTACTTAATAAAATTCCAAATAGTAAATTCTATACGAACAGCACAAATCTACAAAATGAGAAATAAAAAAAAAAAATGAAAGGAATTCAAAGAATTCTGAGACAAATTACATAGTTTAGAGACTCTCCAGCTAGCTCATTTGCAGGACAAGGATTTCAATGTCCTGGCGGACACATCAATTTCCATTGTGCAATTCATGTTAGTGGACTTTTTCTTCTTAAATATAAACATTAGTTCCACTTTTCCATTCATTGTTCCCTGGCTGCTCAATGTTAAAACCCCAGAACTCAATTCACTACCAAGATTTGAAGCGCTAGTCAATGCAGTAGAGGACAAAATCACATTACCATCAATCTTTTTGGTAGATTTGAAATTAGCCTTACTTTTTGGAATGTCCACTTGCCCAACTTGAATACCTCCATAGGTGAACTCCATGGTGGTAGCATCATATTTGTAAGGACCAAAGTTTGTATTCTTCACTCTTATAGGGACAACAAAACTCATGTTAAAAGAAGGTGTTTGGGTGTTTGTTGTTAAGGTTTGAATCTCAAAAGTGCTTATTCTAAACTTGGGTCTATGTACACACATCACAACAAGTACAAAGACTAAGATCACAATGGTTTGAAACACAGCAAAAGCAGCAATATAAGCTGCCCACTTCATCCTCTTCTTTCGCTTATCTTCCTTCATTTGCATGGATTCCTCATCACCTTTTGGGTATACCTGCTGGATTTTTTCTGCCATATTATGGTAGTTTTAAGTGGATAAAGAAAAAATATAGGCTTCTATTTTTTTTTACTTTAGGTCTCTTTGTGATTCTTAGGATGCGGTTCCACGCAACTATTTATAGCATTGGGACATAATATTTTAGAGCAGCAATTTGTCGACCCTCTGGATGTCATGACTTTGGTGAAGACATTTGCCTTACGTTATGTAGATTTGTCCGTCGAGAGAACCTTCGACGGGTCCACATGAATTACTTAGTCCACCATATTGTACACATTTGCCATTATTTAGCATCGTTTAACGGTCGGATGATTAAAGGGTACAGAGTAAATATCTTGATTATAAAATAATAATTGTTCCGATCGTAAGACCATATTACAAGACATGGATCGATGTCATGCATATACTTATTATAAATTAATCATTTTAGATTATAATTACCTTTTCTTATGCCAAGGTACTTATTTATAGGTTAATAGAAGCTTTTGTGGGTCCAATGAGACATTTTATATTGCAAGTTTATGTAGACTTTTTTTAACGTAAGACTAGACGTGCTTGTGTGTGTGTTTTTTCTTCTCCATCCCATCCCATCCCACCCCACCGCACCAATTCGAACTTTTTATGGACATAGCAACAAGTTTAAAAACTTAATTGCAACAACTTATATCACAAGGGGATCTTGAAAAATAAAATTGTAGGGGAACTATGTATAAGCACTCGTAAATTAACTTTATTTTTCACAAGCAATTTCTTCTATTCAAATAAAAATGCGATTAAAATTTAAAATAACACATAACTTAATAAAGAATGTTTAGTTTTAATGTACTCTTACTATTTCTTGTGCATTCTTTTAGAATCCAATTATAATCCAACTTTCAATATATTAAAAGTGACTAAGGAATAGAGTTACTAGTTTCCTTTTAATATTTTATAACAACTTATCTTTTCAAGGAGAAAGGATTTACATTTTTTATTGTCAAGAATTTTCTCCATCCACAACAACCGATAAATTGCTAAGAGGAGAGAGGGACAATCAACGGTGCCCTTCGGGTTGCGAAGGGAGCAGCTGTGGCAGGTGAGTCAAGAAAGGATTAGGGTTTTCACCTTATTGTGAACGAAAGTTTGAAAAGAATTAAGAAGAGGGCTTTAGCATATTTAAGTTAAGGGCAAACCGTAAGGTATAATTATCCTTTTGCTCTTATTTTAAATTTATTTAATTGGAATATTTTAGTGGCTACATAAAATACGTAATGGATCTTAATTAGCTAGTGTATTTATATATGAAATTTGATAAGTGAATAATAAAGCCTTCGATGGAAATGAGGATAGTACCAAAAGTAATAAGAGTGTGATAGAGAAGTAGAATTTTAATTATGTTATGCATAATTAAAATTTTTGTAGATTAAGAGAATTGATGGTGGCAATGAGGATATTATAGTAAAGATATTTATAAAGGCACATGAGGAGTAGTTGATCTAATAGTCAATAGAATGGATAGAGACCAAGTTGACTAATATAATGCAATCGAATGACGTGATGCACCGAAAACTCTTGTGGAGGTTAGTTGATATCTGAAGAGCTCAGCTGAAATGCATAGTGAAGTTGATAAATTATATTTTAGGCTTGAACCTAGATAGTGGGTGAAGATTATGCAGGGAAAGAATAGGTGAAGTGAAGTTTTTTTTAGTATAAAAATTAATTTATAAAGGGTAAAAAATAAGACAATTCAAATATTCTAAAGTAAATAAATAAACACAATTATATTGATAAATGTGAAAATTTTGGAAATAAAAGTAACTAGTAATAAGAAACAAAAATTGAATAAATGATAAAATGACAAGCAAATCTATTAGATAATAGAAAAAGATGATGGAAACAATCAAGAAATAGTACAAACATGAAACTAAATAAATAAACTTGGATCCTAACAAACATATATAAAAACACAATAAGCACCATATCTCTAAGGTGAGAAACCCAAACCTATGCAAAGCACTATAAATAATCCACTCTTAATAATCACTTTTGTAAGTGATCTCTTGCTAATAAAAGGGAGAGGTGCACAACCATAAGCTAATGATAATAGGCCAGGATCTAAAACTTTTTCTTACATTTCCAATTTTGACTTCAAAATAAACAAAATCTAGGAATTTACATAAAAATTAATAATAAATCACATGGTCAAAACTAAAAATAAACAAAATTTGAGAAATTAAAAAAAAAATTAAACACTTGATAAAAAAAACCAAAATGACTGCCAAAAAAAATTTCTCGAGTCAAAGTTTTATTGTTAGAAATCAACTTCTAGATGCAAATTTCCATAATCAAATTACTTTATTTTGAATTAAATAATAAAATGTTGTCACTTTTGATTAAATAGGTAAAACAAATAAAATCAAGATACTTGAATTAAGAATACTCATGTTGACGAAGCGAGGGAAGCGTAACGAAACGAATCCGAATATGGATTGGTTTCACAACAACAAAGAAATATTCTTTGATGCCAAATTCTGGTTGCGCACAACCGGTAAAGGAGATAATTCTCTCTCAAATGTATTCAAAGTGTGGTAAAACGTAACCCTAGCTTATCTGACAAAAGAGTATTTATACTTCCCCGTAAAATATTTAAAAGGGGAAAATCTATACGTACACGTGGAAATAAATAATAAAATACACGTCTATAATCGGTCCCATACACGGCCGTGCCTCGAGGCCGTGTATGTTTCTGGGCATGTAGCGGGCACAGTACACGGTCGCATACACGGCCGTGCCTCTAGGCCGTGTATGTTTCTGAGCATGTAGCGAGCGCAGTACATGGTCTCATACACGGTCGTGCCTCTAGGCCGTGTATGTTTCTGGACATGTGATGAACACAGTACACGGTCGCATACACGGCCGTGCCTTTAGGCCGTGTAAGCTTCTGTGAGAATTCTACTGGAACACACGGTTGTGTCGCTGGCCATGCCTTTGGGTCGGGTAAGTTATACACGGTCGCATACACGGCCATACCCTTAGGCTGTGTAAGCTTCTGTGTTCTCCACGATGCCCGCATCATTCTCTCCCACCAAGGAAGAACTCGACCCTGAGTTCGTTGCTGGATAAAGGGGTTCGTCATCCTCATAAAATGGAGATAAATCCGCCACGTTGAAGGTCTTGGAGATTCTCATGCTTTCCGGGAGGCCAACCACATAAGCGTTGTCATTGATCTTGGCCACTATTTTGTAGGGCCCATACCTTTTCGGTTGCCACTTGCTATATGTGCCCACGGGGAAGCATTCTTTCCTTAAGAACACCATCCCGGGGTCTCCCACCTCGAACAACTTCTTCTTCTTATGCCTATCAGCTGCCTTCTTATAGCGTTCATTCACTTTCTCAATTTGTTCTTTGATCTCTGACGCCAGGTGCTTTGCTGCTATGTTGGCCTCCACACCTTTGGGTAGGGAAACTAAGCCTAGAGCGTGAGAAGGTGCCTTGGTGTAGACCACTGAGAAAGGAAATTTACCGGTAGTTCTGTGGATCGAGTTGTTGTAGGCAAACTCTGCTTGAGACAATGCCAGGTCCCATTGCTTTGGTTTCTCTCCACAGATACTTCTTATCAGATTGCCAAGGGTCCTGTTCGTCGCTTCGGTTTGTCCATCGGTATGTGGGTGGGCTGTGCTGCTGAAGTTGAGGGACGAGTTGAACATGTACCAAAGCGTCCTCTAGAAGTGGCTAAGAAATCGAGTGTCCCTATCAGAAGTGATGGATTTGGGAACCCCATGTAATCGGACCACCTCCTTAAAGAATAATCTGGCTACATTCTGAGCATCCGTCGTCTTCTTACATGGGATGAAGTGAGCCATCTTGGAAAACCTGTCCACAACTACAAAAACAGTGTCAGCACCTCGTTGGGTACGAGGCAAACCTAGGACGAAGTCCATGGATAGGTCTTCCCAAATGTTCTCAGGTACGAGTAAGGGAGTGTAGAGTCCCGTATTCTGAGAGTGCCCCTTGGATGTTTGACAGATGTAGTAGCGTTGCACTATCCGACTGACATTCCTGCGCAACTGAGGCCAATAATATCTTGCAGCCACTGCTGCTAATGTTTTGTCCCGCCCCAAATGGCCGGCGAGTCCCCCTCCATGGAGATCTCGGATCACCTTCTCTCTCAAGGAGGATGCCGGGATACATAGTTGGTTTTCCCTTATCAAATAACCCTCCAGAATATAATAACTGTCATTGGGTTCCTTGTTAGTGCACTTTTTCCAGGTAGTTCCAAAATCCTCATCTGTTTCATACAGCTCCTTCAACTGTTCAAACCCCACTACCTCAGCTCTCAAAGTCACTAGTAAATCCGCCCTTCGGCTTAGTGCGTCGGCCACCTTGTTCTGCGCCCCGGATTTATGCATCAAACGAAACGGAAACTTCTGCAAGAATTGTATCCATCGGGCGTGCATGTCTTTGCATATGCGGGTCTGATTGCTTAGGTGTTTCAAGGCAACGCAATCAGAATACAGTACGAATTCCTTGCCCACCAAATAATGCTCCCACATTCTCAAGGCTCTGACCACGGAGTAAAACTCCTTGTCATATGTGGACCACTTCCTCCTGGCCTCACAGAGTTTCTCACTATAAAACGCAACAGGTCTCTTCTCCTGAGAGATTACCACCCCAATACCCACACCACTAGCATCACAATCAACTTCGAATAATTTGTCGAAGTCCGATAAGGCCAGCACTGGTGCGCTACATAGTCGCTCTTTGAGCACAGCGAATCCCGACTCAGCTTCCCCGTCCCAATGAAACTGCCCTTTCTTCAAACGTTCGGTTAAGGGAGCCGCTACCGTGCTAAAGTGTCATATGAAACGTCTGTCTTAGGTGTAGGCCAATCTCTAATGGCTCGTACCTTATCCTCATCCACCATGATTCCTTCCCCACTCACTATGAATCCCAAAAATAACAGCTTTGATGACATAAACACACACTTCTTGAGATTAGCATATAGTTTGTTCCCTTTCAGCACCATCAAAACATCCTTCAAATGCACTAGATGTTCCTCCCGAGTCTTGCTATATACTAATATGTCATCAAAATATACAACAACAAATCAGCCTATGAAGGTTTTAAGTACCTGATTCATCACGCGCATGAAGGTACTCGGTGCATTGCTGAGCCCGAACGGCATGACCATCCATTCGTATAGTCCCTCTTTCGTCTTGAAGGCGGTCTTCCACTCATCCCTAGGTCTGACCCGAATTTGATGGTACCCACTTCGAAGGTCTATTTTGGAGAACACCACTGCTCTACTCAGCCGATCCAACATGTCCTCAATGCGAGGTATTGGGAATTTGTACCCAATGGTGATTTTGTTGATCGCTCGGCTATCCACGCACATCCTCCAACTCCCATCCTTCTTAGGTGTTAGTAATGCTAGTACGGCACAGGGACTCAAGCTATCTCGAATGAATCCTTTATCGAGCAAGTCCTAGACCTTTTCCTGTAAGATCTCCATTTCCTTGGGACTCATCCGGTAGTGAGGGAGGTTGGGAAGACTAGCTCCCGGCACCAAGTCAATGTGATGCTGGATGTCTCGCAATGGAGGTAATCCCTCCGGTAAGTCTTCCGGAACGACTTCTCCGAATTCCTCTAGTAATTCCTTCACTTCTCCCGGCATCTCCGCATTACTCATGTCCTCTCCCGCCATTTTCATTACTAGGGCATGCATCAAGCGGGACTCCTTGATGTCTTCGGTCATCTCCCTTTCTGATTGGGTGATCGTAAGAAAGGACTTCCCTTCCACCTTCTGGATTTTTGGTCGCTTATCCGTTAGTGGCATTAGTGTATACTTCACCCCCTCCTTCTCCAACCTATACTTGTTCTCCTTCCCTGCATGTTGGGCATCTACATCAAATTGCCAAGGACGCCCGAACAGCAAGTGACAAGCATCCATATCGACAATGTCGCAATACACTTCATCTCGATATTTGCCGATCGAGAAAGGAACTCTACATCTCTCCTTCACCTCTATTCGTTCTGCCGCTTTGATCCATCCGATGGTGTACGGACTTGGATGCTTCTCTATAGGTAATTGGAGCTTCTTCACGACTTCCTTCCCAATGATGTTTTCACAACTCCCACTGTCGATGATCAAGTCAAATACTCTCCCACCAATCATGCACCTAGTGCGAAACAATTGGTGTCGTTGTGAGCTATCCTCTTGTTTCGGTGCTAACATCATCCTCCTAATTACGTAATTAGGTTATACCCCATCATCAACCTCCTCATAGTACTCTTCATCACCGTCTGGTTCACAACACACTTCTTCCTCCTCTTCCCTCTCGACAATGTTTACGGTGCGTCTATTTGGGCACTCATTTGATCGATGACCCGGCTGATTACATCTATAACATTTTCCCAGTATCGACTTGGCATATGGATTGTTTTGCCTTGGGGTGTCTCTATTCTCCACCGGTCTCTTTCCTTCCGCCTTGTCTTCTCTCCTGTCCATACTTCCCGCTGGTTTCTCAACCACTCCTCTAGGTCTCTCACCAGTTCCTTTACTATTATTACCAGGACTTTCGTAAGTGTAGGTCCTTTTACTACCTCCAAACCTTACGCTCTGTTCTTGTATCATCATTTCTGCTCGGAGAGCCAAGTTATTTGCTTCATTCACAGTTCGGAACACTGTCACCCCTATCTTATCTCTTATCTGAGGCTTCAACCCATCTACAAACCGTGCCACCTGTTGACCCTCAGTTTCCCTTAAATCGTTTCTCTCCGCTAACCTCATAAATTCCGCAGTGTATTCATGCACCGACCTCTGCCCTTGTCGGCACCGCTGATACTGTTGGAAAAGAATTTGCTCGTAATCGGGTGGCAAGAAATCCCGTTGCAGCAGATTCCTCATGCGGTACCATGACCTAATAGGTTGCCGCCCTTCCCTTTGTCTACGGTGCTGCAATCGATCCCACCATGCAGACGCCCCGCCTTTCAATCTGCAAGCAACCATTTTCACCCTTCTCTCCTCAGGAACTTCCATATAGTCGAAGAACCTATCGACCTCCGCCAGCCAATCCAAAAACTCTTCCATATTCAAATTGCCATTAAAAGAAGGGATGTCTACCTTAAGACGGAAGTCTCCACCATTAGCATGGTCGAACCCTTGGTGATTGCGTCGATATCCACCACCATAGGCCGGTTCATTTCGGTCATCCATTCCACGAAATCTTCCGCCGCCAGCGACACCGCCCCTTCTCGGTGGTTGTTCCCTCCTCTGCAAAATTCCATCCTCTTCCTCAGAGGAGCTTCCGTCAATTCTCTGGTTCCATTGGTTTCCGGCAACAAAGTCATTGATAAGGCCGTCGCGAGCAACTGCTACCCCCGGTCGATTCCCAACAACACCTCTGTGACCGTCGTGGTCCATCACCATGGCGTCAACCCGCGCCACCAGATTCTCCAGGCGTTGTTCTACACGCCCAAGCCTCTGCTCCATGGTTTCAACCACTGCCCTCGGAGCCCATTGATTGGCTCCTTAGACTTCCGCATCTCGATCAAGGTCGAAGACGCGACCGCCATCAACACCACCATTAGCCGACATCTCCGCAGGAAATTGCCTTGCTCTGATATCAATTGGCGCAGCGAGGAAAGCATAACGAAATGAATCCGAATATGGATTGGTTTCACAACAACAAAGAAATATTCTTTGATGCCAAATTCTGGTTGCGCACAACCGGTAAAAGAGATAATTCTCTCTCAAATGTATTCAAAGTGTGGTAAAACGTAACCCTAGCTTATCTGACAAAAGAGTATTTATACTTCCCCGTAAAATATCTAAAAGGGAAAAATCTATATGTACACGTGGAAATGAATAATAAAATACACGTCTATAATCGGTCGCATACACGGTCGTGCCTCGAGGCCGTGTATGTTTCTAGGCATGTAGCGGGCACAGTACACGGTCACATACACGGCCGTGCCTCTAGGCCGTGTATGTTTCTGGGCATGTAGCGAGCGCAGTACACGGTCTCATACACGGCCGTGCCTCTAGGCCGTGTATGTTTCTGGACATGTGATAAACACAGTACACGGTCGCATACACGGCCGTGCCTTTAGGCCGTGTAAGCTTCTGTGAGAATTCTACTGGAACACACGGTCGTGTCGCTGGTCGTGCCTTTGGGTCGTGTAAGTTATACACGGTCGCATACACGGCCGTGCCCTTAGGCCGTGTAAGCTTCTGTGTTCTCTACGATGCCCACATCACATGTAAGGCCCTAAAAGACTAATTTTAAATGATAAATAAAATGGGATTTAACAAATCAAAGTCAAGTCTATAAAATTGAACCTTTAGTACCATAAACAAGACCCTAAGACCTAACTTAGATGAATTATAGGGGAAAAAGAGAGAGGAAGGGATAAAACCATATCTATAAAGTCCCTACTAGTTGAACACTCAAACCCCTAATCAACCACTGAGGCCCTTTTAGACATCTATCTTAGCAGCCATCCATTTAACAATTGTCCCACTCATTTAACCAAATTATTATTCATTCAATTTCCAATCCTTGTTCTTGATCCTAAACTATAATTAAAGACGCCATAATCATTGGGATAATCCAACTAAAACTAATTTATCCTAACATTTCAAATAATAAGAGACATTGGGAAAGAAGACTTGGAGAGTGTAAATATCTAAACCTCGCATGTGCTTATGAAAGAATAAAGACATAGATTGACATGCTCTATGGATTTGAGGTGTGATATTACCTATCTTTTAGTTTATCACCAAATATTTTTTTTCATAGTTCTATCAATGATTTAAGAAACCTTACTCGGTGTTAGGATAGGGTATATCAAAAGAACTTGAGATAATGTTACTTACTACTTGAACTCTGTGTGTTTTTACAATTTTACACTTGAAGTTTGAATTTACTAAACATCATGCCCAATCAAACTTTAACTTGTCAAATTACTAACTTAATAACACTTATATAATTTAACCAATCATTGTTTTCCACGTCATCTTTCAAAGATGATGAAACAGTAAATTCGACAAGTTTGATTGTATATGACATTTAGTAACTTTAAACTTTATTTGTAAAATTTGACATGTGAAATTTAAACTAGGTTTATAATATTTAATAATTTCGAATTTTAGAAGTAAATTTAGAAAAAAGTGATAGTCGGTGATCCAACAACAACAATTAACAATTTCCTCAAAGTTACTAGAGGCACAAAACTAGCCATACACTTCTAATATGTTTTACTAGCTATATATTTCGCTACATTATGACAAGTGAACATATGGAAAAAGTAATCTGCATTCTCAAGTGTGAATACAAAGTGCCAAATAAAATTCCATAGTAAATATGATGTGCTTAATAATTCCAAATTCACAAGCACAATATACAAATAATTAAATAATCACACTAATTGGACTTAAGATGGCGTGATGAACAAAATGAAGTCAAAATCTCCAATTGGCGTGAACTAAATTAGAAGTAATACAATAGAATTCTAATACCAATCAATTACACTAACAATGCAATTCCAATATCTAAAATTGGTTTGCAATCCTAACAATATGAACCCTAATTTAACATGAAAGAACAAATAGAAAAATCAACCAACTATCACTAAATATTACACACTAGCAATAATAGGATCCAACTTAGAGAATTCTCGATATAACTCATAAGAAAGTTTAAGTCAAACTTGCCACAATTTCCAAAGAAATTGATAAGAGTGGATGCTAGCAAGAAGTGACTCTCTCATACGGCACAAAGTGTATATTTTATCAAATTATCAAAAGCACTCGAAAAATCCTAAATACTTGCTCTTATTAAGGTAAAACAAATAAAAAAATTACAAAGTTACCACTAGTTGGTCAGTTCAAAGAATCAAAATTACAAATATAAAAATCAAAATGGCTAGTTCTCATAAGCAATAAATACAAATACAAATGGTCTTCAAATGACCGATTCTTCACTTCAATGGAATAATTTGTTACTCGTTAGATGTGACTCCAAAAATGTCCCACAAGTTGATTCTTAGTGCATGTTATTTGGCCATCATGTAAAACCGATCAATATGTCTGTTAAAGTGCAAAATCAAACATTATTAGATAAATTGTGGCCATATATCGATATCTAAGCTCATGCATCCAAGTCAGGTTCCCCCACTGTTAGAACCGTAGGATGGATTCCCATCAAAATATTTTACAAACAACCCAAAAATGAATTAAGAAATATTCAAAAAAAGAAATAAAAAAATGCAAAGAATTCTATCCTTAAAACTACATCGGTTAGCAAAACCCTCTAACTAGTTCATTTGCAGGACAATGACTTTAATACCTTAGTAGAGACATCAATTTCCATTGTAGAATTCATATTAGTGGACTTCTTCCCCTTAAATATAAACATCAATTCCACCTTTCCATTCATTGTTCGGCAACTGCTCAATGTTAAAACCCCATAACTCAACTCACTACTAAGATTCAAAATGTTAGTCAATGCTTTAAAAGACAAAGTCACATTAGCATTAATCTTCTTGGTAAATTAGAAAATAGCTTTTCTTTTTTCAATATCTATCTATCCAATTTGAATACCTCTATAGGTGAATTCCACAGTGGTGGCATCATATTTATAAGGACCAAAGTTTGTGTTTTTCACTTTGATGGGAGTAAGGAAACTTATGTCAAATGAAGGTGTTTAAGTATTGATGATTAATGTTTGGAACTCAAAGGAGCTTATTCTAAACTTAGGTCTCTGTACACACATCATAACAAATACAAAGACCGGGATCGTAATTATTTGAAACACAGCAAAAGCGGCAATAAAAGCTGCCCATTTCATCCTCTTCTTTCATTTTTCCTCCTTTATTTGTAATGATTCTTCGTCATTTCTTGGGTACACTTGCTGGATTTCTTTTGTCATATTATAGTAATTTAATTGTGAATGAGAAATGAAAATAGGGTTCCTTTTTCACTATTGGTCTTTTTTTCTTACACTAATAGGAGATTAGGATTAGTTGCGATTTTTGGTTTGTGGTTTTACTATTATTTATAATTTTAGGAGTGTTGCTGCAATTTAAATGGTCAAACAATTTTCAGGAAATATTTTTCCCTATAAGAAACACGTAGTTTGTTGTTTATATTTTAGAGAAGTAATTTGTTGACTAGATGTTATGACTTTGATGAAGACAATGTCTTACGTTATGTGGATTTGTCCATCAAAAGAACCTTCCATGGGTCCACATGAATAACTTAGTCCACACATTCTAAACATCTGCCAATTTTTACGCTAAGGTGGATTTGTCATCTACCTTAGCTAACCATTCAATAATTATTCCTCTCATTTAACTAAATTATGAGTCATTCAATTTTTAATCCTTGTTCTTGGTCCTAAACTATAATTATAGCCGTCGTAAGCATTTGTATAATCCTATTAAAAATAATTAGTCTCAATAACTCAAATAATAAAGGAAAACTTAGAGAGCATAAATGTCTAAGCCTTGCATGTGCTTACAAAAGCTTAAAGATGTGGACTAACATGCTTTATGGATTTGACGAGTGACATTACTTATATTTTGGCTCACCACCAAATATTTTTACATAGTTTTGTCGATGATTTTAGAAAAATTCCTTGGTGTTAGAATAGAGCATATTAAAAGAACTTGAGATAATGTTAATTATTGCTTGAATTTCGAGTGTTTTCTCAATTTTATACTTAAAGTTTGAATTTACTGAATGTCATACTTAATCTAACTTTTACTTGTCAAAATTACTAACTTAACAACACTTTTATAATTATACAAGTGTTTTTTTTTTCAATTTTTGGCCCCCAAAAAAAAAGCAACACTTGTATAATTTGACCAATTATTGTTTGCCACAATTTATTTGAAGATGATAGAGTAGTTGTAAAATGCCCAAAAAAATAAATAAGAATAAGAATAAGAAAATATGAAATGAAAATATTAATTAATAGATCAATACATAATGATAGTTTTGCAATTTAATAATAATATCTTAACTGCCTTTCCCTTAAAATAACATATCTCCCTCTTCCCTCTTTTCTCTCTCTTCTCGCTTCCCTCACATTCCTTGTTCTTTCCCTATCAGTTACTACCCTTTCTTCATGCTTCTTAGAGTTTCTAATGTGAATTATATTTAAAAAAAAAAAAAAACAGATCTTTGATGCATTCTTGGAAATGGGTAGTATTAAAGAATGAGTTTTTAAACCATTTTCATGATAAGTTTGGACCTTTAGATTGTGTTAAAGTAAGTTTTTGTATGGGTTTGTATTAAAAACGTGTTTAGGGGTCTTAAATCACAAGTTTGTAGGATTTTTACTCGTGGATGTCGAGTTCTTCGAGATATCAATAATAAGTTTTGATTTCATTGTGATTCTTTATGGATTAAAGGTTGTTATTTGATGCATCTATGTGGTTGAAGTTGAAGTAAATGCATGTATTTTAAATTAGGTTTGCTTAGTATGAAGTGGTTAGGAGTTAGGTGAAGTTTTGGCGATGTTTTTTGGGGTTAGATGAGAGAAAAAAAAAATCTATAGAAAAGTTCAAGTAAGGTGTTTCTAATGCTTTAAGGGTTACTTAGAGGCTATTGCAAAGAGTTAGGTTGAACAAAAGATAGTCAGAGGGTTAATCGAAGGGTTTAGGTTAAATAAAGTATAGTTAGAGGGTTATTCAAAACGTGCATTATAAAGCACCTAAATGTTTGGTATTCGACAGTGTCCTTGATGGAGTCGTATACCGAAAATTTATAAGCTAAGTTTAGGAGTATTGGAGCCAAAGGAGGTAGTTCTCAACTTAAGACGTAAATACAATTATAATTATAGAGTGTGCGAGGTGAACTCCCCTATGAAGCATTTGCGAAACTCAAATAAGATAACAAATGGATTGTTGTTTATTTATTTACATTTAATGCATGTGAAATATGTACTTGCTTGACATGCGTATGTGTTAGTGGTATTCACATACTAAGCTTTTGCTCACTCTTGTGGACTTTTTGTTTTTCAACTACAAGTATGATAGATGAGTTCTTGACCTATGATTAGGTTGTTGTAAAGTACTTTCAAGATGGGGACGTCATAATTTTGCTGAATTATGATAAGTGAAGAATAGTAAAAGTAATTGACATTCTCAAGTGTGAATATAAAGTGCCAAATGAAATTTCATAGTAAATATTTTACAAATAGCCCAAAAATGAATTAAGAAAAATCTAAAAAAAAAGACGGAATGCAAAAAATTATATCCCTGAAACCACATAGTTTAGAGAGACCCTCTAATTGGTTTATTTGCAGGACAAAGACTTTAATGTCTTGGCAGAGACATCAATTTCCATTATACAATTCCTATTAGCGAACTTCTTCTTCTTAAATATAAATATCAATTGGTTTCCCAGTCGCTCAATGTTAAAACCCCAAAACTCAACTCAATACCGTGATTCGAAGTGTTATTCAATGCACTAGAGGATAAAATCACATTACAATAATCTTTTAGGTACGTTTGAAATTAGCATTTGATGCGCCAATCCAATTGCAATAAAAAAACAATCCCAATTTATGAAAAATTGAACAATTATGTCCAAAATAGCAAGGATCCCCTTTGTGACTTGGAACCATAATTTTCCAAAGAACAAGAACAAATGAAATCCCAAATTCTTACCAAATATTACTCACTAATAAAATGAGGAAACAACTTGCAATTGCTGATTTTGCACACAACAATCTAAGCCTCCACTCGCCAAAACCTTAAAAGGAATTGATAAGAGTTTATGAAATAAGAGAGAAAATTCCCTTTTTCACATGATGTTTTTACCGAAAATAAGACCAAGTGTCTTTTGTTATTCTCTTTACAAGTATTTATGGTAGTCCCTAAATATGGAAAAAAAAACATAGGAAAATAAAGAAAATAGCATAATACATGGCCAGCTATCTATGGTTCATTTCGGTTCAAAACATTAGATCGTAAACCCTTCTCTAAACCATGTGCTAATTAGTTTGATCACCATCCTGTAATACTGAAAAGTGTACTTGATTAAATATAAAACAATTATATAAAATGAACAAAGACACTATGAGTGTCTTCGGGTTACATTTGGTCAAAAGGAATCTCAATGTAAGGCTTTGAAGTCATTTAGCTCTTGCTCGGGTAATGAGTCATGTTGTTGAAATGGTTTAACTCCCATCATCTCTTCGAATCTGTGGAAAATTTTCCCTCAAATCTAATGGTTCTTCTGTTTTAGATGAAAATTTCTTAGAGTCGCCTAATTAAAAATCTTGGTCTGCATATGTTTGTTGCCTTGAAATCATGGTTCCCCTTGAGTCTTCTTGCACCTCAGATGGTGACATTGGATTCAATACAATTCGCTCACCATCCATCTAAAACACATTGGTCTTCCTCAACCCATCATGCAACACTCTCCTGTCAAATAACCATGGTCTACCAAGTAGCCTATGTGATGGGCACATAAGAAGAACATCACAAACAATCTCAACATGGTACTTTTCACCTATGCTGAATGGAACCTTAGCCCTCTAAGTGACATGCAAAATACCTTGTTCACTCAACCAGTGTGGTTTATAAAGCTTAGGATGTAGAGTAGTGATTGGTTTTAATTTATTCGCTAATGAAGTAGCTACTACATCAGTACAACTACCTCCATCAATTATAAGAGCACAAAGGTTACCTTAGACCCTACAGGAAATGTGAAATAGGTTCTCCCTCTATTCATCCTCATTAGTAGAAAAGTTAGACATCACCCTATGCAATACGTTAATGGACAAATACTGATCATTTCCTTTGTCTTCATGTACCTCAACATCTACATCCTCATAATACTCATTTAACACTGCTGACATATTTGTTGGCTCATGTATCTCTTCCTCGCCATCCTTACTCTTGCCTCCGTAGCAGTCATATGTCCAAAACCCAAACATTTGAAGCATTAGATTTGACAAGCTTTCCCACCTGATGACCTAACCACTATCTGCCGAATGTCAACTCCAGTAACTACTTTCTCTTTTCCAAAAAATTCTTTCTCCCCTCCATTGTCAGTAACAATTGCATTCTCTTCCACATTCTTATCAAATCCCTCTTTGTCAACCTATTTACAATCTAACTCATATAGTTTAGTAAAGGATCCATACCCGTTACTTGCTACTCTATACGAATTAGAATGCCTATGTCGCTCAACTTTTAAAGCTAATTGAATGGCCTCATTAAGGGTATCTAATCGCTATAGCTCCACTATGCTGGCAGTCTCATATTTCAGACCGGACACAAATCTTTTCATAGTCTGTTTAGGAGGTTCGACTACTCCACATTGGATCATCAATGTCTCAAACTCATAGACATACTCATCTATGGTTTTGCCTTCCTCTAGCAATGTCTGGAGATGCATGAATAACTCCTGCCTATAATGCTATGGAATAAACCTCCTTCTCATAACCCGATTCATCTCTTGCCAAGTATGTATTTTCGCATCCCCATCTCTCCATCTATTGGCCACAATATTCTTCCAGCATAAGGCAACATACCTTGTAAATTCAACCGCTACTAATCGTACTCGCGTATGTTCAATGATCTCATAGCACTCAAAAAGTCCTTCCACCTTATCCTCCAAATCGAGATAATCCTCTACAGATCCCCTTCTAGCAAATGAAGGCATCTGCAATTTCACATATTCTAAACCCTTAAGTAGTCTGAACTCATGATTGGGATAGAACTCATCCTCAAAATTATCATCTCTTCTTCCTGGTGCCACTCCAATTCACCTTCCCCTATTACCTCCTAATGCTCCTTCCTTATGAGCATTATTAATAGCTACCTAAGGTGGGGGTAGTGGTGGATTTGCCATTGGTTGTTAAGAAAGTGTTATTTAGTCCACCCTTGTAGCTAGATTAGTAACAATAGTGGTTAACTCTTATAACTGCTCTTCTAAATCCCTTCTTCCACCTATAGCATAGGGTCTTTGGCCTACTACTCCAACCTAACTATTGGCTTCATTCCCAACTCCTCCATTCATGCTATCATTTGATGTGGTTGTTGAATTAAAGCTTTCACAAAATTTCTCCAATCCACAAACATACCTTCATGGCACAAGTTCTTTAACTCACAATCACACTTCACGGCACAAGTTTCTTCAACTTACAAACACACTTCATAACACAAGTTTCTTCAATTCACAACACACTTCATGGCACAAGTTTCTTCAATTCACAACACAACTAAACAATCACACCTTCTTCAAATTTCAATTCAAAAATCACATGTACTACAACACCACGTTATGCATACCCTAAATGCACTCTTCTCAAATCAAGTCAATGGAGCATTCACGACACTTTAATTCACATTTACAACTCAATTACACAATTATGGAATAAATTGTAGTAAACCCCAAATCATCTATGGCAAACCCCTAAAGTAGTCGTCTCTTCAATTTCAACCAAAAATGACTAATGGAACATGGCACAATTCATGCAATATATCTAATTTCAATTCACACAATCAACAATTGAATAAGTGCACGGCATAAACCCTAAACCCCCAAATCAAAATCAATACTTCCCTGTGTAATTCCCTTCTCTCAACCGTATGCTCTAATACCAAAAGATGATGTCCCAATCCAATTGCAATAAAAAACAATCCTAATTTATGAAATAATTGAACAATTATGTCCAAAATAGCAAAGACCCCTTTGTGATGTGGAACCCTAATTTTCCTAAGAATAAGAACAAATGAAATTTTAAATTCTTACCAGATATTACTGACTAATAGAATGTGGAAACAACTTGCAATTGCTGATTTTACACACAACAATCTAAGTCTCTACTTGCCACGACCCTAAATGGAGTTGATAAGAGTACATGAAATAAGAGAGAAATTTCCCTTTTTCACGTGATGCTTTTTCTGAAAATAAGACCAAGTGTATTTTGTTGTTTCCTTTACAAGTATTTACAGCAGTCCCTAAATATGAAAAAACAAAATAAGAAAATGAAGAAAATAGCATAATACATAGCCGGCTATCTATGGTTCAGTTCGGTTCAAAACATTACACCGTAAACTCTTCTCTAAACCATGTGCTAAGTAGTTTGATCACCATCTTGTAATACTAATAAGTGTACCTGATTAAATATAAAACAATCATATAAAATGAATGAAGACACTATGTGAGTGTCTCCGGGTTCTGTTTGGTCAAAAGGACTCTCAATGTAAGGCTCTATAGTTCGTTAGCTCTTGCTTGGGTAATGAGTCATGTTGTCAAAATGGTTTGATTCCCATCAGCTTTGCTTTAAAATGTTCACTTGCTCAACTTAAACACCTCCATAACACAATTTTATAATGGTGGCATCGTACTTACAAGGACCAAAGTTAATGTTCTTCACTCTAATTGGAATAATGAAACTCATGTCAAATGAAGGTGGTTGAGTATTGGTGCTTAATGTTTAGATCTCAAAAGAGCTTATTTTGAACTTAGGTCTATGTACATGCATCATAACAAGTACAAAGACCAGGATTACAATTATTTAAAACGCAGTAGAAGCAACAATATAAGCTGCCCATTTCATCCTCTTCATTCCTTTTTCTTCCTTCATTTGTAATGATTCTTTATCAATTCTTAGGTATACTTACTGGATCTTTTTTACCATATTATAGTAATTTAATTTCAAATGAGAAAAGAAAGCAGGGTTCCTTTTTCACTTTTGGTCTCTTTTTCTTACATTAACCAAAGATTTGGATTGGTTGTGAGTTAGGATGTGGTTTTACTACTATTTATAGTTTTAGGAGTTTTACTGCAATTTAAAAGACCAAACACTTTTTAGGAAATATTTTCCTCATAAGAAACTCATAGTTTGTTACTTACATTTTAGAGCGGTAATTGGTTGATTGAATGTGGCAAAAAGGGATAGAAGAACAATAAGATGCTATCTATTCCTGATAGATGGATTTTCATTTTCTTGTTTTTTTTTAATGTGTTCCATGTATGTTGCAAGAAAATTGGTTGCAATTCAATGAAAGCATTTTTATGCTACAATTCATAGCTAAGAGCATGTGTATTGGAAGTAAATGGACAATATCATCTAGGAAAAGCCGGGGGGTGGTGTGGGGGGTGGGGCGGTGAAAGGTTCACTAGTGAGCATGATGACTTAAGTTATGTTTTATTCAATTTGAAAACCCTGCACTTGATCTTAAACTATAGTTAACCCACCCTAAGTATTGGTATATTTCAAAACCAAGTTTAACAATTTAAAACATTCTTATTCTAAAATAGATATTTCTATGAAACATGAATTTCAGTGTTGTTAAATGAAAGACCCCTACAAGATTAATTATAACAAATTAGTGCATGGAAGTGAGGATTTTATCCTATATGATCTTTTTAGTTGAATAAGATTAGAAAAATAAATTAATTATTATCTGGCCCTTAACTAATTGAGGTGTTATTTGTGCTCCATGTCAAGGCCAAGGTAGGTCATGGATTAAGTCTTTGTCACCTATTATAGGGCAAATTATTCAAAAAGATGTGACTTAAAGTAAAAGCTTTGTAATTGCTCGAGATCAACGACTCATTAATATTGGCAAAACTATGGTTGACATACATCGAGACATTTAGAAAAAAGTTATCATTTAGACTTACTTACTATATAGGTTGCAATTATGGACAAATGCGACGCACATGAGCTTCTAAACCCAATTTGAGGCAATTTTGTTGTTAGATTTCGAAAAGGATATCAATTCATGAATACACATATGTACATTTGCACTGACCTAACTCTACGTTTGTTTCTTTGTCTTGGCCACCACATTAAATAACCAATAACTTGGAATGTTTATATTGGTGTTTGTAATGTTGCATTTAGTTTATAATTTTAGGTCGCATGCATTATGTAATTGAATTGATATGTATATAAGTAGGTTTTTTACTTGTTGGGATTAATAGCTCGCTCATCATGGAATGTGAAGTCACATTGAGTAATAAAAGACTTTTGACAAAGAAAACCTAAGAAGCCGAGGTTTTCAACCCTTATGTGTACTTACTACATAATGCACACACGTAGATCATATATGTATAGGAAAAATTATAAGCGAGTGGATCAATATTTGGGGTCAAGTTTAAATGGAGAATTAAACTTTCAAGTCTTTAAAATAAAAGATCAACATTTCGCTAAGTAGTACAGACAAGAGATTCCATTATGAGACCGTTACAGACATCAGGGATCCTCCATTTAAATCACTTAACATATTTACAGGACAGTACCAGATCTTCTATTTAAACCACTTAATATAACGTGAATCTTCTATTTTAACCACTTAAAAGTTTAATCATCTATTTTAACTACGTAAAAATTCAATCTTCTATTTTAAGCATTTAAAAGATCAATTATCTATTTGAACTTAACCGCAAACATCAATCTTCCTACTTGTAATTTATATATATATATATATATATATAGGAAAGTTATTAGAGAATTAATTCCTAGAATATAAATTATAAAATTTGACATATTTATAATAAAGTCGTGCAAGATGGCATGTAAAAATATTAACAAGAGAAATAACAGTGTGATAACATGAGAAGTAGAATATCAATAATCTTATTTCCATTAAGAGAAATTTTTGTGGATAAAGAGAATTGATGGAAGCACTAAGAAAATTATATATATTGAGGTTCTTCTAAGCATCGTTTAATTGTGAAAATTTTATGATATTGGATTAAGCCAAACATTTTGTCCTTTTATCTGATTTGCATATTTTCTTAATTACTGGACAAAAATAATTTTAAAGTATTGGACAAATTGCTTATATTTTATACTAGCTAAAACATAATATAAAAATCAAATTCGCTAGACAAAAATGCAAAAATCCATATTTAGTACTTTGCATATCATGTTTAGTACAATATTTTATATATCTAAATAGTAAGCCATACAAAAATCCTTACCCAATATTACGCATACTAAATGTAGTATGAGTAAGTTGTACTATCCCGTTTTCCTAGATTTATACCTCCAATACTGCAATTCAAACACTACTCTCAAGGCACATTAAAATTTTGTCAAATACTTAACAAAATGGATAGCCATCTTATGAATTTTGCAATAATGTTATGTACGTTTTGTAACAATTAACTGACCTCAGCAGATTAAGGACTGCATTTGCTACCTATAATGGAATGAGTATTTTGATTTATTTCTCTATGCTATCCCCTGTCTTGTAACAACTAGTAAGTAGGAATGTATATTAGCGGTATTTGTAATGTCAAATTTAGTTAACAACTTTAGATCTCTTGCATTTGAGCATTGAATGTGATTATAGGTATGATTTTTTACTTATTGGACTTCATATTTCACTCATTGTATGTCTTGTTTCCCAATATTTTAAGGTGATAACATACTTCGGACAAAGAAGACTTGAAAAGCGTTAGTTTACAAGTCTTTTATGGGCTTACTAAAGAATAAGTACATCCGGCAAATGACATGCTCTATAAATTTGGGAGGTGATATTGCGTGTTCGTTAGTTTGTCAGCAAATATTTTTACGTAATTTTTTTAATGGTTTGAGAAACCATACTTGGTGTTGGAACAAGGCAAATCGAATGAATTTCTAAAGCTACGTTGTTGTATTAATTTATTGAAAAGGAATAATTTAATTTCTTAAAATAGTGTACGTAGTTGCATTTTAGCAAAATCAAATAACCTTTACAAACAAATGATCACATACAACGACAATTAACAATTTCCTCAGACTACATGGTGGTGCTAGAAACAACTAGACATACACTTCCGATTTATTTTAGTAGCTATTAGATATGTTTCGTTACAGATTATGATAAGTCAAGTATTAGGAGTAATTGGCATACTTAAGTTTGAACACAAAATCGCTTTATATAAAGACATATAGATCATATAAACCAGTAACTACTTAATAAAATTCCAAGTAGTAAATTCTATACGAACAGCACAAATCTACAAAATGAGAAATAAAAAAAAAAATGAAAGGAATTCAAAGAATTCTGAGACAAATTACATAGTTTAGAGAGACTCTCCAGCTAGCTCATTTGCAGGACAAGGATTTCAATGTCCTGGCGGACACATCAATTTCCATTGTGCAATTCATGTTAGTGGACTTTTTCTTCTTAAATATAAACATTAGTTCCACTTTTCCATTCATTGTTCCCTGGCTGCTCAATGTTAAAACCCCAGAACTCAATTCACTACCAAGATTTGAAGCGCTAGTCAATGCAGTGGAGGACAAAATCACATTACCATCAATCTTTTTGGTAGATTTGAAATTAGCCTTACTTTTTGGAATGTCCACTTGCCCAACTTGAATACCTCCATAGGTGAACTCCATGGTGGTAGCATCATATTTGTAAGGACCAAAGTTTGTATTCTTCACTCTTATAGGGACAACAAAACTCATGTTAAAAGAAGGTGTTTGGGTGTTTGTTGTTAAGGTTTGAATCTCAAAAGTGCTTATTCTAAACTTGGGTCTATGTACACGCATCACAACAAGTACAAAGACTAAGATCACAATGGTTTGAAACACAGCAAAAGCAGCAATATAAGCCGCCCACTTCATCCTCTTCTTTCGCTTATCTTCCTTCATTTGCATGGATTCCTCATCACCTTTTGGGTATACCTGCTGGATTTTTTCTGCCATATTATGGTAGTTTTAAGTGGATAAAGAAAGAATATAGGCTTCTATTTTTTTTACTTTAGGTCTCTTTTTTCTATTTTAAGTGATTGGAGGCTTAGGTTGGTTGTGATTCTTAGGATGCGGTTCCACACAACTATTTATAGCTTTGGGACATAACTATAATTCTGGGGACTGAAGATACTTTCCGAGAAATGTTTTCTCCATCACAAACGCGTAGCTTGTACATAATATTTTAGAGCAGCAATTTGTCGACCCTCTGGATGTCATGACTTTGGTGAAGACATTTGCCTTACGTTATGTAGATTTGTCCGTCGAGAGAACCTTCGACGGGTCCACATGAATTACTTAGTCCACCATATTGTACACATTTGCCATTATTTAGCATCGTTTAACGGTGGATGATTAAAGGGTACAGAGTAAATATCTTGATTATAAAATAATAATTGTTCCGATCGTAAGACCATATTACAAGACATGGATCGATGTCATGCATATAGTTATTATAAATTAATCATTTTAGATTATAATTACTTTTTCTTATGCGAAGGTACTTATTTATAGGTTAATAGAAGCTTTTGTGGGTCCAATGAGACATTTTATATTGCAAGTTTTTGTAGACTTTTTTTAACGTAAGACTAGACGTGTTTGTGTGTGTGTTTTTTCTTCTCCATCCAATCCCACCCCACCCCCTCCATCCCATCCCACCCCACCCCACCAATTCGAACTTCTTATGGACATAGGAACAAGTTTAAAAACTTAACTGCAACAACTTATATCACAAGGGGATCTTGAAAAATAAAATTGCAGGGGAACTATGTATGAGCACTCGTAAATTAACTTTATTTTTCACAAGCAATTTCTTCTATTGAAATAAAACTGCGATTAAAATTTAAAATAACACATAACTTAATAAAGAATGTTTAGTTTTAATGTACTCTTACTATTTCTTATGCATTTCTTTAGAATCCAATTATAATCCAACTTCTAATATATTAAAAGTGACTAAGGAATAGAGTTAGTAGTTTCCTTTTAATATTTTATAACAACTTGTCTTTTCAAGGAGAAAGGATTTACTTTTTTTATTGTCAATGATGTGGACATCGTAGCTGACACGGATTGATTGGGTTTGTCTTTTACAAGGCACGACCGTGTAATGTGTCTGGAAGCTCCACAGAACCATACACGGTCGTATACACGGTTCAACAACACGGTCGTGTGTTGAGTCTGGATAATTTACAGAAACATACACAGCCCTATACACGGCAAGAAGGCACAATCGTGTGTTGTGTCTGGAAGAACCACAGAAACATACACGGCCTTATACACGGCCGTGTATCAACCAGATGACGGACGTGTATACATATATTTATTTCCAAGTGTACATATATATTTTGACATAGCGAGAAAAGCTTTAAACCCAAGACCAATTCTAAGATTGGAACTCTAGAATAAACAAAGAAGAATCAGAGTTTATTCTTCAATGAATTCAATTGCGCACAATCGAATAATACAAAGAAACTCGTCTCTCAAAGGGTGTTTGAATAATCAATAAAACGTAACCCTAAAATAACCTAACAATGGTATATATACTCTTCTGGAAAAATACATAAAAAAGGAAATATAAATGTACACGTGGAAATAAATATTAATATACACGTCTGTTCTTTGTCGTATACACGGCCGTGCCTCAAAGCCGTGTATGCTTCTGGGAATATATCTGGCATAATACACGGCCGTGCCTATGGCTGTGTATGCTTCTGGGGAGATCCTGACAGAACACACGGCTGTGCTTCCTGGCCGTGTATGTTTTTGGGAGTCATCCAGGTTCCTCACATGGCCGTGCCTCCTGATCGTGTATGCAACCGTGTGTGTTTCTGGAAGTTCCCTGACCTGTTACACGACCGTGTATCCACCGTGTATCAACTAGTGCCTCAACCTGTGTCCGCCACGATGTTCGCATCATTCTCTCCCACCAATGAAGAACTCGACCCCGAGTTCTCTTCTGGATAAAGAGGTTTGTCATCTGCGTAAAATGGGGACAAGTCAGCTACATTGAAGGTCTTGGAGATTTTCATGCTTTCCGAGAGCCCAACCACAGAGGCGTTGTCATTGATCTTGGCGACAATATTGTAAGGCCCATATTTCTTCGGTTGCCACTTGCTATACGTTCCCACAGGAAAGCGTTCCTACCTTAAGAACACCATCACTTGATCTCCCACCTCGAACAGTTTCTTCCTCCGATGTTTGTCGGTGGCTTTCTTATACTGCTCATTCACCTTCTCAATTCGCTCTTTCATGTCAAATGTCACCGTGTGGTACTGTTCTGCCAGGTGTTTAGCGACAACATTGGTGTCAACACCCTTGGGTAAAGAAGCTAAATCCAAGGCATGAGAAGGCGCCTTGGTATAGACCACTGAAAAGGGCGATTTCCCAGTAGTTCTATAGATGGAATTGTTGTAGGCGAACTCGGCTTGAGAGAGTGCCAGGTCCCATTGTTTCGGCTTCTCTCCACAGATTCTTCGTATTAAATTTCCGAGGGTCCTGTTCGTCACTTCCATTTGCCCATCGGTTTGAGGGTGGGTTGTACTAAAGTTAAGGGAAGAATTAAACATGTACCATAGCGTCCTCCAGAAATGGCTAAGGAATCAGGTGTCTCTATCCGAAGTGATGGACTTGGGAACCCCGTGCAACCTGACCACCTCCTTAAAGAATAGCTTGGCAACGCTTTGTGCATCAGTCATCTTCCTGCAAGGAATGAAGTGAGCCATCTTGGAGAACCTATCCACAACTACAAAAACAGTGTCAGCACCTCGTTGGGTACGAGGCAAACCTAACACGAAATCCATGGATATCCTCTCAGATATTCTCAGGTACTGGTAGCGGAGTGTACAGCCCAGTATTCTGATAATGCTCCTTTGATGTCTGACAGATGTAACACCATTGCACTATTCGCCCTACATCCCTTCTCAACTAAAGCCAATGGTATCTTGCAGCCACTGCTGCTATTGTTTTGTCACGTCCTAGGTGGCCGGCTAATCCTCCTCCATGTAGGTCTCTGATCAATTTCTCCCTCAAGGAGGATTCGGGAATGCAAAGCTGGTTACCCTTCATTAAGTAACCCTCCAGAATGTAATAACTGTCATTGGGTTCTTTATTGATGCATTTTCTCCAAGTAGCTCCGAAATCTTCATCTGTCTCATACAACTCCTTCAACTGTTCAAATCCGACCACTTCAGCCCTCATAGTAACCAATAAATCCGCTCTCCTGCTTAATGCGTCGGCGACCTTATTCTAGACCCCAGATTTATGCATCAGGCGAAATGGAAATTTTTGCAGAAACTGTATCCATCTGGCATGCATATCTTTGCAGATGTGGGTCTGATTATTCAGGTGTTTTAGGGCGACACAATCCGAGTATAGGATAAACTCTTTACCAACCAAGTAGTGCTCCCACATCCTCAGGGCTCTGACCACTGAATAGAATTCTTTATCATACGTGGACCATTTTCTCCTGGCTTTGCAGAGCTTCTCACTATGGAAGGCCACGGGTCTCTTCTCCTGAGAAAGCACATCGCCAATACCTACACCACTGGCATCACAGTCGACTTCGAATAGTTTATCGAAGTCCGGTAAGGCCAACACCAGCGCACTACATAATCTCTCTTTGAGCATCGCGAATCCCGACTCAGCTTCCCCATCCCAATGAAACTTTCCCTTCTTTAGGCACTCAGTCAATAAGGCAGCAACCGTGCTAAAATGTTGTATGAAACGCCTATAGAATCCTGCCAACCCCAGAAAACTTCTCGACTCGGTAATGGTCTTGGGAGTGGGCCAATCTCTAATGGCCCTCACCTTATCCTCATCCACTGTGATACCCTCACCACTCACTATGAAGCCTAAGAACAGCAGCCTCGGTGACATAAATATGCACTTCTTGATATTAGCATAGAGCTTATTCTCTTTCAGTACAGTCAGAACATTCTTCAAGTGCACTAGATGCTCATCCCTAGTCTTGCTATAAATTAGGATATCATCAAAGTATATAACAACAAACCGACCTATGAATGGTTTAAGTACCTATTTCATCACGCGCATGAAGGTACTCGGTGCATTGCTGAAAGCGAATGGCATAACCAACCATTCGTACAACCCTTCCTTTATCTTGAAGGCGGTCTTCCACTCATCCCCAAGTCTAACCCGAATTTGATGATACCCACTTCTGAGATCTACTTTGGAAAAGATTACCGCTCCACTCAACCGGTCCAATATATCCTCAATGCGAGGTATTGGGAATTTATATCCAATTGTGATCTTGTTGATCGCCCGGCTATCCACACACATCCTCCAACTCCCATCCTTCTTGGGCTTCAATAGTGCTGGTACGGTACATTGACTCATGCTATCTCAGATGAATCCTTTATCTAGTAAGTCCTGGACCTTCTCCTATAGGACCTCCGTTTCTTTGGGGCTCATCTGATAGTGAGGGAGGTTAGGAAGACTAGCTCCAGGCACCAAGTCGATGTGGTGTTGGATGTCTCGCAATGGAGGTAGCCCTTCTGGTAAGTCTTCCGGCACTACCTCTTTAAATTCCTCTAATAACCCTTTTACTTCCTCCGGAGCCTCTACACTTTCCATGTCCTCTCCCGTGTTCTTTACCACACAAGAGCATGCATTAGACGGGACTCCGTAATATCTTCGGTCATTTCCTTTTTTGATTGAGTGATTGTCGGAAAAGATTTCCCTTCTACTCTCTGGGTCTTAGGCCGTTTATCCGTCAAAGGTAGTAGCGTATATTTCACACCCTCCTTCTCCAATCTATATTTATTTTCTTTCCCGGCATGTTGGCCATCCACATCAAACTACCAATGCCGTCCAAATAACAAATGACAAGCGTCCATATCGACGATGTCGCAGTATACCTCATCCCGATACTTGCCTATCGAAAAGGGAACCTGACACATCTCTTTCACTTCGATTCGCTCCGCCGCTTTAATCCATCCTATGGTGTAAGGATTCGAATGTTTCTCTATCAGTAGCTGGAGTCTCTTCACAACCTCCTTTCCGATGATGTTCTCGCAGCTCCCACTATCAACAATTAGGTCAAACACTCTCCCACCAATCGTGCACCTAGTGCGAAATAGCTAGTGTCGTTGTGAACTACCCTCCTGCTTTGGTGCTAGCATCATCCTCCTAATTACATAGTTAGGCTCCACTGCATCATCAGCCTCCTCATAGTAATCATCGTCACCATCTGGCTCACAACACACTTCCTCCTCCTCTTCCCTTTCAACAATGTTTACAGTTCGCCGATTCGGGCATTCATTGGATCGATGTCCTGGCTGATTACATCTATAGCACTTCCCCAAGATTGGTTTGGCATATAGGTTATTTTACCTCTGGGTTTCTTTGCTCTCAAGAGGTCTCTTCCCCTCAGCTTTATCTTCTTTTCTTTCCATGCTTCCCACTGGCTTCTCAAAGACTCCTCTAAGCCTTTCGCCAATCACCCTACTACTACTGCCAAGATTATCATAAGCATAGTTTCTCTTACCTCCTCCTAACCTTACACTCCGCTCTTGGATCATCATTTCCGCTCGGAGGGCCAAATTCTTAGCTTCATTGACAGTTCTGAACACCGTCACCCCTATCTTGTTTCTAATTTGAAGCTTCAACCCATCTACAAATCGTGCCACCTGTTGACCCTCAATCTCCCTCAGATCATTCCTTTCCGCCAACCTCATGAACTCAGCGGTGTACTCATGCACCGTCCTCTGCCCTTGAAGACATCGTTGATACTGCTGGAAAAGGATTTGCTCGTAGTCGGGTGGTAGGAAATCTCTCTACAACAAATTTTTCATGCGATACCATGTTCTAATATGTTGCTTTCCTTCCCTTTGCCTACGGTTCTGCAATCGATCCCACCATGCAGACGCCCTGCCTTTCAGCCTACAAGCAACTAACCTTACTCTCCTATCCTCAGGAACCTCCATATAATCGAAGAATCTGTCGACCTCCGCAAGCCAGTCCAAAAAATCCTCTATATTAAGATTACCATTAAAAGAAGGAATGTCTACCTTAAGACGGAAGTCACCGCCATCGGCATGATCGAATCCCTGGTGGTTTCGTCGATACCCGCCACCGTATTCTTAATCAATCTGGTCATCCACTCCGCGGTACTTGCCACCACCAACACCACCCCTTCTCGGTGGTTGTCCCCTCCTCTACATAAATTCATCCTCTTCCTCAGAGGAGCTTTCATCAATCCTTCGGTTCCATTGATTTCCAACAGCAAGTTCATTGATAAGACCGCCACAAGCGACTGCTACTCTCGGTCAATTCCCAACAACACCCCTGTTCCCATTGTGGCCCATCACCATAGCGTCGAAATACGCCACCAGGTCTTCTAGACGCTATTCTACACGCCCAAGTCTCTGTTCCATGGTTTCGACCACCGCCCTTGGAGCCCATTGATTGACTCCTTGGACTTCCACATCCCGATCAAGGTCGAGAACGCGACCGCCATCAACACCATCGTTAGCCGACATCTCCGCAGGAATTTGCCTTACTCTGATACCAACTGACGCAGCGAGGAAAGCGTAAAACCCGAGACCAATTCTAGGATTGGAACTTTAGAATAAACAAAGAAGAATCAGAGTTTATTATTCAATTAATTCAATTGTGCACAATCGAATAATACAGAGAAACTCGTCTCTCAAAGGGTGTTTGAATAATCAATAAAACGTAACCCTAAAATAACCTAACAACAGTATATATACTCTTCTAGAAAAATACATAAAAAAAGAAAATATAAATGTACACGTGGAAATAAATATTAATATACAAGTCTGTTCACTATCGTATATACGGCCGTGCCTCAAAGCCGTGTATGCTTCTGGGAATATGTCTGGCGTAATACACGGTCGTGCTCCCTGGCCGTGCTTGTGGCCGTGTATGCTTCTGGGGAGATCCTGACAGAACACACGGCCGTGCTTCCTGACCGTGTAATAGGCCGTGTATGTTTCTAGGAGTCATCCAGGTTCCTCACACGGTCGTACCTCCTGACCGTATATGCAACCGTGTGCATTTCTGGAAGTTCCCTGACCTGTTACATGACCGTGTATCCACCGTGTATCAACCCGTGCCTCAACCTGTGTCTGCCACGATGTCCGCATCATATTTCCTTTTTATTTGTTTCCCTAAAGACTATATAGTTACTAGGTCATTTTTAGGGTTATCTTTTATTCTTTTGTAAAATTATATACACTTAGAGAAGAGTTTTCTCCGTTCTCTCAATTGTGCACAATTGAGATTTTTAAGGAATAAACTCACATTATTCTTTGTTTATTCGTGAGGTCCAATCCGAGAATTGGTCTCGTGTTTTACGCTTTCCTCGCTATGTCAGTTGGTATCAGAACAAGGCAATTTCCTATGGAGATGTCGGTTAACGATGGTGTTGACGACGGTCGCGTTCTCGACCTAGATCAGGATGCGGAAGTCCTACGTTATGGGCAACCAATACGAAGGGCGGTAGAGGAGACCATGGGTCAAAAAATCCAACGAAAGGGACAGCATCATGAAGCCCAGACTTATCGATCCAATACCAACAGTAGCAGGCAGGTTTATTGGAGACGACCGGAAGGCGATCTAAGGATCAGTTCTGTTACTTATGATACGGATGATGAAGATGAGATTCTTAAAGATCTGGCTAGGAGAAGAGGCCATGGTAGCATAAGACGATACAATAGATATAATTACAGGTATAAAGATGAAATCTTTTCTCAATTTAAATATGTTGTATCTGAGTTCGATAGTATTGGGAGTCTGAATGAGTTTAGGGTTTGGGTTGAGGACGTTGAAAGATTCTTTGACCATATGAGGATTTCTGAGGGAATGAAGATAGAGTTAGTGGAAAGTCGTTTGTAGGGTGATGCATTGTATTGGTGGGAACAACTTTGGGGAGTAAGACGCCTTGAAGGTAAAGATCTAGTGAGGACTTGGTTTATGATGCAATGCTTTCTAGAACGAAAGTTCTTTCCCCTAGATTACGAACCAATCCTTCCTCAAAAAATTTCACAGACACCTAAGCCAGTAAACTTAATTCCAAAAGTGCTTAAGGAGGAGATGGTCGAACAAGAGGAAAACTTAACCCTTAATGATCATGGTACTTTGATTGATGATGGTGGGGGCAGTGGTAAAACAGTCAAAGCCTACAAAAATTGTGTTGGTGAGGAAGCTATTGCAGAGGAGCCTTTGTTGAATGACGAGCAGGTGATGATGGTTACTGAAGAGTCGAAGACTAGAGATACTTCGAGCAGATTCATTGCACCAATGAAGGAGATTAAGGATGTAGAGTTCAATGTTTTGCCTAAAAACTTATATTCCAACCCAGGGGAAGCGCTACGGATAATAAGTGCAATTGCTCCATTGCTTCCTATCAACATAAAAGGTGATTATCCCATTAACACTAAAATCCATCCGGATTGTGCACAAATGAATTTAATAGAAAATTCGATGACAAGTGTTACTATGGGTGAGGTGGATGATGTAATGCGACTCACGATCAAGCAACGAGATAAATGGGATAAATCAAGACGATTCAAAGAGAGGGAACAACATGGAAAGCATATTCACAAGAAGAGAACTCGAGTCGAGTTCTTCGCAGGCGGGAGAGAATGATATGGACATCATAGCTGACACGGGTTGATTAGGTGTGTTTTTTACAAGGCACGGTCGTGTAATGTGTCTAAAAGCTCCACAGAAACATACACGGCCGTATACACGGTTCAACGACACGACCGTGTGTTGAGTCTGAATAATTCACAGAAACATACACGGCCTTATACACGGCAAGAAGGTACTGCCGTGTGTTGTGTTTAGAAGAACCACAGAAACATACACGGCCTTATACACTGCCGTGTATCAGCCAGATGACAGACGTGTATACATATATTTATTTCTACGTGTACATATATATTTCCTTTTTATTTGTTTCCCTAAGGACTATATATAGTTGCTAGGTCATTTTTAGGGTTAGCTTTTATTCTTTTGTCAAATTATATACACTTAGAGAAGAGTTTTCTCTATTCTTTCAATTGTGCTCAATTGAGATTTTCAAGGAATAAACTCAGATTATTCTTTGTTTATTCGTGAGGTCCAATCCGAGAATTGGTCTCGTGTTTTACACTTTCCTCGCTGCGTCAGTCAAGAATTTTCTCCATCCACAACAACCAATAAATTGCTAAGAGGAGAGAGGGACAATCAACGGTGCCCTTCGGGTTGCAAAGGGAGCAGTTGTGGCAGGTGAGTCAAGAAAGGATTAAGGTTTTCACCTTATTGTGAACAAAAGTTTGAAAAGAATCAAGAAGAGGGCTTTAGCATATATAAGTTAAGGGCAAACCGTAAGGTATAATTATCCTTTTGCTCTTATTTTTAAATTATTTAATTGAAATATTTTAGTGGCTACATAAAATACATAATGGATCTTAATTAGCTAGTGTATTTATATATGAAATTTGATAAGTGAATAATAAAGCCTTCGATGGAAATGAGGATAGTACCAAAAGCAATAGATTACGAGAATTGATGGTGGCAATGAGGATATTATAGTAAAGATATTTATAAAGGCACATGAAGAGTAGTTGATCTAATAGTCAATAGAATGGATAGAGACCAAGTTGACTAATATAATACAATCGAATGACGTGATGCACCGAAAACTCTTGTGGAGGTTAGTTGATATCTGAAGAGCTCAGCTGAAATGCATAGTGAAGTTGATAAATTATATTTTAGGCTTGAACCTAGATAGTGGGTGAAGATTATGCAGGGAAAGAATAGGTGAAGTGAAGGTTTTTTTAGTATAAAAATTAATTTATAAAAGGTAAAAAATAAGACAATTCAAATATTCTAAATTAAATAAATAAACACAATTATATTGATAAGTGTGAAAATTTTGGAAATGAAAGTAACTAGTAATAAGAAACAAAAATTGAATAAATGATAAAATGACAAGCAAATCTATTAGATAATAGGAAAAGATGATGGAAACAATAAAGAAATAGTACAAACATGAAACTAAATAAATAAACTTGGATCCTAACAAACATATATAAAAACAAATGCAAATAAGCACCATATCTCTAAGGTGAGAAACCCAAACTTATGCAAAGCACTATAAATAATCCACTCTTAATAATCACTTTTGTAAGTGATCTCTTGCTGTTAAAAGGGAGAGGTGCACAACCATAAGCTAATGATAACAGGCCAGGATCTAAAACTTTTTCTTACATTTCCAATTTTGACTTCAAAATATAAAGAATCTTATAGAAAAACTCAAAATAAACAAAATCTAGGAATTTACATAAAAATTAATAATAAATCACGTGGTCAAAACTAAAAATAAACAAAATCTAAGAAATTAAACAAAAAATAAAATTAAACACTTGATAAAAAAAAACCAAAATGACTGCTAAAAAAAAATTATTGAGTCAAAGTTTTATTGCTAGAAATCAACTTCTAGATGTAAATTTCCATAATCAAATTACTTTATTTTGAATTAAATAATAAAATGTTGTCACTTTTGATTAAACAGGTAAAACAAATAAAATCAAGATACTAGAATTAAGAATACGCATTTAAGGCCCTAAACACTAATTTTAAATGATAAATAAAATGGGATTTAACAAATCAAAGTCAAGTCTATAAAATTGAACCTTTAGGACCATAAACAAGACCCTAAGACCTAACTTAGATGAATTATAGGCAAAAAAAAAAAAGATGGGATAAAACCATATCTATAAAGTCCCTACTAGTTGAACACTCAAACCCCTAATCAACCACTGATGCCCTTTTAGACATCTATCTTAGCAACCATCCATTCAACAATTGTCCCTCTCATTTAACCAAATTATTATTCATTCAATTTCCAATCCCTGTTCTTGATCCTAAACTATAATTAAAGACGCCATAATCATTGGGATAATCCAACTAAAACTAATTTATCCTAACATTTCAAATAATAAGAGACTTTGGAAAAGAAGACTTGGAGAATGTAAATATCTAAACCTCGCATGCATGTGCTTATGAAAGAATAAAGACATAGATTGACATGCTCTACGGATTTGAGGCGTGATATTTCCTATTTTTTAGCTTATCACCAAATATTTTTTTTTTCATAGTTCTATCAATGATTTTAGAAACCTTACTCGGTGTTAGGATAGGGTATATCAAAAGAACTTGAGATAATGTTACTTACTACTTGAACTCTGTGTGTTTTTACAATTTTTCACTTGAAGTTTGAATGTACTAAACATCATGCCCAATCAAACTTTAACCTGTCAAATTACTAACTTAACAACACTTATATAATTTAACCAATCATTATTTTCCATGTCATCTTTTAAAGATGATGAAACAATAAATTCGACAAGTTTGATTGTATATGGCATTTAGTAACTTTAAACTTTATTTGTAAAATTTAACATGTAAAATTTAAACTAGGTTTATAATATTTAATAATTTCGAATTTTAGAAGTAAATTTAGAAAAACAAGTTTTACGTGATAATCGGTGATCCAACAACAACAATTAACAATTTCCTCAAAGTTAGTAGAGGCACAAAACTAGCCATACACTTCTAATATGCTTTACTAGCTATATATTTTGCTACATTATGATAAGTGAACATATGGAAAAAGTAATCAGCATTCTCAAGTGTGAATACAAAGTGCCAAATAAAATTCCATAGTAAATATTATGTGCTTAATAATTCCAAGTTCACAAGCACAAGATATAAATGATTAAACAATCACACGAATTGGACTTAAGATGGGGTGATGAACAAAATGAAGTCAAAATTCCCAATTGGCATGAACCAAATTAAAAGTATTACTATGGAATTCCAATACCAATCAATTACACGTAACAATAAGAGTGAATGCTAGCAAGAGGTGATTCTCTCATACGACACAAAGTGTATATTTTATCAAATTATCAAAAGCTCCCTAAAAACCCTAGTTAGCAAGTATTTATACTTGCTCCTATTAAGGTAAAATAAACAAAAAAATTACAAAGTTACTACTAGGTGGTCGGTTCAAAGAATCAAAATTACAAGTATAAAAATCAAAATGACCGGTTCTCATAAGCAACAAATACAAATACAAATGGTCTTCAAGTGGCCGATTCTTCAGTTTAATGGAACAATTTGTGAGTCGTTGGATGTGACTTTAAAAATGTCCCTCAAGTTGATTTTTAGTGCATGTTATTTGGCCATCATGTAAAACCGATCAATATATCTGCTAAAGTACAAAATCAAACATTATTAGATAAATTGTGGCCATATATCGATGGTTAAGCTCATGCATCCAAGTTAGGTTCCCCCACTGTTGGAACCATAGGATGGATTCCCATCAAAATATTTTACAAACAACTCAATAATGAGTTAAGAAATATTCAAAAAAAAATAAAAAGAATGCAAAGAATTATATCCTTAAAACTAAATCGTTTAGCGAAACCCTTTAACTGGTTCATTTGCAAGACAAGGACTTTAATACCTTAGCAGAGACATCAATTTCCATTGTAGAATTCATATTAGTGGACTTCTTCCTCTTAAATATAAACATCAATTCCACCTTTTCATTCATTGTTCCGCGGCTGCTCAATGTTAAAACCCCATAACTCAACTCACTACTAAGATTCGAAATGTTAGTCCATGCTCTAAAGGACAAAGTCACATTAGCATTAATCTTCTTGGCAAATTTGAAAATAGCCTTTCTTTTTTCAATATCTATCTATCCAATTTGAATACCTCTATAGGTGAATTCCACAGTGGTGACATCATATTTATAAGGATCAAAGTTTGTGTTTTTCCCTCTTATGGGGTAATAAAACTCATGTCAAATGAAGGTGTTTAAGTATTGATGATTAATGTTTGGAACTCAAAGGAGCTTATTCTAAACTTAGGTCTCTGTACACACATCATAACAAATACAAAGACGGATCGCAATTATTTGAAACACAGCAAAAGCGGCAATAAAAGCTGCCCATTTCATCCTCTTCTTTCATTTTTCCTCCTTTATTTGTAATGATTCTTGGTAATTTCTTGGGTACATTTGCTGGATTTATTTTGTCATATTATAGTAATTTAATTTTGAATGAGAAATGAAAATAAGGTTCCTTTTTCACTATTGATCTCTTTTTTCTTACACTAATTGGAGATTAGGATTAGTTGTGATTTTTGGTTTGTGGTTTTACTATTATTTATAATTTTAGGAGTGTTGCTGCAATTTAAATGGTCAAACACTTTTCAGGAAATATTTTTCCCCATAAGAAACACGTAGTTTGTTGTTTATATTTTAGAGCAGTAATTTGTTGACTGGATGTTATGACTTTGGTGAAGACAATGCCTTACGTTATGTGGATTTGTCCATCAAAAGAACCTTCCATGGGTCCACATGAATAACTTAGTCCACACGTTCTAAACATCTGCCAATTTTTATTATTGTTTAACGGTCGGATGATTTAAAGGTATGAATAAATATCAAGACTGCGATCAAAATTAAAATTGTTCCTAACGTAACATTATTTTATAAGACTTGGATCGAAGTTGTCCATTCTATTATTATAAATTAATCATTCAAGCTTAAACGAGCCTAGAAATGTGATTTTTTTTTTTTTTCCAAACCGGATCAATTTCCCAACAAATCTTGTTTGAACTGAGAAAACTTATATTAGATAATAATTTGGGAAATTAATCAAGACGAGCCGTCTTTATGCTTCCACATAATACGAGTGAAGACCGACCCAGCGTGATGAAGGCCGAATGCGAGTAGACAGAAACCGGTTGTGATGTGATAGCCAATTGAGCCGAACCGGCTTTAGGTAGCCACAACAAGACTCAGACCGAATACCCATCCAAGATAAACATTATTAGCAAAAGTACCGCCAAAATGGACTAAACATTTTGCAAGTGTGTCTATGGATTTGTTATGTTAGAAATACAAACATGTACAATTTGTTTGGCACGAAAAATGGGTTTTAGTGCATTTTTTTATTTTTATTTTTGAGGTAGTAGGTAGCTATCATTGCAAATTACATACTTAAATATTATCATTTTAAAAAAAATTATGTAAATATTATACCCGTAAAAATTATTACTAAAATAGGTTGTGAAATCGCAGATTACGTATGCATTTTTAGTGATATGCAAATTTTTTCGTTGAAGGCGCAAACCCGTTCTGCGCCTTCAATACAACATTAAATTTTTTTTTCTTACAAATCTATAAATTATATAACACTGTAAACCGATGGAATTATTACAAAAGTTTATTTGCAAAACTATAAAAGTGATACAATAAATTTATATAATAATACACAATAATACATAGAAAAAAATTTACACTGACAGTTTTTAATATAAATACAAATTCTCAATTCATATTTTCACATTTCTATGTTTCAATTTCCTCAGTAAACCTCACTCTCTATTGTTGTTTAGAAATTATTGTTTCCATAATTTGTATTTTATGTAGATTTTACTCTATTTCAATGTGTGTGGAAATATCTTTATAAGATCTCGGTATGTTTTCTTAACAAAAATTTTATTTTTGTTGCTGTTATATTAGTTTAGATAAATGCCAAAAAAAAACATGTAAATATATAAACTACATATATATTATTAAAATAGTAGTTATTATTAATTAACTATCAATTAGTAATTAAATCATTTTTAATATATAATTATTTAACATTAATAAATGAATTATGTATATCTGTTATTATAATGTATTTTTGTAAAAATGGTCATTAAATTAAGTTATTGTTAATTAACTATTAATTGTAGTGATTAGTTATTAATTAATTGATAAAAAATTAATTCGTAAAAAATTTTGTATTCATTGCAAATGAAAAATATTTATATGATTTTGTAAAATTAGTCTTAAAAGTAAGTAGTTCTTAATTATCTGTTAATTAAATGTGATAAATCATTAATATGTCGTTAATTAATTAGTGAAAAAATTTGTATTCATTGTAAATGAAAAATAGTTGTATGGTTTTGTAGAATTAGGCATAAAAGTAAATAGTTGTTAATTATCTATTAATTAAATATAATTAATCGTTAATATGTCGTTAATTAATCGTTATAAAATTAATTAGTGAAAAATTTTGTATTTTTTGTAAAGTGAAAATATTTGTATGGTTTTATAGAATGAGTTATAAAATTAATTAGTTATTAATTATCCATTAATCAAATGGGATTAGTGGTTAATACATCATTAATTAATTGCTATAAAATTAATTAGTGAAAAATTTTGTATTCTTTGCAAATGCAAAATATTTTTATGGTTTCATAGAATAGTTATAAAATTAAGCAGTTAATAATTATCCATTAATTAAATTCGATTAGTCGTTAATATGTCATTAATTAATTATTATACGATTAATTAGTAAAAAATTAAGTATTTATTACAAAGTGAAAATATTTGTATGGTTTTGTAGAATGAGTTATAAAATTAATTAGTTATTAATTATCCATTAATCAAAAGAGATTAGTTGTTAATACATCATTAATTAATTACTATAAAATTAATTAGTGAAAAATTTTGTATTTGTTGCAAATGTAATATTTGTATGGTTTCTTAGTATTAGTCATAAAATTAAGTAGTTAACATTTATCCATTAATTAAATACGATTAATAGTTAATACGTCGTTAATTAATGAAAAATCAAGTACTTGTTGCAAAGTGAAAATATTTGTATGGTTTTGCATAATAGATAAAGTTTAGATATCTTGATCCTTCAGTCTTGACTCAGTAGGCATGCCACAGATGCATATTGATTCCGGTGCGGTGCATGCTAGATCAGGGCCGATGGTCAGCCAATAGGAGACAGCGCATCGACATTCTATTAGTGGTCATGTCCCAACACCGTCAGCTCCACAAAAGTAACGCCCTAGAAAGCAACCTATGTACCAAGGTGAATCATCCAATCAACCAACCTCGTGGAGTTCCGTCCCTCCATGAGTGTTCTACAGTACTCCCTATCGGCATCCAACCCCGGAGTTTGAATCTCCTCAAACTCCACGTGCAAGGCTAGCTAATGCCTTCGCCCAACTAGCTAAGCATTTGACTATAGGTAGGAGATAAGAGGGGATAGGGATAGGAAACAATGATTTTTTTAATTATTTGCATATGTATATGGTCCACTACAATGATTAAATTTATGTATTTTTATGATTTGTAATGAATTAGTACACATTCTGTGCACCAACACTATTACCCCTTGCCATTTTCACATGCAATGTGAACATATACGATTTTACAACTTTGAATATTTCATAACATTTAACAAATGTCTAAATAAATTGTCATTCAAAACAACTTCTCAATAAATGACAAAATTGCATGTATATATATAGAATAAGAAGCATCCCCTTCTACCATGTCTTCACACAAACTTGATAAAGTAGTCGACGATTCACCTAAGCTACAAAAGAGAAAAAGCTAATGTTAACATCACAAATGCAATGTCAAACGTGATGAAATATATATTGGTATCCACCAGTTACCATTATTACATCGACATGGGCACGTTCTTCTATTATGCGCACCCCCCTCCCCCCTCCCCCAACCCACAAAGTCCACATGTGATTTGATCTAGACGTTCCCTAACGTCCATCTCTATGTGGTATCTTTTCCACCTCAACTTTCCCTTCTTCCATACAAGGTCTCCCCTTAGGTAAAGTGATAGGAAGTGCACTGGCTCCCAATCCAACTCGTCCCCTATAGGCATGAAGTGCATCTTATATGTTTGGTCCTTATGTGTCCATCTTGGTATAGAATACGTCATATCAAGCCTAAACAAAGCAGCCATTGCATATGCGTAAGAGCATGGAATTCTGTAGATTTGCCACTCCAGCAATTGCATATGCTACAAGTAAAGTCAACATGTTTTTAGCCCCCTCCCTTTAACCCATTGGCGAACGCGACAACTACAGGTGATAACTTCAAAAACCCTATCATGCCTGCTATAGTTAGGGCCGGTAATGTGGGCCGGCCCACCCCGACCCGCACCGGCCCGCGGGTCATCGCGGGTTGGCCCGCACTGGCCCGCAAGGCTGGCGGGTCGGAAAAGTCGACCCGCCCCGCCCCGCGGGCCAACCCGCAATGACCCGCAAAATTTTTTTTTTTTTCCTTGTGCAAAAAATTAAAAAAAAAAAAACCTACAACTAAATTGAATACATGAATTGATCTCATTTAAGCTAGCCACTACATGTGAATTAACCCTAGTGAACATCTATGCCACACACACATATATATATTGTGCACGTAATTTGTTAAATCCTTATTAGATTCATGCAAACATATAACTTAGAAATAAAAAAGATGCCCTTACATATAAGTATTAAAAGATTGAAGACAACACCAAAAAGTTTTTAGTAGGAATAATTTCTCTATGGTATTCACCCTCTCAATTATTTTTGATACAAGTATGAATTCTTAATGACAATTCATTATATTGACTAATGTTTGTAAGTTACAAATTGTAACAATAGTTTGTAAACAAAGTAAATTAGATTAGTTGACATTTAAGTTACTCTCTCTCTCTCTCTCTCTCTTTTTCTTACTATAAAAATGATGCTTGAATAGAGACTTCAATTTATATGTACTTACTCTTAAATCCCATTCTTATACGATAAAAAAAAAAAAACCTAAAACGATAATCAAGCAATTATGATAAAATACGTTTCAGTTTTTACTAATTACATAGGAAAACAAATATAATAATGAAGCAAATAAAATTACATATATAAATCAATCATCACTATCATAATCATCAATAACTAAATTGGAGTCTCCTTTCGATGAAGTAGTCGCAGTCCCACCCACACTCATATTGTCTTCTTCTTGATCTACAATTTATAAGATTACACATATAATTAGGAATATATTATATTAGGGTGAATACATTAAAAGAAAATATTGGGAATAGAACAAAAAAAATTACCTTCACATGCAAATCCTTGTAACCAATTTCGTGTACAAATGAGAGCTTCTACATTGGCTGGAAGCATAGAACTGCGATACTTATTAAGTACACAAGCGTCGATACTGAAAGCTGACTCTGACGCTATAGTAGTAATTGGAATGCTAAGCACATCGGAGGCCATGATAGATAAATCAGGATATCTCTAGCTTTGACTCTTCCAATGTTGTAACACATCCAATTCTGAGTAGAAGTCCATATCCATTATTGGCTCATCTAGATAAATATCTAAAGAAGATTTACCAGAACTTTGTACTTCTACTTGACGGTATCAGAATTCCTACATTATTAAGAAAAAAATATTTACATACCAATATATATTACAAAAAAATATAATTAAGGAAATAAAAAATTATTAAACTTACTACTAATGTAGCAAAATCAATCTCCAAGCCCTTTCCAACTCTATGTGTTGCTGCTCCCTTACTGCTGCTACCTCCAGATGTGTCTTGTGTTTGAGGAGATGATCCAACCTGATTGCTTCTACTTCTAGATATGTGATCTGTTTTGTTCTTCTCATATTCTCCATAAAGTTTATATAACTTGCTTTTTATATGAGTCATCTTCTCTTCACAAGTGAGGGGATCAAGTTTGTTAAAACAGAAGCTCAAAAAATCAAATTTCATTCGAGGATCAAAGATTGCTCCAAGTGCAAGGATAACACTATAATCACTCCAATACTTATCGAACTTCTGTTTCATTCTAATGAACATCTCCCTTATGACATGATCTTCACTATTTAAATTTTCATTGAGCAAACATTCAATCCTCCATACTTGCAAAAAATAGTGGTTTGATGTTGGATATGATGATCCTGACATCAAATTGGTGATACTATGAAACGGGCTCAAAAACTTGCATATCTTTTCTGCTCTTTCCCACTCATCAATGGTTGGATAGTATTTGTAATGACGATCATTCAATTGAAAGCAAGAAAAAGCACGTCGATACCTGAGTGCCCTATCAAGCATAAGATAAGTGGAATTCCATCTAGTAGTTACATCCAAGTGCAAACCGATATTCGTATCAATGTTGCCAACCTGTTCAACACACTCCAAAAAGTGTTTCATTCTACTCTCAGAACCCTTCACATACTTCACACTTTCCCTTACTTTGTGCAATGCTTCACTACTTACATCCAATCCTTCTTTAACGATCAAGTGAAGAATATGAGCACAACATCTAATATGAAAAAACTCACCACCACATAACAAACTATGTTGTAAATTCAATTGCTCTTTCAGAAAATCTTGCATACAATCATTTGCAGATGCATTATCCAATGTAAGGGAGAATATCTTCCTATCTATGCCCCAATCTTTCAAAAATTCAAATACTTTTTTCGACAACTCAAACCCTGAGTGAGGAGGGGGCATTTTAGAAAAAGCAAGAATTTTATTATTCAATTTCCAATTGACATCCACATAATGTGCAGTCAAACAAATATATCCCTCACTAGTAGAAGCAGTCCATAAATCAAAGGTCAAGCATACTTTCCCTGGAATTTTTTGCAAAATTTGTTTCAAATTCTCCTTCTGAGTCAAATATAAATTTCAAACATCTAATGTAGCAGTTTTTCTACTGATTGGCTTATAATCAGGATTATATAACCTTATAAACTGTGTAATCCTCCTATATTCAACAAATGAAAATGGCAGATCATGCTCAATAATAGCCATAGCCATGACCTCACGAGCAAATTTAGGATCAGGTTTTCTTGATCTTAACTTCCCCGCATGATCAATTATCATATCACCAACATCATGATATCTAGGAATTTGACTCAAACGACACTTCTCTATATGTCGACGTAAAGATGAAGTTCCATGTGAATGTGTTCCAATCACATATTCCTTCCCACATGCTTTACACTTAGCCCTATTTTTACCATCATTCCCAATACCAATTTTTGTAAATAATTCCCAAACTTGAGAAGAAGAGCTACCTACTCGAGCCTTCTTACCTACATGTTCTTCAGATTGAGAAGATCCTGGTTGTAGATTATCGTTATGCCCACCAACTTCAGATACATGATCCACATTAATAGGTTCCATTGCAGCCTCATTACTTAAAGGATCCATTCTGTAAATATAAAAAAATGTTATTAGTAGTAGTTAAATATATGTAAATAATTAAATATAACCACCACACACCACACGGCCACCACCACCACCACCCTACTCTCCATTCTCCATTCACCATGCCTCCACCAGTGGACCACCACCACCGGCGTCACTCACCCCCCACGGGCCACACCACACTGCCACCACCACCACCCTACTATCCAATCTCCATTCTCCATTCACCAAGCCTCCCTCCACCACCACCACCACCGGCGTCACTCACCCACCCTCACCCCACACGGCCCACCACCACCACCGTACTATCCAATCTCCATTCTCCATTCTCCATTCACTAAGCCTCCACCACCGGCGTCACTCACCCACCCCCACCCCACACGACCCACCACCCCTACGGCCACCACACCACACCACACGGCCACACTACACGCTACCACCACACGGCCACACTGCTACACCACACCACACCACACGGCCACACCACACGCCACACGGCCACACCACACGCCACACGGCCACACCACACAGCCACCCCACGCAGCCACCACACCACACCATACGGCCAAACCACCAGTCACACACAATACAGTAGAGGACAATAGTAGAGAAAAGAGAATTGTTTTACCTTAATTAATGGCGTCTAAAAGGTGGCCGACGGTGGTGGCGCGACATCGGTCTAGCTGCGGAGTATTGGGGGTGCACGGATGGTGGGGTCTGGGGTGGGCTGCTAGCTACGTTGGAACTTGTACAACCTGGCCGTGTGGGCTGCTCTGCTGCCAGCTGCAGCCTGCGTGCGGGCTGCGGTCCTGCGGACGAGGTCGAGGTGCACGGAGCCACGAACGAACGACGGCCTGCGTGCGGGCTATGGAGTGTGGACTGTGCTGTCGCTGTGGACTGTGGTGTCTGGCTCTAGATTCTGGTCTGTGGTGTGTGTGTGTGTTCGACTTCTTCAGGTGGGTTGGGAATTGTGTGGCATGGCAATTTCAATTTGAACCGCACCCGTCGGCGGCGTCACTTCAACCGGTCATCTCACTTCTCAGTCGGCGGCGGCAGTGCAGGGCATGGTCGTCATGTCGTCCTCGTCATGTCCAGCAATAGGTCGTACGTGTGTGTCATCTCAAGCCGTTGCCGTGCCGTGCAATTCTGCTTCTGCAACTGCAACTGCAGAATCCGGCGGGTTGGCCCGCAACCCGCGGGGATTGCCCGCCCCGCCCCGCGGGTCAAGCGGGCGCGGGCCAAAATGGCCCGCACCCCTACGGGTCAGATTTTTTTTGCCCACCTCGCATATTTTTGGGGGCGGGGCGGGTCAGCCCGCGGACCCGCCCCGCAATTCCCAACCCTAGCTATAGTTGATGACCCTGTGGTTGCTAGCTCGTGAACTCCATTAGACGATTTTTTTTTTTTGCTGCATATTTGGTGAAAATTCTACCATTTGGTATATTTTTCAATGCCTTTGTTCACTTCTAGACGAAGTACCCAAAGTAATTGTATAACGTTTTCTTCAATAAAACAGTCACATGTAACCCTCGAGCCCCCTTCAATATAGAATTATAGCTTTCAACAACATTAGAGGTTATATACCCAAACCGATAGCAACCTTCATGAGCTAACATCCACACATCCAACGGCACGTCGTCAAACCAGTTTAATGCATCCAGCTTAATCATCCCCACCTACTACACCACATAATTCAACTTGCAAGATTATGCTTGCAACTAGGCATATGTGACCAACTTCTTGTGCTGAGTGTTTTTATGTACCGAGTTGAAGTTGCTCTCAATATGTTAAAGGAAAAACTGCCACACCGCAAATGGAGGTTATTATACATTCACCGCTTTGTAGACTACTAATTTGATGCATGTGTGTCTATCCAATATGAGATAAACGGTTTCACGACCTTCATAGTCGTCAACAACATATTCCTTCAATTTACTCAAAAACCAACCCCATGTTTCAACTGTCTCCTGATCAACCAGAGCAAAGGCCAACGGAAGCATATGGTTATTGCCATCAATACCACAAGCAACTAGCAACTTATGAGTGTGCTTCCCATATAGAAAAGTGGCATCAATGGTAACAACAGGTTAATGAATCTCCATGCAACGATGTACGCCCCAAAGGCCTAGAATACCCATTTAAAGGTGGATACACTGGGGGTACTCAATCTACTCCACTCCCAATCTATTCATGTTCCAAGATTTGTACTTTCTATTACATTGAGAAGTTTTAGCAATTCATTATAAGACTTCTCCCAGTTCCCATACATGAGCTTGATAACCCGTTTCCTTCCCTCCCAAACTCATCTCTTACTAATCTTATATCCAAATTCCTATTTGACAATAGAAGTCAACTCAACCACCTTCATATCAAGATTCTCCCTAAGAAGATTTACAAATCGGCTGACAAGGAGATTGTAATTTAGCTATGGGTGATCTTGACTAATCAGCGGGTTATTACATGTGTGTAGACCCTCGAATCTCATCACCATGAACATGCCCTCTAACTTCTTCTTTCGAGCCCGAAGCCTCCATTTACAACCATCATCCCTTCTTAAACAATAAACAAACCACAACAGTGAACTGGACTCTACAATAGTGAAGTTGCAATGGTTCTTCACATGGTAAGACTTCACTGCTTGAATGACACCTACTTTCATCCTAAATCTCATGCCCCGATAGAAGTCGTCACTATTACTCGAACCACTACAAAGATTGGTTTGCTCTTACTCTAAATAAATGTAAACACTATCGCCCCCATAATTGTAAGACGGAACAAGATCTCTAATTAGCTTGGTTGATGGTTCAACTTGCTATGCTCGATGTATTGGCTGTTTTGAGTAAGTATGTACAGTTGAAGACTCTTCTTCCGAAACTTCATCTCCCTCATTCTCACTCTCCTCATTTTTCTCGTCGAAACTTTCCCCATCATCACTACTCTCCTGCTCAACACCCATTCCACCATCAGTGTCAGTTGCAACCCCCGCTCCCACATGAACCATGAACAAATCCAATGTGTCTGGTCGTTGTAATACTAGAGTAACTGCTCTATTTATTTCATCCTCATCATTCACTTCCATCGGGGTTGGAATTGAGAGTTAAAATGTCAACGGCTCTGACAAATGTAGCTGATTACTTACATTGAATGTCTGCCTTATTCAGGGCCCCCTAAATTATTAGAAATTCTTATGAATAATTGTTGTATGCCACAATCTCCATATGATTCAACCATTTCAATAAAATTTTCAACATCTTCGTCGTCTCTGATTGCCATCAACGCATAGCATGTATTACCCCCATGGAACATAGGATGCTTGTAAATTATCTCAACCCCCACTTCGATTAGATCAACTCCGATGCTGCGACATATTCTGTATAAAAATTCGATATAGTTGACGTTTTTCTTCATTTTGAAATTTTTTATCGGATCTCTGTCATACTCCAGCTCCCAATTACTAGCCACAATATTTCCAATTGCAAAGATCATCAACTTCACGTAATCAGCCATTTTTTTCCCTATCCATAATATATATGAAATATAAGCTTTTAAATAAATATGACAATTTTCAATAACATTCTAAAAATTAAAAAAAAAAAATAATTTCCATTACATTTCAAATATTAATTTTTTTTCCCCATTATTGCTAAACGATTTTTTTTAAATCTGTTAGAAATTATTTTTTAATAACATTTTTGTTGCTAAAAATTCCAACCATTTTTTTATTATTTTACAACAATATAAAAATTATTTCACATTTGAGATATTACAAATTTTCATCAAAATTATTTTTTTATTTTGAATAATATTTATATAAAAAAATTCAGAGTAATATTTTCATAATAATATTTATACAAAAAAATTCCTGTCATTTCTCATTTTAATTTTAATTTTCCTCCAATTATTTCCAAACAAATTTTTTTCTAAATATTTGTCCAAAATTAATTTTTCCACTAAATTTTTCAAAAAAAAAAAACCGTATAATACTACAATAACTATTCGATATTCTATATATTTCACGTCCTTTACAAGAACAAATCCTCATTCTAAAATAAAAATTAATATTACATGTTACGCATCGCAACATCTATATATATTATATTTAATAAATTATAATTTAACAACAACGAGTAATACTTTTTATAAAATATACAATTTTACTAATATTTTTCTAAAATCTTACATCAAATACAAATAGGATAAAATACTTCAATGCAAATAAAAAAACTTCAACTTTTCTATAAAAAAAATACCACAATTGATTAGTTGTACCTACCTTTAATAGTAAGTCATAACTTACAATGATTTTTACCGTTTTTTTACCATACCTTAGCTGTGGGGTAGCTAAAATATGGCTCAGTTGCAACCAATTGATTTTGTTTTTTCTTCTTTTTTTTTTTTTGACTTTTCTTCTTTTTCTTTTAATTTTTTGTATTATTTTAATTATTTTAGTTAATTTTATTTAGTTAAATTATGTTATAACATTTTGAATTAATAAGAAATTGACACATATCCATTACATATCATTGATACAAAATTAAGAAATACATTTATATATTAATTAAAAATCAAATCTCATGTCATTTGTTTGTAACGGTGGTAAAATACAAGTCTTTTTTTTATAATTTTCTCAAAACAAAATGAAGTATAATATAAAAAATTACTAATATATCCATAAAAACTAAAAAAATAAAAACTAAAAAGATAGCATAAGGAAAGGCTAGAGTAGGAATTAAATATTTTTTTTCACCTTCCTTCGTTTTCTCTCCAATTTAAAGAGATCAAATTCTAGTGGATTCCAAGAAAATTTTTCTCATTATTCCTATTTTCGTTCCCTTTCTAAATAAGAGAAGTGTTTCAAAAAAGAAATTCTTCTACTTTTCCTCCCCTCTTAATTTCTTTCCCTATTTCATCAAACATAACAGGCTGCCTTAAGGACTTTCATCACATTCTTATTAGCGTAATATGACATATTACAATTTACACAAGCCACTAAAAAAATTCCGAAAGAAAGTGCTCAAATTTAATCATTGTTAAGTGTGATATGTAATGCAGTGTTTCAATAGAGAAGAGCGAGAGAGAGGAGGAAGGAAAAAAAAAAAAAAAAAAAAAAAAAGAGGAAAGAGGGAGAGAGAGAGAGAGAGAAACAGGCATGTGCCTAACTTTATATGTAACGAAAACTCATTGCTAGGTAGAATAAAACTTTAGAAAAGCCATCTACCGAAACACTTTTACCACTTTTGTTGAAATTACTAACCAATAATTATCAAACTAATTCGCAAGTAAAAAAAACTAAAGTTGTATGAATTACATCAAAATAGGAATTATTTAAAGAAAATTATATGTTATTCCCTAATTGTCAACAAATTTATTTTTTAATTTTCAATTCAATTCATATTATCCGCCAATTGTAGATAGCAACTTGGACTTGATCCCTTGGATTAATAACAAGGCTCATAGAGTTAAGTTTATGGACTAAAGATGGGTTAGGAAGATCTAAAATGGGAAGCTTTAACAAGGACTATTAGACCAATTTGTCTACTCTCAACCTTTTTTAAGAAGGTTCATACACTTTGAGAATCTCTTTATGAGCTTAGATTCAACAAAAGCTTATAAAGGAGTTTATCAAAAGGAGGACTTATCCAACCTTTCACTTTAGTTTATAATGCAATTCAATGGACATCATCAATGGTCGAATTCTATAATTATTCAAGAGTTCCTCCTCATTTAACATAATTTAGAGATCAAAAATACAACATGGCGCTATCAAATTACTGCTCTAAAAGATTAAGTCTCATAATGAAGAACAATTTTTTTTTCCAAAAATAGTACTATTCATATTTCACCTACTTATCACCTATACATTCAAACTTCCTAAGACCATCTATTCTTCCCTCTTACCCCCCCCCTCCCCAAACTCTCCATGTCATATCCACAAACTCATACTACAAACACGGAACTACTTTAATTTAATCCTCGCATCTATAATCAATAATCTCCGTCACACTTCACTCAACCTTGAACTCACATTCAAGGCCAATATAATTTCGTTCGCCGTGTAAAACAAGCATTAAATTGTGGAAGATTAAAACGGTTGTGTGCAAGTCAATAAATGGTCTACAAAAACTTAAAATGGAGATAAAACTTGCACTTAGATGTAGGCTTCCAAAATCTAACCTTCAAAATGGCCTATGTACAGGTGCATATAGTATAAAAATTATGTTAGTATAATTGCCATGCAACAGTGCTAGAAAATGGATGACCCTCCTCTCTAGCATTGATTTGGCTATTTTGAAAAGATTTCCTTGATTGATCAAAAGCTTTCAGATTTTTGCCTAAGGAGGAGAAACTAAACTGGAAGTCCATATGCAAAACTAGATTTTAATTTAACACTTTTTCCCTTTTTATACTTCTAAATTTAGGTCAATCTTGAATATAGTCAAGAGTAATGTATGGAAACTATGTATTTGCTAATTATCTTCAAATCGATATTATAACTGTTAAGGTTTGCTTTTATTTCATTCAAAAATTATAAGAAAAGCAAAATTATGTATATGAAGAACTATTGTAAAGTGCTTATTTTTTTTTTAATTAAGGGAAGCGAAGCTAGTATCAACAAAAAAAATGCATTAAAAGAAAACTTTATGATGAATAAGCTATTTTTTTTATTATATAAATGTTGAAGCGGCATAGATTACTTGTTAGAATGTTAATAAAGAATAAAAGAAAAACTGAATAATAATTGTTCTGCCCTGTGAAACAAGACATCATATTTGCATTACAAAATTCTACATATGAACAAAACATCTTCCAAAGTCAACGGGGAAAACAACTCAAACAAATAGATTAGAGAGAGAAAGGACTAACGAAGTGTCAAGGATGCCCATCTTTCACTCTTCCAAATTCCTCCAATCAGCCTTCCTAATTTGACAAAATGACCCTTTGGAGTAGCGCAATAAATAAGATTATTGATAATCCTAATAACTTATTTGAAGTCTCAAAATAGATAATATATTAATATTTTAAGAATTTTTTTTATTTAAAAAAATTTTATTTAATTTTTTAAGTTTTTAAAAATTATTTCTTAATATATATTAATATTATTTGTGAAATCATAATAAAAAATACAAAAAAATAATACAAAAATTCAGAAAATTACGTAAAAATAATAAGTTTTTAGGGGTTTTTATTCAAGAATGCCAAAAAGTTGAGGGAACTCTGTTGAATGTTTACGAACCCAAACCCTTGAAAAGCACGCCAAGGTGCGTGCGTTGGAGAAGGCCTGATAGAGGAAGCAAAAAGTAAAATAGAACAAGATGGACGTCAAACAGGTACGACCCACATGAAAAATCATCATCATTTGCACTGTGCCCTCGTGTTGACATCAATCGCCAGTGTACAATTCATTAAATTGGCCTTCTTTTTCTGGAAAGTTGGCATGATTTCCACTTTTCCGGACAATTCTCCCACACTGTTCAACGTCAGGATCCCCGAACTCAACCCACTTCTTGAGTTGTTAGATGTCGAACCGTAAAATATACATATTATATATATATTATAATTTAAACCTAAAGTTAAATAATATAAAAAATTTAAAATATAGAGAGCAATTTAGTTTTTTTAAGATGAGGATATTTAAGTTCCACTTAATCGATTACCTTTCATTTGCATAGTAAATATTGTAAAGACACTCTTAAATATGCATAAAACAACTTAATGGAAATTCACAAAATCAATCTACTTTCATCAAGTAAAAGCTTTAATCGTTAGGATACATATTTTTTATTATAGATTTGTAGATCTAAATAAGTTTGGTAACATCATGTTAAAATTCGGAATAAGAAGTGAAATGGAACAAGCATAAACATAGAATCAAGTAATTTGGGGATTCTGATCACAAATTGAAGTAAATAAGATGGAATTTTGAATTGTAAAGGATACATAGGCATATATCTACCCATGCCAAAGTATACAGCTAAGTACATGACTGTATACTTGGGAGTATTAGAAAAGTTTTGTACACAAAAAGGCACACGACTATTCACATGGTTGTGTTCCCTCCCGTATTCCTCTGCATGGCCACACATATAGCCATGTTGTTTGGAATGCCAATATTTCACCTCTATATCGTTTTTCTACAATTCCAAGCTAAGATTTATGCACAATAAAATAGTAGGAAAGGGAAATATGCAATTAAGATATAATTAACCACTTAGTAAACTTAGATTATGTTATAGGAAATAACTAAACTTAGTCTTTGGAATTTTATAGATTAATTTCCCCTTGATAGTGACACAAAAGCTACTGTGAGACCACTCTTCTAGGTATGTATTTACTATGTTTGCTATTCATGATTGTTAATGTAGTAAAACAAATGAATTTAATTGGAAATTAGGTTTAAATGTATGTGTTGTTTGTGCTTGACTCGACCTACGGACCTGCAGTGGCAGATCCTAGAGAGCATCCTAATGATCAATATACCGTGTTGTCCTTAGTGGAGCCTTATACCAAAATGATTTAGGGTAAATTATGATTAAACGGGACCCACAATGGCAATTCCCAACCTAAATATATATATGCATATATATTATATAGTATGACGAGGTCATGAGTATCCTCTTGTTGGTTGTTGGCTAATTAAAGATAAATAATGTGATAATTATGATATGTACAAAGCTGCATTTACCTATGTTTGTAATGTGATTAATGTGGCACACACATGTCTATGTAGTACTCATATACTGAGCTTAAACTCATTCTACTTATTTGTCAATTACAGATAAGTATAACAAGTACACTAACTATGATAAGAATGAGAATTTAGTATATTATTATCAAGACGAGAATGGGGGAGAGTATCACTATTATTATGGAGATGAGTAGCGTGGAAAAATATTAGTATCACTATTATTATGGAGATGAGTAGCGTGGAAAAATATTAAAGAGTCTTGGTAGAACTTGAGAATATGTGGAAAAAGAATTAGAGATTGTTATAAGCCAATAAACTTGTCATGAAATTTTGTGTTGATGGAAGTTACAATGGTATTTATATTAAGGTTGGTGAATAATTTTTCCAAGTTTATAGTGATTAGAATGGTTTACATGTGAATCATTTATTTATATCATTGGAGTTACATTGATATTAATGTACAGTGAAAATGAACGGGTTAGAAATTGAAATAGAAATAGAGAACCTTAATGTATTGTTACTCAACAGTAACACGCGGCGAGCTATAACATCCTAAGTTCTTGGCTATCGCATGAAGACACAATGACATTAAACTTTTTTGGTGAACATGAAACCGATAGTGCTCTTAAGTATATTGACTTAACCAACCATTACTCCATTGGAGGTGAAATTAACTTTAGATGCTGTGTATTTGGAGGATGCAACGATACTCATGGATAGAGACTAAGTTGACTTATATATAGATATAATACAAGTGAATGACATGATGCACTGAAAACTTTTGTGGAGATTAGTCGATATCTGAAGAGTTTAGATGAAATGCATTGTGAAGTTGATAGATTATATTATAGGAATGAACCTAGATAAGGGTGAAGACTATGTAGAGAAAGTATAGGTAGATAAAAGGTTCTTTAAGTATGAAAATTAATGGATTAAGGGATAAAGAAATGAAACTATCTAAATATTTTCAAATAAATAAATAAACAAGATTAAGTGGGTACCTATATGTGCAAATTTTAGATATAAAAGTAAATAGTAATAAGAAGTAAGAATTAAATAAATGACAAAATCATAGATAAAGTTATTAGATAATAAAAAGTGATAATAAGAACTTATAATACACAAAGCAAGTGGTACAAACATGAAATCTCATAAATAAACTTTGAACCTAACAAACACATGTAAAACGAAATGGAGATAAGCTCCATGTCTTTGAGATAAGAAACCCAAGCCTATACAAAGCATTATAAATAATCTTCTCTTAATAATCACTTCAATAAGAGATCTCTTGCTATTAAAGGAAAGAAGAGCATGGTGATAAGGTAATGATTACAAGTCAAGATCTAAAACTTTTTTCTTACATTTTCAATGTTGACTTCAGAATATAAAGAATCTCATACTCAAAACTCAAAATAAGCAGAATCCAAGAATATACACAAATATAAGTAAAGAATTATGTGGTCAAAACTAAAAATGAATATAATCTATGAAATTATACAAAAATTAAAACTAAACCCTTGATAAAAACCCAAATCCCTATGCTTAAAATTTCTTATTGAGTCAAAATTTAATTGTTAGAAATCAACTTCTAGAAGCAAGTTTCCATAATCAAACTACTTTAATTTGATTTAAATAATGAATTTTTTTTACTTTTGATTAAATAGGTAAAGCACAATAAATCAAGACACTAGAATTAAGAATATGCATTTAGAGTCCTAAAAGTCTAATTTTACAAGATAAATAAAGTGGGATTTAACAAATTAAAGCCAAGTTTGTAAAATTGAACTGTTCAAACAATAAACAAGATGTTAAACCTTAACTTAGATCAATTATAGGCAAAAATAGGGTGGGGGGGGAGAGAGAGAGACAAAGTTGTATCTATAAAGGCCTTACTAGTTGACCACCTAAACCCCTAATCAATCACTAATGCTCCTTTAGTCATCCACCGTAGCCAACCATTCAACAATTGTCCCGCTCATTTAACTAAACTACGTGTCATTCAATTTTAAATCCCTATTTTTGTCCTAAACTATAATTAAAGCCACCATAAACGTAGGTATAATCCATTTCAAAATAACTCATCTTAACATTTCAAATGATAAAGGAAGACTTAAAGAGCATAAATATCTAAACCTAGCATGTGCTTACGAGAGATTGAAGATGTGAATTGGCATACTCTATGAATTTGAGGTGTGACATTACCTATTTTTGGCTTATCGCCAAATATTTTTACACAACCTTGTTGATCATCTTAGAAACCTTACTTGGTGTTGGAACTAAGCATATTAAAAGAATTGGAGATAATTCTAATTACTACCTAATTTTTTAGTGTTTTCTCAATTATACACTTGATGTTTGAATTTACTAAATATCATACCCAATTAAACTTTTACTTATCAAATTTACTAACTTAACAACAATTGTATAATTTGACTAATAATTAATTGGGTATGACTTTTAATAATTTTGAATTTCATTTGTAAATTTTGATAAGTAAAAGTTAAACAAAGTTCATAATATTTAATAATTTCAAATGTTAGATGTAAAATTGGAAAAACAAGTAAAGTTCACGTAATCACAGGTGATCCAATAACAACAATTAACAATTTTCTCAAATTAGAGGCAAAAAACTAGACATACACTTCTAATATGTTTTACTAGCTAAAGGATACTTCTAGCTACATTATGATAAATGAACATATAGGTAAAGTAATTAACATTCTTAAGTGTAAATACAAAGTGCCAAATGAAATTCTATTGTAAACATTTTACAAACAACTCAAAATGAATTAATAAAAATTTAAAATAAAAAATAGAAAGAATGCAAAGAATTATATCCCTAAAACTACATCGTATAGAGAGGCCCTCTAACTAGTTAATTTGCGAGACAAGGACTTTAACATCTTGGCAATGACATCAATTTCCATTGTGCAATTCACATTAGTGGACTTCTTTTTCTTAAATATAAACATCAATTCCACCTTTCCATTCATGACTCCTCAGTTACTCAGTGTCAAAAACCCAAAACTCAACTCACTACCACGATTCAAAGTGCTAGTCAATGCAATAGAGGACAACGTCACATTAGCATTGATCTTCTTGGTAGATTTGACATTAGCCTTACTTTTTTAAATGTCCACTTGCCCAACTTGAACACCTCCATAAGTGAATTCCATGGTGATGGCGTCATATTTGTAAGGACTAAAGTTTGTGTTCTTCACTCTTATTGGAATAATAAAATTTATGTTAAATGAAGGTGTTTGAGTGTTGGTGATTATTGTTTGGATCTCAAAAGGACTTAATCTAAACTTAAGTCTATGTACATGCATCACAACAAGTACAAAGACCAAGATCACAATGGTGCGAAATACCACAAAAGTAGACACTCCATTTTTGCCCTATTAGAATAAGTAAATTTGGGACCAAGACAAAAGCAAATAAAATAAAAAATGGCAACAATATATATATAATAGAAGTAGAAGTAAATGGAAGTAAAATCATTTTTTAGAAAAATAGAAAAGTAAGCAAATAATAATAAAAATATATTAATTTTCAAAATTTAAAATACAAATTTAGCCCATTAAGTTAAAACCAAGTTCGATATTTGTTAAATAATTTTTAGCCTAAAATATGATTTAGGCTTAAATAAATGTTGAGTACAATAAAAATTGAGAAAAAGCCCAACCCAATCGACTAGGGTTCAATTGGGGTTTGTGTGGCAATAGAAACCGAAGGTCGCATGTTCAAGCCCCCATGTAGCAATTGAGAGAAGAATTTTTTAGTGTGGGGGCAAGCTACCATGTGGCAAGATCCTATTGGACAATTAGGGTCAAGTGCCTATCACGTAATCATCTTCCCTAACTAGACAGCCATGTGAAAAGTACAAGAGAGAAGGAGAATGAACAGATGAGTGTGGATTCTAGAAAATTGATTTGATGATCAAAATCACGCATTAGGCTTCCATTAGTCATGATAAAGTAGTTTCTCTCTCTAAGAACCCAAAACCATGCCAAAATTTCTCTCTACCATTTCTCTACTCATACTTAACCTCGAGCTTTAGATTCGATGCCATTAGTTTCCTTAGGTTGAGGAACAAGAAAAGGCTGATCTTGTAGTTTGATCATGCTCCGGAAACTTGAATAGAAAAACTCCAAAGGACTTCGTTGTTAGTTGCCCCTTAAACCACCACCTAAGCTAGCTTTTAGCAAAAACCAACACTATTAATCAACTATCACCCTTAAAAACCTAAGATTCGACCCATAGTTGCTCTTAACAACTGCTAGAGAAGTGCAAAACACCACCATTGTTCACTATTTTCTAGACTTGTGAATTTGACTTGAGTTTGACCCAGATCCTACTCGATCCAACTCACACACTAGACTTGCAACCCAAATCCAATATGCATCTAGGTAAGTGTATCATTATTATTATTATTTTCAGTTTAGTTTACATTAATTAGTTTTTTTAAATAATTTTTTTTTTAGTGATGAAAGCGTAATTGATTAATAAATTGAATATTTAGCTAATAAAAATAAAAATAAGTTTGATTAATAAAAATTAGGTTAGATTTTAAAATTAATAATATAAATATAACTAGGTTAATAACGTTAGCTTAATTTATTTAATTAAAAATAGATTTTAGTTAATGACATGACATAGACTTAGAATATATTAGAAACCTATGAAAATCAATTAGGAAAATTGATTATAATTGATTTAGTAAGTTACATGATTTGGTTTATTTAAGAGTTAGTAAAGTAAATAATTAAGAAAGAACCATTGTATAGGCTTTAGGTGATGCAGTGTAACCGTTGTCTAGGGATGATTAGATTCTCAACTAGTTTATTTTTTAATAACAAGTAATAAATATAAAAATTTAAAATGGTTTATTATCTAAGATATGGTTTTATTCTGAAAAACATAAAATGTTTTGTCACATAGAAAAAATGATATTCATGAAATAAAATTTTGATTGGTATTTTCAAAAGTTAGGTCTTTAGGTCTTTTTCAAAATTGGGAAATGAAGTTTAGGTTTAGAAATTTTCTTAAATAAATTAAAATGGTAATAAATATAAACATGATCTATTTTCATAATTAAAATTAACCTACCTATTAAATTTTTATGAAAATAGAACTACGTTAGTTTAATCTTGATTAACGGATACATAGGTACCTATAGGGCAATTACATATAAAAAATTACAAAAACATTTTATTCTTTTCTAATTTTAATTTATTATATAAAAAATTACAACAATATTTTATCCTTATAAAATTTCAACTTATAATATAAAAAATAAAAATATTTTATTCTTTTTAAAATTCAATTTTTAATAAAATAAAAAATGCAAAAGTTTTATTCTTTTTTATTTTATTTTTTTTAAAATAGAAAATTCTTAATAAAAACTGATTAAAAATTTTCCATATTATTTTCATTTATTTCATGCTTTATCTATGTGAAAAATATTATGTTTTGCATATGTGATTATGAAGGGAAGTCATATGAAACTCTTAATCCATTTTCCTTGAAAAATAATAGGTCGTAACCATTTATAATTTAATAGGATAGTTTCCAATTTTAGATTTTTTTGGTGAATATCTATTTTAAAATATTTTTTTAAAAAAAATCGCAAACTAATAGCTAGTTAAGGTAGATCCACCTAATTAACCTTAATTTATTTTTATTTCTAACTTAGGTTGATAACGATTTTAATTTTTTTTAAATAAAATAAAATAGAGTTTTTCCTTGATGTTATTATCGATTAACTTATGTTAAGTAGACTGGACTTAATATAAGTTAAATTAAGAATAAATTCAAAATTAGGATCGATAATATTATATCTTTTCTACCATATTATGGTAATTTAATTTTGAATGAAAAAAAAAATAGGGTTCTTTTTTCACTTTCGGTCTCTTTTTCTTCCACTACCTGGAGATTTAGATCGGTCGTGATTTTTGAGATGTGGTTTTATTACTATTTATAGTTTTAGGGGTGTTGCTACAAGCTTCCGAGGAAATGTTTTCTCCACAATAAACACGTAGTTGTCACTTTATAATTTAATGTAGTCATATGTTGACTCTCTGGATGTTGTGACTTTGGTGAAGACATTGCCCATTACGTTATGTAGGCTTGTCCATCAAGAGAACCTTCGTTGGGTCCATATGAATTACTTAGTCAACACATTCTAAACATTTGCCAATTCTTATTATTGTTCAAGGATCGGATGATTTAAAGGTATGGAATAAACATCTGAATTTAGATTAAAATAATAATTGTTCCTAACTACGATATATTATTTTATAAGACATAGATCGAAGTTGTTCCCACCATTATTATAAATTAATTGCCCAACAAATCTCGTTTAGACGACTGAGAACACTTATTAGATAATAATTTGGGAAATTAATCAAGCCTTCTTTATGCTTCCAAGTATTGCACTCAGATACGGTTGAAGACCGACCTAGCGCGATGATGGCCGATTCTGAATAGACCGAAACCGGTTGTTATGCGACAATCAATTGAGCCGAACTGGCCCTGGGTAGCCATAGCAGGACTAGGACCAAATAGCCATCCCATGAGAACCTTATCAGCAAGAGTACGACAAAAATGGCCAGAAAATTTTGCAAGGGCGTGTCTATGGGTTTGGTATTGTGGAACAACAAACTAAACTTCGTTTTGCATGAAAAAAAGAATTAAGAAGGAAAGAATGTTAAAAAAAAAATGTAAGTATTTGATTTTTTTTTTCGAAATATTTAGGTAATGAAGAAAATAAACAAGTAACTTATATTTCTTAATTTTGTATTAATTATATGCAAGGCAAGCAATTGACCCTTGACAGAACTTTGATCAAGATAAGGCCAAGGGTTGAAGGGTTGAAATAAGTTTGAATTGGATCGAATTAGGATTATTAAATTTATAAAAATTTCTTATATTTTAGTTAAATTTGTGTAAAATATTAAATTCAACTAAATCATATATTTAAATAATTCAAAATTTGATAGTTTAATAGTTTGATCAAAATTTATCAAATCATCACCATCATCTCTTAATTCTAATTCTTGTTAATAATTCTTTTATGTCTCTAATGATAACAAGTAAAAAGAGACAATTTAATTTTATAATGTAGAATTTTGATATTTATACATATGTAGTAAATAGTATTTTACTATTTTTCCTTTCATATAATACCGTTTCAATTTTTTAATACTTCAAAAAAAAAAAAGCTTTATATACATTATGATCTGTTCAACCCACATGGATCGTCACCATAGAGGTCGAATTGCCTAGGTCAATCAAGTGTAAACGAGTTTTTACCAATATGGTTTTTTTTTTATTCAAACAAGCCTATCCTGAGTTAAAAAATCACAATTGAATCGATTCAACCAAGCGAGTTAAAATGGGCCTAACTAAAATGACAACATGTATGAAAATGTGTTGATATCTACTAGTTTAAAATATTATTAAATGTTTCAATTTAATGATACTAATGAAAATTACTAAAAAAATATAAAAAAAAACATATAAAAAAGGATAAAACTGATTGGTTGCATTCGAACCATTTTCCTACCACCCTTGTCCCCCTAATGGTCACACTCCACCCCCTACCCATAAGGAGGCTGGAAAAAGGGAAAGAAACATTATGGATCATGTCCCATTAGGGGTGTAAACAGGTCAGATTTGCGACAGGATCATTGAAACTCGAACCCGACCTAGCAAAGGATTTATAAGTCCAAAACCCACCCCCAACCTAATAAGTTTTTTTTTTTTTACTCGATCCAATTAATAAATAAAGCATCGCGAATCCGACTCAAACTTGATTCGAATGGTAATTAAATTTTTTTTTTTTCATACTTCAAGTTATTTTCATATGTTATTTCTTTAATTTATTATTAATCTATTTGTGATGGAAAGAAGAGATAAATTAAATATAAAAATAAAAATATACTAATTGAAAATATAAAAATAATAAAATAAAATATACCGATTATAAATTATAATATTATTTTATTATTTTTTTAAATTATCAAATCGGGTTTTTCCATTAGCTTTTTTTTTTTTAAAAAAAATCTTGTAACCTGATCTTAAATCCTATCATGTTTTATTCTATATCTCAAAACTAACCCTAAACCTTATAATGTTAGACCTTTTATAAGGTTTTTATTTGGTAAGAAGTAAGTGCCATATTACAACACAATCCGGTTGCACTCATATGTCCCATAATTAAAAGTAGGTCATAATATCCACATAAGATGGTAGGTGATCATCTACTATCTTAAGGAGCTATACAATTAATCCTACCTTATTCGATGTTGTGCTATATATATATATATATATATATTAACACTTTATGATATATATAATCTCTCTTTGGGGGGGAGGGAAAGTGAAACTAGCATGGACTAAAAAATGTATTAAAAGAAACTTTCGGATAGAATAAAGAAAAAGAATTTAAAATTTTGAAAAATGAATAAAAATTGTTCTTTCCGGTCTGAACTGTGAAACACAAGACATCACATTTGCATTAAAATCCTACCAACGAATAACATCTATCCTGGCAAAAAAAAAGAAAAGGAAACATGTTCCAAATCCAAATGACCTATTAAATCAACAGGGAAAATAACTACAACAAATAGTAAAGATTTAAAAAGTACTAAAGAAGCGTCCCCAGATGCCCATCTTCCACTCTTCCAAATTCCTCCGACCAAAGGCACATATCTACTCAATTTTAGACTTGACATCGCCCGCCTAATTTGACAAAGTAAAACATAGAACAAGATGGACATCAAGCAAGTACGTACAACCCACATGAAAAATCATCATTATTTGCACTGAACGGATTGAAGTGCCTTCGTGTTGACTTCAATCGCCATTGTACAATTCATCTCAATGGTCTTCTTTTTCTTGAAAATGAGCAAGATTTCCACTTTTCCGGACAGTTCTCCCACACTGTTCAACGTCAGGATCCCCGAACTCGAGCTCAACCCACTTCCGACGTTCTCAGATTTCAAAGACGCAGGGACATCGAACTTTTTGGTGGACATAAAACCGGCGGTGCTCTTAGGTATATCGACTTGACCAACCATTACTCCACCGGAGGTGAAATTAACTTTGGATGCACCGTATTTGAAGGGTCCAAAGTTCTTGTTCCTCACTCTGACTGGCGCAGTGATACCCATGTCGAGCGAGGGTGAACTTGCGTTACCCACGGTAAGGTTAGTGATACTAACATCACCAACTCGAAATTTGGGAGTCCTAACTCGCATGACGACTAGCACAAAGACAACAATGACTAAGGTTTGAAATATAGCAAAAGCAGCAATATATGCTAGCCATTTCATTCTCTTTCTTCTTTTCTCGTCTTCCATATCTAAAATTTATGAAAATTAGGGAAACTGTATGTGTAATACCGAAGTACAAAGATGGCTAGAAAACTTGTGGGATGGATATGAGATCGGTTTGGGTATATATATTGAGCTTACTAGGAAAAATGACGTGTCCATAGTGGGTAGACTTTCTACTATCTACTGCCACTTTCATATATGAAGGTAGTAATAGTATTTATTTATTACTTATTTAAATAATAGGAGACTTGTTATTATAATTTTTTCCGTGTGAGTATGGATGAATGTAGTCAAATTGTGTGAGACGGCAATTGCAACTGTATTTTAATGTCTAGCATGTAATGTTTGACTTCTAGACGGTCGTCACCCGTGTTAAACTTATTTAACAATGTCAAGTGAACGTAACTATCAACCGAAGGTTCGATCGACTTGGGTGATGTGAAAGGCTAATCGGCTATACATCTAGCTTTTCGTCAAAAATGGATGAGCGATGAATGGGGCCTCTTATTGATGGCTTATTCACACTTGAATGTGAACATATGGAAATACGACCTCTTTTTGCCAAACACGCAACCCTCAGCCCCAAACAACCTAAAGCCCTAACCCCCCCAAAAAAGAAAAATAAATAAAAATAAAAAGGCCAACTTTCTTTATATCTCTTGGAAAATAACGCTTAACGACACAAATCTTTCTTTCATATGATGCTCACGTTAATTAAGTTAATGATTAATGAACCATCTTTTTATTTATATTCTTTTCTATCTTATTTTTTAGTACATTCCACTCAACCTCCTTTACATTTTGATAGACAAACTTTGTCCCCTTAATTATTATGACAGGACTTAAGACTCCTTATATGATGATTTTGCTTTTATTAATAATTGTATAAATATATCCTTCTGCATCTACCTCGTGTGCCAGGGGATTATGTGTATAAAGTGTGCCAATCCTCCTTCATTCTTACAGCCTGAGTACGTGTAAATGGCCAAAAATTTCATCATGGGCTTTAAGCTCAATAATACTTTGGGTTTGATTTTTCTGGATTAAGTGATAAAAATCAAGGAATTAAGTTCATAAAATTTAAAATGATTAAAAGAAACTTAGTATGGTAAGCCCAATTAGTCTATCCACTTTAATCTTTCTCAAAAAAGTTCATGTACTTAAATAGGTTTTCCTTTAGCCCAAACTCAATAGGAGTCAATGGAAAAATATATCAAAAAGAGGACTTATTCCAACCGTTAATCACCGATACAATCCAATCAATGACATCAAAAACCAAACCTATAAATACTCAAAGTTCCTCCTCATTTGACATATTCAAAATTTGAGATAAATGCCGCAGTACTACTATATAACTTTCATAAAAGATAAAATAGAGTTCAAAACAAAGAACACGTCACTTCTTTTCAAGAATTGTAAGGTTAATGATATATAACTTCTCCATCTACTACTAGTACACTCAAGCTCCTTGAGATTACTTACTCCTCCACCCTACCTCTCACTCTTAGTCATCCTCCATTTGTTACCCCATATCGCTTCTCTAAGGTCACGTATAACACGAGATGCATGTAGCACGTACATGACCACTAGAGTACAATAGTTAAGTGATCATAGTTGACCAACTTTACCGCCACCAAGACATGGACACAACAAATCCTTGCCCAAACACATAGAATTGGTTCAACCGCTAGTTTGAAAGAACTAACACTAAACAATGGTGAATTGCATGTTAATGAAACAACCCACATGCACCCACTTTCTATTTTTGGTGTCTTGTTACACCTTGTTAAGTCTGCCTATCTAGTAAGAGCAATTAGGAGCTAACTAATTGTCTTGATAATGCTCTAAACCGTATAATTCAAACAAACATTCTTGTTTCAAAGCAGTCGAGCATTTTGGAGATAGATTCAAACCTTCAAGGCTTTTGCATTTTAGGGGATTGCACAACTCCTCATAGTAGTTAGTGGTTATCCTCTAGCTAGCCTTTGGGGTGACCACATTCTACTCCACAAAGCTAACGGGTCACTAAAAGTGGGTTATACAACTCACCTATAGTAATAATTAGTTGCTATCATAGCTAGAAAATTTAAAATAAATAAAATAAAAACAAAGACAAAACCCATAGGATTGTAATTGAGTCACATGTTTTGCTTCATAAGCAAAAACTTAAGGTTTAAAAATATGGTTTTTCTTAAAAATATTTTTTTAGTAAACTATAGCTACACCTTTTATAAACAATCAAAATTATACATTGATACTTTGAAATTTTAAAACCATGCCCTTAAATCCCTTGATACCTGAAATAATAATCACAAGTACATACTTGTACAAAATTACTAATTTGGTATTATGTTAAAAAAAAAAAAGATTTATCAATGTCAATATTTTTCATTGGGTAAAAGTGTGGTAATTTAGAAGCTCTAAATCCCTATCATTTAGAAAATTTTCAAGGATATTATTGTGATTTTTCCTATTATTTTTAAATTTTATAACAACCACAACAGACTATAAAATAAGATCCTCTAGGAAATTCTGGGAAAAATTGAATGTAAGACCTAATGCACAATTCTCACCCACCTAATATTTTCCAAAACATTTGGATGGGCTCCATAACTGCTAAACTACTGACACTGGACCAACCATGCATGCAAACTATCTGTAAATGCATCCCACTTTTTTCTCGTACCAAACTTTTGTGGTTCCATTTCCTCTGTATCTCCTTTTGTTTGGCCAGAAGCACCTTTCTTAACTGGCATGCTAGGCTTGAGACGGGTGTAGGGGTCCCTGCTCCTTCTTGGGAGGATGTTCGTCCAAAATGATGTGATAGCTACTTTTTTTGAAAAAAATATTTTTTTATATACTTCTGACATCTTTATCATTAACATTAAGTATATAAATCTTTAAATTTTAAAAAAATATGCTTTAAATCCTATATTATTATTATTTTTTTATAAAATAATAAAAAATATTAAAATAAAAAGTAAAATAGTCTTGTAAAAATTTAAAAGCATTTTTTTATAAGATTTAATAGCTAATTTCTAATAATGAAAGTTAAAGACATACGAAACAAATAAAAGCAGTATATTTACGATTTGGTTTGATTTTTCTAACATGTCCCACGCCATTGCATACCTGTGGCGTCATCAGCCTGGCAGCCTAGCAAGTAGCTTCATCAATGTTTTGCATAGTTTTTAGGCATTGAACTACTTTTGGAACTGGCAATTCGATAGAAATGAAAAACGTTTTTAATGAAACTACAAGCTGTAGAATCTTTTTTTATTTTTTTTTATGTGCACACTTTATGGTAGCCAGATCAACCCATGGAAATTGATTATGAATAGTTTGATTAAATGAGATTTGTTAATAGGTATTTTGGGAACTTGTTAAGAGATAAAGAAGTGATCTGATCTAAAATTGATATATCGTGATTTATATATGTTCTTAGCAAATAAACTTATCAAGCGTCTTTTTGGAAAAAAAAGAGAGTTATGCCTCCAATAATAAATGGTGTGATGAAAGAGTTATACATGATTAATTTATTAACAAAAATTTAAGCATATGATCAATTGGGTGTTCATGAATTTTTTATGACATGGGATCAAAAAAAATGATCATTCTACTTATACACAAACAAAGTATTTAATATTTCATATCATTTGGTACAATCATATTTTCTTATACAAAATCCTCCAACTTACACAGTACAAAATGCATATTTTTCACATCTTCAATTTCCCCATTACGTAGAAATAAAAGTTGATATTTCGAAAACAACAAATAACTGAAAATTAAAAAAAAAAAAAAAAGAAAGAAAGAAAGAAAGGAAGGAAGAAAAGGACCTTAGCTAGCTACACTTTAACTAACCCATCTTAGCCTTCCGATCCAATTCCTGCAGCCAAACTTGACCATAAGAAACATTTGAAAATGTTCCAAAACCTTATTGTAACATTCATACAATAATGATGTTCCAAGGTTTTCATGGTCAAACTTAATACACCGCCACTATGGACTTAGTATCTCAAATTCCCTATAGATACAAATATAATAAGTAAAAACATCAATCACGTGTTACCTATCAAGATTTGGAACTACCACAAAAATTGAAGTTCATTTTTTATGGGAATAGAGCAAAGAAAGCCTTTTTTTTTTTTCTTTTTTCTTTTTTCTTACGAATTCAAAAGGCAATTGTAAATTTCTTTTTTTTTTTAACTTATTTAGACACCTATATAATAAAAGAAAAATGAAAGAAAAGGACATGTCATATGTCTGAAGGTCATTTACACTCCACAGACGGTAAAGCATATGCATTCTTATCAATTACAAACACGCAATCCATTTCAATAGTTTTCTTCTTCTTGAAAATAAGCATCACCTCGACTTTCCCTGTCAACAAACCCACACTGTTCAACGTCAGAACCCCGGAACTTGTATCAAGATTGCTTAACGAATCACCCTTGAAAGTAATAGGAACATCGATCTTTTTGGTAGACATAAGACCGACCTTACTTGTAGGAATTGGCACTTCTTGTATTACAACGTTGCCAGACGTAAAAGTTACCGTGGTTGCATCATACTTGAAAGGACCAAAATTCATGTTTTTGATTCGGATTGGAGCTGAGAATGAAATATCAAGCGATGTTTGATTATATGCAAGATCCAATATATCAAAAGTACCGACCCTGAATTTTGGTGTCCTTACACGCATCACGACCATGACAAATACCAAGATCACTATGACTTGGAACACAGCAAAAGCAGCTATGTAAATAGCCCATTTGATTCTCTTCTTGCGCTTCTCTTCTTGTGCTTGCAATGGGTCTCCATCAACCCTCGAATGCTCATTTGCTGGGATTTCTACTTCATGGTCTTTCTCTGCCATTTGAATTATTTCAACTTTATCTCTCTTTCTCTATATTTAAATCTCTTATGATCACTCTATGAGTGCATTGCGATCGACTAAGAAAGAATGGATGCGGTTTATATATAGTGTTTGGACTATTGTTGGACTTGACCTAATTATGAAAAGGAAAACAATGACAGTTAGTTGTTAGGTGTGTAAGCAAGAAAAACTCATTATGCAACTATTTCATGATATTTAATTTAAGTTACTTAAATTTTTATCAAATCGAATTCAAATTTTATAATATTTAATTTAATCAGTTCACATAACTTAATTGCCGTAAAAAAAATTTAACAATTATTTTAAAACATAGGTGGTCCCTTAATAAAAATAAAGCGAAGTCCAAAAAGGAGGCCTGATATTTGCATTTGCAGACAAGATTGAACACGTTATAGTCATTCTAGATTACATGGCTTTTCTGAGGATCTCATCTTATTGCAACTTGACATTCGCGACCCTAGCTAGTGGCTTTATAATATCTTTTGGATTCGTCAAATAGTTCTTTCTCATAATTGAGTGTGGCGGGGACCAAAACATTATTCTTAATTCAATTTGATATCATGGCCTGTCCCTTAATTCAAAGAAAATTAAAATACTCAAGCTTCGCTGTAAGCATAAATAATGGTTGTATAGATATAATTGCTTCTTTTTTCTTTTCTAAAAAAAGGGGGTTCCATGGGAATTTGATGACAATATTTGCATTTATTGATTGAGATATTGGCAGAATTACTCATAGCTAAAAATAGTGATTTTTTTTTCCTAAAAAAGCTTAATTAAGGAGGCTTCCTAGACCCCGTGTCAATATATACGGCAAACACGGCAACCACACCACAGACACGACGAACACAAGCCAACACTGTCGATGGCAAATTTGGCTGAAGACAGGATAGATCTAGGCGAAGTTCGCTGTCACTGTGAACACAACTTCACGCGCGAACACGACGACCATGGCAACCACGGAAGACACAGCGAACACATCAGCTTTTCCTCTTCCCTCCTCCGTCTCTGTTTCTAGTGGAAGAAATGTGTAGTGTAGCTTAAAAAGGAGGAGGCTAATTTGGGAAAATTCTTGCTACAGTAATGTGTAATTGGGATTCGGTGTAACTTAAACCGAATTTCAATTCTGCATTTTAATTTCAAGCCAAATTTCTATTCCACGGTGAAAGTAAGGTGAACGACGTAATTCTTATTTCATACGAAATATGACCATAATAAAATTGCTATTACAATCAACTAAATGTAATGTAAAAATGAAAAACCAAGAAAAATGATAATTTAAAATAAAGTAATAAATCCGTATTAAAAAAGATCGTTGATTTGCCTACCCACACATGATAGTTAATATCTAGTCTATCAATAAGTGTTAAATACTAACAAGATAGCATATTACACTTAAGATTGTGATTCAATTTTTTATTCTATGAGATAATTCTATCAATTAATTAACAAACATTACCTATCTTATTATTCTAATTATTACTATCTAGGTTTTAAAATACAATGACGCAAATCACCTCTACTAAGCTTAAACTCCATATATATTTCCAACTTGTGTAAGTGTACAAGTACCTCATATTTAGTATTATGGTCCCAAGAACTTTTGGTACTCATTAGCTGTAAAGTAGCTACTATTATACTCTACAACATAAAAAAGAAAATTCAGAAAATGACAGAGAGTAAAATTATAATATAAATACTAAACAAAAGTTGTGCAAAAGAATTGGGTCCATTTTTGTCTTTAAGATTCTTTTCGGTTCAATATCTTAATAATTGTTAGTCAAGGCCGATAATTGCATGAAGATGAAGGGCTCTTATCCTTATGCAAGGGTCTAGTTTACTATTTTAATCAATATCCATATAGTTTCAAAAGTTTCCATGTACATTAGTGTGTGTGTGTTTTGTTTTTCCAACATGTGTGTTAGTTACTTGAACTAAATTCAAATAATTACCATAATGCGCATGGTTTTTTTTAGGTGATCTAGATTTTTATTACCACGATCATATGCTATCTCAATATTGAGGAAAAGGGAAAAAAATACTTTTTAAAAAAATATTATCGAGAATGTTTCAATTGAGAAACATTTTAAAAACAATACCACTTGAAATCGACACTTACTATACTCTTAATTATTTTTATTGGCTATGAAACCGACATTTCAATTACTAATTTCAAGTAATATAGTCGTGGGATTAGCTTCTCAATTAACACAATTTTGGAATTATTTTTAAAAAGTATAGTATTTTTTTCCTTTTCCCCTCAGTATTGTTAATGATTGTTTTTACTCAGAAATTAAGACCACTCCAAACGTCGAGAGATATTGGATAAGTTCCAACTGAAAGTTTTTATAGTAGATTAATTCTCTGGAACAATATGGGTCGATAAACATAGGAAGCCCAAAGGAAGTTTCATTATTTGATTGAGCCCACAAGCATTGAACGTGGTGTGCCATCGGGTGCTAAATAGACTAGCCCGAAGATTGACAAAAATATTATTGTAGCGAGCAACACTATATTGGGCCGCCAAAAACATCAACACCATAATGGTGACCTAAAAGGAATATTACATAAGATGTTTCAGCCCAATCTATTTGAAAATCTGTTCTTCTTTTTGGGTTAAATTTTTTGGCTGAAACTAATTGATTGTTGGATGGAGGAAACTTGTTTCTTGAAGTGAGTTTTTTCTTTTAATAAAATTTGAAATGGAGTTGACAAGTATAATATAAATAACATTTTAATACATATAGGTAGTTTTTAAAATGATTACTATTTATATTTTATACAAAATATATATTTAAAAGTCTTATCAATATTTACACATCTTATACATATATATAATACATAAGTAATATCTAATAAATGTTCTCTCCATAGAAAAACAACCACCGTTACTACTATGCTTCAATGCTATCACCTCCACTTTATCCAAATACTTAGCTAAAGGCTGTATGTGGCTATCCATATCATTTTGCAAAGCCTTAATAACATCCCTAATACCTAAGGCTCCAGTAGCTAATCAATCTCATGAGAACCACCATATTAACATCAATCTTCGATAAAATACCAAGAATATACCATGCAGTGCAGCGTGTCGCATGATCAAAATGGCGTGTATGCTACATGGCCCTGCGCATATATAGGGGAACCCATCCTCATCCAGGGCAATTGGTTTTATTAGTAAGAGATATCTTTTCATAAGTATAAAGAGAGATATGTTTAAAGTAAGCTAAAATAATCAATTTTTGTTTGACTTTCTAAGTTGCTAAGTCATTGGTCACTGTTTATCCATATGTACCCTGAATTTGTGTAAATCTAAATGAAATAACAATATTCTGAAAGTTTTGGAATTACTAATATTTACATCTAAGTTATTTTCTACCTATTTCATTGCATCTTCATAGTTTCTATCTTGTCTACATTCCTGAAATTTATTTAGTCAATTAGCTCAATTGATCATTCTAATTGTCACAAAACCCATCCCTCATTCACTGAAGTAGTTTGTTTTGACATTGTCCATGACATAGTTTAATCAAATTATCAACTCATGTCGTGGTTTGGGTTTTTTCTTTTCTTTAAAAAATAAATAAATAAAAAAGATAAAAATACTTAATGAAAATAATTTTTTATTGTTAAGTATCATTTTATATGATAATTAATGATGATATAATCTCCGTTTGTTCTCATTACTCTTATTATATACTGAAGAAACTTATTAATGACTACAGTGATTCTTAATCGTAATTATAGCATTTAATGTACAACAAATCACGAAAGTTTAAGAAAATATTTTTCATGAAACAAATGTAACCTAAATCTTGACGTGCTTGCTAAGATCAGAATCATTTTTAATAAACCAAAAAGCACTTCAATATTATCAAATATGGCAATACCGATTTCCTTTTCAATGATGAAGTCACAACTGCCCCAACAAATAAAATTACAAACTAATACACAAAATGCTAGCCATCTTTAGGCTTGCGTATGATATCATGACAAAAAAGAAAAAAGAAATATTACAATATTAAGTGTGTGATTATCATTTACACAACATGACATTTCCTTATTCTATGGTATAAAATAATATGTAACACAATGCACATGTATTATATGCACCCATTCCTTACTTCATCTTGTTTCTAGAAAGATTCTTTGAACCCCACTTCAATGAAAAATCCAAAAAAAAAAAAAAAAGAAAGCAAAAAAATCCCAACAGACAATAAATCAATCTCCATACGCCACAAAACCAAACCCCGATCCTTTTTGCAGAACTGTTGTTTCATGGCCCTACAAGCTATTGTTGAACCAATGTGCAATGTCGCTTCATTATCGGGTTAGGTCAACCCCTCCATTGTTTGTATTCTCCGATGCTGTAGCACACTTGGCCACGCCTTCTTTAGCGTACCTTTCACCTGTAATGATAATAAATTGCCATGTCGTTTTAAGGTTGAGCCCGGTATATGGTGGCACCGATCATAGCCCCTTGGGATGTAGCCGCAGGATTAGCGGCTGATATTTTAACTAATTGAAACATAGACAAGTAGTATGACTATAGTTGCCTATTTATTTTGCTTGATTTTTCTCTCTATCAAACATGACTGTACAATGATTCATGTCTCTAAGACATGAATAATTCAAGCAACAAAAATTCTCTGGTCCTATGATCGAATGTCTTAAGATAGTATTGATGTGTGAAATAAACGTTTCAACTTTTCAAAAACCCTCAGAATTTTTTAGAAATGTTCCTTGTGGAAATCAAATTTCGTGGAACCTTTCTGATTGATTTCAGCACAAAGCTTGCTAAGCTCTTTTGCTAATACTGGTGCTCCACAATAGAAAACCCCTGTGTCAAAATATCAGTAAAAGTTAATAAAGAGCATAAAATAAAAAAGAATGGCTTCCAAGATTGAGAGAAAAGAAATGATGGCTTACCTATTTTTGCACCACAGTGCTTGGAGCCCACTTTTGAGAGCACCTTTTTCCAATTTGGTTTTGCAAAGTGTGTTCTTACCTGATAATTCAATTCAAACAGAGTTTAGAATCAAATCAACTCTTATGCTATTAAAGAAGGAATCGTTTATCCTTACATATGAAATATGAATACAGATAATAATTTAATTAAATGTGGCAAAGAAAGTATAATATGTAATTGAGGGGGAGTTCATTTCGTGCAAAACATTTTTCATATATATATATATTTTTATATTCATATGGTTGAAAACTTCGCAGTTATCAAATATTATTATATATCTTGATGGATTACAGATACTAGCGGCTTGTAGTAGTAAGTGATGATGGAAGACAATTGTGATATTGGTTAGTAAGCAAGAGAATGATAATAGAAAATGAGGAAAATGATCTCTTAGTAACCTTGACATCTTGAGATTACTGCAATAAAATCAACTCAACTAAAATTTTAAGCTTTAAGGATAAACACTTGTTTGGTGTTTATTTCAAGATTTAGATCCACGCATCAGCTCTAGAGTGGACCCCTACGTTGATTCACTCTTTTATTTCCAGACAAGAATGCTTGGTAGCAACAGCAGATCATAGTGGAAATAAAAGAGTCACACTGTTGATAGTGCATTTGAGAGGATCTCGGTAGGGCAAGTGGTATAAAAATATTGGTTATGCACATGTCTAGTAATCTTGTCTGATCATAATTCAACTATGTGGTCGTTAGAGATTAAGAAGGAGATCCCAAAAGAAAATGACATGAATTTGAATGACTCACTTTAGTTCCAGAAACAACGTCAACTCCATTCTTGGCATGATTGAGAGCTTGGACCATGGTGATAAGAGCAGATCTCGCGTCCCCTTCTTCATACACACTGGTCAAGTAGTTGTGCATTTCAATCACTCCCTAGAATCGAATTTAGCATCGGCAGTAGAAAAAATTAGCACAATCGAAATTAATTGATAAATAATCTAGGAAGGTTGCTATGATTGACATGTTTTAGTACCCTTTGATCGAGCTCGTCAACTTCATTCATTACCCCTTTGAACCAATCAAATGATCCTTGCTCACGAGTTACCCAGTAAAAGTAGGCATTCGTGGTCTTCAAAGTTTTTCGACGTCTTGGGAAAACCTTCTCAGTGCCTGGAGGTTCAATACTCCCAATACTAGTATCCGTTGTCCTGCTAATGTCTGCAGCTAAATCCTGAAAAACGGAAGAAGATATCATCGTTAAACGATTTTACTTACATTTCATGAATCAAAAGACTATAAAACGATGCATTTCTATTATTTAAACATCTTGCGAGTGATGAAAGGTACAAAATACTTACAGCTTGCTCTTCCATTTTGACAATGTTGTTGAGTAAATCCTTCAGGATGCTAATGAAAGGTGTTGCGCCAATTCCTAGACCAACCAACAGGAGGACATCGTACTTCCTGTAATCTTGCGCGGGTGCACCGTATGGCCCGTCGATTGATAGCTTTGGCAGACTAGAGTCCACAGGATTATGTTGGGAATTAGCAATTACGTAAGCAGAGTGGCTACAGATTTGAGTAGAAGGAATTGGCATTCAATCAAACTGAAGTGTTCTTACTTTTTCTTGGTTGTTTCATCAGCTCTGAGAAGGCCACTCTTGCCTGCAACAGAAGGTTCACAGGCCTCTGCAAAGACTCGTCTGAGCTCTTGTGTCCAATCACCTAATTGTCGAATATGGACACTAAGATACTTATCATCTGGGGCCGATGTAATCGAGAATGGATGCCTGGAATATAGAATTAATAAGGACAAGAGCATTAGGAACCATGAAAATGTCAAAAGACAATTGAGAGTTCCTAGGAAAGATGTCTCAAAAGCACTAGTCTAGAGGAATGTTAGCAAATGCGTTATTACCATTCAAAGGGTGAAACGGTAGGGCACTGGACAAACATGTACTGCCCACTTTTGTACCGGAACTGAGCCGGCTTCGACATGTTCAATGACAAAACATTTCCAGGATAAATGGCAACCTAAAAGTCACAAAATTTCCACCAATATATCAGAATTGCATAGAAGTACTAGTAACAGAAATGTGTGAAATGTATGGGGAACGCATTGTGCACACCTTTTGTATATGGACAGTGTATAAGCCCGAGCGGAAGAACCTCAGGATTCTTTCTCCAGTATAGAGGAGCACAGGAACAGCAAGATACATCCATGTCTGCAATCAAGAAATTCAATTCACCTAAATCTAAAAGAAAAAACCTATCCCTTAAATCCAATTTTCGAAAAACGTAGGATAACTCTTTGCAAATTATATGTATATATATGCATTCAAAAAGCAGTTTCCTAATAAGATCGAGAAGCTAATCTTTTTAAGTTCACTTGAATGAGTAAACTGTCAAAACCACAACGATCATCAAGAAGTTAATTGATAGTTTAAAATTAAGAAGATGATATGCTAAAAACGCGTACCGTCTTCCTGTACCAGTGGTGCACGAGATATAGGAATATTCCATGGATAACTAGCAGCACGTACACAATCACAAACAAGTGATGTGAGTACCAAAATGCATTAAAACCAGTCATCCTATCAAATGGCTTCGGAAGCTTCACAAGGTTGCGCCGGAACCACCTCGTGGCCAGTGTAAACGCCACTGCCATGAGGATCACCATTAGGACTCCAGTTACTCCTTCTATTCCCTTAACTAAGTCAAGGTAGGTGGGTTGCTTGAGCCCGAAGTCATTCTTGGCATAGAGTAAGTAATACTTTTGCTGGCATCGGATCAGTCTTGGGAAGTCACATGCAAGGTGATCACCAGCATGGAGTATGACACCCACCACTATGGCGGCCGAGATCGTCTATGTGAAAGAGATGAAATTGAAGAGGAATTAACATGATAATCAAGCATTAACAGCACAACTAACATGGTCGAATTTGAGAAAACATTATTCCAAATTGAACCAATAAAGTTAAATATGATTGAAATGGATAGAATTTAAAGTATGAAATTATTTTCATAATTGATTAACCAAGTTTCATTCTCATAATTAGTTAAGAATTTTAAGTGATCGATAGGTGGTTTTAATTTTTTCAGCAAAATATTTTCACCGGTTAATCCGAAACCGAATTACTTTTCAAGTGTCTTTCAAATTTTAGTAGATAACGAAGTGTTCATGCATATTCGTTGACATGCTTGATTGTCTTCCGACAAACGTGTTGGGACACAATTTCCTAAATTTTCAATCATTGCAGCGTCTAGTGATAATGCTTTGCCTACACGCATTGCAACAACCGGAATTTGAGATCACGTTTTTTGACTTTTGAACGAGTCTAATAATAATGGAGGAAAGTTAGACGCACCACCTAAAACACGGAATTCCTTTTTTCCCTAAACTACGATTGATTTCTGCCAAATAGAAAAACTACTCAGGACTTGAAGAAAATAGTATAATGCTCGAAAATGTTGATATCCACCCATTTGATGCGACTTGTGAGTAATTTTAACAATAATTAATTGTGCAAATCGAACGTAATAATCATTTACTAATAATGGTCGTTGATTACTATAAAAAAATGATATGAAAATTAGAATACCTACTTAAGAATAAAGAAAAAAAAAACCAAGTTTGTAATTTTAAATAGATATTTTAAATAATCACCACCAATGGCGACCAATCACTGCTATTCATTTTCTACCACCACCTTGTATCGTAAAATGCATTTCAAATGAAGACAATGAAATAAGTAAGATGAGGTGTGTACCTTGTGAAAGTTAATGTTGTCATCAAAGGGCACAAATGAACCAACCCTAGTTGACCTTAACCAAGTAATCGTGTTCCTACACACGGGCAACAATATGAGTGCCATGTTGAACTTTAACGTTTCAGCCGCACCCTTAGCTGTAGGAAGACAATAACCCATGATTTTGAAGGCATTCTTTTGCTTGTATTGGAAAAACTTCCACGTGAACAGCCCAATCATAATCATGATCCATAACATTAACACCCAAAGTCTCCTCCAATTTTCTTGTAAGTAATAAACCAGCTTTGTGCTTAGTCTTTGAAATCGGCTCCTCCTTCTGAGGCCTTGTAGGTTCTGGCTTAATGCTTGACTTGTGTAACTCAAGGCTTGGCTGTAGTTTAGATATGTGTCCTTTTGGAGAAGAAGAGTTTCGAGTTGCCACAGCTGCAATGACATCCAAAATCAATATATCGTACATTGTCATATATTATACGTGTTTAACTACGGCAATTTCGAATATAAAACCGTGCTTGCATTTTATTAATCAAATATACTTTCCTAAGTATAATTCCATTATCCTTCTATATTCCCGATATGTGACTTCTTAATACCAACACTACATTTTTTCCCTATGTAATTAGCAAAAATAGGAAGATGGACACCGAATAGACACAACAAAACTTCATCCTCTGGAAACAATACATCGTAGGTAATGCAACAAATTAGATAATTCTTCAAAACTTCCACATTGTTCCTTGGATCTAACTAAGAATCGATGACTCCACTGTTACAACCGTCTTCCTCGAATCTTATTTAACTAAATTTAGAGTTAATTTACCCTTGTAAAAATTAAAATTAAAATTGAACATTTATGTTGCATTCAAAATCTGGATACGAAAAGCATGGATCCGATATCTCTTGTCAAAATGAAACAAGTAAATGACGGATTGTAAATAGAATTAGGTTTATAGTTGATTTCTTTTTATTTATTTGTTTTTAGCATGTTGGAAAAGTGTATTTAATCCTCAAATGGTTGTATCCACCTTGAACACGACCAGACGGATTCACTAGGATAAGAGATGATGATGGTGGACAAGGACAAAGGAACAGTAGTCCACTCATACCAATTCATAGCACAATGATCTAACACGCATGCGATAGCCTATAATGCGGGCATGAGTGCGGCGTACGCGTATTTGTGGGGGCCAGATAGGAATAATATAGCATCATATGTGTCGAGGAAATGGAGTGGTCAAGGCTCCTAAATCTGAAGCCAATGTATTAGAATTCAGACCAAAATATCCCTTCTAGAAACATAAAATATGTGGATATGGCCCTGTAACATAATTATTGAGTCAATCATGAAAAAAATTTACATTTCCTTATCAATTAAGTTTAGAGCTGGAAACACGAGTCACAAGAGCGTCTAAACTAGATTCTATGTTAACCATGGATTTCTTGCTCGTTATACTCCTAATTTCCCGAAAATTCTATTGTTGCATGAGATATATTGAATACATGACCAGAAACCAGAAACTACGTGACATAATATAAGTCTCAGATCATTTGTCGTCAGTATTTTGTCGTGTCTTAATTATTTGCAATATTCCTAACAATTTGTGGCCAAGTTTATAGCTTACCTACTACCATGTCATTTGCTAAAATATTCAAACTTGCAAAATTTCCTGTAATTTCTTTTCACTACTAACAGTTTTTTCTTTGGCTGGATAGCGAAAGGTAGGTAACTACCCATGATGAGCCAAAAAAAAATGTTTATGTTCGCCTAGAGGATTTAAAAGTATAGTAAGATCTCCTTTGTTTTTATTCATTCCCATGCGATACCATCATCTAGAAAGGCACGAACTCTAATTCTTTTAAGTTTAAACAGGGTTTTAGATGGGAGTAAAAGCTTTCTTCTTTTTTTGGTGTAACCAGCTTTCGATATAGTCGATGCTGATCGAGATTTGTCGCTATTATTAGCTTACGCTTTGAAAATTGAGGTTTCAAAAAGCTATCTTGCCTTCAAACAAATACATGCATATGATGGTGAAGAGCAGTGCAAATTCATGCACAATCAAGTGTAAACATCATCGCTGATGTAATGATGAACAGGGGAATATTAGAATAAAACATAAACAGAAACAGACAATTATATGCCCTCTCATGAGCATCCTTAGGTGATATTAACAATAAAGTCAGATGAATAACGGGTGAGTTATATCTTGAATCCACTAATTATAATAATATTTACCAGTCAACTCAAAAACCAAAACGCTATCCATACATATTTTACTGATTCACGTTTTGTAAAATACAGTCTTAAGAAATTTCTACTCTAATAAAGCTCCGATAGATCACATATCATACAATTCGTAAGGAACTTTATAAAAAATTCAGTCCATACCAGTTTTTGAAATTAATGGGAAGAAGGGTTTGAATTGCATATTTAACAAATATTATCACAAATTTCCCAGCAATTCAACTAGTAGTGAAACTTGGAAGAGTATGCCCGACGACGCAAGTCCAGTAAACATTTAGCTTGGTTTTGAACCAACGCCAGAGATTATACTCAGTGGCCTTGAAGAAACTCACTCATAAGACGTTACATATTTGACTATAGCCAAACGAAAAGAACTCCGACATGACATTTATTTTAGCTACAATTCGATCTTATCTAAACTATTATCACGCGATTTGATTATCTCCACTAATTTCTCTTTATTTTATTTTAGAAAATGTTAATAAATATCTTACTGCATCGGTTATGAAATTAAATGAAGAAATTTCATATTATTATACACTTGTTTTTCCAACAAAAATGTATAATCATTGTTAGAAACTACGGGAACAAGTGTTGTGGGACTTTGAGTAATATGACCCTTAAATTTATTTATTTATTTATTCTATGAGAATAATGTATTCATACAAGAAATTATGGGTGGAGAAGGTGACCGTCACAAGTTGAAATTTCATCTCACTACGAAAAATCAAAATTATATAGAAATTAAAAGAGTGGTTCAACAAACACAGAAGTTTTCTACAATTAAATTTCAACTTAATCCTTCCTATGATATTAATTTGAAGAATTAGGTTATTTCAAAGCTAATATTCTACGGTTGAACGATATGGTTACTTAGGCGGAAAATTTTTAATCATTTTTCGCCTAACAATAGATTTGGAAAACATGGTCTCGGAATCTTTAACTAATACAGGACTTATAAATTTCTGGTCAATGCGTGTTTGATCATATGATATAAGATATGTAAACCTCAAAAATGTAGTTTTCACAAAGCAGAACTTTGAATTGAAGTTTATGTGAAGTCTCATCTCTCTTTTGTCTTCTAAGCTAATCAATGTTCACGGGCCAAAAAAAAAAAATCAATACCCAGGGTCACTTTTAAGTGTATAATTAATAGTCAAAAGCTTATAAAAATATATCTATTTTATACTTTTATCAGGTTACTTGGATTTACGTATAGATGAATAATGTATAAGAATTAATATAATTTTAATTCTTGATGTGTTATTAATAAAAAAAAAATGTAACATATTGTGCTAATGAATTTCTTTTTTCATTAACGAAAGCTTTCTCCATAATTGGAGCATGGGTCATTAGTAGTTTAAGAGGAAACGAAATTATGTTTTATTTAAGCAAAATTCATTATTGCATTATTGAAAGAAAAGAAAAAATATATATCTTATCGAGTTAAAGTTGTATTTTCTCCAAGGAATATGGAATTAAACTTACCTCAATATAACCGAGTCTTTCTGGGTCTAATTCTTCCATAATAAGAGCTGCATATTCTTCTGCTTGTTCCTTCAATCTCGACAGCTTGTTTGCAGAAGCACTGAGCATGATGATCTACATAAAGCATTAAAATAAATTAAAATAAAATAAAATAAGATAAGATAACGACATGGGCAAACAAAATTATTAAAACCAAAGTCCACGTAATTAATAAACTGCATGAAAACAAAGTAGTGTTCCCAAGATGAATAGACTAAAATGCCCTTACCAACTCCACTAGTTTATGACCATAATTACTTCCAACAATAAGGACTTCATAACTGAATATGGAGACCCAGCTAACCACGACATCTGTACTCTAAGATAAAGGTAAAGCTTATCAAGTGCATTAATTATTCTCCAACATTCATTTTATTGCTGAGGGCGGCCAGCTACTTGGCGCCCAATTATGTTTAGAAATATATAATTTTTGAAAATTTACTTAAACGTTTCATAAGAATAATAATTAGTATGATGGCACAAACAAAGAGTCAAAAAAAAAAAAAGAAAAAAAGAAAAAAGAATAGCAAGTATATTATACATGCAAAGGGGACACGGGTTAATGAAAATTCCCTTTTTTTAATCCGAGAAGATGTCCTTAGATCAAGCGAAACGTCAGACACCAAGATTTCCTAAACATTCGCACTTGCCTTTTTATTATTTATTTTTATATCCCTTTCTAGAGTGCTTTTCTATTAATAATATACTGGAGGAGTAGCTCGCTTTGAATTTTCAGTGATATAAGGTGATCCAATCTCGCCTAACATAGATTATTTAAACCATAATGACACCCTGTAAAATATATATACTAAATCAGAGGAAACTTATGAAATTAAATGTTGTAATACGACCGAACTCACTTTTCTTAGCCACTAATATGAGCTAACCCATCTAGAATCATGCACGCGACTGAATAATTAATTTAACCTAAGCTAGTAGATATGGAATATATAAATAATACACACAAAAAAGACAATTATTAGATTAATTAAATTTGATTTGAAGAGGACTAACATTCACTTTAATATTAGATTTTATAAATTATAATCACCTCTTTCACTTCTTCTTCCGTGATTCTGCCGTCTTCATTCTTGTCCACCCTGTACACAGAAGACTAATATTAATTTATAATTCCACAACAAATCGATTGATTATCTACCATATAGTAAAGCTCTTTAAATATTAACCAATCAATAATATAGGTCAATAATGAGAGGAAAGGCTTTTGTTGCTTTCATGCACTTATTTTACGTAAAATTGAGCAATAGTGTCAAAAAAGTTTTCTTTTTAAGTTAATATCAAGTGCTTAAAACACTTTTACGGACCCTTATAATAATGAAAACCGTTATGGGGTGGTGATTTGAGAAGATTTTGTGAACTTTTGATAAAAGAAAATTAATTAAATAAACGAACGAAAAATTATTTAAGCAAGTGGAGATTAATTAAAATTAAACAATAATTCGGCAAGTCAGTAATAGTAGTAAATCTTACATGTCGAAAAAGAGTTGGAGGCGAGAGTCGAAACTCTGGTCCGTGATCTGTGACCAAAAGTCGTAAAGATCATCTCTGCTGACATTATCAACCTTCAGCCTTCTTCTTCGTCCCAGTGCATCGAACAATTCTAGAGCAAATTCCTTCGATTCTTTCATCCCTAAATATACAAAACAAGCATATTAATCCATCTCACTAAACATCGCGTCTTTATCTAGAAAATGTAAAAGGGAGTTTCCGGAAACAATTATTAAGAAGTCAAATATGGAACGAAAATTTCCACGGAACGAAGTGGAAACTTTTGAATGCTTTTCCGATATTCAAATGGTTCATGATGATGGGCAATCAAACTCTTGTATTAATTAATAGAATTTTGATGAATATTATATTTTTAATAATAAAATGGGAAGTAGGGAAAATGTAAAACCTATGCATTGTCCGAAATTTTCACGATAGAGATAGCCATCTTTTTGAAGCCTATCGAAATTGGCTTGAACTTCATTCCATGTATCAACTCCACTAGATTTTTTACTTATGAATTTCAGCCCACGTAATGCTTTCCGAGCACCGGACCGGGTCCGGTCCAGCTGAGCCCGTTGCTTCCTCAAGTCTCGAGCCACCAAAGCCAAATCGAACCCACCGGCATTTTGCGAATCCGTGGAAGATAAAACCCTTGATGCCTGTCCATGGCTCCACGAGAACCTTCTCAGCTCGGCCTTAAGCTCTTGGGAGAATTGCCTGGCTTTAGCCACGGCTTCTGCCTTCAGCTCCTGAGAGAACTGCCTCAGCCGGCTCGAAGAGCTCCGCCTAATGGCGGGTGATCTAGGGGCAGAAGCCAAGCTGGGAGTGGCAGCTCCACTAGCCAAGGTGGTGGAGGCAGCCCCGTCATCGACGTTGATCACGGTGGCCGGCTCCACGCTACGTAAAATAATAGTGTCATCCTCTTGCAAGTCGAGAGTTACTTCAACGAGCTCCTCTGCGGAGGTGGATTCCGTCCCCGGCGATGTCCCTTGGCTAGGAATGACATTTACGGAGATGGTGTCTGAGGCCCACCTGCGCTCGTGCCTTGCTAATTCTGTCATAAAGGTTTTCCGGCTCTGTGTACTCCCACCACGTGGTGTTATGAATACCGATAAAACCACTCACCACGTCGAATGATGGTGGTGGTGGTAGGAAATTAAAAGAAGTATGATTTGTGTACAACGCGTAAAGAATCTATAGGAAAAGACATGAGAACGCGGAAAAAATAAAATAAAATAACAATGTTGTTGTGAGAGAAATTTTTGAGGTAAAGATGGAGTTCTACATGCGAAGAAAAGGACAAGCTAAAAGAGGGATATATATGGTTGATGAGAGACCAAGATTAAACATATTATTAATATTCTTAGCTTTGCATTGTGTGATCAGAGAAATGTTTTGCCGCTGCCACCACCTAATAGATGGCTTTTAAGGATGGAATGAATAGGACGGTGAAGAGAGAGAGAGAAAAAGTATAATATAATATAATAAAACGTGTAGGACAACAATAGGACTATGAATAACCAATTTTGCAATCAACAACATATTAGAGAGAGAAGGTACTATTAATAAATATCCAAAATACTTGTTAATGGTTTAAGAAAAAAATTTAAAAGTTTTTAATATTAATTATATATTTTATGAGAAAACAAAAAAAAAATCGATTAAAATCTTATAAGTGTATGGAACATTGATTAAAATTTCAAAAATTTAAAGGAAAATGGTGGGACCTATGAATACTGGGTGTTTTATTTGGAATCAACGGCGTAGATAGTACAAGTCAACCCTTTTGCTAGACGAACTTATAGGTTTTGGGTTTCTTTTTTTGTATTTACAAATACAAAATAAGTTTCTGTTTTAATATATGACAATCGGTGAAACCTCAATGTGGAAGAAAAAATTGTTCAAACGTAAGTGAAAAAAAAGTCTTGATAATAAGATGATGGGGCGCTTCTTTTTTCCCTGTACACTTCTTGGCTCATAAAGTCTCTTCGTGCACAAAGAGGAACATGACAAGAAGTAATCCAAGACCAGCTAGAATTAATTAAATAAGTGGATCAATTGTTCAAATTATCTATCGTGATTTATACATATAAATATATATATATATATATATATATAATTTCAACCATTGATTATAAAATATATTTTAATTCCAAATTTTCAATAAGTGGGTAGTTTTGAAATTTTTGGTAGTGTTGTGAATCACATGTTCAGTTCTGTAAACTTTAATTAGTCCTTAATAGAGATAGGTATTTAGATTCATTACTATGTTTATGCAGGAAGTGCTCTAATACCAATTTATTATAAATCGGATTCAAGTTTCAATAAAAATCAACACAACATGAGACAGAGAAATATCAAGTGAATATAAAAGCGTAACTTACTCGTAGAGTTTAACATGGAAAATCCTAAAGTTTAAGCGAAAATTATAGGTAAGAATTAAAATAAATACATTTATGTGACTGTAAATATATCTCACAATCACAGAGTAATCTGTAGGTCCCAATTAAAATATCAAGAGAAGAGTGAATGATATCTTTAGAAAAATTAACCTTTTTAGAAAAAATAGATTAAACCCCTCAAGCTACTTATTGTTGGCTTAGATTGTTTTGAGTGTTCAATAATTATGTGCAACGAGTAAATTAAAATAAATAAACAAAAAGAGATAGGGAACGAAGATCAAGCGTAAGATTTTATAAAGGTTCCATCTTATACATTAATCCTCTTTAGATAGGGAACGAAGATCAAGCGTAAGATTTTATAAAGGTTCCATCTTATACATTAATCCTCTTTTTTAACTTTACTGCTAGGGACCTAATTGTCTATACTAGTGTCATTCTACTAATATAATAATAAAAACAAATTAAGAGAAGTTACAACAATTTTGCCAAACTTGGTGTTTCATACTCTCTACTTTGCCTCTTTATCCTTCAATTTGGCTGAATACAAATCTATAGAGATAAGCCATAATTTCTCTCTAATAATGACTTTCAAACTCTCCAAAAATCAAATAGCTTGAGAAATACAACAATAATAATCCTCAACTAGCATTGGTGCTTGAAATAGAACAGTAAGATAGAAAAATATGTAGTACAGTAAAGTTTCTAAGGAAATCTCTATGTTTGCAATAGTTTATAATTTTTTTATCACACTATTCTATACTTCGATTTTGAATTGGTTATGTATATATATTGTTTTCAATTCACAACATCTAAATAGTCAACAAAACTCTTCAAGTTAATCTTCAATTACCTATTAAAGTTATTATCATTAAATCTTGAGCCTAATCTTGAATTGATTTTAAATTTAAAATTTGATCGTTGCCTTGCTACTACCTAACATTTTGCTTCTGTTACACATGTTACTTGATAGATAAAATCTAATTGTTGTGTTGATAATTTCCTCAGTCAATTATAAATAAACTTTGATAATTTGTTTTGAATTTTAAAAAGATGCATAATCTTGATCAACTTAGATATATCTCAATTGTCATCCTTATCCATATCTTGATTGATTCTTCTTTAAATTTAAAGTGTGGTAACATCTTTATCTGATCTTTTATAAATATGTATACTTGTAGACTCGATAAATCTTCAATGAATAACAAGAAACAACAAAAGGCATGATATTACTAGGTGCTAAACTTTCATTGAATAATGCCCTCCTAGTCTAAGGATGATCACTTTAGTTTAATAGATGAATATTTCATTCAAATGAGACTCACTTTAGTCAACCTTATTAATCCTAATCAACTGACTTAGGTCAACTCCCGCATTTCAACTTCGCATTGGTCCACATCCTTGCTTATGCACTTTAAACCTCAGTCTTGTGAAAATTTTAAGGTGTATATTAATAATCTCCTGTTTTTATTTAAATATTCAATAATTCAATATGTATATGTACAATAACTTTACTTGCTATTAGCTCCATTCATTTGGTCTTATCAATTACCCACTATAGAAATCATGTAAAATGCACTAACATAGAAGGCTTTGCCGATTCTCTAACAAAAAGACACTATCTATATACCTTCACACCAACATCAAGCTATGAACTTTCTTGGCACTAGCAATACATCTTCACTCATACTAATAAAGATAAAATGAGTTATCAGTTACCTTTGGGTACTTGTATGTACCATCATGCTTTCATGCTAATGAAATGCGGCTCATCCATGAGTCTTTATCAAATAATTTAACTAGTTATTAAGTATGGCGAATCACTTGTAAGTAACAGTCACAAGTTAAGATAGATTTGTTTATCTCCTAATAAAAAATTGCATATTTTAGGCCACTAAGTTAAACATGAGTGACTAAAAAACATATAGCTATGGCAAGATCTAATTGAGTTTAAGTTTTTATGGTAAACCACAAAGGATCTAATTAGTGATAACTCGTGCATATGCGAATAAATCTAGGATATCAAAATTGAGATACTTGATGATGCAGTAGGTTTACAACTGATTTAGATCGAGGAGCTCTTTCTTGAAGTATAAGATGGCATAAAGAGCATAACTAGGTGTTTCAAAAGTCTACATCTAGCTTTGGCGCATAGCCTATGTAATGGGAACCTAAGGAATCACATACAATAATGAGAACCGTTAAAATTGGTGCAAATGGGATATGTTAGGAAACTTGGGCAAGCCATTTGAAAATAATCAATTTAATTTAGAGTTTAAATAGACCCAAAGTCTAAGATGCTATAAACAAATTTAGTGATTATGATTTCTAAGTTAGAATTGATTGACAAATTCGGGTGCTCTTGAAAAAAAAAAATTAATTAAGTGAGATAAAGACTAAGGTAAAAATAAAATTGGATGAAGTCCACTTGAACTTATGATCTTGAAGGTGGCATTAAGGCCACATAATGTTGTGGAAGGGTTTGTTTGTTAATTTAGTCTACTATTGAACTATGCAATTTAAGCTATTATGAAAGGAAAAATTACAAGTAAGAAGATCAACATTTGGGACAAATGGAACATAAAAACTTAGGCAAGACATTTGAATCAATCAATTTAATTTAAAGTTTAAATAGACCCAAAGTTCAAGATGCTATAAAAAAAAATTAGTGGCTGTGATTTTAGAGTTAGAATTGGTTGAAAAATTCAGATGCTTTTGAAAACCAAAAATTAATTAAGTGAGATAAAGACTAGAATAAAAATAAAATTGGATGAAGTCCACTTGAGCTTATGATCTTGAAAGTGGCATTAAGGCCACATAATGTTGTGGAAAGGTTTGTTTGTTAATTTAGTCTACTATTGAACTAAGTAAAGGAATCAACATTTGGGATTGAGTTCAAATAAAATATCGAATTTTTAAGTGATTAAAATAAATGAGCAACCTTACATTAAGTGGTTTAAATAGGAGATCCCATTATAGCACAATTACGGGTAGTAATAGATTCTCTATTTAAACCATTTGGCATGTTTAGAAAATAATATGAATCCTTTATTTGAACTACTAATATAATTTCGATTATCTATTTTAATCACTTGAAAATTTAATCATTTATTTTAATCATTTAACATAGCGTTGATAATTTATTTTAACTACTTAAAAGTTTGATTATCTATTCAAACTTTGCCTCAAATGTTGATCCTCTCATGTAATGTTTCAATTTGGTTAGCTAAGAATGATGAAATATGCTTGCCATGGTGTAAGCCAATCATTTATCTCAACTAATGGTTCACAATTTCCACTGTCAATGTGTAAACAAACAATATTGCATTAAGTCTTGTTTAAACACATGTACATTGTGAATATTTTAGAAAGAGTGGCTTATAACATGCATACCCCTACGTTTATTTGTTCTTATCATATTCTAAACATCTTATTTAATTGTAAGAATTCAAGAGTAATATATAATGCTTTGGAGATTGCTAGTCACCTAAACATTAATTCTACAAAATTAATAGCATTTGATCTAATCTTTAAGTAGGTAAGTTATGTTGGTAGTTGGTGGTGTATAGACTTGGTGGAAGCAATAAGAAGTAGAGACAAGGTGGTATTTGAGGTTATTGGCCAAAGATGGTTGTGTAGTGATTAAGATGTGTAGTTTGGTCCTTCTATGTGAAGTTTTCTTCCTTGCACCTAATAGCATTCCATTAGACTTCATCCATATGGGCTCTCAAGTCATCAATACAAAATTCTAAATAAATTCATGTGCCTGTTAGACTAAAGGTACATCATTTCTAAAGCATTAGCCACTGATCTCGTTTTATGTCTTATCATTTTTTGGTAGTTTAAAACCTTCAATACTATCTTTAAATTTAGGTAGCTTATACTAGTTGATTTAATAGTTATGTTTAGCTTGTCTATTATTAATTTTTTCTAATAGCTATTATTTTAATACAGTTTTACTTTTGTTTCTTTATCTATAACTATTTAGACTTTTACTAAATAGGAAGTGTACGTGTCTTAGTGATTTTTATATCATTTTGCATTTATTGTAAGCAGCTCAATAGTTTAAGAGATTTATAAATGTAGGTATAAAACTCCAATAGGTTTGTGATTTTAGTTAAATGGGTTTTTTAAAAATGATAAATTTGTATTATTTTTTTGAGATATTTTTCTTTAATTTGGTCAACTTTGAAAAAGGGTTCGCAAATTACTAACATCTAAAAGGCAAGTTAGTAATTTTGTGCTGATTTTACTAACATTAAATCAATTTAGATGAGAAACAAAGTTGTTTAATGCAATCTTTCACTTAAGTTCTTGATAAGATTTAGAGGTTATAAATGCTCAACAAGAGTTAAAGTGTTGAATTTCTAACTAGTTAAGATAGCTCATACTTGAAAAGGACTAGTTGATAATTTTGCATAAACTAGTTAGGATAGCTCAAACTTGAAAAGGATTATTTAATGACTTTGCAAATAATAAGATTCTCTAAACTTCCCTTTAAACCTATTTACTAGATTTTAAATCCCAAAACTTAAGACACCACATGAAGTTTTGAATTCCATTTTGATTATTATTGTTAAAACTATATGTTTCTTATTTAGAATTGTAGTTATACTTAAATCAATCATCTCTTTAATTTAGTTTGATAAAAAATAAGACCTATACAAGACTTAGTAATTAATTATTTTTGTAATTCTCTTATATATAATGTCATGATTGTGAGCCACTTAAAATATATTACTTAATGTGTGCTAGTGGAACATTTCACCGCTCTTTACCTTTAAACACCTTCTATGGAACATAACATTGAGTTACACAAGAATTACAAGGGGACTTACATTTTTATTTTCTAGAAGGGAAATCATGAAAAATAAGAAGAATAATAAAATATGAAATAATGTTGTAAATTGGTTCTCAAAAAGAGGTATTGTTATGCACCAAATCCAAGGGCACAACAACTCCCCTGCATATACCCATATCGAACCACAAGTATGCAAATCTCTAAACTAACTATGGAACCACAAAATTCGATATAAAAAAAAATTACTAACATCTCTCATTAAAATAGTATCAATTTAATGTCTCAAAATCATAAATGGAAAATCTAATGGAAAGTTTACTAAAGGCTATCCCATATCATGACAACTCGCTAACTAAAGTTTCAAAACAAACTACTAGTATTTATAGCAATCGCTCTAACCTAAGTAATCAAGAATGCCATCTTCATACTTCATTATAGCTATCATCATCCCCTTCTCAAGTGTATAAATCATATCCCAAGTAATCATAGCAATTAAAGTCCTCAATCACTTGTAATGAAAAGTCCCAAAAGGGTGAATGATATAGCCTAGTACATAATTGTTGCATGCAAGCACAAGCATATGCCACACCACATGCATGCTTAGAATTCTAATGTATCAAACATATCACAACACATATTCCTAGTTATAATGTGATATTAAAAAACACACACCATTTAAAACTAAATCTATAGAGTAAAGTTTTGAAGCGTGAACCTTATATGCCTCCTGGAAGCTACTTTTGAAAGAGGAGATCCATAAATGCTCCCTATAGATGAATTTTGAAAGTATGGATCCATAAATGTTTCTTAGAAGACTTGTTCTGAAAATATGGAATAGTACATGCCCCTTAGAGTCCAGTTTTGAAAGTGTGAATACGTAAAGCTCTTTGAAGGCCATTTTTGACAGTGCAAATCTATTGGATCCTTAGAATTCATTTTTGAAAGTGTGGAGCAAATTCTTAGAGGCTAACTTTTGAAAGTGTTGAGCAGTTCTTGAAGTTTAGGTTTTAAAAATGTTGCGAAGTTATGTCAAGTCTAATTTTTTGAAGTAAAGACTAATTTCTTAAAGTCCTAGTTTTGAAAGTATGAGTCTATAGTAGTTCTAAAGGTTTTCGTAAAATGATTTTTTTTTTTTTTGTTTAAGCACAACCATCAATCAATTATTTTACATTCAATCCATCTTTAATCCATTTAATACTAAACCTAGCATGCATAACTATCAAAAATGGCAATTATGTATCTAGCTTACACTTAGCTCTTGAAATCTCCAAATAATTTCCTAATATGCTACATAATGTATTAGATATTTATAGGTCATATATTGCATTTCTTAAACTTAGTTTTAGGTCTCTCTCAAGTTTAAGCATGAAAACCAACTTAATATGTGAAAAGGGCGATATTATAAGTTACCTAGTCAGCTTGAGGGTCAACTAGGGAGATAAAGTCAACTGTGTGATGAGTCGACTACCTCCCTTGGTCCTCCAACTTTAGTCTAGGTTGTCATGGCTTATGACTTTAGTCAAATGTACCTAGTCCTAAAATGAAAATTTGAATTTTCTCATGCATTATAAAATCTAAACTAGTTTGGTATTAAGATACACTTGTTAAATCATAAAATTATTGTCTTTCCATTTAATATATAATTGATTTTCTATATATACTATCAAGTTCAATTTCCTATGGGTTTCTATTTCACAATTCAATTTATAGCTTCTCAAGGTTAGGTTTTTAGACTATTATAAAGGAATAAGAGTCTAGAAGATTACCATAGAATGTTTTAGCAAATTTGATGCAATATAAAGTGATAACAAAATATGAAAGAGTAACTAATTTGTAGTATACAATAATAATCTCTTAGAAACATTGTCCATTGAGTATTTATAAATTAGAAACACCAAAACTAATAAGGAAACTGAATAAAATGTAATAGAAGATTAAATTAATCAAAATAGACTTTTTTTATTTAGATAAAAATTCTTTAACTCTTGGGCACATAATGGAAACATGTGATTCTGACCTCAGAATGGCATCAAATAGGAAAGCAATTTATATTGGCTTAAAGAAAATTTAAACTAATCCTCATCAACATATTATGGGTTTTATAACTCCTTATAAGTAAATTATTATGATCCTTCAAAATCGAGCTTCTAAAATGAAGCCTCTTCTTTAGATAAAGCAGCTTTTGACTTCCGTTGATAGTTTTCAATAGTCTATGACTCCTCGGAGTTAAACTAACATTGTTTTTTAATGAGTTCTAATTTCCAATTCCTAAATGTGCCACGCTATCTTCTAATTCTAACCATTAATTTTGAAGTTTCTAAAATCTTTTGATTATCTAGCTTCTGATGCTTTTAATGATCAATTTTTTTTCTTAACTTGCAAACTAATTTTTATAATACGATAATTTTCAAAGATAATTCAAACCCACAACACTCGCATACCTCTCTTTGATGTTGGAGATAATTCTAGCTAGACTAAACATCAAAACCATTCGTTTGTCATAGGGATGTCGGCTTGAATTAGACTCGAACATCTTGACTCAAGTAATGATGAAAGGGGCTGAACATTTTCCTTTTTTACTGGGGGTTTTAGATTAAAAAATGATATCGTGTATGAGAGGTGTGGGTGCGTAGTGGGTTTTGATGTCACGGCTTGTGTGTATCTTGACAATTTTTGTGTGTGTGTGTGTGTGTTGGATCTGTCTAATTATGAATTTTATGACCAGAATGATTAAATTAAGAGCACAAATATTAACCATATTCCATTTGAACATGTCGTAATAAGTCCATATAGGAAAAGATTTTACACCTTGTTTTTTCATTGGCTCGTTAAGAGAGCCTCCAATTTAGATTTTCTAACGTATAACTTTCTTATGAATGATGGGATTTTTTTTTTTTTTAATGGAAGATATGTCGATATATAATATGATTGCAACCGTCAATGGACATTCAACTAGCTAAGTGTCGAAAGGCCAAAGTTGTGGACATTTTTCTAAGGATGTCTTTATTGCGTCTTTTCCTTAAACATGACATACAAATACATGAAATTAAATGATATATATTATCAAAATTATCAAACTTGCAATTTTATTTAAAATTATTAAAAAATTTATAGAATAGAAACATAAAATTAAAACATAAAAACATAAATTTTTATAATCTATATAAAATAGTTTTAAAAAACTATATATGTATTTATTAGTCATAAAAAAAAACATGAAAGATAAAATAGAATAAGGAAATTTAATATAAATTGTAGTTACAATTTATAATAAAAATTATATACTTGTAGTATATATAAATTAGTATAAGTTGTTAAGCTAATATATAAAACTACAATATAAATAATAATACTAATATGAAATAAATTACAATATAAATTGTAATAATAAAATACAATACTAAATAAAATCACCAATCCCTTATCATCATCAAAAGGCAAAATTATCGTTTACTTTCTCTTCAACATCACCATCAATACCAACATCATTATTGGTACTACTAGTAACATTACCCTTATATTATAATTCCAATTCTTTTAAAGAATTAATAATATTTATATTTTGTGAAAGTTAAATTGTATTTTTTAATTTTTAGCTCATTTGATTAAAATATGTAGAATCAGTAAACTCGATTAAAAATATAAGATTTTAACGATTTTACATATAGACTCGTGATTCTGTTATAAGTCTATATAGAAACGATTTTATACCTAAATCAACTCAAAAAAACCTCTTAAAATTATAAACCTGTAAAACCATATAGATAAAATTACGATTTTAACAACTATCCATATTACATATTCAACAAAATGTACAACCGGGATAACTAAGATCAATAGTAAAAACCCTTGTCCACGTTCAACTTTGCCTGTATGATTATTTTATGTACATATACTAAAGTTTTGCTGTGGATTAGTCGTATGATTATACAAGACTTTCTCCATCAAAAAACAAGTCTTTCGTCCAAAGCCCGCAAGCTTTCTGTTCTCCGTTTCTCATTGCAAAGTAAAGATGAAAATTGGTTGCATGTTGCACTCCATTATTTCTAATCTAAATCTAAATAGCATCGCGTCAAGATTACGGCATAAAGCAGGACATACACCTCACACAATATCTATAATTATTATTTAAAATACTGCCTCCAAAATAGAAATTCATGCAAAGAAGATATGAAGAGATACCTAATTGCAAGAAGACCTTACCATACAAAGAAAAAATGGATACATCATTGAAATTTTGGGACTAACACTTCAAGCCCCATTAATGAGATTTTATTCATTGGTAGACAATGTGAATGTGATATTAATGAGATTTCTTTTTAGATAAGTATATAGGAACTCCATTAAAAGTCAATCAAAATTTCCCTATTCAATTTTACTAAGTTCATACCAAATTTAAATTAAGTATTTCATATTTTTAAGTAAGTAATTTTGAGTTATTTATTGTTGTGCCATTACATCATATAAGTTCTCTATGCATACGATTGTCGGTGTTAGTAGGTATTGTAGACATTGTTCAGACTCGACTGCTGAACCAAACTGACAAGTTCGAACCCAAAATTGACCCTATATGGCTAGTTTCGAAACCGCAATGAGACTCGATAGTTCAAGAGGTCCTTGGCGCTTCTACCAATCATACCTATTAATTTCAATCCATCTAATAAAAACAAATAAAATTAAAGAAAAATAAATAAAAAATTAAAATTAAAATAATACTAAAAATTTAAACTATTTTCATGTGAAATAGAAAAAATTAATTCCATTTATAATATTTAATATATTGTTATTATTAATAGTACAAAAAATAAATATACAAAAAGAGTATAAGTGGTTAAATATTTATAAAATCCATTAAGAGGAAGCTTTTATTCCTTAGCAATGTAAAACTAAAACCAATCTTTATCTTCTAATTTTCTTTTGAAGATTTTTGTTCCACATTACTAAAATGATAATTTTTCTTGGGTGTCATTTTATATAAATAAATATAATCCTTTTGAACTTTATTTAATATAAATAAATATACCCTTTTAACTTTCAAATGTTATAAATCATCTTCTTAAACTTTAATAAGTTGGTAGCATAAAGGACCTTTGCTTTTTTAGTTTGAAAAGGACATCCTAAGTTCAAGTTTAAGGTGTGCTAAAGTATATTTTGATAAATTTGAGAGAGTGTTACCGAATCATGATAAAAGTTTTGGAGTTATTAGCAATTTTTGGGAATTATTTACTGATTTATCAAAATTTAGAGAAAAAGTGATCTACAATATTTAAAAGTTCATAAGATATATGATCACCTAAAACAAAGTTTAGAGGGTCTTTTAATATTTTTCTCTTAAATTTTAACATAAATTTTGAAGATTTGAATAATTCAATTAAAATATACACGTTTTGATTAACTTTTAATATAAACGTGAAAAAACTTCCAATCTACCTTCCAATTTCTTTTTCAAGGAATTAAGAATGAATTTTCAACCTGTCCGAGCAAATGACTTGTCCCACAAGTTTTTTCTTCGGCAAGAGTCACCTTACCCTACTGTTTGCGATGAAAACAACTGACCACCTGGCGAACGTCGTCACCTACCAACCACCATTACTTGTACTTACGAAATAGGATGCTGAATTGTTAGCTGTTTGACGCCATTGATGCACCGCTGATGAAAGCTATTTTTAGCATCACTTTTGACGATGTTGTATATTTGCATGATTCAGATGAATTTAGTAAATGGTTCCAGTAAATCCAAAAGGGTTGTAATGTAATAGTCTGAACACTTCCAACCAATAAGGTGGGTAATGTTCGTTTCTTCACCCCCAGCATTGTACTATATGTATAGTAATTGCAAGAGAAAAAAAAAAAAAAACACTAATACTCTTTCGAGGAAAAAGAAAACTAATTTATCTTCAATTTTCCTTTGACATATTTGCATATTACGTTGTGTTTAATCATCACGACAACTATTATGCATGTGATTGCCACAATCGCCTTCCCTTCCATTCATATCACTGATTGCTTATCCAAATATCTTAAGGTTATGTACCAAATATTAATTACTTGTAAATGTTATATTGTAAAAAATTTAAAAAAAAATTCCACAGAACAAGTGCGTCTCAGGATCGCTCTATATTTATATATATATACGCATAGTTGCTCTTTACAGTATCTAGATTACGAGTTTAGTCTATAATGTCTCAATCAAACATTTTGATAATTATTTCGAATTACAACGATGAGGGGGAATACTGTAAATCGATAAAAGCCTGATCTTAGCGGAAACTCAACCTTTAACACGTGTTTGAAAGAAGCATTTTTCAGTAATTGCCAATAATTTAATTTATTTTTTAAGTTACTAAGAAGTAAGATCTATGATTGCTACATTTTAATAATTATTTCGAATTACAACAATAAGGGTGGCTAATATAAATCAATAAAAGCCTGATCTTAGTGGAAACTCAACCTTTAACACGTGTTTGAAAGAAACATTTTTCAGTAATCGCCAATAATTTAATTTATTTTTAAGTTACTAAGATCAATGATTGCTACACACCATGCGCAACGCATGTAGCGATTGTCTTTTAGCAATGAAACATGTATACGATAGGTGTCCATTGTATCACACAGCAAGCTACACAGTAAAATTGAAGCTCTTGAATAATTGAAATATCATTATTAATCTAGAAAACTAGTACATCCCTAGTAAAACCAATTCCCATATTATCTTTAAAGAACATCCTCTAATATCGACAGGAGGTTCCAAAAAATAACTTATGTACTCTATCGATTGTTAATCGCTTAATTATTATTAGTATTATTATTATTTTTCCTACGAAAACACTAAACGCATAATTAGGCGCCTCCATCATTGGCACCAAATAGAAATCTCCAACATCACAGTCATCTTATTCATATGATCTCTCCAATTAATTTTAGGCCATACTATTATGCCCATTTCCAACCAAAAAAAAAAAAAAAATTCAACATCTACAAGAGATGTTGGCCCAAGGTACTATTCAATACAGTACCTATCCATTTTCTTCACCAATATTACTAATAAAGAGAAAGGATGGAAGTTGGGATTTTTGAATTGACTATAGGGCCTTGAATTAAGTTACAATTAAAGATGAGCTCCCCATTCCAACCATTGATGAACTCTTAGATGAACTATCTAGAGCATGTGTTTTCTCTAAACTTAATTTATGTTCTAATTATGACCAGATGCAAATGCATGAGAATGATGTTGAGAAAATAGTATTTTGAACACATGAGGGATACTATGAATTTTTAATCATGCTTTTAGGTTCAAGTAATGCTCCAGCTACTTTTCAAGCTATTATGAATAAGATCTTTTAGCCTTTCTTAAGAAAATTTGTAATTGTTTTCTTTGATGATATTTTAGTCTATAGTAAGACACGGAATTGCATATTAAGCACCTTTCTCAAGTCCTACAGATTTGGTTGATAATACATTCTTTATGAAGGAGAGCAAGTGTTCATTTGACCGTGAAACTATTGATTATTTAAGCCTTATTGTTTCTAAGGGAGGGGTTTAGTCAAATACTTCTAAAGTTGAAGTTGTTTTGAAATGGCCATTGCCAACAACACTGGAATAGTTGAGAGCATTTTTAGGCCTTTTGGGTTATTATCTCTGCTTTGTTAAAGGACAAGTATCTATTGTAGCTCCTTTAATATATTTATTAAAGAAAGATAAGTTTGAGTAGCCTAATTTAGCTACATCAATTTTTAATCAGTTGAAAGCAACATTAATTTCAACACTCATTCTTATGTTACCAAACTTTTTCCAATCATTTACAATTGAAACTGATGCTTTAAGGTTAAGAATAGGGGCCTTGTTATTATAAGGGAATCATCTAGTTAACTTTTTTTAATAAGCTGCTAGCCCATCCATATAAAGCCTCAACTCATGTTCGAGAACTACATGCTATAGGAGAATAAGTTCATAAGTGGAAGCAATATCTTTTGGGAAATCATTTTGCAATATGGACTTAGTATCACAACATTAAGGAGGTTCTGAATCAAATAATTCAGACACTAGAATAGTATAAATACTTGGCTAAATTACTTGGATTCGACTATTCTATTGTGTATAAGAGTAGCAATGAGAATATAATTGTTGACACACTTTTTAGGCAACATGATCATGATTCTACTTGCTTTAGATTTTTATTATTTCAAGTTTCTTTGACTGAGACTCTTAAACAATAATGCATTTAGTTAGATGCTTTTAAAGCTATGTTTACTAACTTGGAATCATGTAAACCTCTCAAGTGGTAGGTTATGTGGAAGAATGGGTTGCTTTACTATTAGCAGCATTTGTTCTTGATGCCCGAATCATCTACAATTCCTCAACTTTTGAAGGAGTTTTATAGGGTGCCTAGTTTTGGACATTTTAAGGTATTAAAGACATATAAACACATTGTTGAGACTTTTATTGGGAGGGCATGAGAACACTAATCGAAGATTTCAACAAATCATGTGTTGAATGCCAACAACTTGAGCATTTGACTAGAGCTCTTGCTAGATTATTGGCCCCATTGCCTAACCCAAAAAGAGTTTAGGAGGATATTTCTATGGATTTTATCACCTCTCTACCCAAATCGCAAGGTATATGGTGATATTTATACTTATGGATCGGCTCTCTAAGTACTATCATTTGGGTGACTTAGACACACATTACACTTCTACCAAGGTTGCTTCCTTATTTCTACATCTAGTGATGAATTTATATGGTTTTCCCAAAACTATTGTATTCGATCGAGAACTTGTTTTTGTAAGTCAATTCTAGAAAGAGCTATTTCAACTCAGTGGGACATGATTGAACTACAATAGTGCCTATTATTGTCAGATAGATGGGCAAACTGAGATTCTCTATCTCACCATTTAATAATACCTACACAACTATATTATGGAGTATCCCAATGATTGGATTCAATTCCTACCATGGGTTGAGTTTGCATATAACACTTCTTTTCATGAAAGTGCTAATAGAACCCTGTTTGAGATTATGTATTGATGCAAGGCAAGTGTACCTATTAAATTTTGTAATATAGTGAACTAAATACGGAGGTTATCCCACAAAGATTACAAATACTAATACTAACCTACATCTTATTATCTAACCGATAAATTGTAAAAATTAATTAATCTAAAAACTACAACTAATTATTATCCACTAAACTAAAGACTTAATTGAAAGAACGAAGAATAAAACAAATTGCAATTAATTTCAAGATGGCAAGACAAGTATCTAGACTTTATTTCCCTTAGGATTTATTATGTGACATCAACAAAAATTATTCAATTTTATCTCTAATTTCATTAGCCAAGAGAATTCTTAAATTAGATTAATAACTTTCTCAATTTTATCAGTCCTAATATCAAAAATACCTATTTGAATCTCTTTATAATAACATATTTCCAATATTGCATTAAGAACATTAAATTCTGTAAAAAACAATCGAATCAATTTTAGAAGAATCATTCAACTTATCTCTAAGATTACATAAATTCCTTTCAATTGTGCTAGATATGATTATACATAAGATTTCTCGATCATAATGCATGATATCAAAAAATTAGAATAATACCCTAAAAATATTAATCTAAACAAAAAAAAATCATATAATTGAATCAAGAAACTAAAGATTTTATTGAAATAGCAATAAAACCAATCACATAATAATAATATGATTCACATATCTAGATACTAAGAAGTTTAAACTCTAATCATAGTGAAATAAGAATTCCACGATGATAAATAAAAAAATAAAAAATATGCATCTTTAAAGAATTCCAAAGAAAAACCATAATTTTTTAAGTAAAAGAATATACTCTTCTATTCTTCCAAAAGAACCTTAGAACCTATAAAAACATCTTCTCAAAGTTCTGAAGTCAGTTTCCTTTATATAGTAGGTGTACAAAGCTCTATTTTAATGCTAACACGCTGTTCAACATAGTCGTACTTCAAGTCGTGTCAAAATCGTCAAGCAAAAAATTCTGAAAACTGGAATTTGTAGTTAACACGATCGTGTCTAAGTCATGCATCAAAATAATTATTTCCAAGAGATACACGACAAATAGACATGGTCACGTCTTGCTTCCATGTAACTCTTGTAATTTATTCCTTTAGGCTTCAACTTTAACACAATTCTAGCATGATCATGTCAACCACTCGTATTTGTCTTCAAAAGTTCATAACTTCTTCCATTTAGCTTCAAATTGAGTAAAATTTGATTCATTTTCTTCCTTTCTAATTGAATTATTCATCAAAATCTTAAAATAAAAATATTACTGAAGTTAAAAATAAAATCCTTTAAAAATCACCAAAATTAGGGAAAAATACTTTAATTCTCACTTAATATACATATTTAATTATGTATATATCATGTATAATCAACTACCCCTACCATTTCTTCTTATGTTCGAGGTGACTTTAAAATAGATGCTATTGATAAAGGTTGAACTCATAGAGATGATGCTTTAAGACTTTAAAAGGACCAATTGTTGGTAGTATAACATTAGATGAAGATGTTGGCTAATAGACATAAAATAGATGTAGAGTTTCAACCAAGTGATCTGGGTTATATTAAACTCTGACCTTATCAACAAGTGCCTCTATCTCAATAGTTGTATCACAAGCTATCTAAGTTTTTCTATGGCCCTTACAAGGTGTGAGGAAGATTGGTTTGTGTGCCTATGAGGTTGAATTACCTCCATACAATAAGATTCATAATGTTTTCTATGTTTCAATGTTGAAGAAAGCTTTTAGCACTATGATTCCTTCTTTGGAGTTACTTATTGAGGCTCAAGCTAGTCATCATATTCTTAAGCCCCTCTTTATTATCAATACAAGAGAGATATTACAGGGAGAATGACATATTTGTCAAGTTTTAGCTTAAAGGCATGGTTTGTTGCCAAATGACACTTCATGGGAAGATTAAGATTAGTTCGAAGCTTAGTATCTAAATTACAATCTTAAGGACAAGGTTCTGGAGAGGGGGAAATTGTTACAATAAGAGCCAAATGACAACTTCAAGTCTCAAAATGGCACAAAGATTACATACTTAAGTGAATGTCATCATTGTAAATTTGTGATAATTGATAGTACAATATTGTAATAGAAGTACTAGATCAGTAATATGGGTGAGAAAGTATAGTTGAGTAATCAACAGAAACAACAAAAAGCAGTTATACATGTACTCAGGTATAAAAGAGGGAATAAATAGAAAAGTAATCATACCTAGTATTTCCTCAAAATTGGTGCCTTAGGAGTTTGGGTTCCCTTAAAGTAACCCATTCCACATTTTCCATCATCTCCTTTAACAGTTCACAATTGTCACATGCTTCCAAACATAAGAAAATCCACAACAAAAAAAAAAAAACCCTAAAACACAAGAGGGAGAGAGAGAGAGAGAGAGAGAGAGAGAAAGATAAACATACCTATACTTAGCTAAGAGAGGCATGTAAAAGGAATCATGTTTAGAAGATAACCTTGTTGCTTTATCTCGTAAGTGGCTTGGGCTTACTGGTCTTAGTCCTATCATTTTATTTATCCTTTTGCAGTCGGTCCAAATATTTTTAATTACTCACTCATGAGTTTTGATAAAATCAGTTTGTATTCATAACTTCTTAATTCCCATGGGCTATATCTTGTCCTAGATTAAGTCCCCAACACTCCATAGTTATGCTTTCAATTGGGAACTAAAGTTTAATTTCTTTCCAAAATAAATCATATATGTCCTTTATAAGCTTAATTATTGGTGAATTAAGTTTATGCCTCTATCTATTTTTAAAATTATAGGAATATTTAAAATTTCTTTGTTTCTTCACTAGTATCTATTGTCGAACCCGTGAAAAATGCCTTAACCTATGTAAAATATTGACCTAATTTCTATTTCACACTTACACAATTAGACAACGTAAACCAACAGATCTAGTAAGCAATATAACTTGACATGTATGAATAATCAAAGGACCATAAGCGTTCAATAGGTTTTAGATATGTTATAAAAACAATTTAGAGTGGTACTAAAATTTCAAAGTTTATATAATTGTAGGGAAATTACAAATAACCCCCTTAAACTTTGACTTAGGTGTGTATGCACCTCGTAAACTTTCAAATGTTACAAAGTACCTTCCTAATTTTTAATAACTTGATAACATAAAGGACATTTTTTTTTTTTGTTCAAAAAAGACATACTAAGGTCAAGATATTTTATTATATTTTTACAACATAAAATTAAGGTAAATTGTCTATTAATCTATCAATTTTTCCATGTATTTGTAACTAGTACATTCATCAACTTAGTAATATTTAATAATTTAATTACATGTTTGTTAATCACATATTTCTGAATAAAATATTTCTCTTAAATTTATACAATAATGTTGTGTAAAATGATTGAAGATGTCATTTCAAGCTATACATAGGTGTTCTTAAAAGAATATATATGTTGCTTTAAGAAATTAAAATGTATTGCCTTAAATCAACACGTCTATTATTTAAAAATAAAAGATTTCTTGTGTATGAATTAACAGTATATCACCTAAAAATATATAAAAATAATTCTATATAATGAAGGTCCATAAATACAAAATCTTATTAATGGACATAACTAAAAATCATACTAATGATTTAATGTAAAAAAAAAAAAGCAATTAAATTTAAAAAGACTTTTCAAGATGGGATTCAAATAAATCATATCCCAAATTCTATAGATAGGCCTCAACTCCTTTCTCACACTTCACTATAGTAAGAAACCACTTTTACTTTATCTTTACATGGGTGCATGACTTGCATGAGACAAGAATAATGAGCTATGGAGATGCCAGAGTTAATTCCGACATGGCCACTCCAACATTCAAGACAGTATTTGGGTGGATGATCAAAGTAATGAAAGTGTAAGTAAAATGGAAGAGTTTTGATCCTTTACTTAGCAACCTCTTGTTGTATTTATAAGGGGATAGTTAAGCTAGATAAGGAAGGTGGTAAATATCTCGAGATCTCCTCTTTAACTCTAGATTTAGTGGAGAGTAATGAGGAGAGTTATGAGATGTTGACTTACTTTATCTAAGGAGCTCTTCCTGGTTATTTTCATTTGAACTTCAAGTTGGTTCGACTAACTTAAGCCTAGGTAAGGTGACTTAGGCCTAAAGGCATAAGTTTGTGACAGCTTATTAGCACTAATAAGGTCGATATCAACATAGAGACTTACATCCAAAATAACCTATCAATAAAAATCATTTGATATGAACAAGAAAGGAGAGAGAACTTAGAGGTCACCGTAACTAAGTAAGCTTTTACATTAAAAACTTATTTTTGATTCATATTCAACACCCGATGATATAATTTGATTTGCAAACCTAAGATAATTAAGCAAATCAAACCTTAAGAGTTTTATACAAAAATTAAAAATGAGATTCAAATAAAAAAAATATCTAGAAACTTTGTTTGAGAACAAGAATTCAATAGCAAAATAAATAAATAAATAAATAGAGTTAATAAGAAATTGATTTAGATTCAAATCAAATGTTAGATGATGAGATAAATGAGGTCCAATAGTAATATGAGATTTGATAGAAAAGTTGGCTTAAATCTAAAAATTTCGATTAATAACTAAAATTTTGATAATAAGATAGGAAATGATAGCTAATTATGAAATAAAAACAACTTATAAGATTATAAATTAAGATTCTTTGATTCAAATCAAGAAATGTTTCTCATTTAGGAAAAAAAGAATTCAGAAAACATTTTAATTGCCATAACAGAACAAATTTACATAGTATTTCAATAGACCTAGTTAGCTACTAGATCAACCACATGTCAAACTCAATTGACTAAGTTAATCTAAAGTGTCACTTAGTCAACTACATGCTCAAATATATCGAACTACCTCATGGAATTTGATAATTTATTAGCCAAATGAATCTTAGTTGAGTTAAAGATGCCTTAAACCTTGGGATTATCTAAAGAGAAAATTAAAATAAACTTTAGCATGCATTTGGAAAATTTATTTAGATACATTTGTTAAATTATATAAATATTCTAGAAGAGTAAATAACAAACTAATGGCTATGGGGAAAATAAGGTGAGTAGCTATACTATTGGTTGTTGTTTGTTTTTTTAGGTTTAAAGTTATATGAATATAAAAATTATTTGGCCATATATATATAAATGTTTGCTAGTTGCACTTGAGCCTATGCTATGAGTACTAAAGTAGCAATCATAGACTTGGTGTCATTGGCTTATAGTGGGACAAACATTTAGAATGGTGCAAATAGTAGTTCAAGTACTAAACTATGCCATGTGAGGTAGGTTGGTTATTGATTGGTTAATTGTAATACAAGTTGTCTCTAAGATAAAATTGTAAATGATTCGCACTAATGGTATGGAACACCTTTATGAATGATTGAAGTAGACTAATGGTTAGGTGGCTAATACTAATAGTGAACCTTAGACATGACCACTTTTGATGTTGGTGTAAGAATCAAATGACCCTTCACAATAATATATAAATATATATATATATATTTGATGATAGAATACGAGCTACTCTAAAACTTGAGATCCTAGATTTTGTTGTTTATTATGTCTAAAACTAGGAGCTAAATGAATTCTTGTATAATGTATATAGTAAGTTATAAGCTTCTATGTGGTTTAGCATTAATTGTGTGTATTACAATATGAATTACTTGCTAGACTTTTTACTCACCACTTTTAGGTACAAGTTTTTCAGGTTAATAAGTAATTGAAGTTGAAGATCAGAGGACATAGAGTCAAGCCTTGAGTGCCCTCACTTGGTGAGAAGGATATGAAGCATTCCAATCATGCCTTTCAAGTTTGAGGTTGTAATAGTTGCCTCACACTTTATGCAATAGCCATACAAGCAACAATTAAAATTTTGGGTGTGTTTATTTTATGGAAAAATTTATTTGGGCTTTTATCAACATTTGTTATAATTAAAGCCTTAAAATGATAAAATATTATTATAATAATCTCAAGAGATTGCTAATACTATTAGCTTTTAGTGATAGTTAACGATGAGACACAAAGGTTGTAGTCGACTGATGATGGTTGTCAACTATTATGGCAAAAAATTAGTGAAAAATGGAAAAAAAAAATTCCATTTTCTAAAGAAGGATGCCATTTTCTATAAATATTTATTGGTAGTGGTTGCTAACCTCTACAACTAGTGGCCAATCATTATTGTTACTTTTCATTATTACTTATCACTAAAACCACTAGAGTTTATAATCTCTTGATACTACTATGAAATATTTAATCATTATAATGTTTTAATTACAACAAAAAAAAAAATTGCAAACAAATATGCTTTTTATTGCATGAACATTTAACCAATAAATATCTATTCACATTTACCAAATTTCCTTTTTTTTTTTAATTATTTGAAATCTTCTTATTGGAATTTCATTATATCTTCTATATAAATAACTAGTTTTTATTATTACAAAAAAAAAAAGAAACAAAAAGGAAATGAATCATCACAATTTACTTTTATTATCAACTTAGAATCATCATATCTACATAGGAATTTTTTACCATCCTGCATATACCTTTGATAGGATCAGTCCAGTCTTTGATTTTACTGTTAATTTTTATATTAACGATAAAGATTTAATATATATAAATTAATAATAAAATTAAAAGTTAAGTCGATCCTATTAAAATTATGAATGAGACCATAAAATATCTTACATCTATATATATATATATCCATGATGCATCATTACATATGAAGTTTCAAACAATTCGTCTAATGATAAAAGTCATGTTGCTTATTCTTACTAAAGTTCACAACACTTATCTAGATAATCTAATTCATCAACTTATAAAATCGATTTACATCAATTATGATTACTCAAATATTTTGTTACAGAATTTTCTAAAAAATCGTTTTAAATATCTTTTTCGTTTTTCCTTTCTGGTTCATATATCATATTTACAATACTTCTATCGAGGCCCCTTTTGAGTGTATTTTGTTTTTCTCTTGTGCGGATCCATCTTTAGATTTACTTGTGCCTAATTTGCTATCCAAGCCTGCCTATATTAAACCTCAAAATTAACTCATCGGATCCTTTTAATTTACTTTTTTTTATTTTCCTTCATTTATTCTTTTAATATATTATCTCAAATAATGAATGGTTGAAACTATAAGAAAGTTAATGGTATCATAATAATATAATGAGATTGTTCAAATTTTTAAACAAACTGAGCTAGTATTTTGTATATTTAAAAAAAATTATGATGATAAAAATTGAAACAATCTGTTTCTAAATTGACTATTCCGCCATTTATCATGCCTACCCATCTAACCCTTCTGCTGATCACCACAAACATAGTCTAATAATTTTATAGACATCAACGTCGCTGTGGAATACGCGGAAACTCCCGTAAATCGAAGGTGGAGACAGATTTTTCCAATTTGTGAACTCACCAATTTCAAAGATCTTTCTCCTTTGATGTAGAGAGGATGCCACAGATACCACAACTTTTGTAGTCGTGGCTCTTATCAAAACGCAACCTTTCGGAGAAATCATTATTGATTATTTAGACCTTGCTTTCCATGTTCTTTCATAAACTTATCTTGTACGTTACAAGAGTTTTACCTACCTTCCATTCCAACAGGAAAACATAGTAATGACATGTTGTGCTAATTATAGACATAAGAGAATAATGCAGATGTTCTTTCCACTTGTGATCTGCAAGTTTAACTAGTGTATTTGTTTATATTATAATTGGTTCGAAGTAGACGCTTACATGTGATATTAAATAAATAAATAACTAAAAGATATAAAGCATATTGTAATTAAATTACGTATGTATTTATATAAGATGCTTATATATTATTCAAAAATCGAGATTACAAAAAAAAAATCGGCACGTTATCAATAAGGATCGATTAAGTGTAGTTCCTCAAAAGGTTTGGGATAATACTTGCATTTTTACTATAAACTGAGAATATTACTGTGAGCTCTTAAATATTACATTCCATTATCATGCATCTTACGTAAAATAACCATCCACTCCCTATGTTATTTCATATAATCAAAATTAGGCATGATTGAACAATCTCTAAGCTTTTAATCAGATGGGGCTAGATCTCATAAATTTTTAGAATATGATTTTATCTTTTTATAATTTTTAAAAACATACAATTAACCCTAATCAACCGTTGAAAGTCAAAAACCATTGCTAAAAATATCATAAACAATGGACTTGTTTAGAGCTTTGGTGAGCATTTGGGCCATATGCTCACATTTTCAAATGGTAATGGAACATGAAATCATTTTGTGAGAGCTTATATATACATAATTTAACCTAAAAACAATTATAATACATACTTTGTTTGTCTATATAGTTAATATATATACTATCGCTATACAAGTAGATATCAAAACACAATTATATAGTGATAGGTTTTATGTAGACTACTAATAAATTTTGCAACCTTTAATATTAAGTCTCTAGCTTCTTCAGAGAATTTTCTGGTGTACTAGTTATCGTCTATTTCTCTTTCCTTTCTTCTCCGCCTAAACACAACGAATCACGTACTTCTAGGGCACACGAATGTATTCCCCAACTTTGACTATTAAATTCTAGTAAGCCCACGTTACACTACGTCAACAAATTAGCATGTCCTTGTCTCACCCGTTACAGAACATCTTTTTTCCTTAGGAGTTGGTAGAGTTAGCTGTAAGCAATGGAAGAGATCAGCCGCGACCTGTGAAATGAATTTTCGTACGTCAATTATATATATGTACTAAACTTATGTTACCTCAGAATATTCGTACTAATATATTACATTTTTTAATAAGTAGTAAATAAATAACAACTATATTTAAAAGTGCATTTATAATAATAGTTAGGTTTTAAAAAACTATTATTCATGTTTTTCATATATTAAAACTTAATTGATATTTATCTACCATTAGTTTATACAAGTCGTATATTAGTACCATTAGAACTCCTAATTTAATGCCTTCAGCTACTAAAAATATTGAATTTTCACAGCCAAAACCTTCCTTTAGTTGGTAGGTGTGAAAAGAGGAAATTAAAATCCCATGTCGCCAAGGAATGTAATGCAATGCACTGATGACGAACACAGCTTTGAGGGAAGAAGGTACTTGTCGTTATCAATAATCAATTTTGTCTTTCTATCTATGTAATCTGTATGAATTAACAAAAGTTTATTTTTGGATGAAATGAAATATCTTGTGAGATTAAATAGTAATTCAACAAAATATCCGGGAAAACAAGGGTTTACATTAAGCTTCATATAAAATATCTAGTGCAAGAACATTTGGTGCCTCTCCCTAGCAGCGACGTTGTCAATATATAAATAAAACTAATTCCCAATATATATGAAAACCACGAAAAACTTAATTGTCATCCATTACACTATATCATATTAGCTCAAAATTGTTGTAGTGAAACCCTTAAAAGTTGAGAATGGAGACTGTAATCCCCACATATATAAATTCCAAGGCGATGGTGATAGTGTCTTGATATTAATTATCAACTTTTTGCGTTAAATGGCTAGAAACTCCCCTAAAAGTATAAATGTGTCATTGGGATGAACCCAGGCAAAAGAAAGTAGGTATCCAATTACGAAATGATGGAACTGGAGAGTAGTGGAACGATGTGAAAGACTGTTGTGAGGGTAACACCTAGATAAAGGATTTAAATCCTCTCCATTTTCTCCATTTTCCCCATTCAGACATTGCCACGTGAAGGGAGATTTAAATGGCTCCTTATCACACTTGAACTTAGTCAATATTCGGTTTTTTCCATTTTCTAAAGTAACAATACTACTCACATATTAAGATTGATTGGACCATTTCGAATTTGGTTTAATTAAATAATCAATGGAAAACAATAGCAACCAAAAAAAAAAAAAATCAACTACTATAAAAATTGAGACTAAATTAAAATATGAAGTTTAAAACTTTAAATATTAATTATTTATAAACAGTACCTGAACCAATAAAAGAACGGAAATTGCAATTAGAAACCAAAGTGCCAATAACCATTGCTGCTGCGACTTAAGCTCTATACCATTTCCGTACCGAGTCTTAGAAGAAACAACAACGTAACGCTCCAAAATAGTTTTCCTCCTCCTTAATTTCCATAGTGAATGAATTTTTATTCCCAATATTTTCTAGCTAGTGATTATTTAAATAAACCAAACTTGAATACTGTTAGTTTTAATGTGTGTGAGATGAAGAGATATATTGTTACTTAAAAAATGGATTACTAGTACATATGGAAGAAGAAGATGAGTAGTTTAAGAGTAGGCATAAGGAGAAATCGAATCATGATTGTTGATTTTTCTTAATCAACCTGACAGTATATAGAGAGGGTAAATTAAGGAAATGGAGAGGATTCAAGTTTCTGGACAAAGAGTACATCCTAGTATACCATTAGAAACTAAAGAGTTTCGAACTTCGGTCGTTTATGACATCCTTTTTAAAATGAAAAAGAATTCATTTACGTGGTAAAAAGGAATCAGAAAGTACTATCGATATATGTATATCAAATTGTAAAATTGTTGGCCATCTTTTCATGCCAAATCTGAAAGTATTGTTACTAAGTTAAAATATAGTAAGAGTTCACGTCGAAAAACTTCCTCAATTTTAATATCCGATACAAATTTAAAAAACCTTGGAGAATTTTTACTTTTAGAAAAAGTCCCGAGTAAAATGTAAAAATCTATGGAGAATAAAACGTTAGGCTCGGCGGTTTTAGCACCGGAGTTTTTGAAGATTCATATCATAAAGTTTTGTGAAATAAAGGTTGTATTGAGGGATACGCTTTCCAGGATTTCTTTTATATTTGATGCAATCAAAATGTGAAAATTATCTAACACATTGTAACTGATTTTAATATGGAGCCACTTTTTTCGATATGTCATGCCCACTATAAAGAAAGTTGTTAAAATAGATTATTTAAAAGATTACCTACTTTTTACACAATTCAAAACCTAATGGCATTATTATTACTAACTAATACTATTGTAACACTTCAGAACATGAAACGAATATAGTCCGTCACATGTTCTCAATATGTAAAAACACATAAAGTTTTAGACACTACAAATCTCTAACATTTATATTGAGATATTCATAAAAATCATTCTCCATATACAAAAGGTTAAAAAGAATTTCTATCCCAAAAAATACATCATAATCGATCTCCTCAAATTATTACAATGGAAGCATTCATAAATCTTAAGTACTACAACAGAATTTGAAGGAACATATGTTCTCAATATATAATCTATATTCAACCTTTTCAATTTCATACAACAAAAACTTTAAACAACTTAACGAGTATAGCAGTCTTAAATCTATTAAACAAATTCAACAATTATTCATCCTTCTCTCCACTTGTTTACTACTCATCATAGTAAACACATTCTACATTTTCCTTAGTATTTTAATTTGCCTCTATCAATGTTTCATCATATTCTACCACTTCTCCTATGGTACCCACAACTAAAAAAGGTCCCACAAGGGGTGAGTCAATGCCCAGCATAATATATACCTACATACACATACACATGACATGACAAAACATCAACACATACATAATGCAACTTGTTATTCTTGCACAGTTCATCATCTTTTCACAACACTTAAATCAATACACAATCACATGATTTTAAACATCATAGAATCCTTCCACAAACACACACACACACCAATCATCGAGGGGCCACCCCGTGATCACCGACCCTCACTCAGTTTCTCAAACCCAACCAAACACAATCACACGCATAATCAATCATATTCATTTACAATAACATTTAATCCACATACATTTCTAACTTAACAATTTCATGTAATAAACATGGTATACACATACCTTAATGTCCAATAGTTGATCTCCTCACACTTACAATCTCACAAATCCCCCAAACTAATACACATTCCCAATTACATATCCTTATGATTGCATTTGAATTGCATAAAATGAAATGAAAAGTGTTCCAAATCAACATGGTCATATAGGAGGTCGTGTAGAAGAACACAAGGCAGAACATGCCCGTGCTAGAAGCCCGTGTAACTTCCTGTAATTTTTTGCAATTAAACATGCCTAAGTATATGGACATGTCGGTGATCGTGTACCTTCTATAACTTTTATATTTCAACACAGGCAAGTACACAGGCGTATATGTGATCGTATGGGTCACTATTCATCACAAATTCCTTAGTCTACTCGTTAATTGATCTGCAAATCTTATTCTTATGAATTTAAGTCTAATTAATCAATAATTGGGCTATTTCTAACATATTGCAAGGGCATTTTATACTTATTTGTTCAAGATTGCGATTTAGATTCTTGGATCATTCGTTCCTATGCTTGTTCGCCTCATTCTTTGTCCCGATTCCTATTTACACATCGTCAAATCATCTTAGGGCTATGAATCCACAATCTTAGATGGGTATTTAGCGATTGAAATCCTTACTTGATAGTAAATAGGTTGACCCCACTGCTTTTCCCGTCAAGTCACTCTATGATTTCTTGATAGCATTTCTATAGTTCCAATAGTGTAAGAGTGAGAAAAGAGTAATGCTAGGTCAAACAAAGGTTTAAACACCTCGACCTTAAAATAATCACTCTACACCTGCTTCTTTAGATTAATTATTCTCTCTCACCCTTGGTTTAATTATATATATATATATATGTATATGTATTAATCTTAGAATATTTACAACTATAATACAACAAGTTCGGTTCTTTCCTCTCTAAAAACGTAACTAGTCGATGAGAGAAACGATACAGATTAACAGCAATCTAAAACAAGTCCCTATCGTAATGATTGAAGTCAGACGCAAATACAAATCCCATGAATGGAAAAAGTAAAGGACAATGGCAGACAACTTCAAGTGCAACGCATCAACGGTTGCTAAAGCATCTTAGTTGTCCAAATGGACGAAATTAGATTCCCATGTAATCCCAAGAAAAACAAAGTGTCGGTTGACCCGCCCAATGTATTTAATTAATTCGACACAGAGAGAAAGAGAGAGAAAGAAAAGCATTGTAGATGCTCAAATTATACACTGCCCAAAATTCGTCCCACATGGTCGACAAGGTTTTGCATTTAAGATAGATGTCATGAACCTCTTTTATCAGTTTAATCTCTAATAATCAATCCATATTGGATTAATCATCATTTAAGGTTGACTATAAGACTATTAATTGGCTGATAAAGGTCTTTGATTTAGCGAAGTTAGTCTCTCTACGTGTAATTTAAGTCAATAACAATGTAACCTCTGAATATGACAAGTTCCAAAATGAGAGATTTCAAAAAATAAAAACTTGAACTAAACGAATTCAAATTTCATAACGAGATTAACATAAAAAGGATTAAGAATAAATAAAACAGGCAGAGATATGTTTAAAAACCACAATAATCCTTAAGTTAAACTTATATAGTATAGACGCAATAGATATATCTTTTGGGTATTTCCTTGCTAAGTTCTATTAGGGTTTTAAATTATCATCCTTTGCTTTATACGATTGTTAACATTATATTACGAATGTCATCATGTCGGTTCATTCTCTTGTTGGTATTTGAACATCTAAGCAATCTTTTACAAGATTGTTAGGCGCATCATTTAATTTTATCAGTTAACAACGAAACAAGATGGTTTGCTACTTGTTCATATATTCTCTGCAAAAATTTTATTGTTTGCGCATCAAGTTGATCGTAGTGAAGTGTTAGATATGTTTGAATTTTAGTAAATAATCAATGAATTTTAAAGTCTACATATACAGTCAAAATCTACGATGATAGGCTGGCTTATGCCCTCTTGGATGATCGTAGATTGATATGGAAAACTCAAGACACGCATACTTCCGCCAAATGACCAAGTCTTTATGTTTTATGTGCTCTAAAATTTCTATGTGATAGGTGTTTCCTAGTTTTAAATTTTATTTTTGTTTATATTTTATTCATGAAAAAATGGATTTGAAGTATAAAAAAGAAAAAAAAATAGAAAATAATTGCCTTGCACTCATCTTTTATTTCTTTTCCAGACGAGTAAGCTAACTTAACACATAAAAATAAAAAGATAAGTGGATAATGCCACTTTAAATTATCTACGTCTATGATTTGAAGCAATCAAATTTCTTTTTTCTCTCGAACATAAAAGCAGCTTGATTCAGTGCATGAGGACATTAGAAAAGGAAACTATGCGTAGATTTAGTGGCATGTGTTAGAAGGGAGGATATTACATAACGAAAGGCTTAATAGCTTATGATATTACATTGGGACTTTGAGTTCGTATTTGTAACCAAAATGTTTTACAAGATATATCTTGTAAATTTGCATTGGACAAGAGTTTGGGCTCGATAGTCGGATTAGTAGGATAGTATTCATAGTAGCGGAAGTTTTACTCTAAAATTAACCCGTTAATTTACTCAAAAGATTCGCTTTTTCAGCCAAGATACCTTCAAACGCAAGTGAAAGAAACTTTTTACTAAATGAATACTATGGAACTTGATTTATGGTATGTGTTCCATTTGGCAAATACTAGTTCTTTGTAGTAGCATATTCACCTCCGGATTGGGCTTAACTATTTTTTTTTTTTTTATCAGTTAAGGAGCTATTAATTATTTTGCGCGATTGCAAATCAAATTAAGAATATCTATTTTATAATACACTTTAATCCTTCAAACACCGGTCATTCTTCTTCAAAATATTTTACTTTCCATTACATTCCTACTAAAAAATTACATAATTACAATCTAATAATCATTTCAAGTAATTATAATTACAATATTTTGAGTATATACTTGTACAAATAGCATCACACTATTAAGATCATAACATTACAATAACCATGTAATTATATATTATTATTATGTTGTTATATTTATGTTATCATAATTATATAAGTATATACTAACTATAATTATCTTGTTCTATATACAATATTGTAATTGCATAAATATACTCATATAACTAAAATTACCATGTTATAAGTATATACTTGTACTATTAAAATATGTTTTGACAATAGTAGTCATAAAAAGTCATATGATTGTCATCACACAATTATGATAACTATGTTCCTATGATAAAATAATCTTGAATATAGGCATCCTTGTATAAATATAATTATCAAGTCGTAATTGTATAGTCACGCAACTATATCTACTACTGGTTAAGAGTTTGCCGCAATGTGCAAATAATAATTTGAATTATGATTGTAAAATTCCGGAAACAAATATAAATTTCATTTAATTTATATTAATATCATTTGGTCATAAATGAATATATATAATAAATGCTTTTTATTTATTGACCTTTGTAGAAGAAATTATTATAATTTAAAACTTGATAAGTATCCACTCATTATACGGGGATGTTTAAAATATATATTTCTAAAATTAGATTTGCCAATAATTGATGCATTACTTTTGTTTGACATGCATATTATTCTCGCATGATATTTTATCAATATGTGAATATCATTTTATACAATTAACTTTTAGTGATGTAGACACAGGTTGATACACGGTTTGTTACACGGTCGTATAACATGTCAGGGGAACTTTCAGAAAGACACACAGCTTCATACACGGCCAGAGGCACGGTCGTGTACTCGGTCAGGATTTCTCCCAGAAGCATACACGGCCAGGAGACACAATCGTGTATTACGCCAGACATATTCCAAAAAAATACACGGCTTTGAGGCACGGCCGTGTATACGACAGAGGACAGACGTATATACTTATATTTATTTCCACGTGTACATCTATATTTCCTTTTTTGATGTATTTTCCAGAGGAGTATATATATAGTTGCTAGGTCATTTTAGGGTTACGTTTTATTAATTATTCAAATACACTTTTGAAAGACGATTTTCTCTGTTATCGGTTGTGCGCAACCAAGATTTCTTCAAGGAGTAATTCATCTTTATTCTTTGTTGTTTGCGAGACTAATCCTAGAGTCGGATTCGTTTCGTTTACGCTTTCTGTGCTGCGTTAGTTGGCATCAGAGCAAGGTTATTTCCTGTGGAAATGTCAACTCATCAAGGCGATGACGGCGGTCGTATTCTTGACGGTGTTCAAGATGCGAGATCATAAGGAAACCATCAATGGGTTCCAAGGGCAGAGTTTGACGCGATGCATCAGAAGGTCGGGCGTATGGAACGGTGCCTTGATGAACTAATCGAGCGTTTCGACGCCTTAGCGGTAGACCCCAATAGGGTTGGGGGTGTTAATAGGAATCCACCACGGGCAGCTAATTTCTACGATGGACATATGGTCCGACCTGTCATTGAGAACAGGTGGGGACAGGTAGAGGATGAGGATTCCAGCGATGAGAGTGATGACCCGTATGGGGGTAAACCACAGCGAGGGCGCGGTGGTAGAGGTGGTGGTTATCAGCCGGTTCAACATAGAAACAATCATAGAGACGGTGATTACCGGAGGAACCGTGACGGGTATGATCAAGGAGACGGAGGAGATTACCGCCTGAAAGTCGACATCTCGTGGTTTGACGGTAGCCTTAATATCGAAAGCTTCCTGGATTGGATTGCGGAAGTAGATCGATTCTTCGACTACATGGATATTCCAGAAGACCGCCGAGTGAGATTAGTGGTGTGTAGATTGAAGAGTGGAGCCTCAGCATGGTGGGAGAGGCAGCAGAGTAGGAGGCAAAGAGAGGGAAAACATCCGGTGAGAACATGGTATCGCATGAAGCAGTTGTTGCAACACGATTTCCTCCTACCGGACTATGAGCAGATATTGTTCCAATAATATCAGCGATGTCGCCAGGGGTAACGGTCGGTGCATAAGTATACTGTCGAGTTCATGAGACTGGCCGAAAGGAATGACTTGAGGAAGAGTGAAGGCCAGCAAGTAGCACGATACGTAAAAGGCCTGAAGCTCCAAATCAAGAATAAAATTGGAGTTACAATGGTGAGGACCCTGGTGGAAGCGAAGAATTTGGCCCTCCGAGTTGAGTTAATGTTACAGGAGTAGGGTAGTAGATATGGAGGGGGAAGAAAGGGGTACGTTGGTGAAGCTGTAGGTAGCGGTAGTAAGTCGGGATTTGAGAAAAGTAAAAGTGCTACATACAAACCTACTGATGACAGTGCCAAGAGAGAAGAAAAGAGTGAGGGGAAGAAACCGATGGAACCTAAGGGAACCCAAAGGCAGAGTAATCAACCGGGTCATCGGTCAATCGAATGTCCTGCTAGGAGAAGCGTAAACATCCTTGATAGGGAGGATGATGAGGAGATTTGCTGTGAACCTGATGGAGAGGGAGAGTATTATGAGGAGGGGGAAGAAGCAATAGAACCGACTTATGTGATTCGGCGGATGATGCTCACCCCGAAACAAGAAGAGATCACACAGCAACACCAGTTGTTTCGCACGAAGTGTACTATTAATGGGAAATTGTTTGAACTAATAGTAGATAGCGGGAGTTGTGAGAATATCATAGGAAGAGAAGTTGTGAAGCAGCTGCAGCTACCTATCGAAAAGCACCCAATCCGTATACTATAAAGTGGATTAAAGCTGCCGAGAAAATTGAAGTAAAGGAAAGATGTAGGGTACTATAAACACCCCATTTTTGCCCTAGGAATCAATAATTCTCAAAAATAATCAATTTCCAATTTTTTTTCTAATTTTTCTCTAATTTACCATAAATAATAAAAATATTCAAAAAATAAAAATAAATAGGAAAACACATCAATTTTGAAAAATGATTTCAGAAATAGCAATAATAAATAATAAACAATTTTTACAAAATTTGGAATTTTCAAAAAATACAAAAAAAAATAAAAAATCACATTGCATATATACAATTTGCGAAATTAGAAAAATCAGGAAAGTAGGCTAGCTTAGCTGGTCCGGACCATGGGCTAAGGCGCGTGCAGGGGGGCTTGGTCAGGGGTTCGAAATGCGGGGGAAGCAGTTTCCACGTTTTGCGAATTTTTCATTTACCTAGGACATGTGGCAGCATCTGATTGGCTGGAGGAAGCGTACGCGCCGGGCGCGTGATCGTCTCCTATCTCGAGCCCGAGATCGCCAGCAGAAGGAAAAATCCGTATTTCGGTCGTTTCGATTCGATTTTTTGCACAAATCCAACAGATCTTCAACAGAAATAAGATAAACATTATCTAATTGGAATCAAATCGCAACAAATCGATGGATTGACACAAATCGGAGTTGGTTTTCTAACCGAAAATCCGATCAGTTTCAATCGGAGGAAATCCGAGCTTATCCAGCTCGGTTTCAAGTGCCTATAAATAGAGGAGGAGGTGAGGAAGCCAAAACAGGAATCAGAATTGAGAGAAAGTGAGGAAAGAGTGCAAATCGGAGAGCATCGGAGGAGACCCAAAGTCGCGACCACCAATCGAAGTTGAACCACCACCAGGAGGCGATCTGGGAGTGAACCACCGCCACCATTGGATTCAGCACCCTCGAGAAGCTAGGATTCGACACCTCACCCGCTGTAAAAGGCCACCGGAACGCCGCGATCGAGCAACCCCCGCCGCCGTGTCCGACCGACCTGACCTGCGCACCGACCCGGATCCAAGTAAGTCGGATTTTCCGAATTTTTTTTATTTTATTTATTTATTTATTCCGAATTGATTTATTTATTATTTATTATTTATTATTTATTATTTATTATTTGTTAGCCATTTATTTATTTGTTTATATTTTCAATAAATAGGAAAATGTAGAAGTTAGGTTTTTTAGGATTTAATAATGTAGAATAAAAAATGTAAAAAAATAAAAATGTAGGGAAAAAGTAATAAAAATATTAGGAAAATAATAATAAAATTTTAGATTTCAAAATAGGATAGATAATAACTTAGGATAAAATCATAAAAATCATAAAAAATCATTAAAAAAATCATAAAAAATCAAGAAAATCATAAAAATCATAAAAAAAATTCAAAAATTATAAAGGAATCATAAAAAAAATGAGTTTTAGCACTTAGAAAAATCATTTTTCTTAAAATAAATCCAAAATTGATGTTTTCCCTAAAAATCATTTTCAAAATCAGATTAAAGCTTAGGCTTAGATTTTTTAAAAGAAAAAAAATCCCAAAAATGATAAAAAACATAAATCAAAAGAGATTTCAAAAATTAAAATTCACAAACACACTTAAAGTTTTCAGAAAAGCGAACTACGGCTTGTTTGATCCTGAGTAGCAGGTACGTAGGCACCCACTCGGGTCAACCCATAAAATGAATGAAAAATCAGTTTTTCAAATAATTCAAAAACATAATAAAAGTAACAGAAACACAATAAAACACATTTCTAAAGAGGAACAATTTTTAGGAGATTAGGTGATAACCGTAAAGGTTTTAATAGGTTAGCCTCCGGACCTAGAAACTCTGGTTTTCCCTTTTCCTCTTTTCACAAAAACGAGAAGAGAAAATAACGACGACTAGTAGTCCAAATTAAGACTAATTCGCTCCTTTAGTCTTAATTCAATTTTTCCCAACAACAGTTGGGTGGCGACTCCAAAAATTAAACGAAATTCCTAACTCAAGTCGAGGATCTACATTAGATGAGCATAGGGTCTAGTCTAGGTCAGATTAGGAATGGGAATTCAAAAATTAGACTCGACAGGTACCATTCTCAATAGGGAAGTACTGCGATGAAGCCTTTTGTGATATTGTAGACATGGATACCTGTCATCTCTTATTTGGTAGGCCATGGCAGTTTGATGTGAACGCGCAACACGCGGGAAAGGAGAATGTGTACAGACTGGAGAAGGAGGGTGTGAAGTACACATTATTACCGTTGAAGAAGGAAGGACGCTCGAAGGAGTAGAGGGTAGAGAGTCGTTCTTTCCTAACCGTCACTCAATCAGAGAAAGATTTAGTGGAAGACCTAAGGGAGTCACGGGTAGTCCACGCTCTCATAGTAAAAGATGTGGCAGTTGGAGAAAAGGAGGCTGGTGTGGAAGTACCCGAGATAGTAAAGAGTCTACTGGAGGAGTTTAAAGAGGTGGCTCCTGATGATCTACCTGAGGGTCTACCGCCTTTGAGAGACATCCAACATCAGATAGACCTAGTGCCTGGAGCAAGTCTCCCAAACTTACCACACTATAGGATGAGTCCCAAGGAAACTGAGATTCTGCAGGATAAGGTCTAAGAGCTTTTGGACAAGGGGTTTATCCGGGACAGCCTGAGTCCGTGTGCGGTTCCAGCATTGTTAACTCCCAAGAAAGATGGGAGCTGGATGATGTGTGTTGATAGCAGGGCTATCGATAAGATCACCATAGGGTACAAATTTCCCATCCCACGCATCGAGGATATGTTGGATCGGTTAAACGGAGCCACTATCTTCTCCAAAATAGATTTGAGGAGTGGATACCACCAGATTCGGATCCGTCCCGGAGACGAATGGAAGACGGCATTCAAAACAAAGGAGGGGTTGTATGAGTGGCCGGTGATGCCGTTTGGTCTTAGTAACGCACCAAGCACCTTCATGAGAGTAATGAACTAGGTATTAAAACCCTTTAATGGTCGTTTTATAGTTGTGTATTTTGATGATATCTTAGTATGCAGTAAATCTAAGGAAGAACATCTTGAGCATTTGAGATGTGTTCTGTCTGTACTGAAAGAGAATAAATTGTTCGCCAATCTAAAGAAATGCACATTCATGTCAAAACGACTATTGTTCCTTGGGTTCATAGTCAGTAGTGAATAGGGGTGGGAATTACGGGGCGAGCCAAAAATTTTGACCCGCGGGGCGAGGCGGGCAAGTTCCCGCCGGCGCGAGTTAGCCCGCGGACCCGCAATCGGAGATGAACCCCGCTGGCACTCCAATCTCCAGCACAGCAGCACATGTTTAGCAATGTAGGACCTGCCGGGCGAGGGCTCTGCTCTCCCGGATCCTCCCTATCTCCTGAATCTTGATCGAGCTTGTGTAAGTAGATGTTGCCCAGTAGGGGGCGGCTTGCTGGTTTTTCCATCATCCAATCCACAACAAATCGACATGTTACGAAAGAAGGAATCACCCGAAAGAAATGTCGCCGACGGCCCGGGAAGGGGAAAGTGGCCGAGTGGTCAGGTTCCCCAAATGACCTGCCTCCCGAGGGCCTCGTCGAGGACTGTCGACTCGAGGCGAGGACGACGGTAGACAGACGAGGGAGGACGGAGGAGTCAAGGTGACGACGGTCAACGGACAAGCGTGGAGTCGAGGTGAGGATGATGGTCGACAGACGAGCGAGGAGTGGAGGTGAGGATGACGGTCGATGGACGCTGCGGATGAGGATGCGGTTGACGGACACTGCGGATGAGGATGACGGTCGACGGACGCTGTGGATGAGGATGCGGTCGACGGAGTCCAGGACTCGAGGTGGCTGACGGAGTCGACGGAGTCACTGACTGGTGAGGATAGATGAGGATAACACAGGTGCGGGTCGTCGCGGGCCAACCCGCTTGGCCCGCGGGGCAGGGTGGGCTGATTTTGCTGACCCGCGAGATTTGCGGGCCAGTCCACGACGACCCGCGAGCTGGTGCGGGTAGGGGCGGGCCGGCCCATTTGGCCCGCATTACCAGCCCTAGCAGTGAAGGGGTGATGGTGGATGACAAAAAGGTGAAAGTAATTAGAGAATGGCCTATTCCAAGAACCGTTACTAAGTTGAGAAGCTTTCTCGGCTTAGCTAGTTTCTATAGGAGATTTATTAAACACTTTAGTACAGTCGTTGCCCCCTTGACTGAATGTTTGAAGAAAAGTAAATTCCGATGGAGCGAAGAGGCTGAAGCAAGTTTCATAGACTTGAAGAAACGATTGTGTAGCGCCCCTATATTAGCCCTACCAGATTTTGACAAGTTATTTGAAGTAGATTACGATGCAAGTGGAGTTGAGGTCGGGGTGGTACTGTCATAGGAAAAGAGACTAATAGCATTTTATAGTGAAAAGTTGTGTAAAGCCAGGAGGAATTGGTCTACATATGACAAGGAGTTTTATGCCGTGGTAAGAGCTCTTAAAGTATGGGAACACTATTTGATTGGAAAAGAGTTCATCTTGTATTCGGATTGCGGGGCTCTTAAACACTTAAGTGGCCAAACCCCGATAAGTAAGGACATGCACGCAAGATGGATTGAGTTCTTACAAAGGTTTCCTTTCAGATTGATGCACAAGTCGGGTATGCAAAACAAAGTAGCGGACGCCCTGAGTAGAAGAGCTGATGTCCTACTCACTCTAAGTGCGGACATCGTTGGATTTGAAAGACTAAAGGAGTTGTACGAAGGGGATGGAGACTTCAAAGAAACGTGGACTAAATGTGCCAACAGGGAACCTTGTGACGACTACCATATTCACGATGGATACTTAATGAAAGGGAATCAGTTGTGCATCCCTGAGTCATCCTTACGGGAAAAGCTTATTCGAGACCTGCACGGTGGTGGATTGGCAGGACATATGGGCAGAGATAAGACCCTAGCTACAGTTACCGAAAGGTATTTTTGGCCTCAGTTAAGGAGGAATGTGTATAGAATTGTGGAAAGGTGTTATATTTACCAAGTGTCGAAAGGGCAATCCCAGAACACTGGCCTATATACCCCTCTCCCCGTGCCAGCGAACATTTGGGAGGACCTGTCGATGGACTTTGTACTTGGTTTGCCTCGTACCCAACGAGGTGCTGACTCTGTTTTTGTTGTAGTTGACAGGTTTTCCAAGATGGCTCACTTTATCCCCTGCAGAAAGACCGCTGATGCACGGGCAATCGCACGGTTATTCTTCAAGGAAGTAGTGCGCCTACATGGGGTCCCAAAGTCTATTACCTCCGACAGAGATAACAAGTTCCTTAGCCACTTTTGGAGGACTCTCTGGTATATGTTTGATTCATCTCTGAATTACAGCAGCACAGCTCATCCTCAAACCGATGGTCAAACGAAGGTAACCAATCGGACCTTCGGAAACCTCATTAGAAGCATTTTCCATGAGAAGCCAGGGCAGTGGGATCAAGCGTTGGCTCAAGCTGAATTCGCTTACAATAGTTCCGTCCACCGAACTATTGGAAGGTCACTGTTTTCAGTAGTATACACCAAAACGCCACAGCACGCGCTGGACCTGATCAAATTACCTAAGGACATGGTGGGTGATGTCGCTGCTAAGCATATGGCGGAACAATGCCAAACCACCACAGCGGAAGTTAGACGGAAGATAGAGGAAGCCAATACCCGATACAAAGGGGCTGCGGATAAACATAGACGAAAGAAACTGTTTGCCATGGGCGATCAGGTAATGGTTTACCTTCGAAAAGAGTGTTTCCCTACGGGCAGATACGGGAAACTCCAACCAAAAAAATATGGGCCTTATGAAGTAGTGCGCAAGATAAACGACAACACGTACATTGTACAACTTCCCAAAGATATGAACATTTCTTGTACTTTTAATGTAGCGGATTTATCTCTTTTTCACCCTGATGACACACCGCTATATCCTGACGAGAACTCGGGGTCGAGTTCTTCATTGGTGGGAGAGAATGATGTAGACACGGGTTGTTACACAGTCGTGTAACATGTCAGGGGAACTTCCAGAAAGACACACAACTTCATACACGGCCAGAGGCACGGCCGTGTACTCGGTCAGGATTTCTCCCAGAAGCATATACGGTCTCCATACACGGCCAGGAGACACAACCGTGTATTATGCCAAACATATTCCCAGAAACATACACAGCTTTAAGGCACGGCCGTGTATACGACAGAAGACAAACGTGTATACTTATATTTATTTCCACATGTACATCTATATTTCCTTTTTTGATGTATTTTCCAAAGGAGTATATATATAGTTGCTAGGTCATTTTAGGGTTACGTTTTATTGATTATTCAAATACACTTTTGAGAGATGAGTTTCTCTGTTATCGGTTGTGCGCAACCAAGATTTCTTCAAGGATTAATTCATCTTTATTCTTTGTTATTTGCGAGACTAATCTTAGAGTCGGATTCGTTTCGTTTACGCTTTCCGTGCTGCATTATTTAGGAATTTATATATTGTATAATAGTACTTTTGGCATAGACACAAACCTTTAAGATATGAACATCAATTTACGAGCTATTCATTTGATTTTTCCAAATAATGTTGGTCTGTTATGTTATTCTCAAGCTATTTCTAAATTTTACCAAAATTTTTATGCTAAATTATTTTATGTAAAGTAAAATGAAATAAAAGGAAACTAAACATGAATTTCATACATAAACCCAAAAAAACAAAAAACCTTCACTGTATAATTATGTTATTATAATGTTGTTGTGTATATGTTACCATAATTATATAAGCATATTCTAACTATACCTATGTTATTGTATTAATAATATTATAATTATATAACCATACTCATATAACTATGTTACAATGTTACAAGAATACATTCCTAAAATATATAAATATGTTCAAACAAAGAAAAAATTATATTGAAGGGGATTAATGTTTTGGTATAAGTTTACATAGGAGATTGAACTTTCAACTAGTTAAAATGAAAAATTAATGTCATGTAAAATAATTTAAATGAAAGATTATGTTATATTGTCATTACAACATCATTATGTAGCGTTAATGTGGCACATTATGTGAGTCATAACACTGACATGTCAGATATGTGGCACTAACGTGTCAAATACAAAACACATTATGTGATATATGGTTCTAACATGTCAATACCACATGTCAAATAATATGCCACATCAATGCCATGTAATGGTATTTTAATGGGAGGATACAGGAATCTTTTATTTGAATCACTTTGTGTAACTCTGATAAACTATTTTAACTAATTAAAAGTTCAATCCCTCTTTGAACTTATCCTCCAACATTAATCCCTTTGATATAATTTTTCTATTTAGACAATGATAGTTATGATAAGCCATATAAGTATAATTGTGTAAATATAATATATGGCTACATTGGAAAAACCTTGATTATAAGTTTACTTATGTATGTATAAATATGAAGTTATAATTGTATAATAACATGAATATATATACAATATTTAAAAAAAAAATGTAATGTAAGCACAACCCTATCAGGCTTAGACACTTTTATCACCATTATCATCGACTTAAGTAGGAGAGCACTCATAGAAGAGGTTACTAAAACACCAATCCTATTTAAAAACGTTCAAACTTTATTTGATAGCTCCACCATTTCTCTCTATATGGATACTTAAATGGCAAAAAAAAATTGAACAAGTATTATCACACCATTTTACTAAAGAAATTAGATAAATTAAAAATATGAACATGAAAAAGTAAGTAATTATAAAAATGAGAAAACAACCACAAAAATTAGAAAAAAGTAGATGTTCCAACTGCCCATCCTACATAGCTAGCTACCACTACCTTCAATCAACCTATGACTACTGTCAAGAATTTGGCATACCTCTTTGACGTAGCAAGCATGTTTACACAAGATCAATCGATGATTAACCCAAGAAATTATATAAAGTGACAAAGTTCTTTCTCTCAAATACATGTCAAGTTTATAATATGTGATAAACTGATCTAAAAAAAAAAAGATATATATATATATATATAAACCCTAAATTGTGGATCAGCATAGCCTTCAGCATGAGCATATAGAAGCCTTTGTCGTGTTCTATGGAACTTCGTCCTTAGACACCCTCACCTCGCTCATAAGCATAAGCATGCAAGCAACCATGCTCCTCAACACAACCCTTGACATGGGCATGCAAGTGGGCATATTAGCCCACTTTCGCATGGTTTTCATTTTTTTCTCCATGGGCGTAAAGGTAACCATGCACCTCGACACACCCCTTGACATAGGCATACAAGTGGGCGTATTAGCCATCTTTTGCTCCATCTCGCTCCATATCATTCTCCCTCACTTGAGAAGAACTTGATCTCAAGTTCTCGTTTGGATACTGTAAACACCTCATTTTTACCCTAGGAATCAATAATAATTGATAATAATCAATTTTTCAAATTTTTCCAATTTTTCTCTAATTTAGCAAAAATAATAAAAATATTCAAAAAAATAAAAATAAATAGGAAAACACATCAATTTTGAAAAATGATTTCAGAAATGGCAATAATAAGCAATGAATAATTTTTACAAATTTTTGAAATTTCAAAAAATACAAAAAATAAAAAAATCGCATTGCATATATGCAATTTGCGAATAAAAGAAAATCAGGAAAATGGGCTAGCCCAGCTGATCCGGACCACGGGCTAAAGCGCGCACAGGAGGGCTCGATCGCAGGTTCGAAACGCGGGGAAAGCAGTTTTCGCGTTTTGAGTTTTTTCACTTATCCAGGACACGTGGCAGCATCCAATTGGCTGGAGGAAACGCACGCACCACGCAGGTGATCGTCTTTTACCTCGGGTTCGAGATTGCCGGCGGAAGAAAAAATTCGCATTTCGGCCGTTTCGATTCAATTTTTTACACAAATCCAACAGATCTTCAACAGAATTGAGATAAACATCATCCAATTGGAATCAAATCTCAACAAATCAAAGGATTAACACGAATTGGAGTTGGTTTATTTAACCGTCGATCCGATTTGCTTCGATCGGAGGAAATACGAGCTTATCTAGCTCGATTCGAAGTGCCTATAAATAGAGGAGGAGTGGAGGAAGCCAGGGGAGGGATCACAATTGAGAGAAAGTGAGAAAAGAGAGCAAATCGGAGAGCGTCGGAGGAAACCTAAAACCGCGATCGCCGACCGGAGCTAAACCACCACCAGGAGACGTTTCTGGAGCAAACCACCGCCACCAATGGATTCAGCACCCTTGAGAAGCTAGGATTCGACACCTCACCCGTTGCAAAAGGCCGCCGGAACGCCGTGAACAAGCACCCTCCGCCACCGTGTTCGACCGATCCGACCCGACCCGATTTGACCCGATCCGACCCGGCCCGTGCACCGACCCGGATTCGGGTAAGTCGGATTTTCCGGATTTTTCCATTTTGTTTATTTATTTTTATTCCGATTTTATTTATTATTTGTTATTTATTTATTTGTTGGATATTTATTTATTTGTTTATGTTTTATTTTCAATAAATAGGAAAATGGTAGAAATTAGATTTTTTTAGGATTTAATAATGTAAGAAAAATAATAAAATAATAAAAAATAAAATAATAATAAAAAAGTAGAAAAATAATATAAATATTAGAAAAAATAATAATAGAACTTTAGATTTTAAAACAGGATATATGATAGTTTAGGATAAAATTTTTAACAAAAATTCACAAAAAAAATTATAAAAATCAATAAAAATCATAAAAATAATAAAAAACTATAAAAATCATGAAAACTTAGAAAAATTATAAAAAATTGTAGAAGAATAATAAAAATCATAAAAATGATAAAAAAGAAAAATCATAAAAATTAATAAAAAATTCAAAAATTATAAAAAAAATTGAAAAAAAATAAGTTTTAGCACTTAGAAAAATCCTTTTCTTTAAATAAATCCAAAATTGATGTTTTTCCTAAAAATCGTTTTCAAAAAATCAGATTAAATCTTAGGCTTAGATTTTTTAGAAAATCCCAAAAAATTATAAAAACATAAGTCAAAGGAGATTTCAAAATTAAAATTCACAAACACACGTAAAGTTTTCAGGAAAAGCAAACTACGGTTTATTTGATCCTGAATAGCAAGTACGTAGGCACACATTTGGGGCAACCTATAAAATGAATGAAAAATTATTTTTTAGAATAATCAAAAACACCATAAAAAGTAACAGAAACAAAAGATATTTCTAGATAGGAACAATTTTAGGAGATTAGGTGGTAACCATAAGGTTTTAACAGGTTAGCATCCGGACTTAGAAACTCTGGTTTTTCCTTTTCCTCTTTTTACAAAAACGAGAAGAGGAAATCACGACGACTAGTGATCCAAATTAAGACTAATCTGCTCCTTTAGTCTTAATTCAATATTTCCCAACAACAGTTAGGTGGCGACTCCAAAAATCAAACGAAATTCCTAACTCAAGTCAAAGGGTCTACATTAGATGAGTATAGGGTTTAGTCTAAATTGAATTAGGAATGGGAATTCAAAAAATTAGACTCGACAGATACAAAGGAACATCATCAAGATAAAATGAAAATATACCTGCTACATTGAATGTCTTTGAAATGCTCATACTATTAGGCAATCCAAAAACATATGCATTGTCATTAATCCTCTACACTACCTAATATAGAGCGTACTTCTTAGGTTGCAGTTTACTGTACTTGCCCATTGGAAAGCTCTCCTTTTATAGGAATACCATCACTTGATCACCCAAAGAAAATAATTTCACCATACGACACTTATCTGCTGCTACTTTGTATTTGGCATTAGATTGCTTTATCTTCTCGCGCACCTCTACTATCACATTCTACCAATTTTCTACTAAGTTCTTTACTGCAGCACTAAACTCAGAAGTCTTGAGAAGCTTGATCAAATATAAAGCATGCTGGGGAGACTTAGTGTAGTCCACAAAGAATGGGGATTTCCCTATTGTTTTGTAAGCCGCACTATTATAAGCAAACTTAGCTTAAGCTAACACCACATTTCATTGCTTTGTCTTCTCCCCACAGATTCTTCTAATCAAGTTACCTAGTGTCTTATTGGTAGCTTTAGTCTGTCTATCCATTTGAGGATGAGCTATACTACTGTAATTCAAAGACGAATCAAACATCTGTCACAAAGTTCTCCATAAATGACTTAGGAGTCTACCATCTCGATTTGATGTAATAAACTTGGGTACCCCATAGAGACAAACAACCTCTCTGAAGAATAGTTTGGCAATGGCCTAAGCATTTGCTACTTTCTAACATGGAATGAAATGTGTCATCTTTGAAAACGTGTCAACCATAACAAAAACAAAATCTATGCCCTATTGAATACGAGGCAACCCAAGTACAAAATCCATCAACAAGTCTTCCCAAATACTTTTAGGGACAAGCAAAGGCATATATAAGCCAGTGTTTTAGGACTACCCCTTAGCTATCTGACACATATAACAGTGTTGCACCACTCTACTAACATCCCTCCTCAAATGAGGCCAATAGAATCTATCACTAACTACAACAATCATCTTATCTTTGCCCAGATGACTAATCAATTCACCTCCATGTAGATAACAAATCAACTTTTCTCTTAATGAAGACTCAAGCATACACAGTTGATTCCCTTTTATTAAATAGTTGTCATGGACATGAACATCATCACAAGGTTGCTTACTCGTACACCTTTCCCAAGTCTCCCTAAAATCTACATTAGCCTCATATAATTCCTTCAATTGTTTAAATGCTACAATATCAATAGATAAGGTGATCATAAGATTGACCCTCCTACTTAAAGCATCAGCTATTTTATTCTGCACACCTAATTTATGTCTCGGCCTAAAAGGAAACTTTTGCAAGAACTAGATACACCTCGCATGTAGGTCCTTACTAATTCTATTTTGGTTATTCAATTTTTAAGTGCATCACAATCTGAATATAAGACAAATTCCTTACCAGCTAAACAATGTTCTGAAGTCCTCAAGGCATACATAATCAAATAAAATTCTTCATCATACGTAAACTTATTCCTCCTAGAATTACATAGTTTTTCACTAAAAAATGAAATGGGTCTCTTTTCTTGAGATAACACAGCTCTTATACTAATCTTACTTGCACCACAGTCTACCTCAAACAGCTTGTCAAAATCGGGTAGGGCTAAGACGGGTGCACTATATAGCTTCTCCTTCAACACAACAAAATTAACTTCAACTTCCTCATTCCATTGAAATTTCCTTGTCTTCAAACATTTAGTCATAGGTGCTGCAATAGTGCTAAAATGTCTAATAAATCTTCTGTAAAAACTAGTCAACCTTAGGAAACTTCGCAACTCAATGACAATTTGTGGACTAAGCCATTCTCTAATAGCCTTCACCTTCTCTTCATCCAATTGTATCCCATCACTACTAACTACAAAGCCTAAAAACAACTTTTTCAATAGGAAAATACACTTCTTCACATTCACATACAGCTTGCTCTCTTTCAAGACAAACAACACTTCCCTCAAATGCACTACATACTCCTCCTCAGATCTACTATATATGAGGATATCATCAAAATAGACAACAACAAAGCGACCAATGAAAGGTTTCAATACTTGGTTCATGACTCTCATGAAAGTGCTCGGTGCACTATTAAGGCCAAAAGGCATGACCAGCCACTTATACAAGCCCTCTTTGGTCTTGAAAGCAGTCTTCCACTCATCTCCTAGCTTGATCTTGATCTAATGATAGCCATTCTTCAAATCAATCTTTGAAAATATGATAGCTCTACTCAATTGGTCTAACATATCTTTCAGCCTCGGAATTAGGGAGTTACACCCAATGGTAATTTTTTTTATAGCCCTACTATCCACACACATCCTCCAACTCCTATCTTTCTTTGGGGTCAATAAAGTGGGTACAACACATGGGCTCATGCTCTCCTTAATGAAACCCTTCTAAATCAACTCCTGTACCTTTTCTTTTAATATTTCAGTCTCCTTTGGGCTTATCCTATAATGTGGAAAATTTAGCAAACTAACATTAGGAATTAAATCAATGTGGTGTTGTATGTCCCTTATGAGAAGTAAACCCTCTAGTAAGTTATCGAGTAGCACCTCGTTGAACTCATCCAACAAACCTCAAATACTATCAGCACCTCCTTAGCCTTCTCACCTTATCCATTATCAATACCTCTTTCACAATCAGTGTGTATACAATCTAGGACTCATTCATAGTATCCTCCATCTTTTCTTCAAACTATGTAATTATGAGAAAAGAGCATCCTTCTACCTTAGAAGGCTTGGGAAGATTTGCTAGCTTCAAAGGCAAAAGAGTAAACTTCAACCTATCCTTCCCCAACCTATACACATTCTCCCTACCTGCATGCTAGGCGTTAACATCATACTACCAAGGTCTACCAAACACAAATGGCATCCGCATCTATTATATCAAAATACACTTCATCCCAATATTTCCCTATGGAAAAAGGTAATTTATAGCGCTCTCTGACCCCAATCTTTTCTATTGCCTTGATCTACCCAATGGCTTATGGGTTGGGATGCTTCTCAACAAGTAATTGCAATGCTTGGACAACTTCCCTGCCTATAATATTTTCACAACTACCACTATCCATTATCAATTCAAAGATCCTCCCCTCATTGGTACATCTGGTGTAGAACAACTAATACCATTGACTTTGCTCCTCTCACTTTGGTGCCAGCATCAATTTCCTGATTACATAAGTCTGCTTGCCATATTCATCCTCCTCCTTATAGTACTCATGACCCCCATCAGGCTCACAATTAATCCCATCTTCCTCATCTCTCTCCACTATATTAACTGCTCTTATGTTGGGACATTCATTTGATCGATGCCCAGGTTAATTGCAACGGTAACGCTTCCCCAATATCGGCTTTACATATGAATTGTTTTGTCTTTGTGTTTCTCTTGTTTCAATGGGCTTCTTGCTTATGGATCTCTCTTCTCTATTTTCAATAACTACCCCTAGCAATTCAAATTTAAGCCTACTCTTCTCAACTACAAACCTACTTAGACCTTCAACCTTGAACCTCCTACTGCCACTTCAACCCTAAACCTCCTACTACCACCATCAAACCTACTACTCCTTTCCTATAGTATCAATTCAGCCCTCGGGGCCATGTTCATAGCCTCATTCAATGTATATAGAACATGTACTCGAATTTTGTCCTTAATCTACAATTTCAAACCATCTAAGTAGCTAGTCATCTATTAGCCCTCACTCTCCCTCAAGTCATTCCTCTTAGCCAATCAAATGAATTCCGCAATATACTCATGGAAAGTTCTCTATCCCTGGCGACACCTCTAATACTGTTGGAATAGAATTTGCTCATAGTTGAGAGGTAGGAAATCCTGCTACAATAACTGTTTCATTCTATACCATGTTCTCACAAGTTACTTACCCTCATGATACCACCTACTCTAGAGCCTCTCTCACCAAGTTGAAGCACCACTTTCAATCTACAAGCTACTAATTTCACTCTCCTTTCCTCAAGTATTTCCATATATTCAAAAAATCTATCTATTTTAGTAATCCAATCAATAAAATCTTTAATATTTAAATTATCATTAAAGCTGAGAATGTCGACCTTTAGCTTGAACTCTCCATTGTCTCTAAATTCACATCCACCATGATATCTCTTGCACCTACCACCATCACCACCTCTCCTAAGTGGTCACTCTTCCCCAAACAACACCTGGTCTTCCTCATCTGAATTGTCATCATACATCTATAATCCATGATTTGCAGCTACAAGTCTACTAATAGGATCGCCACATGCATACTTTGCCCTAGGTCGAATCCCAACACCATTCCTATCTCTATTGGCATCAAATCCCATTGCATCGAAATACTCGATCATGTCATCAAAGCGCTATTCTAAACACCGAAATCTCTTATCCATGGTATTCAACACCACCCTTTGATCCTGTAATTCAATTCACAAGGCTTCCATATCCCAAGCAACATCCAGAACATGACTACCTACTAAACGGCTATCTCTTAACATCATGGTAAGAATTTCCTACTTCGATGCCATTTGATGCAACGAGTTACTGTGTTTACATAAGATCAATCAACGATTAATCTAAGAAATTGCAGAGAGTGACAAAGTTCTTTCTCTTAAAAACGTCTCAAGTTTGTAATATGTGATAAACTATTCCAAAAACAAAAATAACAATATAAAAAAAAAAAAAAATCATGGATCAGCACAACCTTCAGCACAAGCATGTAGAATCCTATGTCACTTTTTGTTTGGACACCCTTAGCATGCCCATAAGCACGAGCATGTAAGCAACCGCGCTCCTCAACATACCCCTTGACATAGGCATGCAAGTAGGCATGTTGACCTACACAGTTTTCCATTTCTTTCTCCACGTACGTGCAAGCAACCGTGCTCCTCGACACGCCCCTTGACATGGGCATAGAAGTGGGCATGTTAGCCATCTTTTGCTCCATCTTGCTTTGCATCACTCTTGCTTTAGACAAAGGCATAGCTTCAATAGGATCCTATGAGGTGCACAACATGTGAGAAACCAGTCATGATTAACCTCTTATATTTGGTGTTAATTACACACACACACACTCTACTTCTATCCCTTAGCTCCTCTTTTAAGTTTTTATCTTGTGTATTCCATCTTAATTATGGTTCCATTCTAACTATTCTCTAAGATTTATATTCTAAGTTTAGTGTAGTAGAATCTAGTGCTTTAGTCACTAAATTAAATTCCATATAGTAATCATATCTGTAGGAATCCAGAAGATATATATCTTCAAATCTCTAATCCTAATTTATTGTTAAGCTTATTTTAACTAATAGAATTAAAATTGATTCACACACTAGTATGTATGCTTAGGCGAAACCATGATCAATCAAAGCCGATTGATTAGTAAAAGTAATCAAAGCCATGTGTCGTGTATAAGCCAGAATTTAATCAATCCTTAGTTGTATAGTTTCATGCTACAGCTGAATGCATAATTGAAGACTTATAGTGGTTTGAAAGATAATTCCAAACCCCAATTCCAAAGTTCTCCGCAATTGACGTATTTTGACAAGCTTAACTAAAACTTCTACTTTTTAGGTTCAAGTCAGATGCGCATTACGCTATCTATGTAGTTAGGCTTTAATTTGCCCCAGCCACAAATAGCCACATGGATGAGGAAAATCAACTGTCTAAATTAAACGACCCCTTATAGCACTTGAACCAATCATCTTCTTCCTTCATTTTAATCCATTGTGGTTTTTTCTAAAGAAAAGAAAAAAAAAACCTAAAGTAACAATACTATTCCTCTTTGCATATTAAGACTGATTAGACTATTTTCAAGTTTGGTTTAGTTAAAAAATCAATGGAAAACAATGACAATTTAAAAAAGAAAAAAAAATCGTCTATAAAATATTGGGACTAAATTAAAATATGAAATTCAATCAAATAAAATTTAAAACTGTAAATGTTAATTATAATAAAAGAACGGAAATTGCCATTAGAAATTAAAGGGCCGATAGCCATTGCTCCTTCGAGACTAGAAGCTTAAGTTCTATACCATTTCCATTCTGAGTTTTAGAAGAAACGACAACGCCCCAAAACAGTTTTGCTTCTTGATTTTTATAGTGGATGAATTTTTATTGCCAATATTTCACTGATTATTCAATTAAACCAAACTTGAAAACGGAATTGTGTAAAAAGAGGAATGATATTGTTACTTGAAAAAAGTGATTATTAATGGAGATGGGGAAACAGGATGAGGAGGGATTTAATTATAATTGTTGATTTTTCTTAATCAACATGACAATATTTAGAGACGCTAAAAAAAGGAAATGGAGAGGACTCAAATTCCCGGACAAAGACTACATCCTAGTAGGCTATTAGAAACTAGAGATTGGTGGCCTTTATGAGGCGGAGAGGGTCGCTAGATAAGTTCTTATAAGAAGGGTCCTTTAGCAAAGAGGAGACAAAACCCAATTGAATTATATAGTGGAAAAGGAAGACATCGTGCACTTAAGAGGGATCGAAATCAAGTGAAAGAAGCTAAGCATTGATGGAATGGTCATACTAGAGACAAGATTCAGGCCGCACCGGCTCGAAACCAACTCGGACCTACCAGTTTTTAGGTTTAAAAAATATGATTTGAGATCAATCTAAGATTTCATAATTCTGGATTGGTTCATATGAATTCATCCGAATTTTTTTTTTTTTTTTTTTTACATTTTATCAATTCAGTTGGTAAACTAGCTATCCCAAATCGGTTCACAAACCATGAACTAGCGAACCGATTCAGGCCAAATTGCTAGTTCAACCTAGTCCATCCGAGGTCATACAATAATAAGGTGAAGCTTTCATTGAGAGTACGATCCGAATTTTCGGTTTTGCTAAATAGAAAAGGAAAAGTTAGACATTCTCCCGTTTAAACTATGATTTATGAGCCTTGTATCGGGGGCTCACTTTTTGAATAAATATGAAACTCAAAAGAGTGGAAGTTAGCATGGACTCTCAATTAGCAGAACTATTGTTGAATAATGATGTTAACTTCCATAACAAATTTGCTTTGTACATGCAAAAGAGGTGTTAATGTTACTGAATAAAGACTTATGATACGTTTTTAATCTTAGAGGAAGTTAGCATTTTTTTTATTTAATTTTGTTTATTGCAGTTTACGAATGCCTCTCTTAAAATAAATAAATAAAAACGAATTCGTATACGATGTAAAAGCGAACCACAAAAATACTAGTTTTCCAATAATGCCATCAGTGCAATTGTTGGCCATCTTCGCATGCCAAATCTGAAAATATTGTCACGAAGTTAAAACTTATTAAGAGTTCACTTAACAAACTTCGTCAATTTTAATATGTGGCACAAAAGTAGTAAGACCTTGAAGTTTTTTTTTTTTTTCCTCTAAATACCTTAAATAAAATGTGAAAATTCACGTGAAATAAACGGTGTGGTATGGAATAATACGTTTCCCCGGAATTTTATTTTTTTTTTTTTATGTTCCACTCTTAGCATTTATATTTTGTTTGGCATGAGAGAAGAAAAAAAATATATATATAAAAGAGGATAGAATTAATTTCTTTACACGTGCTTGAATAATTGAAGGAAGAAAAATAAAAAGAATCTTAATGATGAATCATGAAGCAACGGCGGTCAAACTCTATGGATGTACCAATGGACGTCAGAAAATGGGTAGGATTTCCATGTAATCGCAAGAAAAACATGTGTGGACTTAACCCGCCCAAAACATTTAATTCCACAGAGAGAGAAAACATTGCAGCACAAATTACACTCAGCCCAAAATTCGTCCCATGTGGTCGACAAGGTTTTATGTGATAGTAGAAAATTTAAAAGAACATTGTGGCATCGTTTTAATAAATAATTTAAAAATAAGAACATAAAGAAGTAAGTAAAAGTAATTATAAAAACAAGTGAACAACCGAAAAAAATTAGAGAAAAGTAGATGCTCCTAACTACTTTGAATCAAGTAATTATAAAGACTACGGCTACCTTCAATCAAGGTAAGTTGGTGACGCAGCGCGGAAGCTAAAACGAAACGAATCCGAAATTGGATTGGTTTCACACAACAAAGACACACGCTTTGATGCAAATTAGGTTGCGCATAACCCGATAATTGGAGAAAACTCTCTCTCAAAGTGTATTCAAATGTATATCCAAACATAACCCTAATCTATCTGACAAAAGAGTATTTATATGGCCCCGTAAAATATCTAAAAGGAGAAAATCTAAGCGTACACGTGGAAATAAATAGTAACATACACGTCTATAAATTGTCGCATACACGGCCGTGCCTCCAGGCCGTGTATGCTTCTGGGCAAGTGACAAGCCTAGTACACGGTCTCATACACGGCCGTGCCTCGAAGCCGTGTATGATTCTGTGAAAGTTCCGCAAGCCGTGTCCCAAGCCGTGTCGGGAACCGTATCAGCCTCTGTGGGATACTCGATCGTTATACACGGTCACGATACACGGTCGTGTGTGGGGCCGTGTATACTTCTGTGGAAATCTGTCTGAGGACACGGTCGCGAAGCACGGTTGTCTCCTAGCTGTGTAAGGAAGTCGTGTATACGTCTGTGGCTCTGAGTTGGATACACGGTCTATATGCACGGCCGTGTGTCCAGGTCGTGTGTCCCCTGTCTCCATCATTTATAGCACGGTCGTGTGTTCAGGCCGTGTGTCCCCTGTCTCCATCATTCTCCCCCACCAATGGAGAACTCGACCCCGAGTTCTCATCCGGATATAGAGGAGTATCATCGGCATGAAAAGGTGACAAGTCCGCTACATTGAAAGTGCAAGATATATTCATATCTTTCGGGAGTTGTACAACGTATGCGTTGTCATTGATTTTGGCCACTATTTTGTAGGGCCCATACTTCTTCGGCTGCCACTTGCTATATGTACCCACGGGGAAACGTTCTTTCCTTAAGAACACCATCACTAAGTCTTCCACGTCGAATAGCTTCTTCTTCCTATGTCTGTCGGCGGCTTTCTTATATCACTCATTCACTTTCTCAATTTGTTCTTTGATTTTCGACGCCACTGTGTGGTACTGTTCCACCAAGTGCTTTGCTGCTACGTAGGTCTCCTCACCTTTGGGAATGGAAACTAGGTCCAGCGCATGAGAAGGTGCTTTGGTATAGGCCATTGGAAAAAGTGATCCTCCAATAGTCCTATGGATGGAACGGTTGTACCTCTTCATGTATCTAGAAAATAGGTTCAACCTCTTCTCATTGGCAGCTTTAGAATTGACATCCAAATACTTTCCAGTCAATGATCTACCACCCAATGGAGAATGACAAAGGAGGCCTATGTTGCGAATTTTCAGATGGCGTCCTTCAACTAGATTCATTTCAAATCGGGCTCTAACAGGCAAACCATAGCTATTCTGCATGCTAACAATCTTTGGAACCCCTTCAGCTTTAGAAGCTTGAACAAACCCCGTTATTCCACATGTAGCCTCATTTGAAACACCAATGTAGCGATCCTTTCCTTCATTGATAACATCTTGTAGGGCCTGTAACTGCTCAACAAAAGGCACACTTGTCTGCCACTTTGAAAAATCATATGAGTACTCACCAAACAGTGGAACATAGCGATCTGACCAATGAATTGGCAGCAAATCAATGTCGTTAGCTCCAAGTCTCTTAAGGCTTTTCTCGACACTCTCTTGGATGTTAGCAGCATCAACCCGTAAAACCTTTGCATTTTCACGAATATAGCTTGACCTTTTCTGAATAACTACAAACTTTGGTTACCACTATGGCCTTGTCATGTAGTTGAGACTTTAACCAGCTACCAATATAACGACTTGTTTTTCCTTGAGTTTATTTCTCCGTTGGAATTGGATAAGCCTCAATAGTGTCCAAAGTATTTGTGCCACTCTCAAATGCATAACTGAGAATGTCATGAGCTTCTTTCTCTATATTTTGTCCTCCATAAGTCATCTCTAGCGTTTCCTCTGGTTTGAAGTACAAGTTTTTGGGTAAAACATTAAACTCTACACCCTTAATCTCCTTCATTGGTGCAATGATTATGCTCATAGTATCTCCAGCCTTCGACTCTTCAGTCACCGTCATCTCCGGCTCGTCATTCAACAAAGGCAAGTCCACAGTAGCTTCCTCACCAACACAATTTTCATAGGCTTCCACTGCTTTTCCACTGCCTCCACTATCATCAATCAATGTACGATGATCTTCAAAGGTTGAGTTTTCATCTTGTTGGACCATCTCCTCTTTAAACACTTCCGGAATTAAATTTACAAGCTTAGGTGTTTGTGGGGAAAGCAGTTTTCGCGTTTTGAGTTTTTTCACTTATCCAGGACACGTGGCAGCATCCAATTGGCTGGAGGAAACGCACGCACCACGCAGGTGATCGTCTTTTACCTCGGGTTCGAGATTGCCGGCGGAAGAAAAAATTCGCATTTCGGCCGTTTCGATTCAATTTTTTACACAAATCCAACAGATCTTCAACAGAATTGAGATAAACATCATCCAATTGGAATCAAATCTCAACAAATCAAAGGATTAACACGAATTGGAGTTGGTTTATTTAACCGTCGATCCGATTTGCTTCGATCGGAGGAAATACGAGCTTATCTAGCTCGATTCGAAGTGCCTATAAATAGAGGAGGAGTGGAGGAAGCCAGGGGAGGGATCACAATTGAGAGAAAGTGAGAAAAGAGAGCAAATCGGAGAGCGTCGGAGGAAACCTAAAACCGCGATCGCCGACCGGAGCTAAACCACCACCAGGAGACGTTTCTGGAGCAAACCACCGCCACCAATGGATTCAGCACCCTTGAGAAGCTAGGATTCGACACCTCACCCGTTGCAAAAGGCCGCCGGAACGCCGTGAACAAGCACCCTCCGCCACCGTGTTCGACCGATCCGACCCGACCCGATTTGACCCGATCCGACCCGGCCCGTGCACCGACCCGGATTCGGGTAAGTCGGATTTTCCGGATTTTTCCATTTTGTTTATTTATTTTTATTCCGATTTTATTTATTATTTGTTATTTATTTATTTGTTGGATATTTATTTATTTGTTTATGTTTTATTTTCAATAAATAGGAAAATGGTAGAAATTAGATTTTTTTAGGATTTAATAATGTAAGAAAAATAATAAAATAATAAAAAATAAAATAATAATAAAAAAGTAGAAAAATAATATAAATATTAGAAAAAATAATAATAGAACTTTAGATTTTAAAACAGGATAGATGATAGTTTAGGATAAAATTTTTAACAAAAATTCACAAAAAAAATTATAAAAATCAATAAAAATCATAAAAATAATAAAAAACTATAAAAATCATGAAAACTTAGAAAAATTATAAAAAATTGTAGAAGAATAATAAAAATCATAAAAATGATAAAAAAGAAAAATCATAAAAATCATAAAAATTAATAAAAAATTCAAAAATTATAAAAAAAATTGAAAAAAAATAAGTTTTAGCACTTAGAAAAATCCTTTTCTTTAAATAAATCCAAAATTGATGTTTTTCCTAAAAATCGTTTTCAAAAAATCAGATTAAATCTTAGGCTTAGATTTTTTAGAAAATCCCAAAAAATTATAAAAACATAAGTCAAAAGAGATTTCAAAATTAAAATTCACAAACACACGTAAAGTTTTCAGGAAAAGCAAACTACGGTTTATTTGATCCTGAATAGCAAGTACGTAGGCACACATTTGGGGCAACCTATAAAATGAATGAAAAATTATTTTTTAGAATAATCAAAAACACCATAAAAAGTAACAGAAACAAAAGATATTTCTAGATAGGAACAATTTTAGGAGATTAGGTGGTAACCATAAGGTTTTAACAGGTTAGCATCCGGACTTAGAAACTCTGGTTTTTCCTTTTCCTCTTTTTACAAAAACGAGAAGAGGAAATCACGACGACTAGTGATCCAAATTAAGACTAATCTGCTCCTTTAGTCTTAATTCAATATTTCCCAACAACAGTTAGGTGGCGACTCCAAAAATCAAACGAAATTCCTAACTCAAGTCAAAGGGTCTACATTAGATGAGTATAGGGTTTAGTCTAAATTGAATTAGGAATGGGAATTCAAAAAATTAGACTCGACAGATACAAAGGAACATCATCAAGATAAAATGAAAATATACCTGCTACATTGAATGTCTTTGAAATGCTCATACTATTAGGCAATCCAAAAACATATGCATTGTCATTAATCCTCTACACTACCTAATATAGAGCGTACTTCTTAGGTTGCAGTTTACTGTACTTGCCCATTGGAAAGCTCTCCTTTTATAGGAATACCATCACTTGATCACCCAAAGAAAATAATTTCACCATACGACACTTATCTGCTGCTACTTTGTATTTGGCATTAGATTGCTTTATCTTCTCGCGCACCTCTACTATCACATTCTACCAATTTTCTACTAAGTTCTTTACTGCAGCACTAAACTCAGAAGTCTTGAGAAGCTTGATCAAATATAAAGCATGCTGGGGAGACTTAGTGTAGTCCACAAAGAATGGGGATTTCCCTATTGTTTTGTAAGCCGCACTATTATAAGCAAACTTAGCTTAAGCTAACACCACATTTCATTGCTTTGTCTTCTCCCCACAGATTCTTCTAATCAAGTTACCTAGTGTCTTATTGGTAGCTTTAGTCTGTCTATCCATTTGAGGATGAGCTATACTACTGTAATTCAAAGACGAATCAAACATCTGTCACAAAGTTCTCCATAAATGACTTAGGAATCTACCATCTCGATTTGATGTAATAAACTTGGGTACCCCATAGAGACAAACAACCTCTCTGAAGAATAGTTTGGCAATGGCCTAAGCATTTGCTACTTTCTAACATGGAATGAAATGTGTCATCTTTGAAAACGTGTCAACCATAACAAAAACAAAATCTATGCCCTATTGAATACGAGGCAACCCAAGTACAAAATCCATCAACAAGTCTTCCCAAATACTTTTAGGGACAAGCAAAGGCATATATAAGCCAGTGTTTTAGGACTACCCCTTAGCTATCTGACACATATAACAGTGTTGCACCACTCTACTAACATCCCTCCTCAAATGAGGCCAATAGAATCTATCACTAACTACAACAATCATCTTATCTTTGCCCAGATGACTAATCAATTCACCTCCATGTAGATAACAAATCAACTTTTCTCTTAATGAAGACTCAAGCATACACAGTTGATTCCCTTTTATTAAATAGTTGTCATGGACATGAACATCATCACAAGGTTGCTTACTCGTACACCTTTCCCAAGTCTCCCTAAAATCTACATTAGCCTCATATAATTCCTTCAATTGTTTAAATGCTACAATATCAATAGATAAGGTGATCATAAGATTGACCCTCCTACTTAAAGCATCAGCTATTTTATTCTGCACACCTAATTTATGTCTCGGCCTAAAAGGAAACTTTTGCAAGAACTAGATACACCTCGCATGTAGGTCCTTACTAATTCTATTTTGGTTATTCAATTTTTAAGTGCATCACAATCTGAATATAAGACAAATTCCTTACCAGCTAAACAATGTTCTGAAGTCCTCAAGGCATACATAATCAAATAAAATTCTTCATCATACGTAAACTTATTCCTCCTAGAATTACATAGTTTTTCACTAAAAAATGAAATGGGTCTCTTTTCTTGAGATAACACAGCTCTTATACTAATCTTACTTGCACCACAGTCTACCTCAAACAGCTTGTCAAAATCGGGTAGGGCTAAGACGGGTGCACTATATAGCTTCTCCTTCAACACAACAAAATTAACTTCAACTTCCTCATTCCATTGAAATTTCCTTGTCTTCAAACATTTAGTCATAGGTGCTGCAATAGTGCTAAAATGTCTAATAAATCTTCTGTAAAAACTAGTCAACCTTAGGAAACTTCGCAACTCAATGACAATTTGTGGACTAAGCCATTCTCTAATAGCCTTCACCTTCTCTTCATCCAATTGTATCCCATCACTACTAACTACAAAGCCTAAAAACAACTTTTTCAATAGGAAAATACACTTCTTCACATTCACATACAGCTTGCTCTCTTTCAAGAAAAACAACACTTCCCTCAAATGCACTACATACTCCTCCTCAGATCTACTATATATGAGGATATCATCAAAATAGACAACAACAAAGCGACCAATGAAAGGTTTCAATACTTGGTTCATGACTCTCATGAAAGTGCTCGGTGCACTATTAAGGCCAAAAGGCATGACCAGCCACTTATACAAGCCCTCTTTGGTCTTGAAAGCAGTCTTCCACTCATCTCCTAGCTTGATCTTGATCTAATGATAGCCATTCTTCAAATCAATCTTTGAAAATATGATAGCTCTACTCAATTGGTCTAACATATCTTTCAGCCTCGGAATTAGGGAGTTACACCCAATGGTAATTTTTTTTATAGCCCTACTATCCACACACATCCTCCAACTCCTATCTTTCTTTGGGGTCAATAAAGTGGGTACAACACATGGGCTCATGCTCTCCTTAATGAAACCCTTCTAAATCAACTCCTGTACCTTTTCTTTTAATATTTCAGTCTCCTTTGGGCTTATCCTATAATGTGGAAAATTTAGCAAACTAACATTAGGAATTAAATCAATGTGGTGTTGTATGTCCCTTATGAGAAGTAAACCCTCTAGTAAGTTATCGAGTAGCACCTCGTTGAACTCATCCAACAAACCTCAAATACTATCAGCACCTCCTTAGCCTTCTCACCTTATCCATTATCAATACCTCTTTCACAATCAGTGTGTATACAATCTAGGACTCATTCATAGTATCCTCCATCTTTTCTTCAAACTATGTAATTATGAGAAAAGAGCATCCTTCTACCTTAGAAGGCTTGGGAAGATTTGCTAGCTTCAAAGGCAAAAGAGTAAACTTCAACCTATCCTTCCCCAACCTATACACATTCTCCCTACCTGCATGCTAGGCGTTAACATCATACTACCAAGGTCTACCAAACACAAATGGCATCCGCATCTATTATATCAAAATACACTTCATCCCAATATTTCCCTATGGAAAAAGGTAATTTATAGCGCTCTCTGACCCCAATCTTTTCTATTGCCTTGATCTACCCAATGGCTTATGGGTTGGGATGCTTCTCAACAAGTAATTGCAATGCTTGGACAACTTCCCTGCCTGTAATATTTTCACAACTACCACTATCCATTATCAATTCAAAGATCCTCCCCTCATTGGTACATCTGGTGTAGAACAACTAATACCATTGACTTTGCTCCTCTCACTTTGGTGCCAGCATCAATTTCCTGATTACATAAGTCTGCTTGCCATATTCATCCTCCTCCTTATAGTACTCATGACCCCCATCAGGCTCACAATTAATCCCATCTTCCTCATCTCTCTCCACTATATTAACTGCTCTTATGTTGGGACATTCATTTGATCGATGCCCAGGTTAATTGCAACGGTAACGCTTCCCCAATATCGGCTTTACATATGAATTGTTTTGTCTTTGTGTTTCTCTTGTTTCAATGGGCTTCTTGCTTATGGATCTCTCTTCTCTATTTTCAATAACTACCCCTAGCAATTCAAATTTAAGCCTACTCTTCTCAACTACAAACCTACTTAGACCTTCAACCTTGAACCTCCTACTGCCACTTCAACCCTAAACCTCCTACTACCACCATCAAACCTACTACTCCTTTCCTATAGTATCAATTCAGCCCTCGGGGCCATGTTCATAGCCTCATTCAATGTATATAGAACATGTACTCGAATTTTGTCCTTAATCTACAATTTCAAACCATCTAAGTAGCTAGTCATCTATTAGCCCTCACTCTCCCTCAAGTCATTCCTCTTAGCCAATCAAATGAATTCCGCAATATACTCATGGAAAGTTCTCTATCCCTGGCGACACCTCTAATACTGTTGGAATAGAATTTGCTCATAGTTGAGAGGTAGGAAATCCTGCTACAATAACTGTTTCATTCTATACCATGTTCTCACAAGTTACTTACCCTCATGATACCACCTACTCTAGAGCCTCTCTCACCAAGTTGAAGCACCACTTTCAATCTACAAGCTACTAATTTCACTCTCCTTTCCTCAAGTATTTCCATATATTCAAAAAATCTATCTATTTTAGTAATCCAATCAATAAAATCTTTAATATTTAAATTATCATTAAAGCTGAGAATGTCGACCTTTAGCTTGAACTCTCCATTGTCTCTAAATTCACATCCACCATGATATCTCTTGCACCTACCACCATCACCACCTCTCCTAAGTGGTCACTCTTCCCCAAACAACACCTGGTCTTCCTCATCTGAATTGTCATCATACATCTATAATCCATGATTTGCAGCTACAAGTCTACTAATAGGATCGCCACATGCATACTTTGCCCTAGGTCGAATCCCAACACCATTCCTATCTCTATTGGCATCAAATCCCATTGCATCGAAATACTCGATCATGTCATCAAAGCGCTATTCTAAACACCGAAATCTCTTATCCATGGTATTCAACACCACCCTTTGATCCTGTAATTCAATTCACAAGGCTTCCATATCCCAAGCAACATCCAGAACATGACTACCTACTAAACGGCTATCTCTTAACATCATGGTAAGAATTTCCTACTTCGATGCCATTTGATGCAACGAGTTACTGTGTTTACATAAGATCAATCAACGATTAATCTAAGAAATTGCAGAGAGTGACAAAGTTCTTTCTCTTAAAAACGTCTCAAGTTTGTAATATGTGATAAACTATTCCAAAAACAAAAATAACAATATAAAAAAAAAAAAAAATCATGGATCAGCACAACCTTCAGCACAAGCATGTAGAATCCTATGTCACTTTTTGTTTGGACACCCTTAGCATGCCCATAAGCACGAGCATGTAAGCAACCGCGCTCCTCAACATACCCCTTGACATAGGCATGCAAGTAGGCATGTTGACCTACACAGTTTTCCATTTCTTTCTCCACGTACGTGCAAGCAACCGTGCTCCTCGACACGCCCCTTGACATGGGCATAGAAGTGGGCATGTTAGCCATCTTTTGCTCCATCTTGCTTTGCATCACTCTTGCTTTAGACAAAGGCATAGCTTCAATAGGATCCTATGAGGTGCACAACATGTGAGAAACCAGTCATGATTAACCTCTTATATTTGGTGTTAATTACACACACACACACTCTACTTCTATCCCTTAGCTCCTCTTTTAAGTTTTTATCTTGTGTATTCCATCTTAATTATGGTTCCATTCTAACTATTCTCTAAGATTTATATTCTAAGTTTAGTGTAGTAGAATCTAGTGCTTTAGTCACTAAATTAAATTCCATATAGTAATCATATCTGTAGGAATCCAGAAGATATATATCTTCAAATCTCTAATCCTAATTTATTGTTAAGCTTATTTTAACTAATAGAATTAAAATTGATTCACACACTAGTATGTATGCTTAGGCGAAACCATGATCAATCAAAGCCGATTGATTAGTAAAAGTAATCAAAGCCATGTGTCGTGTATAAGCCAGAATTTAATCAATCCTTAGTTGTATAGTTTCATGCTACAGCTGAATGCATAATTGAAGACTTATAGTGGTTTGAAAGATAATTCCAAACCCCAATTCCAAAGTTCTCCGCAATTGACGTATTTTGACAAGCTTAACTAAAACTTCTACTTTTTAGGTTCAAGTCAGATGCGCATTACGCTATCTATGTAGTTAGGCTTTAATTTGCCCCAGCCACAAATAGCCACATGGATGAGGAAAATCAACTGTCTAAATTAAACGACCCCTTATAGCACTTGAACCAATCATCTTCTTCCTTCATTTTAATCCATTGTGGTTTTTTCTAAAGAAAAGAAAAAAAAAACCTAAAGTAACAATACTATTCCTCTTTGCATATTAAGACTGATTAGACTATTTTCAAGTTTGGTTTAGTTAAAAAATCAATGGAAAACAATGACAATTTAAAAAAGAAAAAAAAATCGTCTATAAAATATTGGGACTAAATTAAAATATGAAATTCAATCAAATAAAATTTAAAACTGTAAATGTTAATTATAATAAAAGAACGGAAATTGCCATTAGAAATTAAAGGGCCGATAGCCATTGCTCCTTCGAGACTAGAAGCTTAAGTTCTATACCATTTCCATTCTGAGTTTTAGAAGAAACGACAACGCCCCAAAACAGTTTTGCTTCTTGATTTTTATAGTGGATGAATTTTTATTGCCAATATTTCACTGATTATTCAATTAAACCAAACTTGAAAACGGAATTGTGTAAAAAGAGGAATGATATTGTTACTTGAAAAAAGTGATTATTAATGGAGATGGGGAAACAGGATGAGGAGGGATTTAATTATAATTGTTGATTTTTCTTAATCAACATGACAATATTTAGAGACGCTAAAAAAAGGAAATGGAGAGGACTCAAATTCCCGGACAAAGACTACATCCTAGTAGGCTATTAGAAACTAGAGATTGGTGGCCTTTATGAGGCGGAGAGGGTCGCTAGATAAGTTCTTATAAGAAGGGTCCTTTAGCAAAGAGGAGACAAAACCCAATTGAATTATATAGTGGAAAAGGAAGACATCGTGCACTTAAGAGGGATCGAAATCAAGTGAAAGAAGCTAAGCATTGATGGAATGGTCATACTAGAGACAAGATTCAGGCCGCACCGGCTCGAAACCAACTCGGACCTACCAGTTTTTAGGTTTAAAAAATATGATTTGAGATCAATCTAAGATTTCATAATTCTGGATTGGTTCATATGAATTCATCCGAATTTTTTTTTTTTTTTTTTTTTACATTTTATCAATTCAGTTGGTAAACTAGCTATCCCAAATCGGTTCACAAACCATGAACTAGCGAACCGATTCAGGCCAAATTGCTAGTTCAACCTAGTCCATCCGAGGTCATACAATAATAAGGTGAAGCTTTCATTGAGAGTACGATCCGAATTTTCGGTTTTGCTAAATAGAAAAGGAAAAGTTAGACATTCTCCCGTTTAAACTATGATTTATGAGCCTTGTATCGGGGGCTCACTTTTTGAATAAATATGAAACTCAAAAGAGTGGAAGTTAGCATGGACTCTCAATTAGCAGAACTATTGTTGAATAATGATGTTAACTTCCATAACAAATTTGCTTTGTACATGCAAAAGAGGTGTTAATGTTACTGAATAAAGACTTATGATACGTTTTTAATCTTAGAGGAAGTTAGCATTTTTTTTATTTAATTTTGTTTATTGCAGTTTACGAATGCCTCTCTTAAAATAAATAAATAAAAACGAATTCGTATACGATGTAAAAGCGAACCACAAAAATACTAGTTTTCCAATAATGCCATCAGTGCAATTGTTGGCCATCTTCGCATGCCAAATCTGAAAATATTGTCACGAAGTTAAAACTTATTAAGAGTTCACTTAACAAACTTCGTCAATTTTAATATGTGGCACAAAAGTAGTAAGACCTTGAAGTTTTTTTTTTTTTTTCCTCTAAATACCTTAAATAAAATGTGAAAATTCACGTGAAATAAACGGTGTGGTATGGAATAATACGTTTCCCCGGAATTTTATTTTTTTTTTTTTATGTTCCACTCTTAGCATTTATATTTTGTTTGGCATGAGAGAAGAAAAAAAATATATATATAAAAGAGGATAGAATTAATTTCTTTACACGTGCTTGAATAATTGAAGGAAGAAAAATAAAAAGAATCTTAATGATGAATCATGAAGCAACGGCGGTCAAACTCTATGGATGTACCAATGGACGTCAGAAAATGGGTAGGATTTCCATGTAATCGCAAGAAAAACATGTGTGGACTTAACCCGCCCAAAACATTTAATTCCACAGAGAGAGAAAACATTGCAGCACAAATTACACTCAGCCCAAAATTCGTCCATGTGGTCGACAAGGTTTTATGTGATAGTAGAAAATTTAAAAGAACATTGTGGCATCGTTTTAATAAATAATTTAAAAATAAGAACATAAAGAAGTAAGTAAAAGTAATTATAAAAACAAGTGAACAACCGAAAAAAATTAGAGAAAAGTAGATGCTCCTAACTACTTTGAATCAAGTAATTATAAAGACTACGGCTACCTTCAATCAAGGTAAGTTGGTGACGCAGCGCGGAAGCTAAAACGAAACGAATCCGAAATTGGATTGGTTTCACACAACAAAGACACACGCTTTGATGCAAATTAGGTTGCGCATAACCCGATAATTGGAGAAAACTCTCTCTCAAAGTGTATTCAAATGTATATCCAAACGTAACCCTAATCTATCTGACAAAAGAGTATTTATATGGCCCCGTAAAATATCTAAAAGGAGAAAATCTAAGCGTACACGTGGAAATAAATAGTAACATACACGTCTATAAATTGTCGCATACACGGCCGTGCCTCCAGGCCGTGTATGCTTCTAGGCAAGTGACAAGCCTAGTACACGGTCTCATACACGGCCGTGCCTCGAAGCCGTGTATGATTCTGTGAAAGTTCCGCAAGCCGTGTCCCAAGCCGTGCCGGGAACCGTGTCAGCCTCTGTGGGATACTCGATCGTTATACACGGTCACGATACACGGTCGTGTGTGGGGCCGTGTATACTTCTGTGGAAATCTGTCTGAGGACACGGTCGCGAAGCACGGTTGTCTCCTAGCCGTGTAAGGAAGCCGTGTATACGTCTGTGGCTCTAAGTTGGATACACGGTCTATATGCACGGCCGTGTGTCCAGGCCGTGTGTCCCCTGTCTCCATCATTTATAGCACGGCCGTGTGTTCAGGCCGTGTGTCCCCTGTCTCCATCATTCTCCCCCACCAATGGAGAACTCGACCCCGAGTTCTCATCCGGATATAGAGGAGTATCATCGGCATGAAAAGGTGACAAGTCCGCTACATTGAAAGTGCAAGATATATTCATATCTTTCGGGAGTTGTACAACGTATGCGTTGTCATTGATTTTGGCCACTATTTTGTAGGGCCCATACTTCTTCGGCTGCCACTTGCTATATGTACCCACGGGGAAACGTTCTTTCCTTAAGAACACCATCACTAAGTCTTCCACGTCGAATAGCTTCTTCTTCCTATGTCTGTCGGCGGCTTTCTTATATCGCTCATTCACTTTCTCAATTTGTTCTTTGATTTTCGACGCCACTGTGTGGTACTGTTCCACCAAGTGCTTTGCTGCTACGTAGGTCTCCTCACCTTTGGGAATGGAAACTAGGTCCAGCGCATGAGAAGGTGCTTTGGTATAGGCCATTGGAAAAAGTGATCCTCCAATAGTCCTATGGATGGAACGGTTGTACCTCTTCATGTATCTAGAAAATAGGTTCAACCTCTTCTCATTGTCAGCTTTAGAATTGACATCCAAATACTTTCCAGTCAATGATCTACCACCCAATGGAGAATGACAAAGGAGGCCTATGTTGCGAATTTTCAGATGGCGTCCTTCAACTAGATTCATTTCAAATCGAGCTCTAACAGGCAAACCATAGCTATTCTGCATGCTAACAATCTTTGGAACCCCTTCAGCTTTAGAAGCTTGAACAAACCCCGTTATTCCACATGTAGCCTCATTTGAAACACCAATGTAGCGATCCTTTCCTTCATTGATAACATCTTGTAGGGCCTGTAACTGCTCAACAAAAGGCACACTTGTCTGCCACTTTGAAAAATCATATGAGTACTCACCAAACAGTGGAACATAGCAATCTGACCAATGAATTGGCAGCAAATCAATGTCGTTAGCTCCAAGTCTCTTAAGGCTTTTCTCGACACTCTCTTGGATGTTAGCAGCATCAACCCGTAAAACCTTTGCATTTTCACGAATATAGCTTGACCTTTTTGAATAACTACAAACTTTGGTTACCACTATGGCCTTGTCATGTAGTTGAGACTTTAACCAGCTACCAATATAACGACTTGTTTTTCCTTGAGTTTCTTTCTCCGTTGGAATTGGATAAGCCTCAATAGTGTCCAAAGTATTTGTGCCACTCTCAAATGCATAACTGAGAATGTCATGAGCTTCTTTCTCTCTATTTTGTCCTCCATAAGTCATCTCTAGCGTTTCCTCTGGTTTGAAGTACAAGTTTTTGGGTAAAACATTAAACTTTACACCCTTAATCTCCTTCATTGGTGCAATGATTATGCTCAGAGTATCTCCAGCCTTCGACTCTTCAGTCACCGTCATCTCCGGCTCGTCATTCAACAAAGGCAAGTCCACAGTAGCTTCCTCACCAACACAATTTTCATAGGCTTCCACTGCTTTTCCACTGCCTCCACTATCATCAATCAATGTACGATGATCTTCAAAGGTTGAGTTTTCATCTTATTGGACCATCTCCTCTTTAAACACTTCCGGAATTAAATTTACAAGCTTAGGTGTTTGTGGAATTTCTTGAGGGAGAATTCGCTCGTAATCAAGGGGAAAGAACTGTTGTTCTAACAAGCATTGCATCATAAACCAAGTCCTTACCGGATCTTTACCCTCAAGGCGTCTTAACCCCTGGAGTCGTTCCCACCAATACAACGCATCACCCCACAAACGACTCTCCACTAACTCTATCTTCATTCCCTCTGAAACCCTCATATGGTAAAAGAATCTTTCTATGTTCTCTACCCAAACCCAAAACTCATCTAGACTCTCGGAACCATCAAACTTCGATACAACATATTTAAATTGAGAAAAGATTTCATCTTTATACCTGTAGTCACATCGGTTGTACCGTCTTATGTTACCATGGCCTCTTCTCCTAGGCAGATTATTAAAAATCTCGTCTTCATCATCCGTATCATAAGTAACAGAATTGTTCCTTGGATCGCCTTCCGGTCGTCTCCAATAGATCTGCCTGCTACTGTTGGTATTGGATCGATAGATCAGAGCCTCACGACGTTGTTCCTCTCGCCGGATTTTCTGACCCATGGTTTCCTCTACCACCCTTCGTATTGGTTGCCCGTAACGTAGGACTTCCGTACCTCGAACACCGTCAAGAATATGATCGCCGTCAACACCGTCGTTAGCCGACATCTCCGCAGGAAATTACCTTGCTCTGATACCAACTGACGCAGCACGGAAGCTAAAACGAAACAAATCCGAAATTGGATTGGTTTCACACAACAAAGACACACGCTTTGATGCAAATTAGGTTGCGCACAACCCGATAATTGGAGAAAAATCTCTCTCAAAGTGTATTCAAATGTATATCCAAACGTAACCTTAATCTATCTGACAAAAGAGTATTTATATGGCCCCGTCAAAAATCTAAAAGGGGAAAATCTAAGCGTACACGTGGAAATAAATAGTAACATACACGTCTATAAATTGTCGCATACACGGCCGTGCCTCCAGGCCGTGTATGCTTCTGGGCAAGTGACAAGCCTAGTACACGGTCTCATACACGGCCGTGCCTCGAAGCCGTGTATGATTCTGTGAAAGTTCCGCAAGCCGTGTCCCAAGCCGTGCCGGGAACCGTGTCAGCCTCTGTGGGATACTCGATCGTTATACACGGTCACGATACACGGCCGTGTGTGGGGCCGTGTATACTTCTGTGGAAATCTGTCTGAGGACACGGTCGCGAAGCACGGTTGTCTCCTAGCCGTGTAAGGAAGCCGTGTATACGTCTGTGGCTCTGAGTTGGATACACGGTCTATATGCACGGCCGTGTGTCCAGGCCGTGTGTCCCCTGTCTCTATCATTTATAGCACGGCCGTGTGTTCAGGCCGTGTGTCCCCTGTCTCCATCAGTTAGCCTGCCTTCTTGCTACAATGAGGCATAGCTTCAACAGGACCATATGAGGTGCGTAGCATGTGACATATAGTATAGTCAGATATGTATGCTTAGCTGAAACCACAATCGATCAAAGGCGATTGATTAATAAAAGTAATCAAACCCCAAAAGGGACCAAGTCACAATGAGTGTTGACCTTTAACCAATCCTTAATTATGCAGTTTCATGCCAAAGTCGAATGCATAATTGAAGATTTATAGTGGTTTTCGAAAGTTAAAATGGAAATATTTATCGTTAATGCCCTCCGGTTAAGTATATTTGGTAGTATCTCATGTTGTCCACAAGTGCCAAAGCTACATGTAGAGCTGACCACAATCATATACGATTCATATTGTAACGAGACTTGCATTAACTGCTCGTCTCATTGGGCTGAAGTGTTGTTCTTCTAATTAATGGGCACCGTATAAAAGTTTATATAAGCTAACTGATTAGCTTCATCAGGCCTTGGTTAAAAAAAAGATGATCCCAGAGGCCCCATTTCCAATGTTTCCAGGCAATTGATGTATTTTGACAAGCTAACCTAACACTTGTAATTTGTAGATTCTTGCCAAAAGTCAGATGCACATTACATTATCTATGTAGTTAAGCTTTAATTTCAGGCTTGATTTTGTGATGTATTCTTTTGATGATGAGCCACTAGTGCATTAAATACAATAAATAAATGCATATATGCTTAATTATGTGTCTATGCTTATAAGCTTTAATTGACTGATACTTTTTGGGGTTATCTAGATAATGGTTGTACTATTTATGCAGTATTTGCTAATTTTTCAGTTAAAATCATAGTGTGATGTAGATATATCATAAAGTATGATATATCACTTATAAATGATATATTATACATTATGTAATATGATATGTGATAATAAAATTATGATACATTATATATAATATAACGATAAATATATTAGATATAGCATTCAAACTTCTGCGAATTTTTCTCATTTTTATCATTATTTAGACCTCTTGCTTGTATTGGGGACAAAAAAGAAAGAATGAACGAAAGAAATGTCTTCTCCATTTGATTTTCCATTGATTATTACCGTGAAGTTTTACGGACATATCTCTGTCATTAATTATTTTTGCGATGCTGCAATGCTTTGGAAAGGTGTAAAATTAGTTTTCCAATTTGTATTGCTTTTCTAATTTAGTTTTAGTCTGACTGAAAATTTCAAGAAAATTTAATGGATATATATAATGACGGACTTACATGGATTCATTTAAAGAGAAATCTTAGAAGTTGAAGAAGTTACATAGTAGAAGTATTAACTTTTACATAATGAAAACAATTACAAGTCATCTTATATAAATGAATATCAAAAGTTCAATTAATTATTGGGAAAATTACAAGCAAGGACATCAATATTTGAGATTAAGTTCAAATAAAGAATCAAATTTTTAAGTGATTAAAAATAAAAAATCAATATTAAGCTAAATGGTTAAAATAAATAATCAAATTTTTAAATAGTTAAAATAGATTATCAATGTTATATTTAAGTTATTCAAATAGTAAATTAATTATCATTCTATAAACATACTAAGTAGTTCAAATCAAATATCTATTACTATTTTTAGTAACATCATAATAGGATCTTTTATTTAAATTACTTAGCGTTGTCTTAATCCTTTTATTTTAATTATTTAAAAGTTAAATCTTCTATTTGAACTTGATTTTAAATGTTGATTCTCTCACTTATAATTTTCTCGTTAATTATTTTAGATTCTAGGTAAATCTTTTATATTCTTTATATTTATGCTAAACATCAATTAAATTTAAAATGTATTACCTGTTGCTGTCGGGATGGTTTACACGTGACATGTCCTACCACGGTGATGAAAAATGAATGAGCTAACCTGAAAGCAGTAGAAGATATCATCAAACCATAAAATGTTAAATAAAGAAATGACAAGAGAAAAGAAAAATAATGAAAGTGGAAAGAGCACGACAAATTTATGTGTATAATTTGGCAGTGGGTTTAAAAGGGTCAATTCATATTTATGCATTTGATAAATTTATATGAATGGTGAATTATATAATTTTACTCGTCAATTCAACTTCATAATAGATTCGATAAGTAAAAGAACCTTCTAATATACTAATATATTAAAAAAAAGATTTTATTTCTTTAAATAATTCAATATATAAATAATTATATGTTTATGTTTTAGATAATAGTCAAATACAATATATTGTGAACCATAAAACCACTAATAGATACCAAGTCTCATGATGTAGGAACACATTGCAAACTCCATACTCCACTTATAAGTTATAACCACCAAAAGGTTATGGAACATCAAATGTCACTATGCTACAATAATCAACACAATCCAATAAACTAAGAGATAAAGTAATGCAGCAAGATCTTAACACAAACATCATCTATGGACTCTAATATAGTGCACATCCAACTCACATGCAATCTAATTTATACTCCACTGACACCAAGCACGTCTAGTTTTTATCATTGCCCCTATGCACAAAGCAATCTATGCAAGCTCATAAATCTAGAACTAATCTTCCTACAACTATACATGGGGCATGCTCAGGGAATTCATTCCTTTATACCTATCATCCTCTAACTCAACTATCATCACTCCACTAATTGTTTTACTCTTACCATTTAGATATAACATTAGTTTTGCCCATGAAACTCTTGTTCTTAATCCCAGTTGCTACAAGCAAACCTTTGTCTTCATCAAATTGTTTAATGTCATGCTTTAATCTTTAGTGCATAGACTATAAACCTCAAATTCCTAATCTCTTGATGTTGTTACCAACTCTTATCACACACTACTAACCAAGATTTCGTTATATTACCACTAAACTTTAGCCAATCTGTTACATCAATTTCAACCTGTAGCCATCACAACTTTAACTTTTTTTTTCTTTTTTTTTGCCAATCTCAACTTTCTCAATCTTTATTTCCATACAAGTCTATTAGGATATGTACAATCCTATTACCACCACTTTGTGAAGGATCTTATCTAAATTTCCCATTATAAGTCATAGAACATATATATAAGAGATAAGCAAGTAGAAAAAGAGAATATTACATATAACATTTAATGAGGAGAGCCCTATCGCATTGCAGGTGAAAAATAGGAATAGGATTGTAAATGAACTTACTAGCTTAATAACATAATATAGGGTTTTTACAACCACTTTGATGCAATACTACAAAAACTAAGTTCCCTGAGATTTACATGTCAATCTCCCAAATTAACTCTATCAAATGCACATAACAAAATATATTTAGTTACAAGAAACTCCAAATCTCTAACTCGAAAAAGGAAATAATTTAAGTGCCAAGAAAATACAAAATTGAAAATTGCCACAAACCTTACAAAACCTAACATTTGACTATGACCTTAAACGGTTAACCACAACCTATTGGTGGTTAACACTTAATAGCATCCCATTAGCGATCAATCACAACCCAATAGAAACCTCTCCCACTCTGCATCTTGAGCTATTGCTTTACTTTTTGTTGATTTCTTTACTTATCCATACTCAAAAACCCAAGTCTTGTGTAAATTAACTCATTAAAAAAATTTAAAATTTTCAATACCTCGTTCTAAATACTAGAAAGGTAAAGGAACCACATCGGATGGTTTCCAAATGGAATAACTTTTAGTTGCTTATCACATATTCATGGAAAGAATGTCTTCAACAATATAAGTAGAGAGAAGACGATCAAAGTCATCAAAAACCCATTTGAAATCCACCAATGATTAAAATAAAACAAGAAAGAAATATAAATATAAATATAAAAAATAAACATATAAGATCTTGATGACAAATCATATAAGAGAGATGACCTTGAGAGCAATCGATCAAACCTTATCAAAGTGATAACCTTGTGAATTTTTTTATTTAAAGTTATCTAAAGCTTCAAGAACTTTATCATCAAGGACAATAGGGACAAAAAAATAACTTGAAGAATTTAAGATCTAATTTAATATGTTTTTCTTGAATAGGCCTTTCATCTCCAATGATAAGAAAGTGAGAGAAGGCTTTTCTATATATGTCTATAAACTTAGAGTCTTACTTATTTGATTGCTAGGATGTCTACATGCCTTTTTTTTTTTTAAATAAAAGCCAGTATGGCTGTTCTTTTTATTGATTCCTTCAAAAAGACCTTACAGTTAAGCAGTATTTAGTAATACTGTACAAAAAAGACATTCCTCCAACTGGAGGAAGTAAACAAAGGAGCAGTAGGTTAGCTTGTGATGGGAGCTATCTAGTTCTAATGTATGGACATCCAGCAATATCCAGAAGGTAGATGCCTTTGAGCTGTCTGGGGAGATCCTACCAGCGCACGATAGTGGTACTATCAAATTGAGTTGCATGGTGAGAAAGGCCTGCCGCTAGAGCATTTGTTTCGCTGTATACATGGACAACAGATGTTGATAGTAGCTGCATCAGGTTTTTTGCTTCCGTTATTTTAAGGAATAGTTGCCACGGACACTCTATACCTTCTTGAAGATAGGATACTAGTGACTTGTTGCTGGTTTGGATCTGTATTGGGGAGATATTGTTGGTAGCACATGAGTGTAGGCCGAAGAGGATACCCTCCAGTTCTATAGATATTGCCACTGATGTGTCCATTACACATTTCATGTTTGAATGTATAAACGAACCATCGTTCCGTCACAAAGTATAAGCCCAAGCCGCTCTCTCCGGATTTTTTGAAACAGCGGAGTTAATGACATAACCTGCTAAGGGTCTCAACCATTTGATGGTTTTTCTTGTTTTCCCCTTTACCTCCAAGATGGTTGCGAAATGGTTCTTTACCTAACTTCAATTAATTTGGTTAAGTCAGTGGATCCTAATCTCACGATTCTCTTCGATCTTGTGTAAAAATTTAGAGAGAGAGAGAGAGAAATTAATGGTAAGCATCAATGCTTAGGCAAATCTTTTTTTTTTTTTTCAAATGCAAAGTCCTTATGCAATCTACCTATAAGTTTATACAGAAGTTTATTAATTATACCTCACGAGCTGTAATATTATTTATTAATTTGCCATTATCATCAAAAAATCATAATATACACAACTCCAATCTTTTGCTCTTGCATTAATAGTTAGATTAGAAGATTTTACACAATAACATTTGAGCTAAATAACGGGAGCCCCTACCATACTGATTTCGAGTAATAATAAATGAAATCATTGTGGGCCAACTCTACGTTCTCACATGTTGAATTTACATGCTTGCATTATTTGGGCCTTACTACTTTCACTGTTTTTCTAACATCTAAAGGGTTACGATATATATTATAAACCAAATAGAAGGGCAACTACTAAAGTCTTTTCCCTCTTTTACCATAATACTCTAATAAATGTGCGACCGTGTATAAGAATCAAATACAGCAAATTACTAAATGCAAAAAAGCAATAGATATCAGCCGCATTTGTTGAAAAAAAGATGTATTCAGAGATGTTATTCAACTCAACTACAAAGTATTACATTTCACTATGGCACTTATCTCAAGTGTATAATCTTTTTTTTTAAATAAAAAATGAGATGATTATAAATACAACCCTAAAGCTATTAATTATATATGGATAGGTTTTTATAATATTCAAAATATAACTCCATCTCTCTATTACTATTTAATACATGTATATACCATCAAATTGTCATTAAAATTTTAAAACCATTCATGATAGACAATAAGAAACTTTTTTGTAACAGTTTAGAAATATATATACATTTTTAAAAAGATATAGAACTGTAAACAATTGAGGTAGTGATATTTGATGGTTGAGTAACATCCTAGGTACACCCATTCAACACGCATCGAATGAAACTTACAAAGAAATTTGCCTTCACCTTTACCTCCATGCACGTGTTTGGCACCTGGTTTCTTATGTAAGACAATAATTTCCCCTCAAGGGCACTTCTATGCGATATAATCTGGTTACTGACATTACCACGTATCCGTAAACACTCCATCTTTCCAGTTATATCTTAATTAATTCATATTTAACATACTGACCAAGCACGGACAAGGGTTTTCATGATCATATGTTGCTTAATAATCACTATCTAGGATAAGTTTTTGTCAGATTTAAGGTGCCATTTTTTACCAAAATGGGAAAATCTGTCGAAAAGGGTGTGACGTGAAGGAGTTATAGTGGTGCAAGTGGTTTTCCTTCTTCTTCAACGTTTTCCCAAAGTTGAACTGAGGTGAAGCGGGTAAGATATTGGTGATTTTGGGAGATAAAGTGCGATGTGGAAGAGGAACAATGGCTGTGTATACTTCATGAAGTTTTCTATCTTTGTTTTTTCCTAATCTCTAGTAAATGATATTTCACGATTGAAATCGATATTAAATTTGCACGATTGACAACAATTTGGAAGATAAACTAATATGTTATATAGATAAATTAATAATGAATTAGTAAAAGTTTGATATATAAAAATATAAATTATATTTTTTTTAAATAAATATGTTATCACTATCATATATTTAATAAACATCTTAAACATGTATTAGTCTTTCAATTTTTTTTTTCCTTCTCCAGGATGAGAGTGGATTTGTGGGCCGATCATCCAAAAGAACACGTCTGCTGTGGACCCTCCAAAATTGACATTATGAATTGGGTTCGTGCATGTGATAATAAGTGAGGGAAAGGCAAACTGGGGAACGTTTGCTTTCTACAATTACATTTTTTCCCTTAATATTGATCGCAAGGAAAAAGTTAATTAGTGCCACGGTTACACCTATTAAGAGGACAATGAAAGATTATAATTTTAATTTTTTAATATAAAGTATATAACCAATAGTAAAATAGAAAAAAGTTTTTATATTCTTTTAATGAATGCCTCTCTTAGAAAGAATGAAAACAAATTTACACATGAAGTAAAAGCAAACTAGAAAAATACTAGTTTTCCAATACCATCAGTATATGTAAATCGAATGGTGCAATTGTTGGCCATCTTTGCATGCCAAATCTAAAAGTATTGTCACGAAGTTAAAACTTATCAAGAGTTCATTTAAAAAACTTTGTCAATTTTAATATGTGATACAAATTAGTAGGACCTAAAGAATTTTTTTTCCCTAAATGTCTTAAATAAAATGTAAAAATCCATGGGGAATAAAGAGTTAGGCTTGGTGGTTTTACTATAAGAATTTAGAGGATTCATTCATATAACAATTTTTTGTGAAATAAAGGGTGTGGTGTGGAATAATACGGTTTCTTGGAAAAAAAAATTAAGGCTTGATGCAATCAAAGTGTTAAAATTATCCAATATTTTCATAATTAGATTCCAATATGAAGCCACTTTCCTATATGATAAAGTTGTTAAGATAGATAATCTAAAGAATTACCTATCTTTTACTCCTACAAATAAAAACACTTCAAAACCCAAAGCCATTATTTTTACTAGCTAATATCTACCACTGTTAATATATATATATATATATATATAATATATAATATATATATATATAAAATATATATATAATATATATATATATTATATATATATATATACTTTGTTTGCCATAAAGGAAGAAATTAAAAGAAAACAATATGAGAGGAAAGGATGTAAATGGAAGGAATTATGAAAAAAAATTGATTAATTCAAATGCATTTGGAAAATGGAGAGAAGAAAAGTGGAAGGAATCTTAATCATTATATAAGACAAAATAAAATATAATATATAATTATTAAAATACCCATTAAAAAGATCGATAAAAAGTAATATAAAAAACAAATAAGTCATTGTAAAATTTTTTTTTTTCCTTTTCTTTCTCTTTCTCTCCAATTTGAAGTGATAGAATGACGTGCGGCTCAAATAAATGATTCCCCTCATTTTCCTTTTCCTTCCTTAACCCCAAATGATGGAATTCCAATACTTTCTCCTCACTTTCCTTCCTTCCCCGTTCCCTCATTCCAAACATAGGTTTAATTAGTTGGAGAGAGAAATGACACACGTTAACAGCAACCTAGAACTAGTCCCTATTTCAATGATTGAAATAGGAGGCCAACACAAATTCTATGGATGTATAAAATAAGAGGCAATACCAGACAACTTCAAGTGACCCACATCATAAGTTGCTATAAGCATCTCAGCTGTAACAATGGACGTCGAAAATGGGTTAGATTCCCATGTAACCCCAAGAAAAACAATATGTGGACTCGACCCGCCCAAAATATTTGACTCCACATAGAGAGAAAACATCGTGGTACAAATTACATGCAACGCAAAATTCGTCCCATGTGGTCAACAAGGTTTTGCATTTTGTGCTAGATGTCATAAACCTTTGGTATCAATTTAATCTCTAAGTCAATCCATATTGGATTAGTCATTGTTTAAGGTTGATTATAAGACTATTAATTGGCTGACTAGGGTTTAGCTTTTCGCCAAGTTAGGCTTTCTACAAGTAATTTAGTCAATAACATAATAAACTTTGACTATGAGAAGTTCCAAGATGACTAATCCCAAAGAAAATAAAAAAACTTGAACTTAACGAGTATGAATTTCATAATGAGTTTAACAAAAGGAAGGATTAAAAAATAGATCAAGCAGAGATACAACTTGGGTATATCCTTGCTAAGTTCTATTAGGGTTTTAAATTATTATCCGTTGCTTTACTGTACATAGACAGTAAAGATCTACGATGAATGGTAGGCTAGGTTATGCCATCTTCGGATGATCTTGGATTGGGATGAAAATATCAAGACACGCATATGACCAAGTCTTTGTGTTTTTATATGCTCTGAAATTTTTATGCGACAGGAGTTTGTTGGTTTCAAATTTTATTTACGCTTATGACAAGCTTACCTAAAACCCGTAATTTGTAGGTTCTTTCCAAAGCTAGATGTGCATTAAGTTATGTATATAGTTAAGCTTTAATTGAAGGCCTGGTTTTGTGTTGTATTCTTTTGATAATGGGCCACCTAATATCCTATTTAGTGCATTAAATACAACAATATCGCAAGGTATGATATAACATTTATAAATAATATATTATATAACATATAAAATAATATGTGATAATGAAATCGTGATGTGTTTTATATAATATAATGATAAATAAATATTAGATATAGCATTTGTTGCTTGTTCTTCTTGGCGTAAAAGGATCTTGGGCTAGATCGAACCTTCATATGGAGGAGATTGGTAACTCTGACGCTGAAGTAAAAAATAAAATAAAATAAAATAAAAGAACTGCAATAATTAGGGCAAAAGAAGCAAATATGTAAAGAGTATTCAATTCCTTACTTTAATAGATTAATTTCTTATTTATAGTATAGATATAATAAGATATTTATAATAAGTGAATATTCCATAAAAGATATTTACTCAAATATATCTTGAATTTTAAATATATATTTTATATTTATCTCAAGTTATAAAAAGGCCAGCCAAGCTTGGTCCTAAGGGCCAATTGGCCAGCGATAGCATGATTCAATAAAACACCATCTGTGGCATTCCTTGGGGTAAAAAAACAAAGAGAGAAAGAACTGTCTTGTCCATATGATTTTTCCATTGATTACGGTGAAGTTTTTCAAGGACATAGCTCTGTCATTAATTATTTTGGCGATGCTGCAATAATGCGTTGGAAAGGCGTAATATTCGTTTTCCAATTTTTATTGCTTTTCTAATTTACTTTTAGTCTGACTAAAAATTTCAAGAAAATTCAATGGATATATATATATTATTTATAATGACGGACTTATATGGATGAGTTTAAAGAGAAATGTTAGAAGCTGAAGAAGTTACAAAGTAGAAATATCAACTTTTATATAACGAAAATAAGGACATGAATGAATGTCGAATGTTCAATTAATTGTTTTTGGTTTTTTTTTTTAAGTGGATCTTTTATATTCCTTATATTTGTACTAAAATTCAATTAAATCTTTGAATGTATTATTTAAATATTTCATGTTTGTGGTTTTTGCATTATATAAGTCCTCTTATCGGACATTTTATATTCCCATTTTTTTTTCTTAATCGTGTTTTCATAAAACATAAAAAAAAATAAATAATTCAATTAATTAAAATATAAAGTACATAATTGAATTCTAATATAAACACGGGTAATCATTCCAATCTCTTGTATCCATTGGCGTCTTGAGTCTGCGTGGGTGAAGTCCAGGTCCAGAATCGTAGGGACTCTGCAAGAAAGACCTGGCCTTTTAAGAGCCCAATTAAGTTCTTTCTCCTTTCTAATTTTTAATTAAATCGTGGCTTAAATCATGTTAGAATGGTTTAATATGGGCTTAAATAAGAAGACAATAAACTTTTATGTTCCATTAGTGGTTTCAAGCCCCTTAGTTGACAAAAGATGTGGACTGTCGAAAACCATACCAGTTGATGTCCTACCTTACCAAGGAGATGAAAAATGAATCAGAAAACTTGAAAGCAGTCAGAAGATATCATCAAACCTAAAAATGTTAACTAATTAAGAAATGACGAGAAAAGAAAAATAATGAAAATGGGAAGAGCACGACAAATTCATGTGTATGGTTCGGCTGGGCCTAAAAGGTTTTGACTGTATTTATTCATTTGACAAATTTATGTGATTGGTGAATTACAACGTACTATTCACTAACCCAACTCTTTAAAAGATTTGGTAAGTAGCAAGGGTTAATATACTAACATGCTAAAAGATAAAGAATTTTTTTCAAATAATTCAATATATAAGTAATTAGATGTTTATATTTTAGATAATGGTCAAATACAGTATTATTTTCTACTATGTTAATATGTTATGAATCATAAAACCACTAATAGACACCAAGCCTTATGATGTAGGAACATATTGCAAACTCCATATTCCTATAACTATCAAAATATTTTCACTCAAAAAGAATTAAATATGAGATAGAGGAGATGGTTGAAATTAATTAAAGACTATGATGTTGATATACAATATCAGCCTAGCAAAGCTAATGTAGTAATAGATGCCCTTATCAAGAAGAAGCAAGGTAATCTTGCAACATTGATTACCTCACAACGGCATTTGGTGGAAGACATGCGTAGGTTGGAATTGGAAATTTTAAGGCATGAAGTGAGAGTGACACTAGCTAACTTACGTATTCAACCAACACTCATGGATGGAATTAAAGTCACTCAAACCAATGATGTGGAAAACAAGAACTTAAAAACAAGGTGGAGCAAGGTAAAGTAGCTGAGTTTAATGTTGATACAGAAGGTATTTTGAGATATAAAACCAAATTGTGTACTGGAAGTCCCAAATTAAAATAAGAAATTATGAAGGAACCCGTTACTCAAGATACTCGATTCACCCTACAAGTACAAAATTGTACGAAGATCTGAAGTATCATTTAATATGTTTTTGTTGGTTAGGCCTTTATCCGCAATGATAGGAAAGTAACATATTTCTGTACACTTAGAGTCTTACTTATTTACTTGCTTGGATCTCCACCCTCCCTCTTCTTCAAGGAAAATTCTATAGTCCATTCACTCAAAAGTGATTAAACAATATAGTCACTTTTTTACTATGAATAACTCTTATTTTACTGCAATTGAGAGTGATTTACTATTTAAAAAAAAAAAACCGTCAACAATCCTCGTGAAGCTATCAACAGTTTGTAGAAAATTGTCAATAGTCTCTAGAAATCTATTGATAGTCCTTTTACTGTTAATAATTTTTATTTTACTATAATTGAGATAATTTTATTGTAATCGAAAAAAGTAACTATACTTTTATAAATTTACATAGAAGTTTATCAATTATGCCTCAGGACTGTAATATTGTTTATCGATTTGTCATTATCATCAAAAATTCAAAATATACACAACTCTGATCTTCTGCTCTTACATTAATAGCCAGACAAGAAGATTTTACATGATAGCATTTTAGTTGGATAACTAGAGCCCCTATTATAGAATAATTTACAATAAATGTAAAATCAATTTAATTAACAATGGTTACAATATTCTGATTTCACTAAATTAATTAAACAAAAATATTGACTAATCCTACATTCATTTCCCAATCAATTCCATAATGATTTGCTTTAGGTCCTAAACACATAAACATAGCATCATGATTAATACAAAAATAATCTAAACATCTAAATATATTATAATAAAATAACAATAATGAATTAGCAATCAAGTTTCATTAATCTCCTATACGAAAAAAAAAATTAGCATATAATTAAATAAAAAAAAAACACACCATCAAATAAAAACAATTCAATTGAAGAATTTGTTAAATAATCAATATTTTTAATTTATAGTATGTAAAAAAAATCACCAAAAAAAAAATACAAAGAATTAAATCCCTAATTCAAACCTTCCGTCTCCACAATTTTATCGGCTCGTGACGTTCTGGTCCTATTCGTGAATATCCAGTGCTCTGTTCTTTTCTCCGCGGGGTTGTTGCTCTCTCTTCGTGAATGCATGGTGGCTCCGAAGATCTCTTCATGAATGTCCAGTTTTTAATCCTCTTCGTCTCGTGCGCCCTGAATGTCCTTCAATATATGTCAATGTTGGCTCTTTCTTCCCATCCAAAAAAAAAAAAGAGGTTCAGAGAGGTGTGTGGACATGTTTAAACCCCTTGGCACGTGGACTCTGGCTGGCACATGAATTTCGTATTGCCACAATACGATCGAATTTTTCCTATCAAAATATAAAAAGTTAGATAAAAATATATAAATATATAACATATCACAATTTAACTATGAAAGTATCATATGCAAAAAAATTTTTTTTTTTAAATCCTCTCTTCTTTCTCTAGTTCAATTCTAAGAGTTTATCTTTAACTCGAATCAAAGATGGTATTATTTTCTTGTTTCTTTTAAGTCGAATTAAGCGAGATTGCAACAATGGTGCTCTCATTGATTCATTCTCCTTTGTTTTTTTCCTTTTGTTGTCACAAGTTGTTAGTTGGCTAAGAGAATAAAATCCCCTCAAGGGCCCATGCCCATCGATACGATATAATCTAGTTATTGATATTACCACGTGTTCGTAAATCTTTGCAATTATATCTTAATTAATTCGCATTTGACATAGAGATCAAGCAAGGACAAGGGTTTTTCATGATCATATGTTGTTTGATAATCAATATCTGGGAAAAGTTTTTTGTCTGGTTTAAGGTGTCATTTTTGACCAAGGTGGGGGAAATCTGTTGAAAAGATGTGACGTGAAGGAGTTCTAGTGGTGCAAGTGGTTTTCCTTGTTCTTTAAGGTTTTCCCATTGTTGAACTGCGGTGGCTGGTGAGACAGCTAAGATATTGGTGACTTTGGGAGGAAAAAAGAAGCCAATTGACGATTGCGGTGTGGAAGAGGAACAATGGTTGTGCATACTTCATGCAGGTTTCTATCTTTGCTTTATCCTAATCTCTAGGGAATGATATTTCACGATTGAAAACGATATCAAAATTGCATGATTGAGTACGCAATCGGGAGACAAAAGTAATGCGTTACATGAATGAATCGGTGATGAATCAATAAAATTTTAATATGTATAAATGTAAATAATAATTTTTTTAAAATATATTTATTATTACTATCATGTATTTAAAAATTATTAATATCTAATAACAATTCATTTAAATATAAATATGTAAGGTATTTGATAATTGCGTGGATGAGAGTGGAGTTGTCGGCTGATCATCCAAAAGGATATGTCTTTTAGGTGCCCTCCGAAATTGACATTATGAGTTGGTTCGTACATGTAATAAAAAGTGAGGGAAAAGTAAGGGGGAACGTTTGTTTTCTAAATGATTTTTTTTTTACTTAATATTTATCAAAAGGAAAATGCTAATTAGTGCTACAGTTGCACCTATTAAGAAGACAATAAAAGATTATGATTTTAAATTATTTTTTATAATATATAATAAATATTAAAAATAGTAAAAACCTTTTTTTTTTCAACTTTTTTAACTTCATTAAGTATTTCGGGGATACTTTTTAATCATATCATTACTATATTCTCATATTATAGCATTTAAAAGAAATTATGATCACTAATAGCTTATAGTAGATAGTGATGGTTATTGTCATGATGGTGATGATAACAGTACTTCAAACAACTAATGAGATGGTTTAAAACTTCACTTTTAGAATTTCTTTTATTTTTTTTTTTCAATTTTAAATCTGAATATCAATTTAACAAGTATTATGCACAATTAAAGCTTTTCTTGCTAGCATTAACGCATCACTCATCTCAATTAGTAGCCTTCTTCCTACTCAATCTTTGGGACTAGCGAAAGGTGAACACGTTATCTAAATTTAGATTAAATTCTGTATGAGGCACGTATCCATCCAACAATGATGCCAATACGAAAATCATTAGTGTTAGTCACAGTGCCCCAACAAAAAACAAATGGTTGCAAAGCTCATTATCCCTTTTGAGAAAATCCATTAAGATCAATTTGGCAAAATGTGAAAACCACAAGCGCCCAATCAACTAACACAAAAAGACTTCCTTTCCTCAATGTATTGTGTTATCTTTTATGGGTTGGATACGACTCATTAGTCTTATATCAAACTAATGATTATATTTAAGATTGATACGAGACACAGTCTCAAATCTAATCCAGGATTAATAAGATATGGATCTTATGCGCACCAGTTCTAATTGATTGAGATGTTTGCCACAATCTAAAAGACTATAAGAACAAAAAGAAATTAGAGATATATAAGTCTCTACTAATTCTCAAATTGAATGACTAAGCCGAAAGCTATAAGTCTCGAGAATACACACTTTAATAACTTAAAATCATCTTAATAATGGTAAAAGTGTAATTGAATAAAATGAATATTTATAATAAACAAAAGACATAAGAAGTACAGACCGGAGAAATTCATTCAAATGCCAAGTTATGGCATTCTAACATAGTTCAATAGTAGCTATACTTTACGTCATAGGAAGACTTCATCTCAATGATTCACGAACTTCATTTGGAAGTTCCAAGAGCCCTTTGGTCGATAGTTTGGATTCTTGTTGGATTTACATAAGAGTTATCTTTCTTTGCTTGCTTATTCTTATTCCCTTGCCTCTTAGATGATGATTTAGGTTTTGATTCCTATCATTTCCTCAAGGTTGGAAAAAATTCACCTTTGCATCTATGTTGCTATAATGCTCCAGAACCTGAAGTATCACAACCTGCCACATGTCACTACTACCAAGTGACACGCTACGACTCTAAAACTTCAACATACTTCAAAACCTACTCATATACATTATTCATCATACTACTACAACTATAATCAAGTGAATGATTTACAAACAAGTCATTCCAAATTTCATTATTTAATAACCATAAACTCTCCAACTATAATCTATCTCCATAATTTCAATTTAACAATAAAACATTAATTTACAATAATTGAAAATTCTTATCACTCTTCCTCCACATAGTAATAGTGTTCTCTTCCCATCTCATCCATGTAATGTCCCACCAAGTTTTTGTTCTCATCATACTCTAGTTGTTCATCATTTTCACCTGCAGCTAAAAAAATATATAGGAAGGGGAGTGAGCCTAAGCTCAATACGTGAGTACTATACCCACATGTGCATGACACACCACATTAATATCACATGCATATATACAATATTTATCCTCAACACATTCACAATTCAGTTCACACATCAACACCAACAATGAATTATAACACATGGGGGTACTCATGACTCCAATACACACAACATTTGTCTTAGTGGGAACTGCCTCCACGGGACCCGTCTAACCCTAATGGGAACTGCCATTGCAGGCCTCATCTAACCTTAATCTACCTCAAATCATTTCGATGCATGGCTCCACTAGGGACAACACAACATACCGATTATCGAAGTGCCCCCTAGGGATTTGTCATTACGGGCCCCTAGGCCGAACCAAGCACAAGCAACATATCTCATTCCATTCACATAACACTGCATTACTTCATGATACCACATGATTCACATTATGTCTCAGCATTTCATTATTTCACATATAACTCATTATATAACTTCCTAACAATCACATACAACAAACAAAGTAAACACGTACCTAGAATCCTAGTCTTACGTACTTCTTGTCCTAAACTTAAGCTAAGTTGATATCTGTATAATCAACACATTAATATTAGTATTATTCCAACATAATATAACTCTCTTAATTCCTCTTATTCTATTAAGTCATCTAAGGTTTTACTAGTTGTTTTGGTTGTTTGGAACTTAGTTAATTAAGAAGGTAATTCAATATATAATAATAATGTTCATCACTTAACACGGCCATGTTAGAGGTTGTGTTGCCTAACATGGTCTAGTATACGATCGTGTTAGAGGTCGTTTATCTTTAGGTGAGATTTAGCTTTAACACAGTTTGAACACAGCCGTGTTAGGAGGTCGTGTTTCTCTTAATTCAACACAATCAAAACGTAACCGTGTTTGAAGGTCATATATCTCTCAACATAACTTTTGGACTCAACATGGTCGAAACACAACTGTGTTGAGAGGTCGTGTTCTTCTCACTTTAACACGGGGGCAACACGATCGTATTAGATGGTCGTATTTCTCTCGGGACACTTTGTAATTCAACACGGTCATAACACGACCATGTTAGGAGGTTGTGTATCTCTTAGCCAATCCCACAAACCCTAATATTTAACTCTAACCTCCCCCCAAATTCATTCCTTTTTATCCCTAAACTCCATTAAATCTTTAAAATATGTAAATACTCCTCAATTAACATAAGTTAGAATACTTACATTGAATTTCCCGCGTATTGACTCCTCGATCCGGGAATTCCCTTGTCTTTACGTTCCCTATACAACCAAAAATCGTCCTATGAGTGGTCTCTACTTGTTAGAATAATTCTTATAAGATTTCCCAATTGTTACCTTTTTCTTTGTCGTGCTACCTCTTCAGATTGTTCTAGGTTTTCTTGAAGAGATCACTCCCCCTTTCTCTCTAGGCGGCTATTGTAAAAGTGTGCAAAAAAGAGCCTTATGTTAGTTTGCTCATATATAGTCCTACTAGGAAAAAACGAAACTACCCTTATCCCATATGTTTATTTACGACATTGCCATTCGTCATATTTTTATACATATATCTATTTATTTATATATTAAAAAAAACATGTATTACAGTTGCGCTCTGCACTATTTGCAAAATTCTTATATTCTTTAACGATGAGATTATCCATAAGGCTAATTAGTTGACCTAAAATGAGAATAGAAAAATCAAGTCGACCTATAAATATAGGTCAACCAAATTTACAAACATAGGTAGATCAAAAGTGCAGTATTGGTCAATTGAAATTGGTTTTTAAGGTATACTCACTCAAAAATAATTGCATGATACACTCACTTAATAAATCATATTTTTATTAATAAAATAATTGATTGTCGTTATATATAGTAAAAGGCATGTGGATTTTGTTTAAAAAGAACAAGGGGGTAATATTGCAATTTTGTCCAACTTAAATCTTCTACCATTTTAAAAAAGATACATATTTGTCTTCCCTCTTTCTCTCTTTTCTTTTCTTCCAATACATTTTCTCCCATTCGATCGATAATTTCTCTCCACCCTTGCACTCAACCACAAAAAAAATGAATGTAAATACTCATTTAGCATCAAATTCTTTCAAATTTTGTTCTATCCAAAAAATATGGGTTGGGTTGGTTTGGTGTAACAAACTTAACACACACCATGAAAGTAAAAAAGCAATGAATGAAGTGGAGAAAAGGAGTTTTGGGTAAGTGTTGATTTACTAGATATTTAGGAATAAAGATATGTTATTTAACTCTGTGATTCATATTTGGTTAATGGTAGTGATCAAATTTGTGTTGGAAGCATCACATTGTCTAGAAAGTCCAAGAAAACAAATTTTCAAGTTAGCCTCTTAAATTAGTAACTTATAGTGATTATTGAAGCTAAAATGTGTTAAATCAAAGATATGATGTTGAGGGTTAATGTTTAGGTCGGGTTTGTAATGTGTTTTGATCTAGAGTGTATGTTGTTGATAAGGGAACGAAGTTTTCTTTAGGTCCTATGGTTGTGGGGGAAAGTCTACAAAACCGTAGCTAGCATTCGAACATTAGCCTATGAAAATATGTACAAAAGCTAAATTTTTGTTAGCATCCTGACGCTAGAAGGGTTAGTATCCAAACGCCAAGTGAAAACTTATACTTTTTCAATTTCTTTTGCTTCCTCTCTTTCTATTACATAGTTGATTGTATTTAGAACAAAGTATCAACATGTATGACATATTTAATCACCTAATTACTACGTTTTGGGTTAACCTTACGATGTTATGATGATGGTTTTCAACCACCAAAAACTCTTACTACATCTTTCTTAAAACTATCTTAGAGCTTAACTACTATAAATAAAAGATTAAGATTAATAATTAGAAGAATGAGTCAAGAAACTAAAGGGTAGATTAAAGGTTAGTTAAGAGGGTGAGGTATAACATAGTTAACTATTATCATTTAAGACAATTGCTAAGAATACTATTTGTGATTGATTGTCAAGACTTAGAAATATAGAGACTTCAATACTATCTAATGCTATCATTCTATATATGTGTTTTTTGTGTTTACTAGTTATGTTTGTTAAGATAAAATTACATGAACTTAACATTATCTAGAAAATAATTGATTGCTACTTATACTTAGCTAGGTTTAAGGGATCAAGAGTACCGGTGATCTTAGAGTGACATCTCAATGATCAATGTGTTTGTGAATAGTTTAACATATGCATGTAATTGTGGTACTTATATACTAGTTATTAGCTTACCTCTAGTGGGACTTATTTTTTAGTTGGAATTACTTTTGATAAGTTTATAGTATAAAATGAGACAAGTAAAGATACCTATCAGGACCTAGATGATGACATTGATTTCACATATTCCTATGATGACTAGATTGTGTGAGTAATAAATTATAGATTGTAGTTGATGCTGATCAAGTTTAGTTAATGTTGCTATGGAGATGGGACTCTAATTATGCTACATGTTATATGATGAAATGTATAGTGTTGATTTTAAACTCAAACTCAATATAGTATTTAATGAGTTTAAGCTTTATTTAATTAAACTTATTTTTGTTCGATTATATATATATATATCTCAATTTATCTTATCGACATCCTTAATGCTGCCTACATCAAAATCTTTTGTGGAGAATGCGAAGTTACTTGATTATTCACCTCTTTATATTTTCTTTTTCGATCTTTCTTATTCAATCGTCAGATTTCGAAAATAATAGAGAGAGAGAGAATCCCAAGAAGCTAAATGAAAATTGTAAGCTCGGTCTTCTTGTCGGCTGGAATGGTTGAAGAGACTTAGAAAATATCACAAGCCCACTAGTTAACAACTGTACCTTGAGTTTAACCGGCCTTCTGGATATTACCGTCATTTTCTTGTGTCTCCTTTACACGAAACTTTTACTCCCACCACACAAACACCTACCTGCTTACTTCATAGAATCTTTCAAAATTCAAACATTATTATCCAGGCAACCATACACGTGTTCTCTTCACAGTTCCCGCTTGTATTTATTAAATTCCAAATCAACCATATATATTACGCAATCCTAGTAGTATTAATAAGCTTAAAAATAATAGATTTTTTTAATCTTGATGGAAGATTGATATGTATATAGCTAACAAAAGCAGGTGAACATTTTTCTTTATATTAATAGTTTGTCGTGTTTACGCACGTACGGTATCAATATATACTACGTGGCCCTTCTTGGACAACAAAGCTTCCTCAAGGCCTGACCAGGTCATTGCCACTATTCAATTCAGTTTGTTAAGATGGAAAGTAAATTGTACAGCTGATTAGACAGCCACTTGGACTCGGCAAAATCTTCATTCTTTGAATTGGCTATATGATTGAGGGCATGATAGGTATTGGAATTATATATTTGAAACTTATAATGAATTATTTGATGTATTCGTATTTTTACATATTTAATACTATTATTCTTTATTGCAAAAAAAAAAAAAAACATAATTGAAAAGGGGGTTACATTTTCTAGATCTCAAGCTTTGTATTTTCAGTTGGTCATAATATATTTTTCTTTTTGATATTAAATTTGAAATGTAGTATATCTTTTTATCGATAATGAATTTGGGAGTGTGATAAGTTGTATCAAATCAAATTTCTATCCCAAATCTTACGCTATTCCAATCAATAGTACATAAAATAGATGAAAGTATGAAACTATTGGATTAAAAAATATCTAGTCAATGTAAAACTAACTCATTCGATTACATCTTATATTATATACAGCTTTTAAATATTATATTACAAGAGACATAAATGAGTTATAAATATCCAATTCTATAATATTGAAATGAGTCAACCCATTTTAGTGCCTTTTTTTTTTTTTTACTTTTGTAAATCTAAAGTACACCCTTTTTATGCACACATCCTATCAACACTCATCTACATAAGTTATTAATAAAAGTTAAGAATATTGATCCATTAAGTAACTAATGAGTCCATGAAAGAGATCTATGTATGAAATCAAAACTTGCATGTAGTCTTGGACATTACAATTGAGAGTAATAGGTTGATAATTACTTTTATTCTACAGTTTGGATGTGTTATTTACTAATAAGTATTAATTATTGGCAATATTTTTATAACCATTCAAATTTTACTTCTTCTTTTTTCTAAGTTTGAGTAATCCCATTATAGTATCGTGTTTGTCTTAGTACTCAAAAGTAAGTTAAGCATTTGATTCCCATTTTTTTATTATTATTATATTTTTAAAAAATGATTTCAAGGAATTAGGGTGGGAAAATGTCAAATAGATGGTAGGTGGTTGGATTTCGTTGAAGATTTCTCTTATGAAGAATAGGTCGGCTAATCTATCACGCCCAAAATTTGAAACGACGGAACCTTCCTTCTTGCAACTTAGTACTACCAAAAGAAACACAGCATGCACCAACTCAACAAGCATATAGTTCCACCAACTGTGATTCGATTATAAATGTCTGTTCCCTTCAACCACAGCAGAACTTCAACAAACTGGTGCATAAGATATACTATTACAATGTTTCTTTTCCTAAAATCTCTCTCGAGAAGTGTCCACGAAGAAAGCTGTGACCACCCACAAGAGCATCCGACAACCCCATCCATATCAACAAAGATCCACCATGTTCATGAAGAACAAGATCAACCAAGAAATGAAACAGCTTGCACCTCGTTGACAGTATGGAGAAAATCACTTTTAGTCAATTGTCATGGCTTCACGGTCATTGATTCTTACGGCAATTTAGTATATCGGGTCGATAATTATATCCTACATCCTAGAGAAGTAATACTTATGGATGGTGATGGGAAACCAATAATCACCATTTACCGTCGTAAGGTAAAGGTCCTTATTTATTTCACATGTGTTTACTATCATATAGTCTTAGGACAATTTGGGTGGGGGGGTGGTGTGGGAAGTAGCCAAGCGAGGCAAAGCAATAGGTCTATGCTCGCCTAAAAGATCCATAAGAGAGAAAACTTTCTTATTGTGCTTCCCATGAGGATGGAAACTGGATTGCTTAAGCTATTCAGGTCAATACCTCAATCAATCACTGAGATACACCATCACAAGTGATAATTCAGTACAAGTTGAACGACGCAATGTATTTTCACAAACATGCTTTTACAAATCATGTGAAAACTTTTCCATACCTAGGTGAACTAATCAATTGTTGTATTGTTTCCTATACATGTGACAGAAGCTGGGGCCTTTATTGGATCAATGGGTGGTGTATGAAGGTGAAGTAAACGATTGCTTGAAAAGGACAAATGCCAAATCGGAAAAGAAGCCTATATGCTATGTAAAGAGGCACATTGGTATGTCACAAGCCAGGTATTCTTGCGCAATTGCAAATGTATGCTGTGGCGATAATAAGAGGCGCGCATTGGCGATCGAAGGCTCGTATGTCCATCGATCGTGCAAGTTTGTAGACGAGTCGAAGAAGGCGGTGGCGGAGATCCGAAGGAAGGAAACGAATGGTGATGGTGTGTCGTTTGGATTAGAAGTTTTTAGGTTGATAGTGCAGCCAGGGTTTGATGCTGGACTAGCAATGGCTCTGGTTCTTTTATTAGATCAAATGTTCTCGTAGTTATATTATAGTTAGCTGGTTCAAGAGTGAGTGAAAAAAAGTTGAATGGAGTTGTACATAAAATTTGATTTTCGATGACGAAAATCATTAGGAAAAGAGGGTGGAGATGCGGGGTATCGATCCCCGTACCTCTCGCATGCTAAGCGAGCGCTCTACCATCTGAGCTACATCCCCATTTGTTTAATCGGACTGATTTTTTATTATTTTAACATAGTCTTTTAAATTTCTTCTCCCTCAAATTATTTCTCATATGTTTTTTATGTTACTCATTTGCATTTCTATCTTTTATTGTTCATATATTCAAACATCGACAACGTTTTTCAGACTTTATATCTGAAATTTTACATTTTGCCTATATCATTCTAGCCGCAGAGAACAAATAATATTTTGTGTCCATATAATATTGGAAAATGAAAAGGCTAGTATGTAGTGGACACTTTATATATAGTATATGTACCTTGTCCTTGTTCGATCTACGATGATTAGGTCTATACCCAAAAAAAATTTCATGTAATGCATGTAACTTTGCATAGATTAGAAGAAGATGATGACAACGACGACGACGATAAGGTGTCCGTGTCCTCCAATAGAGGTTTTGCTAAGTTTAAACAGCCCCCCCTCAGCGCAGTAACTGTTGACACCTTTGACATATATATATACGTACCCCATTAATGTCCCCAAAAATATCAGCCAAACTTGTTCATCATTCATATACGTGTCACGTTGAGACCATAGAATCTTTTTTCCAAAAATAGCTGCATCAAGTTAAATATAGCAGCGAGAAACTGTAGCAAACCCTCCACACCAAACGTTCATCAAGCCCATTTAGTTGATGTTGCCAGATTCAACAACGAATTCAATCTGTTCATATAAATAATTTTCACAGGAATGAAGCAGAACTCATATAAATAACGTATTCTATAGAACAATGGTGAGAAGAGAAAGAATTCTACTGCCTCTTCAAATGCTTTACATAAGGCAAAGAATTCCCTGCTGTACTCTACAACCGTCCCTTAGTGTTGAAATGTTACAACATCCCCATGGGGTATCTTGTGTTTAAATACCTCTCAAAAGAAAACAACGCAGTATGTACAATCTATCTGTCCCTTCAACAACAAGAGACTCGTACAATTCGACAAGCGCCTCAAAATAGCCTATCCCTCCCTTTCCAATCCATTGACATGGATTTCCTTGGCTTTTGATGACCAATACAAGCTTTCTCTAGTGTCCGAGGTGCAGGTGGCATCATAAATGGCTGTTTCATGACGCTCGTAGTAATTGGATGTTTTGTATCCATCATGTACTCCCTAATTGATCTGCTCGGAGATGATCTACTTGATCTAGGAGCAGACCAACTTATAGGTGCTATAGGAAAACAGTTATCCACGGTTGATATCTTAGGCTTCTTTGGTGGCAATACATGGTCGATGTTCTGAAAACGGTTGCTACAACCAGATGGCGATGATGTGCGTGGTCTGGATCTTTCTTCAGGCATACTGCCTACGTTTGCTTTCCTAACTTTACAGGCTTTATGTGGCCCCCTTTTTAGCCACTTCATTTCGACTGAGACATTCCTTGCAGAAAGAAGTTCACATAAGGTTTGAGCCGCAACTATCTCACTTGTAGAGTTGCCCCCTGTCACATATAAGAAAGCATAAGAAGCAAAGCCAGATGAATAAAAATCAAATAAACTGTTATAAAAACAAATGAATTAGCCTTATACCTGTATAATTTGATAACTGAATTTCTGTATTGGTCTAAATTTTCAGCCCTTTTTATATAGTCCATGAAATTAACTACAGGGGGTATAATTAATTCCTTGATCAAAGCAGGGAAGAAAACTAATGTTTGTGCATTGCTAGTTGCTATTTCTACAGTCTTTAAGTATGCTGACCATTACCAGCATCAAAGACATACTCAAATGAATGCATTTCAACATTATCTGCAGTGAAATAACAGATTATCTAACCAAAAAAAGGTAGATTTTCTTATTCATACCATGGTCCGGATCCGTCTTTGTGCCTCTAGATTCTGGCATCAGGTAGAAAACATAGCATTAGAATGAGAGGGAAAAGTGATGTGCTTTTATAATCTGAACTACCTAATGATTCTATCAAATCCCCTCACCTAATGAACCATCAGGAGCAAAAGCATAGGCTGCTGATGTTGACAGAGCACAACCATGCCAACTAATTCCTCCAGGTTCATTCATAGGCATTGTGCTGACAGACACGCAATCTTTATTTCCAGAAGGGACCAAGCTCTCATTGTAACTAATTGAGTCCAAGTCTGCAAAACAATCACTAGGGTTGCTGAACAAGTCAGCAGGAGTCACCATCTTTACCCATCTACCTTGGCATGTAGTCTTACCCATGGGCAACTTAGCTCCATCAGAATTTGTACGAGAATGCCCATTGGAAGCATTTGACCAAGGAAAAGCTGGCAAGCTACCTCGGCGAGCTATGTGCTTGCCTAAACGAGGATCAGACCTAGAAGATGAAGGTGGTCTGGTAGCATCAAGGAGCAAAGAATCAAGATCCTTTGGGGAAGGGAGTGCCAACCTCTCTAGGAGGTCCTTGGGTGGATGTAGTGGTAAATCAAGTGGAGAACCACGTTTCTCAACCATCCTACAAGTTTCCTGGGTTAAGAACAAGATAGCATCAATTTCTTTCATCAAGCATCATTATTTATTGTCAAGATTAACTTAAAACAGGAGAATTACCCCAGTAACGCACCCCTTTGTCATCCTGAAAACTTGATGCAGTTGCATGTTTGCATAAATCTATATGCATATAATGTTATATGTTCACTCAATGAGATTGAAATAAAGAAAAACAAAAAGCAAATCATAGATATTGCAACAGTTGGAAGAAATTTACAAAATGACTTTTCAGAATGCCGCTTAACATCTCACATATGCATGGCCAATACAGAACTTATCAATTTGTGATACTATCAAGTATAGTTGAACATTGATGCTGAAAACAAGTACTTGAAAATGGTAGTTTCTCAGTCTAGTGAAAACTGACCTTGTTAGATGTAGAGAAATCTGCAGCACATGGATCTTCCCTTTCACCATTGATGCCACTATCTTCAAAAGACATGGAGCTTGATGAAGTGGGGCACAACTTTCTCGAAGAATTATCTGAGTCAGAACAATTTTGGGATTTGATAGGTCTTGATTGCTGAAGCAAAGAGGTGGCTTTCTTAACAGCTTGCATTACACTTTCATTTGTATTTGTTGCTTTCTTCACCTTATCTTTTCCTAGACTAGGACATTTAACTGTCCCTGCTAGGACCTCACTCAACGATAAATCTTCCACACGCTTTGTGACATCGTTAATATCTGGCTTCAGGCCATACAACCCTGATATCAACAACCCCATATGTGGTCAGAGCCTTCACATTAGATCAAATGAATTAAAGTTATTTAAGCATTGAACTCAATCAGCAAAAAAACTTCCAGCAGTAGGCACATGCAAGATGTCAAAGCGCAAAATGTAGCCTTCTCTGAGCACCAAAAGAAAATACTTCTTCCTCCAATTTTGGCACCAAAAACAACAGGAAATCCATGTTCATGATGACAGTGACAATATTGCAAAAACTTCACAAAATTAGTGCCACTAGCCAAAGAACAAACAATCTTTGCTCAACAATAAATTTTTGAACATCTTTTTCTATTTTAAGTCAATCTTTTAGTACACACAATTTTTTTCAGCCTCTTATATCATTAAATATATTTAATATTATTTTTTATTATATCATGTAAATAAATATATTTAATATCATTTTATTAATTTAATATTATAGATCAATTTGATACATGTTACAAATTGATGGAAAATTTAATAAATTTGATGAAAATCCTTTTATTGTAAAGTTTTAAAAATATTGAAGACTCTAATGGAAAGAAAAAAAGATTGACTTAAAATAGAAAAGTAGATTAATATTAAGAAACTAAAAACATACTTTTCCCTTTTTTTCCAATAGGGGGAAGGAAAAACTCAAAATGAAGGAAGATGTTATTAATACACATGAAACATGAATGGCGAAACCCCACACTTTAGTTCACGAGAAGAAAACTTTGGATTTTAGAAAAAAGGTCTAATGCATGCAAGGAGCGTTAATACAGTATCACCAAGCAAGTTCTAAACTATCTTCTGAATACACAAATCATATAAAAGAACAAACCCAATCAGCTGAAATAAGACTCCCATTTGATCAATACAAACTCTGCAAGAAAAGCAAGAAGAAATGGGAGCCCGACCCGTGCGATCTTATGCCGCCCCCACCGCCTCTCTAGACCAGCTTCCAGATCAAAGGAGAAAGCCTATCTTATCCGCCTGAGTCTGAAAACCTCGTGTCAACCCCAACCTCTTCCCCAGCAAGCTTTGGCGTCGCCCTATCTTGCTGGGTTGGTGGGCTTCAACAGCATTCTAGAAAGAATGCGTTAATACAGTATCACCAAGCAAGTTCTAAACTATCTTCTGAATACACAAATCATATAAAAGAACAAACCCAATCAGCTGAAATAAGACTCCCATTTGATCAATACAAACTCTGCATCATAGCATTGCCTCAAAACAATGCCAAACTTTCATTTCTTAGATACCCTATGTACACAAGAATAGCCATTTCATATTCCCATGCCAATAGGGATGTAAGCGGGATGGGCACTATCGAGTTCCTAACTCACCTGACGTATTAAAAACCCTATAGGGCTTGGGACGAGTAATGGGACAAATATTAAACCCGTCAAGAATTTGAACCTATTAATTTTTTTTATAATTAAGTAAATAAATATTATTATATAATTATTAAATAGTTTTCAAAAAAAAAAAAAGCATCACTATGCTATTTATTAAATTGTATAGTTGATTAGATAATTTGTATTTTAATATAATTAAAAATGTTTTTATGTCAGCGACTTTATTTACCAACTTACAGACTTTGAAATAATATTAAAATACATATTATTAGATATGTTGAAAGTACAAATTTTATTTATTTGCAAGAATATAAGCTATATTTTACAAAAATAGTCATAATAAATAAATAAAGACTTAAAACTAATAATAGAATATTTAAAAAAAAAATACCAACGGGTTTAAGATGGGCTTCGAGTTACTTATTGAAACCCTATAAGATTTTGGACGGATTGCAAGTACTCCATCAAAAACCTTATAGGGTTTGGGATAGGTTTGGGTAACTCTATAAGATAACAGGACGGGTAGTAGGATTATTGAACCCAGCCCAAACCCATCCCACTTACATCCCTACATGCCACACATCAGCCCTCATTTTTTTTGGGATAGGTACATCAGCCCTCATTTCAACCAAGGCTAATTACATTCCTTTTGGATCCTAAAACAAAGAGTTAAGCAATATGGGGAAAAGCCAGAGAATAATTGGAAAACATTTGAAATTGCTAATTCATATTAAACTATAAGTCACTAGTATGAAATGCTCTTAAAAAGCATCAACCTGCTCCTAATATGAAAACCATCCTGGAGATCTATGTCAAAGCAGAACTATCCTGAAGCTCTTTTGTACAAAATCAGTGTACTCACTAAAGCGTAGACGTTTATCTGCTGTGAATTACTCAACCTGTAAAGAAAGGGACTAGTACTCCAGACCACCTTCTCATAACTGAGAACTAGAAACAGCTAAGAACTTTATGGAATTATATGATCAATATAAAGTGCCTACTGGCATTGTGCAAACCAAGAGTCTCTCTTTGTTCAAATAGGAAGCTAATAAAAGGAAGATTCATATAAACCAATCATTTATCTTGACTTTTTAGGCTTCAATGCCACAAATACTCTTTCAAATTTTCCAGATGGAGAAACTGAAATACCAATTCTGAGAACACAAGTTTTATTTAAATTCTTGGCATTGAAGCAGATTTATTGAAATATAGGACACCCTCTTCATATTCCATCATAAAGCCTGTGATGACTTTCTTAGAAACAGGGAAGCCTAGAGAGTGAGTATCTATGGTGGTCCTAAGAAATCAAATAAATCTGCCAGTTGATAGATTGGAACTGGGGATAGTCCAAGTCTTGCTGGTTGATATCATCATGATGAAAAGGATTTAAAAAAATAATGAAATAAAATACATATGAAGCAAGATTCCTATCCTGATTCTCAAACCAGTGACACTCTAATGTCAGCAGCAAATTGACCAGAAATACCACCATAACAGCTTTCTGTTGATAGACTCATAGAAGACATACATATCATAAGTTGATATGACTGCTGACGAGTGCACAATTGATTTGAATCCATATCTTGAAATCACCATGACTTGCTAAGTTCCTCTGCTTCAGTCATAATCAATCTCAAGCCTCATTCCCACGACCAACTGGCTAACAAACCAAAATCGCCCAGAAGGTGGTCATTTAGCATCCAAAAAGCAAATTTCAAAGCCAATTTTCCAGAGCAATCAACAGAAATAAACTGACAGTTCCAATATATCTCTCTTCATATTGCTTATTCCAGGAAATTTTCACTATCTTCAGATTATGCGCTGGAAAGAGAATCTAAAACATCATCATAAGCAACTATTTATGCACATAACATCTCCTAGAGTTTCCAGCCAATCGTAGCTTAAGATAAATTGACCACAAGACTGTAAATATCATATGCCAAATGTCACAAAGCTACATTTGGCTCCAAATGCTAAATTTAGCATCTGGAATGCAAATGAAAGTATAACCCATTTTGGAGGATTAGAAGATTATTATGGAATCACCTTTAATGCTCAAAACTATTTCCTACTAGCTTTGGCATTAGTTTCAATGATATAGAAAACTTCACGATGGCCATTAAAAGAAGGAAAGGTACAAAAAGATAGAAAAGATACCCAAAAAAATAAATCTAGAGACAAGCATAACTAAGGCGCAACAAAAGGACTCCTAGGCAAGAACATACATACAAAAGGCTAAACAACCAGCCTACACAAGTCCTGATGTTTAGAAGTATATATATTTGCTTAAAATTTAGCATTTGAGAAATTATCTTATTTGTTTCTATTTTAAATCTAATGCTTAAATAAATTGTCTTTTTCACATTTTATCACAATTATTATGAAAATATGAGTTGTGTGAATTTACCCCTTCAAGGCAAACTTTTTTTTAAAAAACGGTTTTGAAAAAAATAATTCCCAGAATACCGTTGTCAAATTGCAGGTTAGCATTGCAATTTTTAAATATAACAAAAATCATATATTAAACATGCGATTTCCAATTTCCAAGTCGCATATTGGACATGCAACTTCTTTAGATTTGGAAATCACATATTCAACAAGCGATTTGAAAATCACATATTCAATATGCGATTTATGTTATATTTAGAAATCATAGTACCAATCTGTAATTTCACAACGGTATTCCAGGAATTATTTTTACCGAAACTCATGTTTCTTTGAAAATCTTGATTGGAAATGAAAATTGGGAAGCAAAAGTTCACATACCTTTTAGGGTAAATTGTTTAAAAAATATATTTTATTCATTAGGAAAAAAAAATGATTTGCTAAAAGAGAAAAGGAAAAAAAAAAGGTAATGGGTAAATAGCACCAATTTTTTAGGGGGTTGTTAGGTATTAGTTTTTTAAGAGGGGGTTATATATATATTTATATTTTAATCTTTTTGGTACATTATGATTGGTAAATGCACGATTTGAAGACGACGCTATAAAGATACCAAAAAGATATTGTATTTTATGCCATTCTATCCCCCTTAGTATTCCTTAATGATGATCATTCCAATGCTGGATTAGCATTTGGAACCAAACATAGACTAAATACTTTCCCAAAGCTGTGAAAGCTAAAGTCCCAGCATTCCTCAAATATACATAGGAATCCACATTCCTAATAACATTAATAAAACTAAAAACTTAAGTATACAGGATTCTACTCACTGATGTGGGCAAGGTTTAGTTGGATTCTATTGGTTGTAAACCACCTTGGCTGCCCCATGTCTTGCACTAATCCTTGCCCTTCCTAGACTTAGACCATATGCACTTAAAAGACTTAATCTATAAAAACAGAATCCATTCAGTCATAACCATTTGTTCTGAACAAGAAAACTGTCTGCCCTTCACAACTTTATTTTCTGATGAGAGTGAATGTATCATTTCCTATTGTTAAGCAGGGCTAAATCTAGAATATAAACAAAATACAAAAAACAACATCCAGTGATGCCCAAAGACACATTGAGTACTGCTGATCTACAACTAGGGTGTCCTTTCATTTGTTTCGCTCCACATCAGGCAGAGCCAGAACTGGTATGAAACTAAGCCCACTTCATTGAATGTCAGACCACTTTTTGATAACATGAGGTTTATGTAAGTAGCATCATTAAACTGTTAACAATGAGGGACAGGTATGCAACTGAACATAGTTTTTCTTCATCTCCAAAGCCAAAAATAAAATTACATGTGCTCTCATGACTCGTCTTACTGCAAAGCATGTGAAATAATTTTATTGCAGGAACCATATGAAACTATAACTTAGCATCAAAATAATACTTTTGAAAAATAGCAACATTTCATCACCACAGGAAATTACCATCCCAAAACCATCAAGAAAACTTTAGATAAGCTTGATTTCACTATCAGAAAAGAAGAGACCAACTATCCAATAGAGGGTCAGCAAACTCAGAAATAGCTAACCATGACAGAAGGTAACTTCTATATTTCTCTGAAGTAATAAATAGCTCTCAATGGCATCATACCTAAAATGTTGTTGTTTCCACCAGATAAACCGAAGCCTGAAGAGCTTGCCTTTGTTGGAAAAGAATCAAATTTAGTCTTCGCTGAATTTTTGCAGCTTCTCTTATCACTGCGCTTGCATCCTATGTTTCTCTGCTTTGTCAACTGAGTTTTCTCTTCTGTGGATGGAAGGCATACATAACAATCCCAACTATTATCAAACACCAGTTGCATTCATATTTGAGTAAAATTTAAGTCTCAAGAAGAAAACAAATGATATTTTGGCCAAAGAAAGAAGAAAATGGATAATAACCATTTGCCAGATAGCAAACCACCATCAAATACTAGAAAATCTGAACAAAACATAAACTTGGATGGATTGGGACAATGAAATTAAGTATGGGAAAGAAATAGGAATGTTAATTAGATAGACTACAAATAAGAGGGAAAAAGATTGAAAAGCATGAAAAATATTAGTAATAAAAAAATGCAAAGTTAGAATACTTAGCAAGTGAAAATAGCCAAATAAATTTTTCTCAATGTTCAAAAAAGACATGAAAAGGTCTTATTATGGATATTAAAATACTTATTATCGATATACATATAATTCTCTTGACTTGAAGTACTCATAAAAGGCAATGGATATGCTAGGCACTTAGCTTTCAACCAGCAATAAACTTGTCAAGTGTGCTAGAAAAGCTGGATATGAAGAGCACTAACTCCCACATCTTCAATTTCAAATATCTAACAATGCAAACAAAAATGACTAGTTGAAATTATATTTTCATCAACTAGTAGGAAGGTTGCAAGTATCCTATATGATAACTTTGAAAGAGAGATATTATCTCTAATAAAACTCAGAAATACTCTTCCATATCTCCACAAGCTAGTTAGAATATGCTACATAAGGATCTTCGAAAAGGGATCAGATAGAATAAGGTATCTTCTGTTGCAGAACTCCACATAGAAAATGACCAAATATACGAGGAGGTCAGCGCCAGCTAAGGCCAGTAGATTTGCACTACTCTATCCTAACCAGAGATTTTATATGAACATTAAAATGCAAGCAATTTTCCCATTTGAAGAATGTAGAATTTTTTTTTTGAGAAAATGAAGAATATATATTCATTACCAAAAACTTTCAACTTAAATTGAAAAGTGAAGACATGTTTAGCAAACTCTAATGTCTAAATTATCATTTTCGAATTTCAACAACATCAAGTAGTACCTAAAAGTATGCTCTGGGCCAAAACTTTACCTGGTAAATCTCTTATTTCATCAATACAAGCCATCTTGGGTGTTTGCTCCACTTGAGTGATCCGTGCTCTTTTTGAGCATGAACTGCCACTTCTAGAGATTTTCCCCAACTTCTTTTGAATTTCTTCATACCTGGGAGGCTCTGATGAATCAGAATCCCTAAAAGGAAGCTTCTGAGACAAGTCTTTACCTTGTACAAGAGGAAGCTGATCATTTAACCTAGAGCATTCACTGGCCACAAATTTTTCTACTGAAAGTTCATTTGAAGCCTTTATGGAATTAGTTATATCTGCCCAAAGAAAAAAAAAAATTCAGGATATAGACGTTGTGTATACATCATAAAATATAATAAATGCGTTTATCCCAACCAAAGATGTGAAAATGAAATTTTATAAGGAGCCGTTTTCCCGCTTGGTAAGCAGATTGGAAGAGGAGAAATGTTATTTTGCAATGAATGGAAAGACCAACAAAGATCTTAGGAATATTCACAATCCAGATGAATATAAATCAAAAAAAGAAACCAGGCAGCGCAAAAAAAAAAAAAAAGAAATTTCCATAAGGAAAAAATAGTAAAATAACTACAAATATGTTCTGTTTTATAGCATCATAGCCTAGATAGGTTATTTCATTTTACTGCTTGTGCAGTTTTGGCAATTGCCAATTAGGGCGTTTGCTATTCCATAAATGCCTATACATCAAATCCCTCTATTTAACACAATATATTAGATTACCAATAGTGGGGGAAGAATAGAAAGAAAGAAACATCAGGTCAAGTTACAAAAAAGGGGGCCCAAGGAATTCCTGCAAAATAAGAGCATAGTAGGAACAATTAAAGGCGTATTCACATCAGTCATCTCCAAACTGCATATGGAAAGTGCATATAAAATTTTTCCATACAACATGAAACCATGTGTCCAATCTCGAACACTTGATCACAATAAACTAAGTGAAGACGTCAACAGAATGCAAGCTAAACCACAACTCTCACTACGTCAAACACAGAGCAAAGTTTAACATAACTGCTACAAGAAATCTTCAAAACGTAATTACCCGAGAAAGTTTTCCTAACATGTTAGCGGTGCCATGCATTCACTGTAATCCACTCCGTAATGATGGACCGTAAAATCAGTCATACATATACTAAATAATTCAATACAAACACACAATCATTTTTTTTCCTTTTTAGTAGTCAACTATATAATCATTAAACTCCACCATGCTCCAAAATTTCCACAAAGTTACGAACTTGGTCCTTTACAATACCAGCTCACTGAACAACTAATATAAGATTCCATAAAATTTCTTCCCTTTTTTGTTCTTTTTTGATAAGGAGATTTCGTAAAATTTCGTCAATAATAAAATAAAATAAAACCATTATCCAACACATAGGACATATAATTAAAAGCCATACACATCACAGTCAAAATATATGGGTAATTTAACAAATAAAACCCTAAAATCCGAAACCCTAAAGAAGCCAAAAAAGGTTTTACCTTTATCGCTATGAACACTACCACATCTTCCACTTAATGGAATCCGAACCACGCAATCCAAATCCAAATCCTTTCCACAAGATTCCGTCACTTCCTTCACTACAACCCCATCTGAACCCATAAGTTTCGACACAGAAATCGACCCGACAACATCCACGGGATAATTCACCTCCACCGACGCATCCATCCAGACTACAGACAAACCCAGTTCAATCGCAACCAACTAAAACCCTAACGCTAATCTGAGCGGCTCCATTGGGTTGGACTTTCAGACGGGTTTTGAGCAAGGAGAGTGAGGTTGCGGCTAAGTAAGTGGAGAAAGAAAAGACGGAGAGAGTTGATATTTAGGGCAAGAAATGGGGCAAAATTAGCAGCCTATATATAGTTTTCGGGAAAAAGGATTGGGTAGGTTAATGTGGTTGTCTGTTCTGGTGTGGCTGGTCTCAGAGTAATATTTATCCTCTAGGTAACAGAAATCGTTTGATCTATGTAGTGGAGTCCACGTGGCGAACTCCAGGTCGTAGAAAAATGGAGCTTGTTAGACGTGAGTGATTTTGCATGGTGAGCGTTTTGTGTAGGCGAAAGGGAAAAGGGTACTTGAATTTTTTTTCCCTTTTCTATTAAGTATTTCATTGCATAAGAGGAATCGTGTTACACTTGTTTGTTGATTAAACTAAACTAGAATCAGAGTTTAATATACAAAGTAGGAAAAGATGGAGGATTTGCTTCTCAATTTTTAAGCATGAATAAAATGAATTTCTACTAAATGAAAGTTTCATTTTTAAATTTTTTTTTAAACTCGTTTGTCTAACAAATAAATCTTATTTATCGCTCTTGTGACTACCTTTAATCCATCTCCATCTCTATATTTTGTCTCACCTTCTTCTCGTAAGTTGAAAACCCTCCAAGATTAAAAGACCTTTTGCCATTTCTACTTTTTGCAACAATTGCTATTTTTGCCAAACCACATACTACTATTCTTCGTCATGTGATTCTTGAAATAATTCCAGCAACGCATTTTTTACTAAAGAGTCTAAAGCTACATTAGCACTTTATTTTGAGGAAGTGTAGTAAGTTTCAAGCAACAACCATTTAAATCTCCTTCTACTTTTGTTACTAAATCTATAAATACTCAAATATCACATTGATATGATTAGGTCTAAAATTGCATTACATCAAGCTTTCCAAATAGCCCAGCGTATTGTTAATACCTTATCCCAAAACATTTTAACGTGTGCCATGCTTAGCTCCTTCTATTCCCAAACTTCACGTAACCATTTGACTAGTAAAGTAATGGCCAAACTTTCAACATGCAATCTTGAAATTGCAATCTAGATGTAATTTGTCTAAAAACATGAATGTTTAACTGTCTCTACTTCTTCACAAAACCAACTGTTTGTTTATTCTAAAGATTTACATCTCTTTAAATTATCATTGGTTGTTGTGGCCTCATTTAATTTACTCCAAAAAAAAAAAAGGCTTGATTTTTGGAAGATAGATGATGCATGAATTTTTTTCATATTGGTAAGATCGAGTTGTATCCATAAGGACTACATATTATGCACCAAACTATGTTAATATTATTCCTATCCAAGCAGTGGAATTGTGAATTTTAAGCAAGTAACTAACTAAAGCTAAAATAAAGTAATAGCAAAAATCTACTACACAATTAAATCTATGAATTAGACATGTGTGGGATAATGATTAGACCATCATTTAGAAAATCAACCTATACATCTAGTACATATTAAAATTAATTATTTGGGCTAAGTAAGTTAACAAGGATATAATTATCCAACAAAAAAAAGTTGGCAAGGATATTCTTCACTCTCAAGTTGTAACTATATTAAATATAACAGCAATTGTTGTGCAAGTTGTTAATTTATAATTATCAATTGATAATAAGACCCTCTCACAAGTTTAAATATCTTAACTAATATTAATTTCCTCATATATGTCTATATCATGAAAATTAATACTAATTGCATTAAGAACGTAAACCTCTAGATTTGATCTAATATGCATATATCCACATTAAAGTCATGAGCTCCTTGATTTTTGGCTTCTCTTACTTAGGTGGTTGAGAGGGCTGTGAGGAGTCACGAGAGAAGTTTAGTTGATTCGTCCAAACCCATAATGTAGTTGTTCAAGTATGGATTTTGGTTCTCCTTTTAAAAATTGCTAACATACTTAGCATATCCGGAATTAGTGCTTATAAAGAGTGTAAAGAGGTTTCCAATCCATACTGTTGTAGATGACTCCATAAAGGTTATACACCATCTTAAGCCATCATGAGCTTGCCCATCTTGATTGTAAGAGTTGCTACTTGTGTTGTCAATTGTGAAGCTACATCCACTTTATAGACTCCCTCTCTTGGGCATGGTTCTCTATTAGGTAACTATAGGTTTCTTATGCCTTCCCCTCCATTAGATCATAAACTTGTACTAGTGTCTATCCATCAACATTCCTCCATAAAATGTATTCACATGTATGAAGCTAGACTTTTAAACCATTGTAAAATGTTAGTACATGAACCATATCAATAATCCATCATGAGGACATCTCTTTAAGAGTTCATTGTACCTTTCTTATGCCTCATATAAGGATTCACCATCATACTTCTAAATGAAGTGATATAATTTTGAAGTTTAGTAGTGTAGACGAGAGGGAAGGATCATATAAGAATCTTCTAAGCTAATTATTCTAATGTGGTAATCATGCTAGTTAGAAGGGAGTCAAGCCAATTCTTCTCCTTAACCCTCAACAAAATACAAATAATCAAAAGCGAATAGCATCTTCAAAAACACCATTATTCTTGAAGTTCTCACAAATATATAGAAAATTCTAAATGTGATATTTAGGATCATTTACTGACATCCTCTAAACTAGTCAGCTTAGATTATCTATATTAGAATAAGCTTAATCTCAAAATTGTTTGCCTAAATAGTGAAGTGTGTAAGAGCAAGTATTGTTCCCACAACTATGGGAATTGATCGTTATCTCTATTTCGATTATTTTCCACCATTAGGATGATTGGCTTCAAGTAATTCTTGTTCATGTGCTCCCTTTCAAGACTATTAAAAGTTCATCTTTTAACATTAGGTTAAACATAAAAAGTTCCACACCTCTTATTGCTCACATGCAAGTGGGTGAAAGTTATATTAATTTCATTGCATGTGTTTATGTCGTGAAAATCAACATTAATTTTCTCAAAGGCCTAAATTCTATATTTAATTCAAATTGCGTGTGTCAATATCAGTATTAAACTAAACCAAGTACAATTGCATATAAATCTACAAATTTCCTTTTGATTTTTTGCAAGTTTCAATTGACAAAATCTATCATAAGCCATATTAATGAATTCATAAATAATGGAAAATGATACAATAAAAAGTACAAATAACAACATATAAACATATCATAAATTAATTAAACCATCAAGCACTATCAAATCCCATCATTTGGTTATAATAAAGTAAAGAATAACTCCCAAAAAAAAAAAGGAAAACTTTGTGATAAGTTCGATTATAAGGATAAGAAGTTAGCTTCTTTGTGACTCTTTCTTGGTTAAACATTTTATATGACTTCTTTATGACTAAAGTCTTGATTTCACCTTCAAAACCATCTTCTATATGCTTTGGGAGTTTTCATGCACTTTAATGGTTTTGGGATATGCAAAAAAGTCAACTAAGGTTTCAAGACTCATGAGAAAAATATATAAATAAAACTGAAAAGTATCGTGAAGTATTAGGGCCTATCTATAATTTTTCTGTAGATAGAGGACTTTGTTTAAATTTTGTAGACATGCTATAAACAAAGTCTCATGTGGCAATTGCATTGCATCTAGGTTTTTTTTTTACTTTATTCGAATATCATGGTAGATGAGATTCAAATGAAGCCTAACTAAAGCAATTCTCTCATGAGTCCTTGGCTTCATTTAAATGAAGCTTCCATGTCTTTGTCCGGTTGTAGACCAAGGAGTCCATTTAGATCTTGTATGATGTGCTTCAAATGAAGTCCTTTAGAGGCACCTTTCTTCTAGATCAGCTACTTCATTCAAATCTTATGAGACATGATTCGAACAAAGCCTATCAATTACTTTTAAAACTTAGCATTTTACAAATTATTCTACAAGTTATTGCACCCTGAAGCAATTCTCTCATGAGTCCTTAGCTTCATTTAAATGAAGCCTCCATGTCTTTGTCTCATTGTAGATTAAGGAGTCCATTTAGACCTTGTATAATGTGCTTCAAATGAAGTCCTTTAAAGGCACCTTTCTTCCAGATCGGCTACTTCATTCAAATCTTATGAGACATGATTTGAACAAAGCCTATCAATTACTTTTAAAACTTAACATTTTACAAATTATTCTACAATTTCTTGCACCTTAGCTATTTAATGCATGCGTTCTTCAAATTTGAGCATTTTCTTATCGTAATCACATAAATGCATAGATAAGTGTAGCATAAGGTTGAGTTGAAATGTTCTAAATCCGACAAACATGGTACTTTTGTACTAGTATAATTTGACCTATTTGAAAGTCATTAAAAGGATGGTTATTGGGCATGACCCGAAGTATTTGTGATTGGTAACAACAAGTCAATAAAATCCCTTCATCTCCTTCAAACTGATCACATTTCCCAAACTACTTAATCGGGCATAAATAACTCTGAAGCACACATGGCCATGACAACATTGATTAGGTCTAAGTGTTCGATAAATCAAGTAAAAGATTAGGTTTCATGATGACATATTCATGCACAAATAAATTTATAATATCAAAACAAACATATACTACCACATGTGTAGGTTTAAAATAAGTCTTAACCATGGATATTTTCCTAGAGTGTTAGGTGGCTCAAAAAACATGGTTATGTGTTTTGAGAGTCTCTACCTAGTTATGACATGATCGTAAAGAAGACTTAGAGTATTGTACAAAATAATGAGGAGCTTTAAATTAAGTTTGAAATAGGAAACATTAATAAACTTATGAAGAAGCGTTTGGAATCGATTGATTTAATTTGGAGTTAGAATTTATTATGAAATCAAATTATATTCAATACATTAGTAAATTATTGTTTTGGAGTTATGATTGATAAGAAGATAAAATGCTTCTAGAAATTGGGAAATTAATTAAGTAAACTTTGGGCCTTTTATTAAATAAGACAAACCTTCTCCCTCCATAAGCCCATGGCACCATTTAAGATAGAAAAGGCCTATCTTGACCTTATCTAAATCTTTTTAATCCAATTCCATCTCATGATGTGGAACCTTCATTCACTAAGAATGAGTAGATGTAAGCACCATGGATTGACAAATATAAGCAATAAATTTTATGAATTTAAGGGTTTACAAATATTCATCTTTTTTGTAAGAAAAAGAAAACACACTTAGATGGGTTTTTGATGTATCAAAACAACCTAAGGGGACTAGTTGCAAGAATGCAATTCAAGACTCTTAAACAAGCCAAAATATAATGTGGAGTATGAGATGATAATTGGTAGAAAATGGGTGTTGAAGGAATTTCAAGAAATATTTTGATATTGGGCTCCAAGATTAAAATGGAGTTAAACCATGTAGGAGTGTTAAGGGTTGAATTAAGAGCCAAGAGAAGCCCTAGAGTGGTTTTAAAAGACTTTTGAGTTGATGTAGGCCTCAATTCAATTAAATGACATCAAATGGCATCTAAATGAAGTGAAAATAGTAAGAATCTAAGATCATTAAACCCTTACTTTGTTCGAATGGATGTACAAGGCCATTCATGGGAAGTGGTGTCAAAGTGAAAGAGTCAAATTTTGTATCACTTTGGTCGAATGGTTCAGTGACCCATTTGAATTAAATGACACTAAACTAAAATATTATGACGTTTTGTACAAATAAGGTCTCACTCCATTTGAATGAAGTATCCCCTATTGCATTTAAGTATAAAAAAATTATGTTGGTTGTTTGTTTCTAATTAAAATGTTGCAAGGTGTGATTGTATGTAGGACTTAAGAGACATTTTTTCAATCAATTATTGTTACCTTTTTCAAAGATCATTAACACGAAGAGTTATGTTAGTCATATTGGTAACTCTATTAAGTTGTCAAGTGTTATGCACTTTCACTAAGGATATTAAAACTAAAACACCTTGGTTATATTATTAATGAACAGATTGAATGGATTAAATAAATACAACTTTACTATACTTCTTATTCATGAGTGGGAGAGAGACCTCCTTAAGAGTAGAATCTATGAATGTTTCTCTTATCACCTAGTTTAATGTGTTGATCATGTTTTAATCCATGTCAATCCGATAATTCAATGAATTGCGACAAATCATCAAACTATTTTAGTTAGTGGCACCCAATGGCTTATTAAATTTGATTAGTTTGTTTTTAAAGACTTCCTTATCCATTTGATTCTAGTGATCACTTTAAGATATTCCTTTTAAGCTTTCAATCCAAATTTCCTGTGCAATTCATTTCAACACGTAACTCAAAACTGCAAACACAATTCTACACTAGTACATAACCAAGTGTATTATTTAATCAATTGACCACTTATTTATAGTTAAACCTAAGTTTAAAACTATCCTCAAGACTTCATCCTTAAAATAAGGGAGAGTTAGGTCTGGCCATGCTCCATTTTACCATTAGTTACATAAAAGTTCCCTTTAAGATTAAAAAGTTGTCTTTTTTTTTTTTTTTATGCATAGGTTCATAACCAACTAAACTAGGTGGATTGAGGACTGTTGAACAAAGATGGGGTAGCTATAGACTTTGTTAGCTTAAAAATTATCAAAGACTTCAATTACTTTGCCACCTATTTAATGGAAGACTTCTAGCTAAAGGTTAGTTTTGGATTGATTATCTTTTAGATATTATATAATTGAAATCTTCTTTTAAACAATCAAGGTTTTGATAATAATAATAATTCAATATCAATTTTATAAAATAGTTGTCTTTATTTTGTGGATTTAGTAGTTCTTTTGCATAAACAACCTTTACTTGTGAATTAATAAGATTATATGAGAAGAAACCATTTGCTAAGGAGAAATGGGGTTGAGAAGGGGTGAAAGTTAAGAATTTATAAAATCAGAGTCATGAATTACCTCCCTTCTTTTTTAAGCTGCAACATTTATAGTTCTTTTCTACCAACAAGGAATGCAAATCTTATCATTTATCATTGACAAGAAAGTCTAACGATCTTGCTCCATAAACAAACGTTTCCATGGTGACATTCATCCTTACACTTTCTATGTACCATGCTTTATGTTTTAGCAATCATGGCCGTTCCAACATTCCAAAACATTATCCTGACAAAGACAAAGACAAAGACATTTGCCATTAACGCAATGGAATAAGCCAGCTAAACACCCTAACATCTTTGCAATCATCTCTTGTATTATAATGTTTTCTAACGCCAATACCTATTGCTTCCCCTCCTGCATAAAAATGAATATGAAAATTGTTTTAGCCTTATGAATAAATGAATTTATTTAGACACTGAAGGTCGACGTATACATACATACATACGCATATATATATATATATGGATAAAATATTACCATGACGGTTTGCAGAAAATTTAAAAAAAAAATGAAAAGATGGATGGGTGGTTTTGACTTTATTAGTGCCATATAACATTATCATACTGCAAAAACCTTTTTATTGGAATAATAAGGATTATGTAATAAAATAAAGGGTAATAGAATATTTAAAATATAAAAATAGTGACATTTTTTTTAATGATATAGATAAAGTGCCAGCATTTACAAGCTATAATAAGAACGATAGCGACGAAAACGAAACTGTTTGCCAATAAGGCAAAATCTTGAAGCTGTCATTGAGTTCTATATGATCTCCGCATATATACATATAGTTTATATGAGAGTAGTTACATGCATGCAACGTACATCATAACATATCAAAAGGTAAAACATTAACTAAATATTTTTTTTAAAAAAAAACAAAGGAGATAATTGAATAGCACTTATGAAATTCAATGATCGAGACATATAAGGATGTCCTACTTTTGTTACATAAATTAAATACTTCCTTTTCTGATTTTGTTTCCTCGTTAGGTAGATTTTGTAAGATTAAGTATATCTTATTCTATCTTTAGAATTTTAAATATCAAAATTGTGATTTATTGCTTTTCGTTTGCACCACATATATAGTGTTAGGATTATAAATAGAATTTAGTAAAGGCCTACATCCAGAGGCACCATGTGATATTTTCCAAATCATTATATTTAAGTTCATAGAAAACGTTCCTCGTTTTGATTCGAACTTTATGATGAGATTAAGAAAGTTAGATGAAACTTGTTTTTTTTAATATAAACATAAATATGTCACCATGGTTTGTTATTTATAAAAATTCGTAATACAAGTTTCAACATATAGTGTAATGTTAGGAACTTACCGTAACATCTAAATAGATATTTTTATATTCTAAAATCACTGGAAACCAATGTAATTAACAAACAATTAAAGAGAGAGAAAAAAATATAATGATAACACCATGACTTACCCGCAAAGTGATCAAAACCATGGTGGAGCTAACTCATCACAAAGAGCACCAATTAACATTAAATACAATAATGTAGAATAAATATACGTGGAATAAAATGAAGAGCACACATAGCCATTGTGTTTTCTATTAACAATTGGATAAAACAAACAATTTCAATACCACGGAATGTCATATTTATCAAATTGAATCATCAAATCCCCTTGATTTGGTAGGTAGATGTGAACTATAGCAAGGAATGAATCTTACATGAATGGGTACAAAATGTGAAAATAGAGAGAGAGAGAGTCCATCGATAATTTAAGAATTTAGTGTAGGGTTATTTTTTTTATTTTAAAGATATATTACTTCATATAGTAAAATAAATTTTTATATCATCAAATATATATATAAATTTTTTAGTTTTAGTTTAGTACTTCAAGAGCCCTTTCATCCTATAACTTAGGTTAATATACAAACCAAATAATAGACTAAAGAATTTGTCCGTATTTTACCATACACATATAATAACAAAATGATGCATTGAACCTCAATTGTAAATTTTTTAAGTAGCAAATAGCAAACATCTATGGGATTTTATTGTGATCCACAAAGCATTAGAGAGTCAATACAAATAGGTAGGAAAGCAAGTTACACTAAGAAAACTAAGAAAATGACACTTAAAACAAATTAACTATCACATAGACTTATACATCATTTGTGGCAAATATCTAGAGGTGTAGAAAATTTTACTAACTGGACTCTAACACCTAGTCATTCAAAATATGTGTTGATGGTGAGATTAGATAGCTAAAACTAACACCAAGCTCTACTTTAGTGGATCTAGAATCTACATCATAATTTGGAGAACTTACAAAAATTCTATGGAACAAACAAATTGAGTACGGAAAATGGTATCAAACACATAGCAAGTTATAAGTGGAAAAGCATCTCTCTCATTTTGCTCTTCCTCACATCATACACACACTATTTAGGAGTAAAGCAAACAAATGAAACAAAGTGAGAAGTTGAGATTCTTTCTTCCATTTCTTTTATCATAACAAGCCAAGAAGGGAAACCACCATTGAAACATGTGAACAGTTGCTAAAGTTGCTACTATGGATTTTTTATGAGGAGTTCTTGAAGATTTAGGGAGTGTTTTAGGAGTTAAAGTCAACTAGTTAAGGTGAGTTTGATGAAGCTAATCCATATATGTGAACTCTAAATGTATGAGTTTGCTTTGAATTAAGAAACCAAGTTGAAATTTAATATTTTATTGCTACAATGAGTTTTAACATCATGTTAAATGATCATTTATGAATATCTATGGACTAAAGTATATTTAACTTATAAGGTAAAAGATTTGTCAAAATTGTTGTCTTATTTAACTTATAGGGTATAAGATTTAACTTATAGGACTAAATGCAAACAAGTTCTCAAAATTGTTGAGACCTAAACTGGTTAGTCTTAGATGGTGAAATATAAGATTTTATTTTGGAAATGCAAATGGTGCTAGTTTAATTAGTGGAGTTTTTAAATTGATATTAAAGTTATGAGAAAAAGTCAAAAAAAAAAATTGTTTCAACTTTCAAGTTTTAGCACTTTATTGTTTTAAGTTTTAAAAATTGTGATTCAGTGTTACCTTAAAATGAGTTCATTTTAATATCTTCATTTGTTGTCAAGTCAACAAGCATTAACTCTAAGCCCAATTGGCATTCGTGTGGCACTTCCTACAAGTGGATAATGTGTGTCTAATTAGACTATTGAAATCACTATTGTATCCTTGAATGGGAAGGTAAAATTTCCCTCAATTTTAGTAACATTGAAATAGAAGGAGCGAAACAAATACAAAACTCTACCTTAAAAAAATAAAAAATAATACAACAAAAGAAGAAGAAGAAGGCAAAAACATTTATAATCTTTGAATTAACTCTCTTCAACATTAATCATATTCATTGGCATTTACTTGCATATACTATCAAACCCTAAGTATTTTTCAAAGGTAGCAACAATTTCTTTTGTGTCTACTATGTTAAACATTTATTCCCACTTACAACTCACAGAGGCCCACTACTATATACATACGAAGGAAGTGACAAATAGAAGATAAGTCTTGGCTCTACATTAAATGGTAAATTTGAGTTTTATATGTTTCTATATTAGAATGTTAACCTTTTTTATAGTATAATCCCATAAGGTTAAATTTGATTTCATAGTGGAAGGAAAATAAGGACATTACTAAGTGTGGCAACTTCTTGTATATTTTTCATAAAAACCAACACCCAATATATATATATTTAATTTTAATTGCTTTTTACCATCTCTTTCATTTGTGGTCCTTGATGTTTGTGAAAGTCATTCTGATTTTGAGTGGGCCCAATTTGATTTTCATGTCATATTTGACCATATAGTTAATGTAATTTACTCATCAATACCTAATAGTGTCCTGTGTTTATGTTATTTTACATATATATATATATATATATATATGTGTGTGTGTGTGTGTGTGTGTTAGTGCTTATTTTTTTTTTCTCTTGAGGATCATGGACCTTAATTCTTAACTACTGAAAATGATAGAGAGGCCTATTTATGTGCATTATTGGGGCAAACTTATCATGGGCCCTCCCGATGTTGCCTATGTTTGTGGTAAACACGATGTTATATGGGTTGACATTAGTGAGTTTTCTTTCGAACTTTTAAAAGCAAAGCTTATTACAGAACTTAGTTACAATGAAATGAAGTTCTTAGACGTTGCATTTTGGATACATCTCTAGTTGATAGATTTAGAGTTATAAATGATGAAACCAATGGTCCTAAAAGATTGACTCTATTATGGACCAAGGGGAGCATTGAACTGTATGCTCAACATGTGGATCAAGCTGGTTCTTCCAGTGTTGGAAACTAGTTAAAGGGTGGAAATGTGGGTGTTGATTATGAAATGGAATATAATGGGGATGATAATGAAAGGGTGTTAAATCAGATTATGAAGATACCAATAACATAGATCAAGAAGAAGTTGTGAGTGGAGAAGATTTTATGAGGATTTAGTTGAAGTTAGGAAAAGAATTAATTAGTTTAAGAGTGGGTTGTGTTTGAAAAAGGTGCACATAAGTAGTGTCCTAATTAACTGGAACATCGTGATGGATGATTTTTTAGACATGAATTATGGAGATAATAGGATTGTGATGGGAATCAAGCTCCAAATGAGATTCCAACAATAGCAAGACTCATGACTCAAGTTAAGATAAAAGGGTTGAATCACTTAGTGGATAAAATATTGTAATGAACTATGCTAAGTGAAGAGCTAGTTTATTCTGAAGGGTATTTAATACACAACATTACTTTAAGGAACATATTACTCTCGAAAGAAAACATACATATTAGTTCTGAATGCAAGGGTTATGTTAGTTTCAGCATAATTCTATTACCGTTTCCAAATAAAGGTACTTTTGACAAGAAGAAAGTCTATAATTCCAAACCTGTTTCCAAGTCAACTTGAAGATTAATACTTTAGAACATCGAAGAAGGCATTAGAGTTTTAGTCTAAATAAAATAAATTCCTAAGTTTCTTTTAACCTCTTACTTAAGAAATTTGTCAAGCAAGCTTCTTTAAGAAGTTAGTAAAGTAACCTTATTTAAGAAGTTAACTAAGTAGTTACTCATAAAAAGTTGACTTTGAAATAACTTTATTGAGAAGTTAGTTAGAAAAGCTCCTTAAACAAATTAATTGTTTACATCTCTTAAAAGGAAAAAAAAAATTATACAAATATTTGAAACAATCTTAAATTGACTAAGAAAAACTTTTGTTATATAAAGATTAAATACTAACTTTATGTAATCGATAATATTTGAGGCTTAATTATAAAGTATGAACAAAAATCATAGTCATTTGAAAGTTTAAATGATAATAAAAAATTAATGTACTATATTTTATTTTATTGAGATCTTTAAATGATTGTTTTAATTAATTTCATCATAAAAAATTATTCTATTTTTTTAGGGTTTTACAACGATAATACAATTTTTCTATTATGAGGTTTTGTGGATCGATACTAATTTTTTCTTATTAATTACATAAAAGGGAAAATAAATAGTAAAGGCATTTCTACGTATTATTGACTATAACATTTTTTTTTTTGAACACATGCATAGTGAGTGCATGAAAATTCACTCACATGCGTTGAACCTTCCTATGGTGGTTCACCCCCACTAAAAACCTACCACATTCTGGACCAAAACCAAACACACCACACAACAATGCTCCTTGGGATGATTGGCGTCGGAGCTTCCACCACCACCGCCATGGGTTTGCCATGGTAACCATCACCGACTTTCGACTTGTTCAATTCAAATCTTGCCGTGCTACGTGCTTCCCCATGGGTCAAGAAGATCAGGGAGAGCAATGGCTTCAGTGGTGACTTCCCACCTAGAGTCCGTCATTCGATGGTACATATCCTGTCTTATCCGAAATGGACTATACCATGTTTTGTTTGCATGTAAAAGATTTTTGTTTTGCTCATTTAAAGGTTGCTATTTTGTTTATAAGGTTTCTTCCTTTCTTTTAATAACAGAATGATATGAAATAGTAGATTAAAGCAGTCTAGGTTACGGTAAATAGTAAAAAAATGTTAATGGGTGTCATAGCATTTTTTAAACAGAAAAAAAGAAGAAGAAATTTTTATATCTTTTCACGAAATTACTTTTTTTCATGAAAGGTATAATCAGATTTGAAAAGATAAAAAAAAAAATTCTATTTTAAACTTGTTATAACAAAGAGGATTAAGAAGCAGTAATATAATAACTTGCTTAAGGAGAAAGAAGATAAAATGTAATAACTGTAATCCACCTTTCTTTTTTCACTTTGGTGACTAGTCAGTAGTTTGGTGATTAAATGATTTCATTTATGATGATTAAATGTAACTGATTGAAAGTGTCTTAAGGAAAGTGTGAAATTAATGCTTACAACCAGTCAATACTTTGCTGATTAGTGTGAAATTAATGCTTACAACCAGTTAGTACTTTGCTAATTAATTGGTACAGATATGGATCTTGCACTTGCTGTACAACATCACATTGATTTTGTATATTTCATCATCTCAAGTTTTTAAATGTCGTGTTAATATTTAAAAAAATTCTCATTTTTAATATATTCATCACTTTATTTCTAAAGGTTTTTTAATATTTATTTTTTACTCTTTTGTGAGTTCTAATAACATATTTTTAATTGCCTCTTGTTACAAAGTAATAAGGAATCAATCATGGGCAATTCCAACAAATTTTCATAGGAACACGCATCAAATATATGCGTCTCAAAGTTACATATATATATAAAAAATGTATTTTAATTTATTTAATATTAGTTTTTTAGCTTATGTGAAATTTCCATCATGCGTGACCTATTACTATTCTTTACTAACTTCTGATGGCTCGGGGTTTCTTCCTCTCCAGGATCGATCATTAGCTTGGAGTTAGGAATGGGGGCAGGCTGGATCTGGATCTTAGTCCATGTTTGGATTGAAGGGAGGAGGAAAGTGGGATTTTTAAGATCTTGTAAAAAGCATTTTCTTTTTCTTGCAAAATGGAAGGAAAATAATAATAATAAAAAAAATACACCAAATTTGGAGAGAATTGAAAGAAAATCTAAATAAAATTACTATTTTATCTTTGAAGCAAAAACACACTTTTTAATTTTTAAGAAACTTTATATACAGTGTGAAATTATACAACAACTTTTTTTCTTTTTTCTTTTTTTTTTTAACACTTTCTTTAATCTTTAATTTTTTTTTACCTTATCTCGTTTTTCCCCTATTTCTATGACGTGCATTTTGCATTTAATAGTAAAATAGGTACGTGTATATAATGGAAAGGTAGTGTTGGTACATAGCTGTACGATAAAGCTGCCCATGTATTAATATTGCCATATCATTTCCAGGATAAAAGCTGCAAAAACTTCGAAACGAGCGACGGGGATTTTGTAAAGCCCCGATTTAAAATATTAAAATCAGAATGTTGAAATTAAATTTTTTCGATATACGTGGAATTGAAAGAGATTTGATTCTTTTTCAGTTATTTGGATAGGAGGAAAATTGAGAAAGAATATTATTAGTGAGGAAATAAGTTAATAAGTCCTTACCAAATTTATTACCTCCCAGGATGGAAATTGAAAAGATGATTAAATTTTTTATTTTGTCCTCAGTAATTAATTAAATTATTAACTGTTATGGGCATTTGGTAGTTTATTGTTATATTTTTTTTTTTCTTTATTAATAATTAGTGTTTTTTCCTTTTTTGTATTTTCCATCCTCTAAATAAATTTGTACGAGGAAATTAAATATCCTATTTCTTTCCATCTTTCCCATTGATTCTCCTTACTTTCCTTTACTCCTAATTCTTTTCCTCTCCCATGCACATTTATAATTTTTTTTTCCTCTTAGATTTTTTTTTCTTTTTTTTGGGGGGGAAGGGTGGGGGTGACTCCACGAATTTAGGGATGCACGTGTGCCATATTAGGCCTGACTTATACAGGCCGAAGCAGACCTTAGACATGGTATAGGGTGTTTTTATAGATTAATTATTAAAAGCAAAGAGGTTAAAAAAAGTTATTCATGGAAATGGAATAGTCCATTTGTTATTCCCTGTCTGTCCCAAGGGTTATGCCAGGATGAAAAAGCAAACCAGTAGCTAGGAAGTCTTTGGTAGTCGTCGTTGCGTCTTGTCTTGCTGTTCATGTTTACTTGTTGCTGTTACTGTTTACCTCGTGCTGTTGTCGTGCCGGTTGTGTCTATGTGTACATGTGCAGGTTGCCGTGCAGTGTGGTTGTGCTAGTATTTGCTTCATCTGATTTCATAGCCTTTCACAGTGGAATGCGATGCGTCCGATAGTGACATTGGCATGGTACTCTAGCAATATGGCAAGTCCATTGCATTTTACAAATCAACTGTTTGCGCAAAGGCATCTAAAACTTCTAGCTTGAGAAGGAATTAATTGGGTTAGTAAAGGCAATAAAGATTTAGTGGGCATGCTCATAGGTTTGGAAATTTATAGTAAAAAACAACTATTGTAGGTTAAAATTCCTATTAGAACAATGTGTATCAACATTACCATTGTAGTAGTGAGTGAGTAAGTCACTTGGGTTTGATTTTTAGATTGAATATGAGGCCGGAAGGGAGAATAAGATTGCAAACGCTCTTTTGCGAAGGGATGAATAGGTTGGGGAATTGCAAGCCATTTCCTACTTGCAACTACAAATATTTGAGCAAGTTAAACTAAAAATTGCCAATAGTTAAGAAATGCAGTAGCTAACCAGCTAAATTAAAGAAGGTAGGTAGAATTAGTACAAGATATAATTAGGGGTGGTTTTGTCTTCTAGAGAAACAAGACATACCTACCATTTGTATCAACTTTATGTGCTACCATTATGTGGGCTATCCATTGCATCGGAGCAAGCATGATTTTTATTGGCAAGGAATGAAACAACAGGTACGAGATTTCGTGAAGACATACTTGGTGTGTCAAAGGAATAAATGGGAGAATCTTTAATGAGTTGACCTTCTCTAATCTTTGTAGATTGCAACTAAATTTTAGTTAGACATTTCCATAGACTTTATAGAGGTGTTAACCCCTTCATGTGAAAATCTATTCTCTTCATGGTCATGGATTAGTTCTTGAGATATGTCCACTCCTTCCCTTAAGCCCATCCCTATACAACCCTCGTGATGGCAAGGTGTTCTTTGACTAGATTTTCTGATTGCATGGCCTACTCGAATATGTTGTTAATGATCAAGATGTTATTTTTACTAGCCACTTCTAGAAGGAGCCTTTTCAAACTGTGTGGAACACAACTTTCTTTTTCATCCGTTTACCATCCATAAAGTGATGGCCAAAGTGAAGTCATTAATAGAGTTATTGAAATGTATCTTCGATGTTTCATTAGGGATGGCTCGAAAAGTAGATATTATGGATCGGATATTATTATGACATTAGATTTCTTTTTTCCTTTAAGACTACCTCTTTTGAGTTAGTATATGGTTTGTCTCTACCTTGCTTGCTCACATACAACCCTGGTTCAGCAAAGCTAGAAGCGATATGCATTGGTGGAGCATGATCACATTTTTGATGACTTACGAAGAAAATTAATGCATGCACAAGAGAAAACAAAAATCTATTATGACAATAAGCATCGGGATGTCACTTTTGTGGTTGGAGATTTGGTGTTCCTCAAATTGTAGCCCCATAGGCAAGTTTCTATTGCTACAAAAAAATATTCCAAGCCTTTCCTAAGATTTTAAGAGCCATTTACTATTGTTAAAAGAATAGATCGATTGCATACAAGCTAACACTTCCAAGTCAAGTTAAAATCCATCTAGTTTTTTCATGTTTCTTGCCTTAAGAAATATCACGGAGAGGTTAAGGACAAGCTTGTACTGCCTAACATCCATTGGGGCTAAGTAGTATTAACTCCAAAGGTGGTCAGGAAGTTGCAAAATAGAACCGAAATCCTCATACATTAGGAAGGTTACTCCCTGGCAGAGGCCTTAAGACTAAGAAATGACTTCACACATGAGGGCATGTGCGCTATTAAAGGGGGGAATGATGTTTGTTATGTTGTTTAGTAAACATTAAAAAAGATTTCAAGAATTAACTAGTAGTAAACATAAAACATCTATTATATTTTTAATAATAATGAATATTTATTTTACTAGATAGTGGATGTAGTGATGGTGGTATTTCCAATGTAAGAGCATTTATGAGAAGTTAAAAAAAAAATTGAATAGCAATTTATAAAGATGGAAGTATGAATTATTATTCGTTATTTTATATAATTGTAATTTTATATGATGAATTGCTGTTATAATTTTTAAAATGCCAGTAAACATTGTAATAAGAAATTATATTAAATGAGAGAAAATAAAATAATTACTTTCAAAAATGAATATTAGTAGTTGATATGAAGGAAATGAATAAGAAGGAAAGAGTTATAATACGAAAATAATTATGTACAATGAAAAGAATTATACCATTGAGTAATAATGAAGGGAAGGAAAAGTAAAAAAAAATTGAGTCACTACTAAAAGTAAAAAAGGAAAATGTAATGTAAAATTATTAATAAGACTATAAAAAATGAAAGAAACAGTGAAGGAGAAGGGTAAATAGGAAATCTACTAATTTTTATTTTTCTTTAAAGCCCTTTCTCATGGAACCATGGAGCTGTTTCCCGTTTTTCTTTTTCCCTTCTAATTTCCCTTTTTACCATACAATGCAATAAGTAATTTTCCTATCTGTTTCCTTTCCTCCTTAAAATGTCCTTCCACGTTTCTCCCTTTTGCCAAACAAGGTGTAAAGAAAGGTTAGACGGAATTATCGAAGAGAAACGTACGGCACTTAAGTCGGTGACCGCCGTCGACTCTCACACAGCCTCCTGACGGCGGTTCACCTAAAATCACCGCCATCCCTGAAAGAAAAAGGCAAACTTTAAATTCAAGCCAAAAAAGAAAAATCAAATTTCGAATCTTAAGCCAAACGGCTTTCTTCTTCAAACAATAACCCAGAACACCATCGGAAAACTTGATTTCGGGAAATGGTTGGAACGGCCATAAGGCCGCCGCCCTCGCCGTCTCCGTCGCCGACACTTCGTACTTCTAGTTCCACGCATCTAGTCCGCCCTTCTTTGGCTAACTCCGTTCGGCTCACCGCCGTCATGGAGCGACTGAACTTGTACGTGAGCTCGGATACTGGCCCTGGCTCGGACCATCTTTACAACTCCGGGGAGTTCGGCAATCTTTGTCACTCTCTCTCCAGGTTGAGTCTAACAATTCCAGTATTGTTTTCATTGTAATGTGAGTTGGTTTTGTATGCTTTATCTTCAGTGGTAATGTCTCTGTGTGAGAGAGAGAGAAAGAGAGCTCGGCGGTGAGCTTGGCGGTTTGGTGCTCGCACATCTTAATTTTGTTGGAAAAGCTTAGTTTTCTACTGTATCTTTTTAACTACTTATTTAAATTATGTGTTTCGGGGGTGGGGGTGGGGGCGGGGGCGGGCAGAGAGAGAGAGCTTGGTTCCATGCTGGCTACTCTTAAATTTGATAGAAAATCTAAGTCTTTTTTCTGTATTTATTTATATCAAGAGAAAGAGAGAGAGGGAAAGCTATGCATTTTGGGGTTGGGTATAGTTAAAGGATTAGATGATCTTCCTTAATTGTCTGATTAGAATGGCGAAGAGAGGAGTGAGAAATCGATGGAGTTAGTTCGCTGTGTTAAGTGACACATTTTTATTCCCTGGAGAAAGCGGTAAGCTATAGAAAGTCACTGTTTACCTAGCCAATAATGCTTGTAGGTTTATTAGTAGATATGAACTATATGTAAGCACTGTTGCATGATTGGCAGAGGCAGATGGAGCAATGGCATTAGAGGAAACAGAGGTCAACCTCTTGTTTATGTTGATTAAGTTGATGCTTTATTGTGATGTACCAATTCTTCATCATGTGGATTTTTGTCTAAGTTGAAGATTCATCTATCTTGAAGGCATATGCGAATCTTCACCTCTGTTCTCTTTTTATATTTGTGTGATATTGTTGGTGAGTTGTTATAGGATGATCATTGTTTGGTATATACGATCATCTCTTATAAGCTACATGGATACGTTTGTTGAACATTATGACCTATGTATTGTTACTTTTTCAGATTTTTTATTAATTGCTGACTAAATTTATGCATGGTAATAGGGGCATTGATTATGCTGTTGCAAACAGCGAGGTTCCAGATATGACTCAAGAGCTGCTAGTGTTGGTGAAGCAGGTGACTTTTTTTGTGCGTTGGCTTCTGCTTTTTATTTTGGGGCAGTTTGTGGGAGTTAATGTGCATCTTGTTTGATTAAAAATCTGTAGCATTTCTTATTTTTGGTACCCTTTTCTTACCTAACCTGTCTCAAGAGGTTAAATTTCTTAGTGTAGCAAGCTGAAGGTCTCACCTATACTTGCTGTTAGGGTGATGTAAGTAGAACTATTTGTGTGCATTTAAATCCTATAATTTGTGTTTGATTGGTCCTTGTTTTGCTTGCCTTGTTAGATATTAGGTTTGATGGGGATCATATTATTATCGACAATAGAGGCATTTTGTAAAAAGTTGCCTACATTTGACAAACACTTTTTTTTTTTTTTTGATGTAAACATTTGACACATACTTCTCTAAAAGACAAATGAGAAATCATTTTAATTTGTGTGTACTATGGATTTCTTGCTTTTACCTTTAGTAGTATACCATAGCCTTCTGTCTGCATCATGATTTGGTCAAGGTTATTAAACCTGTGCATATGTGGCATGGCTATTTTTGACACAGCAAAATACAAATTGAGAAGAGATAGGAACTTTTCAGATTATTGTTGAGTTTTATTGTGTATGTGTCATATTTGTAGAAGATAAAAAAAAAAAAAAGTATTGTTCATATGCTATCCGTGTAATATAAAAAGTCTTGTATCACCTGTTACTATATATGGATCCATATTATACATGTTAATTTTGGACTTAAATGGGCAATACATGGTAATTTTGGATTGCATGGATTAATGCTCATGTGAAAAATAAGATGTCTCAGTTTATCAACTTGTTAAAATTGTGTTAATTGTGTTGTGGGCAAAGAAACATCAATAGACTTCTTGATATTACATCTATCTCAGGCTATCAAACTCTCATGAGCAAATATTACATTCTATTTACATTTTGTAGATTTGTCAGCGTAAAGGTGATGCTTCCCACCAGGCAAATATCATGGTGTTGATGGTATCTATAAAGGTAGTTGCTGATTTGTGCTGATTTTTTGAAAGTTCACAAAAACTGCTGCCTATTGCTTTTTCTTTAATCTGATAAACTTTTTCTTTTTGTACCCTTCTTTTGTCTTTTTAACTTGTAGAGTGCTTGTAAGATTGGATGGTTCTCAGAGAGGGATACTCAGGAACTCTTAAACCTTGCTGATAAGGTTGCTTCTTGATCTGTCATTAAAGAATGAACTACTGTAGGTTAATTAATGGGCTTTTATTTGTATTGGTTTTGCTTAAAACTTTTTATGGTGCACTTTTCCCTATGCAGGTGAGCGGTAGCTTCTGCAGTCTGGGAGGTATTAACTCTGGAACAGGCAATTCTGTTTCTAAAATTTCAACAGTCATGACGAGGTACTTTGTTCATACTGAGATCATGTGTCTCTTATTGAATTTTCTTTCTGTGAATCTACTATCTTGTTTCATTTTTATTTTTCTAGTCTTTCGTTGTAACATATACACTAGTGAATGCAGTTGTAAAAATAATTACATTTGAAATTGTTAATAAAAATGCTATGAACATGATGCACCCGTATTATGGGTGCTTTAAAAATATGAAAGAATTATATATATCTAGAGGTTAAAAAGTTAATTCTCATATTTTTGAAAATTTTGTATTAAGAAATTAGTGAAAAATATAACAACTCAATTATTGTTTTTCAAAATTTAAATATGGAGTCGTTACGTAACAATCTAACATAAGAATTTTATCTCTTTTAGGGGAGGGGAATTATTTGTTTAATTCAAATGTTATACCAGAATCACTCCTTGCCCCTTGAATGATATAGTATATTTAAGTGTTTCCTCTGCTCTCTTGGAGTTTAGATCAATATTCATGTGTTTGCACCCACATGTGTGCGTGTGCGTGTGTGTTTGTGCATGTGTATGTAGTTAAAGAATTTTTTTATTCCATTTGCCCTTTGTGTTGGTCAACTATGCCTCCAACACTTTCAAAAGCAATAAGACAACAAATTTGTAGAAGATTTCTCCATCATTGTTACTCAATTGTCAAGATCAGAATAAAAAATAACTTATTACTATTTGTAGTTCCAACTTGACAATGCATGATGATGAACAATTGTGCAATGGATTGGTTATCAAATCGATTTTTTTTGGGTGAATTTGGAGGAGTTTCAATGTAATTGACAAAGTAAAAATTGCTTCAGAGGCATTTTTTGAGAGAAATTACAAAAATATGATGTGTTTCTGGTGTTATTGCTATCGACTTATTTGTGCTTTTTCTTTTAGTAATTGCTATTCTTCTTCATTATGAAATTGTCAGGTGCACTGTTAAAATTGCACATGGCATGCATGTGACCTGAAAAAACTTCCCAAAATCACTTATACAAATCAGAAAACCCAAAACAAGGAACCTTAATTCCCTCTAGTTAATTTGATTTAGGGTTTTCTTTGCCTAGGGTTTGGAAATTAAGAGAGGGATTTGGACTGTTTGATTGAGGGTTTTGTGAATCTATGTGTGATTTGGAGGGTTTTTTTTTTTTTGGGAATGCATGCATGTCAGGTAGGATTTTGATAGAGCACTTAATGATTGTATAATGGGGATTAATACATGTTATAAGGTTGCTAAATGAAAAAGTATGGATTAGTTGGTTGCAAAGTGCCAAAACACAAATTATGTTCTTGTGTTTTCCTTTTCTTTTCAAGGGGTTATACATGTGGTGAAAGCACCAAGGCTTTTTCCTATATTGGGTTTTTTTCGTATCAGTTGCAGTTCACTGAAGGAAAAGAATCAGGAAAATACCTACATGGATTTCTTTATCTTTCTATTCTAGTGAGTCGAGTTTAATTGTCTTGAGAATTCTTTTGGGAGCAAGAAATCCCTGGTTTTAGATACAGTTTTATCTTTTCCTTCAGGTGAGAGCTGTGCTCTTGCTGTTTAATTGAAAATAGTTAACAAACTTGTTGCTTTCTCCTCTCAACTGCTGCTTTTTTTAACAGGTACTATCCACAATTTAAGCTTGGTCAGATGCTTACTTCTCTTGAAATTAAGGTAGCTCACTCTCTTTTTAGTAGCCACAACTCTTTTTTCTGGTGCTATGTATTAATCGTTATTTCTTTTTTTTTGTCCTTTAAGCCTGGTTATGGGGCATTTCTGAGTGATTTTCATATATCCAAGAGTTTTCCGCACACTTCTAGTGACAAGATAGTAAGTATCCTCTTAACCAAATTTCTATATTAACTTGTTAAAAAGTACCTAGGTTTTGTATAGCACATAATTATAGGCTTCAATTATGTGATTACATGGTCATTGTCTTCTACTTTTGGTGATGGAGGGATTATATAATTATTTATGCAAACATAATGATGGATGATAGTGTTTGACTTGTTCACTGGGTATTATTGTTATAATTTTATAGTGATGCTTCTTTTTTGCTGCTTAGATCTATGATCATTCTTTTGATAAATACTTCTGTGTCACCCATTCATTTCAACATCACAATTATTTGACAATAATAGAGTAGTGAAGAAAAAAGTTATTGCCTTGATGAAATTGAATGGTCAAGCATACGTATATATTTGAGTTTACACCTTTTGGAGCTAGAGTACATTAAATTTCAACGGTCCATTCATAGGAAAACCAGTAACTTGGACTTCTTGATCATAGTATAAATTCTTGTTTGTGGCCCCTTGTACTGCTTATTTGTTAGCGGATCGTGTTTGAGACCTAGTTCTAGGATGATTTGGATCAATCTCTGGTTTGGACTTTTGCTTAAGCAATTTCCAACCTAGCTTTCCTATGGTTAGTTCATGGTTTGGGCTTGTTAGAGAGAACCTAATGATCTCGTAGATTAGGGAGTTTTTCTTGGGAAAATAGTTTGTCAATTTCATTCCTTTTTCTTCTTTAAGTAGTACAAGAAGATTAGTTACAAGGTCCATGATTTCCTCCTAATTCTACTACATCCTACATGAATTCTCTCCACTACTCTTCTGTCCTATGTTTGCGCCTTTGATAAACCTTTGCAAATGGTGTGACCACTACTTGGTCTCTATCATTACTCTCCCCTTTGACCACGCACATGACCTTGTGCACAAATGAGGGGTAGCATTGACACATCATTGTGGCATCTTCCCAAGTCGCTTCTGTCGGTGAGTAACCTTTCCAATGGATTAGCACTTCTGCTAGAGTAGCAATGTGAAGAACTTCCAAGATTGCTCGGGGTGTAGGAACTGGTAACCCTTGGTTAATGAATGGTAAATTAAGGTGTGATGGTGGTCCACCGATGAATTTCTTGAGATTGGAAACATGGAAGACCGGGTGGATTTTGACCTCTAGGGGTAGATTTAGGCGGTAGGCCACTTGCTTGATGCGCTAGTCTGTCTAGAAGGGTTTGTAAAATCTTGGTGCTAGATTGTGTGTTTGTCTTTTGCTAAGGCAAGTCTATCGGTACAGCTTAAGTTTAAGGAGAACCAAGTCCTCGATGTTGAAGCCGAGGTCCTTGTGTTTGGCATCAAAGGTGGCTTTCATCCTTTGGTAGGCTCATTCCAGTTGGTGCTTCAATTCTGCCACCACTGTGTTGCGATTTTGAAGGGCCTTTTCGACCACATCTAGCTTGTTCTTTGTTGGGAGAAGATAGTAGTTGTGGAGGAACTTGACCATACACGATGTGGAAAGGAGTGGTCTTAAGTAAAGAATGGTAGCCGGTGCTATAGCAATACTCTGCCTAAGCAACCTATTTGGTCCATTTTTTTTGGATGATCCTTAGTGAAGCACCTCAAGTACATTTCAATGGTTCTGTTTACTACCTTCGTTTGGCTATCACTCTGGGGATGATAGGTCAAAGAATACGATAGTTTAGTCCTATTTAATTGGAATAATTCTTTCCAAAATGTATTGGTGAGGGTGACGTCTCGATCACTCATGATGGACTCCAATAACCCATGTAGTTGTACAATGGTATCAAAGAAAAACTTGGCAACTGTGACTGCTGTGTAAGGATGGCTCATGGGGATGAAATGAGCATACTTGGAGAACCTATCCACTACCACTAACAGAACTGATTTGCCGTGGGAGTGGGGAAGTCCATGGAGATATCTAACCAGACTTGATTTGGGATGGGAAGTGGCTAAAGAAGACCCACAAGTTGGAGATGTTTTGATTTATAGTGTTGGTAACTCTCCACTGTGCTCAGTTGGTGCGATTTGGACAATTTGCTGACCTTGTTGCTTTGGATAGGAGGCCCAAATTGAAGGTTAGATAGTGTTTTGAATTTTGTCCAACTCAAGTGGGGTTGCTCTCGCTTTAGCTTTAGAAACCACAATTAGGCGTCTCCTTCTAGATGAAACGTGGCTATCTTCAACCTTTCGTCCTCTACAACCAGTTGGTGCTCAGAGAATTGCTTGCATTTGTTGTACCGTCCTAAGGGGCCCACCTTACCATCATATTTTGGAAAATCCCACTTAGCTAGCCCGGTTATGGTCATTCCTCTTTCCAGTCTTTTGCCTTCTATCTAGTTTTCACTCACTTCTTCCGTGGCCTGCACCTTTGACTTCTAGGCCATTCCATCACGTGTCAAGCTTTCCAGTTGAACTACCAATCGGTCTTGCATAGCCTTCATCTGCTCCAAGTGGGCTTTGTTGTTCTGATGCATGGCCAACAAGGCTCTTGTTGCTGTTGAACCTTCTTCCAATTGTCCAGATAGTCTGGCTCTGATACCAATATGTTAGCGGATAGGGTTTGAGACTTAGTTCTAGGACGATTTGGATCAATCGCTGGTTCGGACTTTTGCTTAAGCGATTTCTGACTTAGCTTTCCTATGGTTAGTTCTTGGATTGGGCTCGTTAGAGAGAACCCAAAGATCTCGTGGATTAGCGAGTTTTTCTTGGGAAAATATTCTGTCAATGTCATTCCTTTTTCTCCTTTAAGTAGTACAAGAAGATTAATTACAAGTCCCACGATTTCCTCCTAATTCTTTCCCACTACTGCTAACTATTTACCTACATCCTACATGACCTACATGATCCAATAACAGAACTCCACTAATAGATATATGAATTCTCTCCACTACTCTTCTGCCCTATGTTTGTGCCTCTGATAAACCTTTGCAAATGGCGTGACCACTACTTGATCTCTATCATTATTACTTAATCTTTGTCTTGGAGATGAGAGGGATTTCTTTGTCTTATATCTTGAAAAGTTGTTTCAGGTTGATGGTTGAGATGCAAACTGCACAAAGGGAGGGGGGCTATGGATACTGTATTGTTATCTCAATAAGATTGAATTAGCTCTCAAGAATAGGCTTATTACTACTGAATATTACAAGGAATGAAAAGTCAAATTTTAGCAACAATTTGTAATTTTAATAGTTGAGAAGATTTTACATACGGAATTACGAAAAAAGAAAAATAAATAAATAGATTGAGAAATTTTGTTGGGTAAATATTGATGGAGAAATTTTTTATAGTTAAGAAGTTGAATGATATTGTTACAGGATTGACTATAACTTCTGGTATTAGGTCTGTTCACAATAGTATCTGGTTCAATTAGTGTTTTAAAAGTTCGTCTTCTGTGCTTTTCTATGGTTGCTAGATTGTTTTGGGCTCATAGAGAGAGAACCTGATGCTTTCTGGTTCATAACCGATGTTGACACCGAGAAAAACACACTTCCTTTCCTGGGGCCAAACTCCCCCTTAAGACTTTTACGTGTTGGACGTGCAGTTGCATAACTGCAAAGTTCTGTTTTGCAAAACCACCCACTACTGCACATGACCAGTCATGACATGCCCACTACCCTGTCCATATCTCTCTATATGGTACAGTCTCAATACTACAGACTCAATACAAGGACACTTAAAAGAAATTAACTAACAGCAAGACCCTATAATCACACCAGCATACTAGAAATAACAACATATACGACACTATTACAAAAAACACATAACAACTAACAAATAGCAGCAATCAGCAGAAGTGACACTATTACACTAATTGTGATCCTTCTTCTTTCGTGTATGGACACACTCATACGGTGTCACTTGCCTCTGTGTGTGTACGCGTGGGTTAGGCTCACGCATAACTGATATCATTGAACAATTTGTTACATCATAGAGGAAGAGGTTTTGACTTATATCAATGTATTTCCCTTGAAATTTATGTCTCATTTCTTTTCAATTAAATACAGCATTACTTAGAGATAGGAATGTTTGCCTTTATTAGATAGGATATTGTCTAAGCTAGGAGAGCTTGCTTAGATGTTGTTAGACAGGCACAAAACAGGTAAAGAAACAGCAATGAGAATCAGTAGAGACATGCGAAAATGGGCCAAAAGAAATGTGAAGAGAAATAAAGCAAAGAAGAAAATCTGAAGCAGAAGCCTAGAATTTCAAGGGCTCGAATGGGAATGCACCAAGAAAGATTGGAGGAAAATAGAGCCCCTCAAAAACTTTATGTATCATTATGGTATTTGTGCATCTTGATGATAGTCAAAACTGAGTGTTATGGACAAATTTTGCCATGTGTAATAATGTGAGGGTGTGGTAGTGGAATCAAGGTGTTGCCCCAATATATGTCATGTAGCTATATGAATGGAAAACTCTAGATGTCCTCAAAATATTATGCTATGTATCGATAACTCTAGGGTTTAATTAGTGGAAGGAGGAGAGGAAGAAATCTCTTAAGGGGTTGGTCTTGTGATCATTTTTTTTTTTGGATAATTAAACTTTATTGATTCAAGATATTGTACAACCGTCAAAGATAGATAAGTTTACATCATGATAGCATAAACAAAAGTATAAAGAACATGAAAAAAAATAGCTAAATTACAATATAGTAGAGTAAGCTCTAATCCAGTTCACAATGGAACCCCAATTAGGAAGGCTATTCCCTAGGCGTACTTTTGTTACGAACTTTCCATATGCAATAGACTGCCACTGCTAGACCGGCACTTCATATTTGGAATATAGAGGAGGTGGAATGAGCTATGGCCATCAAAGAGGTAGTAGCACCTTGCCAATTTTAAAGGAAGATGGACATTGTAAATAGTCGCAAACTTTGCTCCAAATTTGGGAGGTATAGCTATAATTGAAAAATAGGTGGGAGTGATCTTCTTGGCCTTGACACACAAGAAACAAATTGCAGAATTAGTGACTCCCTATGTTGTCAGCTTATCGAGGATAGATAGTTTACTTAATCAAGCTAATCATAAGGTAAATGAGTGTCTTGGTAAAGAGGTTTTGTTCCAAATCACTTTGTACCATGGCAATGTGGTACCTGAAGGATTTAGGAAAACATATCCACTCTTTATTGTATATATTTCTGTGCTAGCATGGATCCATCTGAGTTGGTTAGGGCAAGAGGCATTAGGACGTAGTGATGATGGGATATGAATGTTAGTCCAAAGTGGGCCATTTGGAAGGTACCATTCCTTGCCGTTCATTAGGGAACAAAGTTTTGTGGCAGGAGGGAAATCGGTACTACCCATCTCTCAAGCACTAAATATAGTGTTCAATAGACCTATTGGAAGCCAATAATCTACCCAGAATGATATAGCTAGACTATTGTTAGGTTCCCATTGGAAGTTAGACCGGATTAGACCTCTTAGCTTTAGCAGCTTCTTCCAAGACAAGGAGCATGTGGTAGGAGCTTTAGATGACTAGAAATTTCTTCCTTTCAGTAGTGTAGATTCTAACCATAAACTCTTAGAGCCTTCTTATACAGGTGCCAAATATGTTTGAGTTGGATGGCCTTATTCCATAGTCGTAGGTTAGGTATACCTAAGCCTCCACATTTTAAGGGTTTGCAAATGTCATCCCACCTCACTTTAACCTTGGAAAATGTGTTAGGACTACCGCTCCATAGAAAATTCTTGAGTAACCGGTCCATCTTCCTTATGATAGATTTAGGTAATAAGAAGACTTTTCCAGTAGACCTGTGTTGAAAATAGAACCAATTTAACTAGCTGCAATCTTCCTGCATATGATAGATATTTGGAAGTCTAGGAGTTGATGTGAGCTAATATTCTTTCCAACAAGGCATCACAATCTTCCATTTTGAGCTTTGTGGAGATTAGTGGCACTCCCAAATAGCATATTGGCAATTGACCTTCCTCATTGGAGGATGTTTTCCTTCACCCCTTTTAGGACATGGGAGAAGAAGATATTGCTTTTATTGTTGTTTGCCATTGGTCTGGAAATTGAGTGGAAGCGCTGTAAAGTCTCTTTGATTAGGGATATAGATTCAAAATTGCCTTTTGTGAAGATGAGGAAATTATCTGCAAAACAAAGGTGGGTTAGTTTTTCAGATTTACATCTCCAGTGAAGAGAGAATTGGAGGTTCCCAGTCAGCCTCCTTAGTTGGGTGGATAAAGCCTTCATACCCAATACAAAAGGGTAAGGAGATATAGGGTCTCCTTGTCTTAGCCCCCTGTTGCTAGCAAAGTAACCTGCTAGTAATCTATTAATGTTAACGGAGAACTTTAGAGTGAAAATACACTGTTCAATGAGGGTATGTAAGTGTGGAGAAAATTGCATGGCTTTGAGTACCTCCATCAGGAAGTCCTACCATATCATGTCATATGCGTTTTGCAAGTCCACCTTTAAAGTGCAACGCGGTGCTCCTGTTTGTGAATGGTAGCTAGTTATTAATTCTTGGACAATGAAGATATTATCCGTTATTCTTCTCTCGGGGATAAAAGCTGCCTGTTTTCTACCAATCAATAAGGGAAGGATCCTATTTATGCGTGGTCTTGTGGTCATTGCTGAAGCATCAACGTGAAAAATTGGATGAGGTACTGCGTTCCAATTGTACCTGGGCACTTGGTGTCATCTATTGCACAAAAGAAAAATTTACCTAGTGCATGGGTTTGTGGGGTGCTTATGTGCCTGGAAGTAGCATGCCTACTTACAGTTGTTTTCCTCTCGTTCACAAAGAAAAGTATGTATCAATGCATCCAGCGTTGGCACACTTTGAACACATTAGATGGGTCACATCTTTGTAAAGACCTTCCAACTGTTGCACAGCCAATTTCCATCATTTGATTATCTGCTGTGATTTTAGTTATGAAATGGATTCATACCAAGCGATGTCATTTTACTTTTGATTTACTGTATTGGTATTTTACCTAGTGTCTTAAGTGTGTAGTGATGAAGAAAAAATACTGCTTCTCTTCTATGTTAAGATTGTCATTTTGTTGCAGATGTTGTTTGTGGCACGGACAGATAAGACAGATACTTCTGCATGTATCATAAGCCCTCAGCAAGTGAAGTATGAATGTTACCTTCAATTTCTCACCTTCTTGTCTGATTGTTTGACTGTCTTTAACTTTTTGACCGTGTCCACTTATTGTATCTATAGCTTTCTGCTAAATGGAAAGGGAGTTGAGAAAAGGTGTACTGGTAATGTGGTGAGTATTGTTGCACTTCTTAAAGCAGTTCAAACAGCAAAGTCATAAAGGAATTTTAAGTTTGAATGTCTCTTTATTTTGTTATTTTCATTCCTTCTACTTTTATTATGAGGATTGTGCACATCTTTCTAAAGCTCATTACCGTCTTTTGTCATGATAGGATACAGGACCACAACTTCCTACTGATGTTACTAAGATGCTCAAATATGGAACAAATCTTCTTCAAGCTGTGGGTCAGTTCACAGGTAGGCTGGATCAACTTTTCAACATGGCGCTTCAATTCCACGTGAAATTCTTGCCGACTGTCTCTTTGTAATGATTCATTTGATAGGTGATTACCTGATAGCCATTGCCTTCATGAATACCATGCCACCACCGAATCATCCATTACTGGAAGATTATGTCCCGACAATCAATAAAGCTTCTGAATCAGGTACTATTTTATTTGAGGAAAGAAGGATGCTTCAGTGATGCTAGTGACTTTCCCTATCAGTTATTTTATGATTTTGTTGTGTTACGGATGCTTTCTTGAGTACATTTCCTGTTTGCTATTTTCAGACCCGGATATAATTGAAGGTCAATCACGCATTACTCTAAATTGTCCTATCAGGTATATCTTTAAGCATGTTTCTTGGCTTTTAACTATTTTATATTTGAATGAATGCCCTGCCATATGCTCTGTACGAGTTTCTTATCTTATCGGTTCTCTTTGTTTATCATTGTTGTAAGTTTATGCACTTTAAAAAAAAAATTGTCCTATTGTTTGGAATCCTTGAACTTGGATTCTGGTTGAAGGATGACATATGGCTTTGGATGGTTGGTTAATTGCAAATACCTACTAATAATGAGAAAGAATTGGTGACAAATATATGTAAAGATCAGTGATCACAATCACTTTTTATGGGCTCAGGTTATGAATCTAGTCCATGGGCAGTGTTTGAAAAATTTGTCTATATGGGCTGATTTGGCTTATTGCTGTCCCTCCTTTCCTAGATAAAAGGTATTAGAAGTAGTTAAGTGTATAGATACTCTTGTTAACTAGCTTGAGCTAATTCCAGCCATCCAAAGGAGGCAGCGGATGTGAATATTATTGGAATCCTGGTTCATTATACTTAGATTTGGCCTCACTCAACTCTAAGCCCCTAGAGGCCACCTTGTATTCTCCATTAGTCCATTGCTCGTGCTTCTAGGTTTCTCTGGGCTTTAGTTCATCTTTTGATCTTTATTTGGCTTAGTGCATTCATTGTTTCATAATGAATAAGCCAGCTCTTATCTATCAATTGCCTATCTAGTGCTGGCGAAGCTAGCAATAGGAGGGATGCATGCATGTCTGGAATTCATTTTGGGGAATGGGGTGTATGATGCTTTTCATCAAGGGGGGTGAATTGCTGCAAAAAATTCATCTCTCGGGGAAAGTAAGATGATTTCTTGGAAAGATTTTGCTCCAGTTATCGGAAGGTAGATCAACTAGAGAGATTAGGATAGATGAGATTTTTTTTCTACATTATAAAGATGAGACACGAGTTGTGTTCGTAACTGCCAAACAGTTAGGATAGATAGGACAGGATAAGATAGCTGTTGCTAATTCCTGGTATCTCTCTGCTGTAACATGTGTTAGAGTGAATGTGAAGGAATTCTGGGAGTTCTCTATCTGACTACCAAGATGCTATAGGTGTTTAAAAGACGGAATAAGACCCAAATATAGACCCCCATTGGCAAGGGAGCCTCTGCCTAATGGATCTCGCTGTGCTCTTGCCATATTTGTGGAGAGAACTCAAAGCAATTAATATCCCCTGCCATACACTGTAATTTTGATTTATGATGGGCAGGTGAGGTTCATCACTCTTTTTCACATGTGCTGGGCTACAGGCTGATGATAGCAAGCTTTTCCATGGAGAGTCACCAGTTTAGCACTCCAATCTTTCTCTTTATTTGAACAAATAGGTTCTTTTATGGAAGCAAGCAGAAAAGGCCCATTTTTCTTTTAGTAACGTTCTCTCTCGCTTTGGGAAAATATCTTTAACTAGGGTAAGTTTCCACCAAAAGAAGATATGATACAATGGATTATCCTGAACCTGCCTCCACTGCCATTGCTCCATCTCCTTTGAAAGATGGTCTGACTTCTGGTTCAACTGGAGCAGGAAATCCATGCAGAAAGGAAGAAAACATTCTTCCATACTGTCCATCATTTACCCACTTCTTGTCCCATCATTATGGGTGCAAACACAAAATCAAAATAGCGTAGTTATCCTCTGGCCTTGAGAGGGCCTGTTTAAGTGCATTGGGCTTCTGCAGAAGCGGCTTTTCAATTTAGGTAATAATAGAAGGCAAAAATGCTGCTGCTGCTCTCTTTCTCTCTTTCGCTTCCTCCTATCCTCCCCTCCCCCCTTTTTCTCTTTTTGGGTAGTGGGTAAAAGAGAAAGATGATCTGAAGTACCTTATATGCTTTGTCATTTTAAGACATCATGTGACATAACCATTGAAGGCATTTTGGTATTGCACTTTGCCTAATTGAGTGACATCTGGGAATCTACTAGAGTAGTCAGAGTAAGACCTCGGAACCTCAAAACTCCGTTAAGGCTACTGGGACTGGCCTTCGTATCCCATATCCCCACGTCTGGCTCAGTTTACTAGCTCAGTTCTCCAAGCCTAAAAGCCTAAGAGGGGGGTTTCGTTCACTGCTTTATGACTTATCTCAATTGGATTAATCTGACTCGGTTTGCGTCCCTAGCTCCGAATCTGCCCTGGAAGGAAAGAGCCTTAAAACACAAAAAAAATGGGCATTCCTTCTTTGCAGGACTAGCCCTAGCAGCTTTGTCCCCATACTAGTGAACTTAGCCACTCATACTAAAAGAATACATCTGGGAATCTACTAGCCAGTGCATTTTTCAATGTCATGGTAGGTTTGTGGTCCGGTGGTGTTTGTTAAGACAGCCATTATGTAATGTTCATTTGATTGTTTTAACTCTCCAGTGCTATACGGCAATGTAATGTTATGCAGAATAATTTTTGGCCACAGTTTGTTGTCTGACTACTGCCTGCTTGTAGTTTGTGTCTGTTGGAGATGCCCATGTAGTATGTTTTATCCTTGCCTAAAAATATGAAACAGCAACTTGTCTTGTTGGTTGTTTTTTATCTACTTTATGTACAATTTGGCTTATATTTTGGATTTTCCATATTGAACAGCCGTTCTCGAATTAAATTACCCATCAAAGGACAAATGTGCAGGCATCTTCAGGTGAGTCAGCTAGACAGAAAGATAGCATTGATAGTATTTAGAAATTATGTATCTGAAGATGAACTTGGCGTTTATGTTTTGAGAAAACTGATTGTTGGTATCATTATTAATCATCATGAATACTGTTTGTAACTGTTTTATTTTGTTGCACTTTATTCAAATGGCTCCATTTTTATGACATACCAAATAATTCATATCTGGTTAGCTACCAGTTAAGCTCATGCTCCTGTTGCTTGGCTTCAATGCCATAAACCTCCTTGAGGGTTATCTGTATAATGTCGGCTGTAGTATTGGATGGAAGTGTGACAGGAAACTGATTCTAGCACTCTGAATCAGACTGCATCTGGAAGACTTGGTTGAAGTGCTTCTTGTTACTTAATTTGAATTTACTATGAGTCCCTAGTGACATAGTTTTGGAGTACCGCTCCATAAACTTTGATTCACTCCTTTTCTGGTCAGAAGGGACTCAGTGTGAAGTGTTTATTCTTTAATAGATCAATTCGCTTATGTATTTCCAATGGTCAAGTATCAGAGTATTGCTCATACAGCTTTGTTATTACTTTGACTTTGATGGTTAATTCCTTTTATGTGAATGCTGCAGTGTTTTGATTTTAGTAATTTTGTTGAAATAAATTCAAGAAGACCATCCTGGCGTTGCCCCCACTGCAATCAGCATGTGTGCTACAGTGATATCCGTTTCGATCAAATTATAGCTAAGGTAGAAGCTAAAACTTTAAAACTAGCCAAGGCATTAGGGTTCCTGAATTTGTATTCTCGTTTAATATCTATGTATTCTATTTCGTAGATTCTGAAAGAGGTTGGGAGCGACATTACTGAGGTGATGATCTCTGCTGATGGATCATGGAAGGCTATAATGGACAGCAATGATGATTCTGATTTTGACTCTCAAAAAGAAGGATCTGAGCAGCAAGGACCTATAGGCTCTCCAAAGTCAGTTTCTGTCTTTGTGGATCTAACTGAGGATCAAAGTGAGATGGATATGGATGTCACTTTCGAACAAGAAGATAAGAAACCTCCAAAGTTAGATGATCTCACTAAGGATGTTGCTAGTAATCCAGTTACAGCCTCGGTGCCAGAAACTGCAGGCACAGCCAGTGGTGCTGCTCAAGAGGGAGATGACTTTTGGGTTGGGGTTTATCGCTCTACCTTAGATGCACAAAATGTGGGCAACAGCCATGAGCCTAGCACTGCAAATATTTCAACTGCTCTCATACAAAGTCAATTTCCTACTGCCAGTAATATGCAGACACAGCAGTCCCAAGTTGTGAGTTCAGTAGTGACTAATGAATATAGGAATATGCCGTCTTTGCTACCCAGAGATATCACTAGAATTCCAAATGCAATACAGGCCCTCCCAGCCCAGACACACAGCCAAAATCTACTACAGAGGTCAAGAAGTAATGTGAATCCTGTGGTTGCTGGTGCTTCCCCAAGTGCTTCACAGCCAACCTTTTCTTCAGGGTTGACGACTGGTGGTCTTAGAGTGGGCGACATTCAAAGGCATGAACAATTGTTGAGATCTCGTATCAATGTCTCCCAGGGTTTGAATACAACTCCTTCACTGCATCGAAGCTTCTCCATGCAGGTTATATTTGTTTGTGCATCTCGTGTTGCTCTTTCCAATATCAGTAAAGGAGTTTTAGCGCCTTGTGTTCTTTCCTCTGTGTGTGTGTGTTTTTTTCCCCTGATATTTGGAAAAACCCTGTGAATTGTAGTTATCAGTGCTGGGTCTTCTCTTACTAGTTGGCAGATTTCATCTTAACAGGATCGATCATCCTCACCTGGTCAACTAAGTCAGCAATTTATGGGCCATAGAACTTCTGGTCTTCTCCCAGATCTTCAAAGATCACCAGGGTTATTTTCAGGGTTTCAGAACTCACATCTACAGAAGACACTGAAGTCCAGGATTTCTATGTCGACACCCCAATCTCCAAACATCAGCAGATTTCAACGCCCTCAAGCTGTGGTTGCCCCAACTTCTGGTACAGGTGCTCAACATTCAAGAACTTGGGCTTCCCCTCAACAAGCTCCACATACGTCTCCACTGGCAACTCCTGTACCATTGCAGACCCCTTCTATGGAAAATGGCTCAATGGTTACACCATCAGAAGAGAATTGGCGCCCTACTGGTCAAATGCGTGGGAGCCTTGTGGGTCGGTCTCATGAGGATGCTTTAAGCCATCTCATTATCCAGCCAAGCCAAACTACCCAACCTACTAGACCACAGTCCAGTACACCTTCAAGCAACACAACTGCTCAAGTTACCAGACCACCCTCAGTTGCACCTTTAAGCACTAACACTTCTCGAGTTACTAGACCACCATCAATTTCCCCATTAAGCACCTCCAATGTGCCATCTGCCCGACCACCACCTATTTTACCTTTAAATACCGGCAGTGCTCAAGCAAACCGACCACCATCAATTTCACCTTTAAGCACCAGCAGTGCTCAAGCTACCAGACCACCATCTATTTCACCTTTAGGCAGCACTGCTACTGCACCACCTCACTTGCAGCGTCGTCCCCCTTCAACCATCTCCACTGCACCACCTCACTTGCAGGGTCGCCCACCATCTACCATTTCCTCAGCGCCAGCTCACTTACAGGGTCACTCACTTACCACTTCCTCAGCACCGCCTCAGATGCAGGATCTCTCGGGTAACCTCTCCGCTGCACCACCAAATCTAAACACGGACATTGGTCATACACAAGGTACTCAGTGACAGGTTAAAGCTTGGATGGGGGTGTCTTGGATGCTTGTAGCCATGTTATTATTTTCATCCTTTGGTGATGCTAGTTTAGCTTCATGCCTTTTTTTTTTTGGTTTAATCTTCCCTTTTCCGCCGATTGTATTATTTTTTGGATACCTGATATGTCGCTGTATAATTGTTCATATATATATATATATATATATATATATGTATATTCCTCGTGTTCTCCGCGGCATTTGTCCAATGGCAATTCATGTTTTTCCTTTGTGTCGGGGAGAGAGATGCATCTGGATATGTTTGGAAGGGAAATAATGAGTGCAGAAAAAGGATTAAATTGCCGGCTCTACTAAACCCAAAAATGGAAATGCAAGACATTGCTTTGCTTCTTTTCTTTCATCAATTCCGATTCATTTCCATTGAGTATGCACAAATTTCGGTGTTGGTGTAATTTTAAAAATTTTACACAGGTCCGCAAGTTCATGAGCCCCCTTTTCATGGAACCTGGGAAGTTCTTAATAATTGTTGGGGGAGGGTAAAATTGAACTTAAAGGACTCAAAAGATATATATTCTTTTTCCCTCTTTCACGTGCTCATACAAGCTTTCATTTAGTTCTACTAGGTCTGGACTGGCTATTATTTCACATTGAATTACATCATAAATCGTGTTTCCTTTATTGTATAAATGCTATATTGTTTTCCAGAAGCCATTATTTCACTATTAGTTGAATTTTGTACTTTCTTATTCTATAGGACGAACCAACAGGGCTCCGAGTATAGCTGAGATTGTCTGCTGGAATATTAAATACTTGTTAATCTCACAATTAGATTAATTTTAATGTAAACTGCCTATTCAATTCTATGCCATATGATTTCTAAAGTAAATTATATCAGAGATATTAATGTGTTCGTGGAGGATAGTAGTTGTTTATTCATTTTATAGGTACGCTTCAGTATGAAGCAAACATATTATTTTCGTTACTCAAGTTACAAAGTGCTATATATCTACTGCAATTTGATATAGATATTGATGTATTTTTTAATTTTTATAAAATGTTATATGATTCAGAAAGAATCATAATCCGTAAAATTGTGTGAGTACTTTTACATAAATGTATGCAAAGGTCTGTATATACCATCTTTTCTATTGAAAACATGTCCTTCACATAGTTAAAAGTAATGAATTGTTATTACTAATGAAAAAGCATGGGCGAAGGAAAGGGAATGTTATAAATGACCTAAAACAATGTATGTTTAAAATATTAGACTCGCTATAAATAAATAGTATTATTTATATTTAAAAAAATAAAAGTTAAATATATTTTTAATAGAAATAATATGAATTTTAGTTTTTTTTTTAATTTTTATTTCAAAATTGAAAGTATTAAATATAATATAAATCATTTTTTTTATATATCTACTCGACGGTTAACATTTTCTGCCTTCTCTACTATTTAATCATGGCATCCTTGCATGGGCAAAGAATAACGAATTTGAAAACAAAAATTCAATTTAGCTTGATATTTAATAGTATTTTCCTTTGAATGTAAATATTAATAAATAAAAATATAATTAAATATTATTTTTAATAATTTGATATATTTATGTGAAATTAAAGAATCACTTAAAATTATATACTTTTTTTATATCACTAAATGGACGAAAAAATAGCTCAAATGGTGACTAATAAAATTTAAATATGTAAAAGTATGAATAATTAGTTTTTTAAAATAATATATATTGTTGTTATCATTTGTTTAAATATAATAAGGATTCTTTTTTTTTTTTTTTTTTTTTTTTCATGTAGTTATTCGTTTGGGAAATTTTCTCCCGCCCAATCTCTGTATTTTTTATTTTTCAACTCTTCGTTCATTGCTCTAAGAAAGAGAGAGAAACGATCGAATGGAGAACCATCCCGATCTACGCAGATCATCCTCATTAAGCTTCTTCTCCGATCAACATCTCTCCTACGCCGATATACTTCCTCCTTCACAAGTTCGAGCTCGAATCGAAGTCGCTGTCCTCCATTTCCTCAGGATTCTCTCCTCTCCTCACCCCGCTATCTCACTTCTCCCTCTCGTATCTCTCTCTCTATTATTGAGTAGCGTAATTTAATTGTGATATGTGATTGAACTGCTTTAGTTAGATTGTTTTGATTGTGATCGCATCATAATCGAATTAATATCCTCTCCATTTTGATAAACCTTACAGCTGAGAATGGGACGGTTGTGATCATTAGCTGAGGACACTACTCCTGTTTATACATAATTTGGTGATGGCATGCTATAATCTGTCCATCACTGTTCTCTTGCAGCTAATCTCAGTAGCAAAAATATGAAGAAATTATTCAAATCAATTCGCAATTTATCTTAATGTCGAATGTGATTGTGAATCCTTGTTTTCTTCTAAGTCTAGGGGAAATACTATTGCTTGTTACATCAGACATGCTTACTCTCGATTTTTTTTTCTTGTGTTCGTATAACTGCTTAATCTTTGAAGATATCCTTAGTTGTGATTATTTCTTAATCTGGAGGGCGAATTTATTGAATGTTGTTTTCTCTCGACTTCAATTCGCAGATATTTGGTTTAATTGAATCTATCTTAACCCAGTGCATGGTTATGTTTGCTCCGAAAATAATGCTTTTCAAACTCTTTTCAACATTTCTTGTACCAGCTTCTAAATGGTCAAATATTATTGTAGTAATTTTTAAAAGGTTGCAGATATTAGTATCTTGTAATAGCAAACAGTGGTGAAAGTCAACGCGGCAACATACCTGTTTAAGAACCTCATGAAAGACAGATGGACAATGGAAAGATGATTTCCATCTTTTTGATATTTTTCTCATTTTTTAGTTAATATTTTCTGTGAATTTGGCCATCTTGGCTTACCATCGTCACTTGCCACGAAAAGCCTCCGCTAACTGCAACCTTTTAAGATTCACTAGGAGATGCATTCTTCAAATTTAACCTTGAGGAAATTTTAAGCGGAGATCAGTTTAGTTTTAGTCTTTAGAGACATTTGGCATTCAAGTAGAAGTGGAAGTTCAAAAAACTTGCAATATATTTTTTTCTCATTCTTTGAGGATCTATTATTGTATTCAGATCGACAGAAGATCGAGTAATAGCCGAGTGAATAGGGGTGCTTTAACTGATGTTTCGTGGATATTCCTCTCTCGCTCATTCTGCAAAAGGTCTTTGGTGAAAGCAAATGCTGCAAAAGCCTTTGTTAGAGGTATATATTTATTTCTCCATCATTTTTTGCTCTAAGCTTATAACTCTTAGAATGGCAGGCACTGATCAAAAGTATCGTGGATCTCCATATATCATTGCAGTGTGGAAGCTGATGGAGATGTGCCATCAAATTCTAGTTCAAGAAAAGCGAGTCACCCAAAGAGAGCTATTTTATAAGCTTCTGTGTTCCTCACCCGACTATTTCAAATCTCAATTGCAGGTCAACAGGACGATCCAGGGTAAACTTTTGTATGATGCTTCTATTTCTCTGTTTCTGTCAATTTCAATTTTACATGCGTGTTTCTGAACCGCTAAGCAAAACAGATGTTGTAGCATTGCTTCGGTGCAGCCGATACAGTCTTGGCATCATGGCATCGAGCAGAGGACTTGTGGCTGGACGCTTGGTGCTGCAGGTTGATTTTTGACTCCATTAACGAATATATTTTCAAGAATGTTTTGCCAGCATCTTTGATATACTTACAGATCATTTTTTGACCACCATAGAGTAAGGACATAGGACTTAAACGAGGTCTTTATCTTCATTGCCAGGAGAAAGACAAGGATGGAGTAGATTGTTCTGCTTGTGGCCCTTCTGGGCATGCTATCACAGGGAACTTGAGCGTGTTGGACGAGTTAGTTATGAGAACCGATGCTCGTTACATCATTGTGGTGGAGAAGGTGCCTTTTCCATGAGAAAGTCACCTAACTACTATTACATTTGTTGTGGATTTTCATATATGTTCTTGGATCTGTTTAGCATGCCATTTTTCAACGCCTGGCTGAGGATCGTATCTTCAATCAGATACCCAGCATCTTAATCACAGCCAGAGGATATCCAGACATTGCAACAAGGTGATACTTAAACAGAAAATTTTGCTTCAATGTGAAGGATCTCACCAGGAAATGGTCAATGTTAACAAAAAATATAAATGTTGCTTAATCTTATGGTAGTAACCCGATGCATTTTGCCACATACAGGTTTCTACTACACCGAATGAGCATTACATTTCCGGATTTACCAATCTTAGCCCTGGTAGACTGGTGAGGCCAGGCTTCTATAAAAGCTTGTCAAGCTGCTGGAACTTAGATTGATCCTTTATTTTATTCTGCTAGGAATCCTGCTGGCTTAGCTATCTTGTGCACCTTCAAATTCGGCAGCATAGGAATGGGTCTTGAAGCATTCAGATATGGTGCTGTCTTTCACTTGCAACAGACAAAACTCTTTAACAAAGGGTAAACTAGTTGGTAACAGCAAATGTGCTTTTTTTTTTATATAGCTTGCAATGTCAAGTGGTTAGGGTTGAGAGGGGATGATCTAGAGCTTATACCCGAACAAACTCTTATCCCACTGAAGCCACGAGACCTGCAAATTGCTCAAAGCTTGTTTTCATCGCAAATTTTGCAGGTTTGCTGCCCCTAACTCTCTCATGATGAGTTCGTGATCATTTTTTCGTTATCTCTATTCTTATGAATGGTCTCTAGGATGTTTGATTCTTCTAATCTGTGTACATATTTACATATAAAATATGTAAGCCATTGATGGTTGGATCTCAACAGGAAAATTACCGAGAAGAGTTAGAGTTGATGACGCAAAGCGGTCATAGAGCAGAAATTGAAGCCTTGTACTCCCATGGATATGATTATTTGGGGAAATACATAGCCAAGAAAATTGTGCAGGTTAGCTATATTTGATACACACGGATGGATCCATGGGTTGTTTGCTCCCCATGGTCTATCCTAAACTTTATATTTGAAGACTTGGAAAAGCACAATTTCGGCCCAGGATTGGGCTTAAGGTAAGTGTTTTCAGGGCTGGGTCCAACATAATAAAAGGCTTAATTAGCTCCAGCTACTGGATTCGATGGCAGCAGGAATGGAGCTCTATAG